>CM036658.1:6088209-6688209 GCA_020746105.1 Trogon surrucura
ACTTACAATACCTACAAACTCAGCTGAGAGCCGTGCAAAGCAAATGGCCATAAATGCACCCATCCTGGCCCAAGTCCTGATGAATAAAAATGAAGATCTTGTCAAATAATAAAGTGACAGGTTAATTTACGGCGCGGAATGGGGCGAGAGAGCGGGGAAGCGCGCTGCTGCTCCTCCAATCTGTATGAACGGTGCCACCTATCTGCAGATGGGCAGAAAAGCCTCGGAAACCGGGATAAACACATGTGATGTTGCTTAGTTTTGTAAATATCAGAGGAATGGAATTGATGATAAAGGAAAATGCGAGATTAGACACACACAGTTGCTTTCGAACCTAAAAAAACAAGATTTCCAACAAAGGGCTGCTGTATCAAACAGTAATAAAGAGCCTCAAGCAGTTGTCTGTGCTCATGCCAGTTTTCATGCTTTAATTCTGCTGCCCTGTGGTTCTTAGCTTTGACATTGAGATCTGCACGGCCACCAGAGATAATTATTTCAACCTTCAGGCCATCAGGCGCTCATTTTTGATCATGGATATGTAAGAGATTTTTTTTTTTTTTTTTTTTTTTTTTTTTTGCTTCCCAGGCTTGCCAAGTGGATATCAATAGAAGGGTAAAATAAGCAAAAATGGTAAGCATTTTAAAAGAAATTAAGACGCTGGGCTGTATGCTAGCTTCTCTACTAGTCTTTCAGGCCTTACTATTGTTTAACATTATTCAGTACACACTGAAAATACTGACATAAATATCTGAACAGATACGAATTTTCCATTGCGGCATTGTTACAAATAGAAATTAAAAAATTAGCTTTGACTTTATAATACTGCTGTCAGTAGCGCTGTTACCAATATCCTCTAATTCCCTAACACAATTTGCACACCATGAATCCACATTTGATACACTTTTTTATGGTAACTCATAAAAATTACAGTAATTTTTCTCATCCACACCTAACGCATGTAAGTTAAAACACATGATTCGTGCTGTAACTACTCTATGGCAAGGTCATTTTGGAAGAATACGAATTTCAGGAGTTGCGTTGTTAAAGCTGAACCTGCATTTCAACCTGCAAAATTATCAATTGTAAATCATCGATCATAAAATTATCAATTGTATCAATGTGGGAATTGGTGTATCTCACATGTTAAACACATCCCCAAAGTATAAAGCTAGCATGCTATTTAAATAAGACACAAACCCAATGCTAACTGCCACCAACACTATCTTTGCCTAACATTTTAATACATGACATTTATTTTAGATCAATGTGTTTTCCAGTCACAGATTAATAGATCTGTGTATTCCTAAAATACCAGCCTCATTTTACACAGACTTAATTACCCTGTTCATTGAGTCATGTGCTGCTACACCCGTTTTACAGATGTACAAAGCAAAAAATCTTAAGTTATCAACCATAACGAAACAGCAGACAGATCTAAAATATTTTGTGTTATGCTGCATGATTCCTCTCATATGCAATACTTACAGGGAAAAAAACAAACCCCAAGCAATAATAGGTTCAATCTATCACATGTTTCTCTGAAACAGACGTACAGCTAGGAATATCTTTCCTGAACTTTATAGTGCTTCAAAATAAGTCTGAAACTAAAAATCTAAACGCACACATACGCTGAATGACAATATTTTGCAGTGTAGGAAGCTGATAAACTGAAGTGGTTGTGCAACAAAAAGCCACTGGAGATGTTCCTGCCAAAAAGCCAGTGGGTGTTTTCGCCCAAAGTGTATTGGACTTGATCTTGCAATTACATCTGCAGAGACAGGCCACAGGTGCAAGGGACACTGAACAGAATGTCATGCACTTTTGAAGATGTGATTTTGCATGAAAATATTGTAGAAGCTTTCTCTTTTTTTTTAATTATTTTTTTTTAAGAAACCAAGCAAAATGTAACAACTGCACATATTCACAGGAACAGCAACGAGAAATACAAAATGCTCTCCTTGGACCTAGTCCAAAGGTGCAAATAAAATGTATTGTCTGTGCTAATTGCACGAATGTTAACGGAGAGATCCGGAAAGACAAAATACATTCAGGACATTTGTCCTTAACATTTCTCAAATCAAATTTTAGAAGTAAAATTTCTCATATTATTCCGAGAAATACATTTAAGAAAACGAGCTAGCTTTCAGAGATATCATGTTTAATGGTTCCTGCAACAGCTCTAGCATACATTCATTTTCCTTTATTAAACAGCAGGAGTCAACATTAATGCCATCCTCAGGCAAAGTAAACTTTCACACCTTCAGTTTTGTAAAACACTAATTTAATAAAAATACAAACTCTCCTTTCCGGAGTGCAAGCCACTTCTCAACTCCAAAAGCCCATTATGTCTTCTGCTCTCCTTGGATTTCACACCACTCAAAAAACCGAATTCAGAAATTTAAAATGTCACTGGCTTTCCTGAGAAGGGGGATGGTCTTTGAGATACTGACATTTTTTAAGAGTCTGGAGTACTCACGAGCATCAAAGCAGTTTAGGCTGGGAAAGGGCATTTTACACCGATTACCTATAAAACTTGCAAAGAACTTCCAGGGATGTCTGGTAATGGAAGAAGTACGGAAGGTCCCACAAGGACTTCACTGCAACAGGAAAGCATCAAGCCATAGCTAGTGCTATGCAATAAATTAAAAGAAAAATTATTTCATGCCCCTTCGTGCCCTTTCTGTTAAGAGCAGTGCCCCAGGGCAAGTCTTTATTTTTTTCCGGAGGATGAGGCGAACCGTTTTGGGCACAGACACACCCCAGCCTGTCCCCAGAGCTCCCCCAGCGTGGAAAATTCTTTGCAGACCTTTGCAAGCAGAGCGTTTCGGCAGAGCTGTGAGCATGACGGGAATGGAGAAACTTTTGAATGTTCTGCCCACCACAAGACAGCTGGCACACAATTACCATTCCTCCTATTCTGCAGATGGAAAAAATGAAGCTCAGAGAACTACCTAAACTCTTACAAGAACTGTGTGACAGAGGTCTGAACACAATCCAGGTCTCCCAACCCTACGCTTTAAGTAACTATTTGGAGAATACAAACAAGAAGACAAGTAAGGAGGTCTAATTGCATTTCGCTGTCAATAATGCCGAGAGCCACCCGCCAGTAGGCAGACGGTTTAAAATGTTTATGGTACAGAAAGAATCCAATGGTACTGTGACAGAATAATGCTTGTATGATCGATCCATCCATCTATCTATCTATCTATCTATCTATCTATCTATCTATCTATCTATCTATCTATCTATCTATTTTTTTTTTTTAACCCTGTAGAAATTCTGAAGCTTGGTATGAAAAGAAAAGAAAAGAAAGCGGTAATTCTGATCATATCGTGCCACTTGGGAAGGACAGGCAGAAAACCCACAAGAGTTACTGCAGTCACATTTTGACTTAGAACTTTTTGATACTGAGATATGCAGGCAAGCGGCACAGGAATAACGAGATAAGGAAGGCAAGAGTGTGAGTGCTATGGAAATATACATCTTAGTATGCAGTACGAAAGAGCACCCTCTGTTGTTTTTGGTTAACAGAAGTAAGTCTCCTGATACTTCAAAATAATATTTTAGTTCCAGAAAAGATGGAGATAAATCATCACTACTGACATACAGATATCTGCAAACACTTACCAGTGAGTTCAGGCACTGCAGTTTGTTTGGGAAGGAGGGTTATGCACACTGAGAGTTCCTGGATGATGGAAAGAAGAATGCATCGTTCCCTAGCAAACTCCAGTTGCCTAAACTAGAAGTTTTTTGATAATAAAAGGTTAATCTGTGTATGCAAAATTAGCCAAAAAAAAAAAGTATCTCATGAAGATGCAAAACTGATACGCTGGTGATTTTCATTTATGATTTTTCTAAGGCATTAAGAGTTCTAGTTAAGGGTACCCAAGGAGTCGCCAATACTAATTAAATCAAAGTACAAAATGTCTGATGGCAGATTAGGCACTCCAATCAGTTAAAATGATGTGAAATGTGGCTGCACTCTAATGGAAGATGTTAAATATATCAATGACAACAGCGGAACTCTTAAGAACATGCAATTTCTGTGGCTGGGAGCGTGTTTTCCTTATTTAGAGCTAAAAATCTCCTATAAATTGCAAGTTTTCATTAATTTTATTTCCTGCAACCAGAAATTACTGATTATCTTAAGGACTTAGAAATTACAGAGATGGATGATGATCCACATGATTCAATTCCAATGATATACCAATGGTGATGTAACAGATTGAAAATAAACTGTGATGTTACCGTGAATAAAGTTGAATGCATCAGGTGCCTTCAGCAGGTTCTGCCCAAAGTAAAGAGTTTGAGTATCAACAGATTTAAAAAACTTACTTTCCCGTTAGGGTCCATACATTAGCGCCTTTCAAGATTACACCCTTAGTTAAGAGACCAAATTGACACCCTATGAAACAGCTAATAAAATTTAGATAGATTGCAGGAAATATTACATTGCAAAGGTGTAAATAATGGTTTGCAGCAAAGGACACATTTTGTTTCAGAATATTTCTCACTGAATAAATGTGCTATTCAGACTTTCTGAGAAAACCAGCCTCAATTTGCCTGAGTATTGTTCTAGTGAAAAATCTTTCACGATATATTGCACAGAGTTTCCATGAAAAATTGTGAAATTCTGTAAATACGGAAAACCGCATTGCATATATATTCAGAACTATGCAGCTTAACAGTCAACACTTTCATGATTAAGCTTTGCTTTACATAATGTACGGGGAACGAGAGAAAAGTAAAATTTCAAAGAAAAAGGGTTCCTTCCTGCAGATTTCAAAGATGCTGAAGCAAAGAGTTCCTCTAACACATCTCCTGTCTGTTGAATAAGATTTTTTCACTGGAGGTGGTATGAATATGTCAATTACAGGATCGTTTAACAGTCCTATCTTGAAGGAAGCTCCTTGCCACAAGGCCTGACAATGTACAATATTTTCTTTTTCCTGCTTGCACAGATTTATGGATATTGAGGACCAATCCTGAAAGGGCCACCCAAGAGTTACTGTAATAATAATAATAACAGCTTTTCCTCTTACTAGTTTACTTTTTACAGCCAAACATTTCTAGAAAATCCTGTTCCACGGTAGTATTAAGGATATATTTCTCAGAGTAAATACTAAAAAAGCAAAAAACACCAAAAATCAGGAAATGGTAATATTTGAATTGTGGCAGTGACCTTAACATGGCCTCCATGCAGAAAGATATTTTAACAACTAATTACCACGGTGTGTATTGGAAATTCCCGTGAAAGTTTCCAAACAACATGTTTTCTCTAATAGTAGTCATGACACAAATTTTAAGTGATGTGTGCCGAAAAAGGGTCCATCAAAGTACGACATCTACTAAAACTATTGATTTTGTGCTCAAACAGGAACTCATGTTTCTACCTGTTTATCCACCACATTGTAACTAACACCCAACGTTACTAAAAATACAAGACTGTAAAAAAAGTTTCCCCTCCCCTCTCGTTGTTCTAATAGGTTCTCTCCGTTTTTCTGACATCATCCTGTGCTATGTAAAACCAGTTTCTCTGACTCCCTTTGTAAATATTCAGGTTCCAAAGTAACAGGTACGTAGGCAAACGCATAACTTTATACACAAAACTATATGCAGAGAAATCACGCAGCACTCAAGTGTTGCATGACCAGATTCCCTCTATAGCTTCACTGAGATTTTGATGAGATGGGAAAAAAACCCCACCATATTCATTAGAAAACATGACTACAGAGCCACTAAAATTGGCGAGCACAGTGCACTGTGTTTTCTAAAGCAGCTAAACATTTTTTTTGTAAATTGACTATAGTCCAAGCCAGCAGTCTCCCTTTAAATAAAACAAGAGTGAAAATTGCATTAGCTGCTTCAGTTTGCAGTTTCATTAACCTCATAGCTACCTTTGTTACCTGTCCCCTTCCCGAAATTACACCTGAGAAACACAGCGCTGTACATCCACGCAGTTGAATTAGCTTCAGAATCAGCTACTGCATCTTCCAAAATGCCCTAAAGGAATATTGTTCCAGCTGGAAAAAAATGCCTGCATACTGCATGTTCTCAATCCCTCTGCTGAAATCGTCCCGTTTTTATTCTTTTACCATAAGCAATATAAATTACAAAGTTATGAGACATGAATTCCTTGTAATTATTTGCATGGTTTTTGTGTTCTTTTCTCTCCCTGGCTTTTCACAAGCTCGTTCCTTTCTTATCCCTCCTGCAGCACAGCTGAAATCACCTATTACACCCAGGCAGAACGGTGAGAAGCAATTCTGTGTATAAAGGCTTCATGCGCCGCACGTTAATACTGCTATTTTAGGTACTGGCTGGAGAATAGGTGTAAACACGACATACCTCTCCCCTGCCCTACAGCAAACACTCCTTCCAGCTGTGGCATAGCCCGGGAGGCTGCAGAAACATGAGCACGAGCGAGGGCACAGCGCCTGAAATTTTGCTTTTGGGACAGTAATCAGAAAAAAAAAGAGGCTGAGCTGCAGTTGACTGAAGAGCTGCCTGCACTTGGCCTCGGTGTTTTCCCAGGCATACAGAAGACTGGAACGTCCTGTTCCTCCTTATGTAAAAGGTCACGGTTTCAAGCCGGTGTATTGTTAAAATCTAGTTTTGAGTTTTGTAACAGCTCATAGCAACAGGGAAAGGAGCACAGCAAGCACAACTTTAGGGTCACACAGAAAAGACGAGCAGTTCTCCCGGAGAAGTGGTACGAGACAAAAAACTTAGGAGTGCTGAAATATTTAAATATTGTACTCCCACTCTGAGAGCTGCCAGTGTTCACTACTGAAAATTTAAACGCTTCCCCTGCATCCCTTCAGGAGAGTTTCTGTGTTTTCTGCCCTGTGAAACGTTCATGCATCTATGTCATCAATGAATACTTTCAATACTTTCAATAATGCATTCATTATGTGGCTCTGGCTTGCAATAAAAAAGTAAAGTGAAGAGAAAAGATGAGATAAGGGAGCATATGCTGTTCTTAGGTGCATGCAAAAGTTTAATACAATATTCAGTGACACCGCAATTTTAACTGCATCGAGAAATACACATTTTGTTAAGGAATAACTAACACGCACTAGTAACTACACTTGAAATGCATCATTTTTTGTTCACTTCTTGAAGACATTGCACTTGAAGTTCTTCTGAATATGAACTTTAGCTTAATACGAACAGTAAATTTACCAGATTTGCTACACAACTGTTTCAATAATTCCCGGCTTGGTGACCTTAAAGTATATCTCAAATCACTAAGGTTAGAAAAGAGCCTCTACGTTTTTGGTTTCACATTGCCGACCCCTTTTAATGGTAAATCTAACTTTTTAGAGAGAATGTTCTTCCAAAGCGTGCTCTGGAATTTACAGATACCTGCATTTATTCCAGCACAGCTATGCCCGCTTCTTGCCAAGTGAAAATTCAATGAAATCAAGAAAACTTAACGAACCGTGGACAATGCTGACCCACCTCACAACTAGTCATCTGAAGGGGGTTCTCATTAGCAGGTTGACATCACCAACGAGCACGGCCCAAAGGCTTGTAGAGCCAAACTGTTGATGCTGAAGGATCCTGCATGGAGATGCTAAAAGAATTTGAGTGAAGTGCACCTCCTGGATTGGTTTCAAATGCAACAAATCCAGTTTACCCACTCTGCAACTGGTATGGGATGACAGTGAAAGCATGGGACAACTGGGCAATATGCGAGTACTGAACCAAGCTAAAACACTGGTTAGATGCACTTTATCAGCTCTGCTTCTCCAGATACAAATCAGGTCGCAGAGAGCTCATGTCCCAAACAGGCTGTTATGAACTGATGAGAACCATCGGAAGAAAGGAAAATGATGATGATTGCTCGACCTCACTGTCGAGGTCACGGATGCTGTTTGTCCTCGGATGCCCAGTGCTCTGCAGTCAAGAAGAAAGGATAAAAACAGGAGAGTAAAAACCACCCCAAGATGGATGATGTGGGAAAGCAGGAGAGGAGAATGGGGGGAGCCACAGAGTAACTGTAAAGGATATAGACAAGGAATAACTGACAGTGAACATCCAGGGAATTAAAAAAAGGAGAGAAATAAACAAGAGAAACACTGCAGAACATGATCTTGAAGTTCTGAGAATAAATAAGAAAAAAAAAACAGCCCCAAAACATTTCTGATTTGTAACTGATTTTTGTTGTGTTTTTAAAGAAATACCCAGCTCAGGAGAGTCTGGATTTGATTCCCTTTCAAACTACGAAGAGAACAATCCGAAATTATTTTAAAAGTGTTTGTGAATACGCTGTGCCTCTCAAAACCAGACCCAACATTCCAAAATCAGCATTTACCAACACAGAACCGCCCCGAACCAGCAGCGACTTTGATAAAATATTAGCTCTAACTGTGAGCCACAGGTCAAAAGCCTCTAAAAACCGAGGTAATATTTTACTACACTAAAGAAATAGCGTGAATAAGTGCACTGAAACTTGCAAATGGTAGCTGTGATATATATGCTTTGGCACCGAGTACAGTCAGCAGGTCAACAGTAAAAGCAATAATAATTATTTATGCACAACGGCATTGCAGCAGAATGCCAACAGGTCATTGCATGTATATTTTCAACCTCACAGAAGACAATGGTCAGCTAAATGCAGCACCTCGAGGCTGCAATTTCAAAAAATTAACTAAGTTTACACTTTTTGCAGAAACCCTGAAGCGCTGCCATGCAATCAACAGACAGAATAAACCCAAATAATTTACTCTTCTCTGCTACTCCAGGAAATTGCAATCATGTTGTCAATGTTTCAGCACTTAAGACAATCATTCCAACTTACAGAAGTGACAAAGTTGGAGCTAAATTTGAAGGTAAACACCCAAAATAACTCCTATCTGAATTAATCTTGCGAACCAACATATATTACAAAACTAAAGCACGCAGAGAAAGTTTTTTTCCTAATGGTACATAAACTTCTCCATATCTTACTTTAAAAGACTTGCATTTTTCCCTTTCCACTATTCTGAATTGAGTTAGGCAGCAGCAAGAGATACCTAACAATAATAATAATAATTAAATAGTCACGAAAATCTGAGAACAGAGACACCAAGGATGAGTGACGTGAAAAGGCGCCAGGAAAATCTTCTAAGTGTAGGAATACGTCATTTTGGAGATGTTTTAACTGCTGGCAGGTATTCACAGGAGACAGACCTTTGTGATAGAAAGACTCTACTTGCGCGGGGGCTGGTGCTCTGTGATGGAGACTCAGATTGAGGAAAGGAGATTGGGAAGAAATCATTTAGAAAAGCTCCACTCCTGACTCAGTTTGGGCACCTCAGCGCCACTGAGGCACCACACCTCTCACAAATCTGTGGTGAACCATTTTCAACGTGACCCTGCAGCTTCAAGCAGGGGATACCAGAACTGCAAATAAAACGTGAGCTAGATTTATGAAAAATAATAAACAAATAAATCAATACCAAAAAAGCAGGAAAATAATTCCATCTGAATTTCAGCATAGGCAGCATCCTACAATATCACGTTGCTAAAACTAAATCTGTCGACCAAGTCATGTTTTAACGTCATTGCAAACTGAAAGAGGATAATGACTACGTTAACAGAATCAAAGACTGAAAATCCTGAACCAGCCATAGACGTAAACACCAAAGAGAACAGACAAACAATACAAAAGAACCTACAGGGCTTTCAAATTCAGACCTCTATGCTGAAAAATATATATATAAAAAATGAGATTAGGATCGTAAAAGCGACACTGAATAAAACACGGATAATAGTTCAAAGAGCATACACGTAATGAGAGAAACAAATTTAAAATCCAATAAATGACCCCTAGATTGTATCAGTTGCTAAACTTATATTAAGTTTACAGAATAACAGAGGATTGCAGAAAAACACAGGTAGAAGTGAGGAGAAAAAACCCACAACCTTGGGAAACCACAAGTAACAGACCTCTTCTATATTCAGTTCTGCAGTCTTCCCTATCACTTTCAATATGAAGATATTGAAATAAGAGATGATTAAAAGAAAAACACACGAAAAATAATTAAATACGGAATCATCAGTAAACTGTTAGCTTAGCTGAGAGGTGGCCAGACAGGAATGCCCGAAACATCTAAGTACAAGGTAAGAAAGAGAAATACTGTAATGATAGGGAAATTAGATTAGATAAAAAACCCAGGGAAAATGCATGCTGCATATCAGGAAATTCTTCCTGATCGTGAAATTGTGGAATAATTTCTCAAAAAAGTGGAAAAAACACTCAGTGGCATAATGAAGGGAACAATGCCCAGCTAGCAGGGGGGCAGACCAAAAGATCTAAAAAGTATTTTCTCCATCTAATTCTAACAGACTACTAAAGGAGACAATCAATAGTCAGGGAGGTAAGTTATTTTGATAAGCTCCACGGTTTTCGTTCTTTCAGGGGAAAGACCATGGTTGAAGTTGAGAGAAGAAAAAAAGAGGAAACACCAAGCTGTGTTGCTTTCTTGCAGTTACTGTTTCCCATTGTGGACGTTACCATTATCTTTACATATGAAGAGAGATTGAAATAATCTAGAGAGGTCCCCCACACTACAACACTGAGATAAAGACGAGCTTAAAAGAAACACCACATGGTTTGGCATCAAATTAAATGGGGAAGAACAGAGTCATGTTTCCTGGGGGAAAGAGACTGAATATTATGAGGTTAGTCACACTATTAGCGGGGCCAATAATGTCACTTAGAAGAAAAATAAGTGTGATATATAACTAAATTTTTCACATCATTTCAGTTTGGCAGAGAGATGAACTGCTGTTCTGGAGTTAGAGAGCAACAGCACATTTGTATCAGGCAAAAGGAGCGAAGAAGGAATCCACCCATTTGGGCAGATTTTTTCAACAGTTGAGCAAAACAGCTGAAAAATAAGTAAAATTAGAGGCTAAACTGTAACCCTCATAACTAAAAAATGTAAACGAAACCAGTATTCCGTGCGTAAAGTATAATACAATGTCAGAATATACTTGTTTCTGAATGTTGCATTCACAGTACATTCCACACATTTTTAGCCACAGAGCACTAACCAGTTAGACTGAATGGCTCAGCAAACAGCAGGTTTTCTTTATTACAGATGCTCTTAGTGCAGTTAATATAATCAGCTGCTTCAGGAACGGTGTTAAGATGCATGAGCCACTGCTAAGTAGTTTAGAAATGGACAGGTTAAAAACACTGCCCACCAAAGGATACGGGAAGACAAGCATGGTCAAATGGCTTGTGCGCAGAACTATAAAAACAAACTCTAAATTTAATTATAAACCACCTGTGCTACTGAATTGGCATCTGTATTTCAGTCAGATCACAGTCCTGTTGTGTCTCAATATCTCTAGCTGTGAAAGGAGAATAAATAACATTAATCTCTTCTACTTTATGAAGCTTTGTTTGGAAACTCTTTGGGGCAGGTAAGGGGTCTCCCATTCTACTCTCCTCAAGACTGAGCAAGTGGCAGCACAAAAAAAAATAAATTACTATTTAGGATGCTGCAAGAGGAAAAATATTTGGGCATACATTAAATTAAGTTCTAGATACACATCCAGCATCTACCTTTCACATCAAACATCCAGCACTAGCACATCGTACTGTGTTCAACAGCAACCTTTCCTATTGGTTTTATTCCACGTTACCAGTGCAGATTTAACTCTGCTAAATGCTTTGCCATGGTTAAGTACCTTACAGACGAATGCTGAGCAGTAATTTCAGGACACTGTTTACTGAATAAGGAAAGAGGCTCAGGAAAGGAATTTCACAAAACCCAGCAATGAGATGCATTGCGGGGAGAGGAAGGGCAGTGGCATTTTCAATGGATCTGCAGAAAGGGGGGGGGGGGGGAACCAGAAAAAATAGGAAAAAAAAAAAAAAAGGAGAAATTTAGGAAATTTTGAAACTGTTTCACCAAGGCCTACCAAGTGAATTTTGCCACGTGTCTGCACATACTGCAGGTCCAGTACCCTTCAGATGGTGACATGCATCACCGCTACACAGACGTTTTAGGCATCCTTAGGAAAGGAGAAGTCCCTCTCCTGGCTCCTTTGTATTTCAACAGTGGTTTTGGGAAGGAGAAGGAGTAGTTTGTGGACTACAGTCCCTGTAACGCTTTGAAGAATGGCAGTCACAGCACACAGCCTTTTTACCTCGTGCACAGATTATTACAAATTCCCTTGTAATGGGCAAGCGCCTCTGGGCAACACCTGTACTACTCAAACAATTACTTGCTAGCCTGGACTTGGCACAGAAACCAGCCCTCCTATCACAGGCACAACATTCTATAAAAGTCTGCAGCCTGCTTTCCTTCATGCTTCGCAGGCTTCACATTCTGGCATGTTTCTGATGCAAGCCAAAGACAATGCATATTGGAGTATGCCTTGATGTTTGGATGGAAAGGCTCACCTTCTAACTGATAACAGATGGAGACACAATGCATAACCCCGCTGTGTGATTCATTTAAAGAGTCTCTCTCACTCGGCAACTCAGCATTTCAATAATCAAACTATATTCTTGGAGAGACAGGGAGGGTATAAATGGTTGGCTCCTTCCTAGAAAATGGTGCCAGCCTCTGCAAACAAGGTCAGCGACGAAAGCGGCTTTGGAAAGAATACCTGTAAGTTAATTAACCGACTCAGATAAAACTCTGAGCTCATCTTAGAGATGAACTTAGCCTGCCAAGTGTCAAGAAGGGAAAACGCTTTCATATGTTTTCTGTGTTTAGCTACCATTCCCCAAAAAACTCCAGGAACTCACAAGATCTATCTTTGTTTTGATGGAATGCTTGGATGAGGAGTACAGAAGACATCAGCTATCAAGCCACACACAAAGTTTGACAAATGATGTCACATACATGCACAACACTTACCTAGCAGCTGCAGACACATACACACCACTGATATTGGGTTCAAGCCCCTGTCAATAACAGAAGGTAGCAAAGACTGCCTTTTGGCAGGCAGGAGCTGATCAAAGTTCCTATGAGCACTCTCATCTGAAATGCTGTTACAGATTATTTCTTTGCTTATACAGAACTCAAGCTGAGAGGAAAAGGAGTGGAGCAGATAGTCCACACACAGACAGGATGACAAATATTCCTTTTGTTAGTACACGTGCTACTGTTAGCATCCTCAATTTTGTGAATATTCCCAGCGACGTGGCAGTGCTGAAGGGTGGTAAGACCCTAACGCAATTCTTCAGGCACTTCATGTGGGTTAGAAGCATTCAGGAGTTAAGTCAAAACCAAAGAATTAGCTGGGGAGGTGGAACAGTGGAGGTAAACATGATAATCTCAGTGGGTTGGGATATTCGTTGAGTTCAGGTCTAGGACACAGTGAAGACTTGCGTTTGTTCTTTGGAAAACTTCTCCCCCTGAATCATGATGGCAACCCGCCTAAAGAGCCCAAACAAAGCAACAGGGCCACTTCTCTTGTAAAAGGCTCTCGTGAGAAGTGTCCTTCAAGAGGAACGTGGAAGAGGTGGATTAGGAGCAAAAAGTGGATTTACATAGTGCAACAATGGGTAATGAACATGATATTACATCAAATAAATGGGGCAAGGTGCCTTTGAAGGCTGTGCCTCTTTCCCATCAAATGGGTGGATGAAGCATTTGCGTGGCAGCCATTGCTGAGCAGGAGGAAAGCTGGTGACTTTTATAGCACTTTGGCTTCTCTGAAGCAATATACGTGGAAAGACAATAACATTCTCTACTTCAGCTGAGGGCAGTTGAGTTCTTACTTTTCAAGCAAGTATCTGTAGGAACCTTTTCATCTATATGAGAAACGAGCCTTCATAATCCCAGGTCCTCAAAGCCTGACTGTGGCATCCACTTCCCTGGGGATGTCATTATCTTGTGCGTGCGATCACACAGCATGCACTCTTCTGAAAGTGGTGAAAATGGTAACCCTTGCAACTTCCACAACCATCTTTGCTACCAGTTGTCCTTCTTTATTTCCTAGAATTTCTCCTTGATGCCACACACGCAAAAAATCCAATAGCGAAAGTGCCATTTGGTCCCAGATTAAAAAGCAGAATTTGGCAATTTGGCATAGAAGAATTGCCTTAGAAAAGGAAAGGAATACAACCTGTCTTGAAAGTATGTCCAGCTCTGGATGGTTTTTGCAGTTGAGATATTGCTGAATGTCCTCTTCCCTTCTATCCAACCTTCAACCCAATGCTGAGTTAGAAAACTGATCCTGGTTCTTGTGAAAAATCATAGCTTCAAAGACAGAATATAAATTCTAACTCACGTATACAGATACATCTGTATTATATACAAGAAAAACTGTGTGGTTTGACAGATTCACCCAGCAGTATTGTCTCCTACATTTTTTTAAAAAAACATATAAATGCTCAGTTATGAATTTGAGCTTTACAGGCCTACATTTTCACAAAAAATAGAAATGTTTCAAATTCTACTAATAAACTTCAAGGAAAATGCCTATAACTGCATTATTATTGTAGTCTGAGATAAACCTTAATGTGCAGTTAAGAAGTGACATAAGATAAAAACTGTTATACTTGCTGCTTGTCTAGTCAGAAGTCCCACCATCTTTATCTCTTAAAAAAGATATATTTTTCATGTAAAAAGACATATATCTCTTTAATAAAGCAAAGATGTTATTAAAAGTAAGCCCGTGTCAGCAAAGCTTATCGACTATGTGATATAAACCATAAATGCAGTAGCAACTATTTCAGAAAGAATACAAAAGCCACATCAAAACGATACAAGACTAAGACTCACAAATGTTAAGGAAATTATTTCCAACTGGCCACAGAATACGGAATTATCTTTTTCTACAACTCACCGCATTTTACCAAGGTAATGTGGCTCACATGGCAAAGTACAGTTCTAAAATAATTCATTGTTCAGAGACCCTTATCAGCCGCAAAGCCAAAGCTGGAGCAGGGCCATATCAGCTGCAGAGCCAACACATAACAGAGTGAAGAGTGGAAAGGACAGATTGCAGTGTCTCCCCATTCTACTGCTGCTATTGCAAAATACCAACCTCTGAATTTCCATCCTGTTTGTTACGTGAATGCCAGTTTATTATTCAAATGGAACCAAGGCATATTAGTATGAAAAAGAGCGATACAGAAAACAAATTTAAGAGATTCTGCTACAGCCTTTTTTTTTTATCCTTTTAGGAAGGTTCATTTTTTTTGCACGAAACCTTGCGCAGTAAGGTTTCTAATATTATACAAAGATAGGAGAGCATGAATAGTCTCAGCACCATTTGTTTAAAGAAAAAAAAAAATCCCAGAAGGACACAGCATAAATCCTTAACTTTCATTTAAAGCCTGAACAAAACAAGCATGCAGACCAAACAAGAAAGCGGATGGCCCCAAACCCCAATTCCCACCTCAACGTCAATCAAAACTCAGCATCTGTAATGTATGTTTTGATTTTTTTTTAAATGAGGAAGGAATGATGCAAATGGTAACATCTAGACTTGTCATCTGTACACCAAAGCTCTCATTCAGCTGAACATATGCTGAAATTTAAGCATACTGAAACAAAGCCCAAGCCTCAGCCAAACTGAATTCAGAGCGGCTGGGATATTAAGGCCACGCTTCTGCAAGACGTACAAGCGTATGATAAAAATCGAAGCACGATCCTAATTTTCCACTAGTATGAAGATGCGCATTAAAGCATCACCTTCATAAAAACAGATGTCACAACGAAGGTTTTCACCATCGGATCTCAAAAGGGTCTTACAAGGACAGGTGGTGGTCCTCCCTCTGCCAAAGGGAGGTTGCACGGGACACTGGGAGTGGCACCCATGCGACCTGTGTTCCCAAACGTCGGCTGGGGACGCAGCTTAACACTTACACACGCAGCTGCTGCCTTGCTTAAACTTAGTTCACTTCCTGACATCCAAGCTAGAAAGGCAAAACGGATGCTGGTAAGGAATGCTGTATGGAAGTTTTTGCTTTTAGTGACCGCTGCGGAGGTTTCAGCATCCCGGGATCGGACCCTGCTCAAAGGAGTAAGCGAAGGCGCGCAGCCCCGAGCAGAGGAGACCCCGCGGGGCTCCGTGGCTGATCTCATGTGAGGTTTCAGACAGGTACAGCTCGCTCTGGTTCAGGTAGACTCAACATTTGGCTCAACTCAGTGGTAAGATTTTTACAGTGTCATAACAGCAGCAACTTATTCAGATAGTGCCTGTATGCAAAAGCACTTTTTATTTTTTATTTTAGTTAAATGTTACTTAGCCTTCTTATTAGCTTTGAGGAAGAAATATAAAGCAAAACTGAAAATATAAACTGCACCTGGTATACACAGAATAAGTAGAATCACTGAATGCTTTGGGGTGGAAGGGACCTTTAAATTCACCAATATACTAACTGCATTCTCCAACACATCAGCCTAATATGTGATGCCTATATATATTTTCAGATGTGTACATAAAAATTGCTTTCCTGTAGGAGATCCTTACTACCTGCTCTTCTTTTTTTTATTTTTTTTGAAGTTTGTCAGATTTCACAGTGCACTGTATTTTCATTTAGACACCTTTATGTGGATTTGGTGTCTGCGCTTACCACATGCATTTGGAAACACTGATCTAATTGCATAGGACAGAGCATAAATCTCTGCCTAAAAATAAATAAAAAAAAGCAGACTAGGTATATTCTTTATTTGAGTAATTCAAATTATAATTCAGGTTGCGTATAATTAAAAACATATGCGTGATGGGTAACGGTATTTATTTCTAACTAGGCAGCTTTAAAAGTAGAATTTATAAAAATAAAACCACTGAAAAATTGCTTTGGGTGTTGAGCGTGCCCAAGCCACGCATTTTAAGAGCAGCTCAGCCCAGGAGGCAGCTGCAGCCCCGCCACAAAAATGGGGAACTCCCGAAAAACCACTGCCAACCTCTTGATAAGAGCAGTGGTGATGCATTCCACCAAAAAGATGCTTCTCCTCTCCTCCGTGGGGCTGTCACGGACGCAGACCTTCTCCCCGGCACCGCTGCCAACCGGGGCTGCCCTCTGCCGACCACCGTCCTCGATGGGTCCCCAGCTGCTGGCGTTAATTAATTAGTGCAGGGAGGGGGGTGGCAGACGGATTAGATGAGCTGCGAACACCCAGTTTGGAAAGCGAAGTTCCTGTTCGAAGAAGGAAAACTTCCACAATGCATTTTTTTTTGAAAGAAAAAAAAAAGACGAACGAGAATTTTAATCCGTGCTAAAGCATCACAGCTGAATAGTGGCTCTGGAATTATTGAGCAGTATTTCCAGTTTATCTGTAAACTGAGCTTAAGACAGAAACCTAATTTACAAAGCAAATATGTACATGAAGAAAAAAATAAACACACCTAAAGTCTCCTAACATTAACATAATTTATAATTATTAAAATAATCCATAAATTAAAATACCCTACAAATGGACTCTCATTAAAATACCCTACAAGTGGACTCTCAAAAGACAAAAGGCACTACTTTATTATTTTACCAAATTAATGTCAACCTGCATAAAAAAATAAAATTGTTCTGCTTTGTAGAAATGGTAATAGTACATTTTAGCCTCCTATTTAGAAATAACACATACAAGAATTCACAAATAAAATTTAAAATATACATTACCAATATGATATAAATCACAAAGGTAAATCCAACTAAACATTATAAAAATAAATTATTGAAACATATTCTGAAATATATACATGCTCTCTACCTTCAAGTTACTCTTTATTACTCACTCTCTGGTAACAGTACATTTCCCACAGGGATCGATTATGTAAATCTATACATACAAAAAAAAGTATGAAGCACAGTTGAAACAAAAGACCAGAATTCAGACTCAACTTTAATGTATCTGAAAGTAAGTTATACCAACTACCATTTTCCCTCCTAACTTTCTTCAGTCTCTAATTATGTGACAACAGCAAAAGCTATGAATATAATTTGTGAAACTGTCTACACTTTAGGACTCTTAATAGAACTGTAAATTGAAAGAGCAAACAAAAATTCTCCTGCAATGAGTCATGCTTTGCTGTAATATTTTAGAAATATTACATGGTAACAGATATAGGTTCTGATATTCTCTTTGGAGGCGAATTCATCACATACATCTGAATATTTAATATGCTGACAAACAGTTATGACAACATCCTTGTTCCTACCACACATACGATTTTTGAAGACGGTGGTCTTAGCGTTCAACTAAGAAAGTAAAAATAACAACACAGCATCTCGCAGTCTGTGTTCTTACCAAAATTCTCCGTAGTTTTACGGCTGAGGAAACACACATCAATCAAGTATTCCTAAAGTGTGTGCTTCCACCTTTTACGCATCTAGAACCTGATAAATATGCTAATGTTGATCCGCACCGCGAAAACACACAAAGACCCATCAGAAGTTAATATATCTGCTATTGGGTTATTGTCTGCGTGCTGCAGTGTGTCGATTTTCGACTCCTCAGCACCGTTTGGGTTCTTCTTTACAGCCTGAATATTACTTTTATATATAGGAAGGAAGAAGTGAATCCCTGCCAGAGGGGACACAAAGAACAAAAAATGAGTTCTTTCACTTGGAAGATATTTATCTCTGTACTGCATTCAGAGGCAAGAACTTATTCAACAAGTTGCTATCAGTGTTTCCTATGTTGGAGGTAAGGTTGCTCAAAATATTAATCTGATGGGGAGTTAAAGCCATAAGCTTATACACACAATGCAGGTACTAAGCTACTTTTCTTTTTTACCTCAAGTGAAAAGTAACCTGTGTTTATCTTGAGAGATTCGAGAGATTTTTCTTATCTCGAATTTCTAATGTGTACCTTATGTGTTTTGATATATAATCCTGTACAAAAACACTTCCCACCATCAATCTGATCTCCAGCGAAATAACGTTAGTACATATACGAACAGATGTTTTTTAACTCCTCATCAGATTAATTTAGCATTGTTTTAGGGAAGACCTCTCATCATTTCAACATATTTTAGACACCCTGAAGTGGATCGTGTAAACAAAGGAAGAGACAGCAACACACACTAGCCACCCTAATGTGCACCAAATGTGCTGCATTGAAAAAAGCAGTCGGAATTATGAGATCTGACAAATTATTATCTCATTTTCTGCTGCCAAGAACGGGCTGCGATCCCTGCGACGCGTTTCAGCCCTGCGGTTTTACCGGCCGGGGCCACGGCGTCACCGTTCCCTGACCAAGACATTTTCCATCCTGTTTGCCAGTTCAGTTTATTTTTAACACGGCTCTTCCCTCCCCTTTGATCCTGCCCGATACTTGGCTGGCTCTGAGCTACCCTGGGTGGTCTCTCCGTCAGATCCCAGCGATCAGTGTCTCTCTCCACCGGTTGCCTTCTGGGGGGACTCCCCATCAGCCGTGCTCTTACACGCATCTGATGACTTCATTAGCTCCTCAGAACATCTCCACGGCGCCCGCGTGCCCTTCCTCAAACAACCCCACCTTTGTAGTTGACTTAGAACAAATAATTCTATGAGCACCTCGGCTTTTATACTCAATAATAAGGTTGAAATGGAGAGAAATTTCACATTATGTGCGAGCCGGGGGCCGGTTTTCATGTTTGGGCTCAAAAAAAAATCAATCCTGGATTGATTTTTGTGTATATATTGTTATTGTCAGAGGATTAATTGATGAATTTTTCATTTGATGAGTCAGGTGGAATGGGCTCCAAGGCACACAGTGAGGAGAATTTTAATTTACTCTGCTTCTTGGTGCTAAGCAGCAAAATTTTCAGTTGCGATACTTACTCTGTTAGAATTCTCGTGCTCAAAAACAATATTTGGAGTATGCTTGAGCACAAGCTGAATTTCTGAGTGTATGCACTTCCCACATTACAACTCACTTAAATGAGAAGTTTCTGAATGGATTTTCATTTTGTTTCTTGAAAGCGCCCTTTACTTTAAAAATCTTTGCAGATTTTCACACTTACTATCATTAAAACATATTTGGAATTCAGACTTTGGAAAAAACAAGCTGAGATTGACACAAGAAATCTCAATTCAATAGAAGGTATAACCTCACAAGTTTCACTAACACTGTACCAGAAGTTGGGTGGTTTTTTGGGTTTTTTTGTTCATTTTTTTACCACGGCTTTCAAATAAAAAAAAGAACCCAAACCAAAGCCACATTTTAAGTTCACCTTTTTGGCTTAAACCCTACAGTAGAAGTCGATCTCTTCACCTATGATGCACTGGAGTGTGTTGGTCTAAAAACACACAACTGATGAAATTCCCAAAGCTCAGAAAAAAGCTCCTTTAGCTTATCTGCTGAACACAACGGGCCAGGACTTTGGCATGCAGGTAGAAAAAACGTGCTGCCTTCTTGTAAGATGGTGCAAAGGTGTCAGCATGTATTAAACATCCCCCATCCCAGTTGGTCCCATACGAACTACTGTTTTTGAAGCAGCAGAAGTGTTTACTGCTTGCTCTGATTTCCAGACAAGCCTGTAAAGTTTTATTCAATACCCTGGGCATCTCTGGAGGTGCTGCTGCATTTTTGCAGGCCAGGAAAGGAGGCAAAAAGATGACACGTGAAATGCCCTTATAGTCCAGCATCAAACCTCTTGCAAAGTTTTCCTGAGCGTTATAAAGCAAATCCAGGACAGCACAGCCTGCAGTCACAGCCAGGCACACCAGAGAGAGAAGGGTGTTTGCTTACTGAGGATGAAAGGATAAACAGAAGCAAGCATCATCTCAGTGCTAATACAGCGAGCATGTAAACATACCGATCTTTCTCAAAGGCTGCCACAAATTTTCCTGGATTGTGTTCTTCCAGCACTCTTCTGTTGAATGGCACAAATACCACAGACACAGCAAATAGCAGGTAATTTCAGAAACACTCAGGAAGCCCCACCAGACGCAATGCTGCTCTGTGTGCAGTGATGTAGAAGCACACCAGGAAGTCTTCTTGAAAATCAACATCTGAATTTGTGCTGTGAGATCCACAGAGTGACTACCATCAAACGGGGCAAAATCATCACAGAATCAGCCCTAGTCTGGAAGGGACCTTAGAGATCATCTAATCCAACCTCCCTGTCATGGGCAGGGATGCCTCTCAACTAGATCAGGCTAATGAGAACAACGAAGGCAAACAAAGGAACGGAAGGAAGAGGCGTCGAAGACAAATGGGACTGTGCTCCAGAAGTACAACCAGAGTTTAAAGATCAAGCAAGAACTGGTCTGCAAGTCAGTGTGGAGGGAGAGCCATTAACAGGGATGACAAAAAAACCAAAATACATGGTGCCTTCTTTTACAGAAAACTGTCAACGCCTTTTCCACCGCATTTCACCTCTGCAACATGTTAAGATAAGCACTCATCTCCCTCCAACCACAACGTCCTACTGGCTCGTCTCAGTCCTGCTGTTACTTCTCAGACATGTTGAATATGGAATTGATTCTAGTCTTGAATCTCTTTTTCTGAGTGCTCTTTTGATCATTTTACTATCTGGCTTCTATTCCTCCACTGAAACTGTTCTCACTCAAGTTGCTCAAACAACATATTGCCATGCCAAATCTCAGGCCTTGTCTGTTCTGCTGTGCATGACAGCTCAACGAAACAAGACACTGCTCTCACGGCTCTCCTTTCACTTCCCCAGCAGCCTCCTTCATGTCCCCTTTTTGGGTTATAAACTTCTCTTCTGTGGTGTCCCACTATTCCATTAGGTCTACCTTCATCATCGTCTCCCATCACCACTGAGCTTCACTCATTCCCATGTCATTACTACACGCAATGCCCATGACATCCACCTTTGTTTTTCTCGACCTCAGCATCCCACAATACAGGTATTCATGACCACTCTACTGAAAACTTTGTGCCTCTACCAAATATCCACATTACAGCACCTAAATTGAATAATCTAAGTTCTTCCCAAAATCAAAAGGAATTTCAGAAGCAAGTTTAAACGCAAACATCCGAAGTTATACAGTGAAAAAACTTCCTTTACGTCTTAAGTGATACTCCAATAATTTCTTGTCCAGGTGACAGCAATAAAGCCCAGCTGGTGAAATAATGTCTACCTTAGTTTTGGCTTCATCCATAGACTGGTTTCAGCATTGTTGTTACCAGTGTATTGGGTTAATGCTCTCTTAAAAGAACAAACGAAGACACAGTTTTGGTCACCAAATCTGCAGCATCAGCCTCAGACTATCATGACAACATGTTCATTCCTTTTAGCCATCCTCTGAAAGACTTTGGCTCTTTTTGCTTTGCCTACATACAACCTCCTATTTTTGGCCATCGATCCAAAATACCACTTTCCTAGCACTCTATCACCATGGAAATCAACCTCAGCCAACTCATTCTTGCCTTTAAGATGTTACTTGATTAATGAATTCCCATCTTCTGATTTTTCTTCCACGTTCCCCTTCAACACCGTCCTCACTTTGCTCACCTTGAAGCCTCCCCTCGCTGCACTCTGACAGCCAGGTCACTTTGCTTTTTTTCATACACCTCCTTCATTAGGACAAACTTCTGCTACGATGCCCAAGTACAAACATAACAGGAAGTAATGATACTTTGCAATCAAATACTGCATGTTATCAGATCTACGTATGCAGCCAACACACATTACTCTGATCCTTTACACTATTTCCCCAGAACTCATAGATGTATTGCCTATTGTTTCAACCTGGCCTGCAATGCATGAACTTAACTGTGTGTCTCAAAACACACAAGGCAGTAACAGCACAAGTGAATTCCCAATAAGAAACAGCTATGTATATAGGTACTGATATATCTAAAATAGGCCTTGGAGTCTTAGGAAGCAAATCCTTTTGCAAACTGGTCAGTCATACAGTTCATGTATTTTTAGTATTCATAGTTATTTTTACTTTTTTTAATAGGGATCGGGGTTGTTTTGTAGTTTCTATAGTTCTAGGTTTTTAGCAGTTATTACAACATGTCTGCAATAATTACATAGTGCACATTAAAAAGCAGAGAGGAAATGTGCACAGGAGAAAATCCAGATGCATATGATGCATTCCAAATGTATTCAGTACATGACATTTTTTACCCCATGAGACGTGCTGATGGAGACCGAAAACCTCTCATCTTAACAACACCTACTGTCTGCCAAAGAGCCGCGCAAGGCTTTTTATTCCTTTTTTTTTTTTAGCTCTGGAATGACCACACGCAGGCAAAATTAAGACGACTCAGTCTTCATTATCGTTCAATCTTTCGCCTCTGTAATAAAACTGTTAGGATGAGTGGTGCCCGGGGAAGCCCAGCACACTGTTCCCCTTACGGTCAATGAAGGGAGAAATGGATCTCCAGAAGGTGATGCCAAAGATAGTCGGGATACCCCTTGTAGCATCCACTGATGGTGCAGATTTCTGGGATCATTCCCTCATTATGGTTGTTAACTATTAGGTGATGCATCTGCAGGGATAACATCGGGAATACCACAAGCAAAATCGATGACGATTCAGTTCCTGAAACTAGTAGCTATAAAATATTCATAAAAATCAATTCATAAATATTACAAGTATTTAAAAAAACAGGTTTTACCCCACGTAAGCATCTTTGGAATTCCATTTTCCACAGTAGACATTCCGTAATAATTTTTCACTGTTAAATGAATACTGAGAAGTACTCAAAAGTAGGACAAACACTACTGTACTTCTCACAAAAGAGAACTGAAGCAACTGAAAATATGCTTTGTCAAAAATGGCACTGAACTTTTACACATAATACAAATACTAGCAGAGAAGTTGCAACCTGATAAAACTGAGATTTTATATGAAAGTACTACCCTTATAATTGAAAAGAGAGTGACTTCATGAAGTTAAGCTGCTTGTTATATAAAATTGAATCAGACCAGCATGGGATTTCACGCAGAATCTTCTGGAGCCTAGCCGCATAATTTTAAAATCCACTACAGAATTTTAACCACGGAACTTAGCTCATATTAATGACCTGATAAAATTTCAGGAGGCTGTTTGGGGTTCAGGCTTTCAGAGCTGCAATCCAATTTTGAGGCCAGACGTTCGTCCCAGATGTCACCTTCTCTGAAGAGGACACTTAGTTGGAGACAAGTTTTTGTCTTTGCACTATTTTCAGCTGAGGGATCCACTCAAGGATGGGCTGCTAATTTTGCTCCACGAGCACAGCTCACCATCAGTCTGAAGTGGTCTAAAGGAACAGAAACCTTCAGCGTGGGAGGAAAGAGGAAAAGAAAGGAGAGGTGCTTCATAAAGAGAGAATATCAAGGTTTGGAGAGCTGGCTCCTGGGAGAAAAGCATTATTTAGCAGCTCCAATTTAAATATCAGATGCCATACACCATTTTTTATTGTATTCCCACAGACAAGTCCCAGCTGCCCTCTTTAGACATACAGGTGTCTCGCCGCTGTGGATCTTCACTGATTGTGAAGGCAAAACCTGTGAGTTCATTACTGACAGCAAATATGAAAATGCTGAAAGAAATGTACCTGTTTACGAGCTGGCAGTGCATGACTCAAGCTTCAGTGCCCCATCCTTTACTCTCTAAAAACTACACTTTGTAAGAAACACGCAGGCTTATAACTACGCTTAATGCAAAGATATACAGAAAAATAATTAATATAATTCAACATCTCAACAGAACCAAGATATGCCCATGATAAACAGGAACTATGACAAGATAAGAGGCTTGACACAAATTATCTTTAAACCTGGACAGCAGGACTGGGAGATGTAGTAGTGATGTTCTCACCTATTTAAGAAAATAACAAAAATAAGAAGACAGAAATTGACACTAAACGCTGACACTGTAAAGAATAAAAACATCTTTATTTCCTTCACAACACCGCTACTTCGACAACGTTATGAGAGAGTCATGCTCTGTAACCATGTTCTTAGAAAATTCCTTCCCTAAGTCCCCGCCCGGCTCCAGGACTGCATTCAAAATCTACCTCCTGAGATCAAGCCACAGACCTCTCCCCCAGAACAGATGAGGGCAAAAACATGAAGTTGAGAGACAAGAGAAGACAGAAACCAGGTGAAGGGAAATACTAAAGCTGACAATGAGAAAAAAGCATACAGATAAAATAAGATTTACCGAGGTTTGAAGAATACATGATTTCAATGATAAAACTGGGAAGTTCTTTTTTTTTGTTACCTGCAACGGATCAAATTTCTTAAGTAAAAATCATAGTTCTTATTTTTTGCATAATGTTGCTATTGCTATTTAAAAATTATGTTGTTCCTGTAAGTGCAAATGAAAAACACATTTCTTTCACATTTGTCACTTGATATTTGTCTTAAGCTACCCATTAGTAACTACAACATCATCATATCATCACTAAATAGTCTTGTAGTCTCTGGATTTGCCTTAACAACTCAGAGCCCTTCAGAAGAACGCAATTTCTAACTGTTTGCATTATCCATTACCCATTAAATCTTTTTATTTAAGAGGAAAACCCTGCAGTATTTCCAAATATCAAAGCATCACTCTGCAGTCTCACAAAATAACCTGTGCTGATTTTAACAATCATGTCTCAACCTGCAAAGAAAAAAAAAAAAAAAGGGATTCTTTTCCAGAAGCATCAATAACTGCTCTCACTCTTCCATTGCACAATCTGTTGTGAGGCAGACATCCAAAGTCATCTCAAAACACTGCATGAGTGTTGATTTAAAGGTTAACTAGTCATCTTTTTTTTTTGTTACTTTTTTTTTTTTTTTAACTCCTCTCCCCATGTCTTCTGGTGGAGTTGCTCAATTAACTTCCAAATATCATTTGATATGCAGACTCGGAGTCAACTCAGATCATAAAATATGCAACCACTTCCACAACAGCATCCGTGTTGATTCCCTGGCCTCTGAACTCTACCTCTGGCAGAATCCAAACCCAGGTTGGGTGACTCGGAAAAGGACACCTCAAAGGGCACCTCTGCAGATAGTTCGAATGCTTCTACCAGGACTGACCTGGTTGGATGCCCTGGAAACCGTACAGCTCTGTTAGCCAAGGCACAGAGGCCCCGAATTTGCACACCACGAGCTCCGACCATGGGCAGAGGAGCATCCATCTGCACCTGTCAATCTACAGACCACTTCATTCTGGTCTTCAAATTCCTTGGCAGGTCTAGATTTTTATCTCCCACACTAAACTTTCTGCGCCATTTGCATCTAGCCATATACACCAGTCATGCTCTGGACCCATGCCTAAATTCCCATCTCTGGAGTGTTCCTGTTGCGCCGTACATCCCCATCAAATACAGAAAGAAGATACTGGCCAGATTCAGTATATAGTATAAATATTCATTGATAACAACATGTTATTTTTTTCATCTAGGTTCTTTATTTCCTCATTTTTTTCTTCCTGGTCCTTCACAACAGAATTTCACCTAGCTGATCATCTTATTTATTTATTTATTGCCTTTCATATTAGCTAAGAAAAGGCATAATTATTGAAATTCATAAGGAATATTTATTCAAACATCATCTTCTTCGCAGGTTTGCATCAAAATATTTTAAAGACTTGGCTTGTAACCGTATTTATGGAACCATAGAATCGTTTAGGTTCGAAAAGACCCTTTAGATCAATTCCAATCATCAACAGAGCGATGCCAGGTCTACCACTAGACCATGTCCCTCAGCACCACATCTACATGTCTTCTAAATACCTCCAGGGGTGGTGACTCCACCACTGCTCTGGGCAGCCTCTGCCAGCGCTTCTCCACTCTTCCAGGAAAGACATTTTTCCTAATATCCAACCTAAACCTCCCCTGGTGCAACTTGAGGCCATTTCCTCTTGTCCTATCACTTGTTTTCTTGGGAGAAGAGCCCGACCTCCCCTGGCTGCCCCCTCCTGTCAGGGAGCTGCAGAGAGCGAGAAGGTCTCCCCTCAGCCTCCTCTTCTCGAGCTGAACAGCCCCAGTTCCCTCGGCCGCTCCTCCCCACACTTGGTCTCCAGAAGCTTCCCCAGCCTCATTGCTCTGCTCTGGACACGCTCCAGCATCTCCAACTATGGTGCCCAGAACTGTACACAGGACTCGAGATGTGGCCTCACCAGTGCTGAGGACACGGACCTCTCCTGGTCCTGCTGAACACACGAATGTTGTGACCCAAGGGCAGGACTCAGCACTTGGCCTGGTTGAACCTCATACAATTGGCCTCAGTCCATGGAGCTAAACGCGAATTTACACCTTCATTCAATTCCCTACAGAAAAAGCTGTTTTCTCCCTTCTCTGTCTCGTCCTTGGAATGGCCAGAGAAAAATGCTTTGCACGTTGCTCCTGTTATGGATTTATATTTCCTTTCTTTGCTATTTAATACACTTTGCTTCAAGAGAAGGTGTTTAGCTTTCTAATACAAAGCTAGTTCCCTTTCCTCCTTCATAAGCTTCTGGATAAAGATACCTGAATATGACGTGGGATTATCACATCATTGCTCATGCATCATATTCATCTTCGTTAATTAATCCAAAGGCCAAATATATACAATAAACTGAAGTCCTGGACTAAGCTTTTTTCTCTTTTCCGCTGATTTGCATCCACCATTTCTGTCCACAAGTGAGAACAGAGAGAACATTCATGCCTGTCAGAGATGAAACGTATTGCCAAATTGTTTCCTTTAATTTCCTATGCAATCCCTTGGAAATTATTCAGGTCATCTCCTCAGCGTAAAGTTTATGCAGGTCGTTTTCTCCTAAGATTTGCCCAATAACTTTCAAAATTGCTAGCACATTCCTCTTTTTGTCTTTCTCATCTACTACATCTCCAACACGAGAAAATTTTACATAAAATCAGTATTAGATTTATTATATAACTAACCATCCAGTAAGTAACAGAGGAATAGAGGAGAAAGGAACAATAGAGGAATTTTAGTACTTGGCTTTGGGTTCTCCTTCATTTCTGGTCCATGCCTTACCCAAAGTCCTACAAAATCATAGTGGCAGATTCGGACTTTTAATTTTCTTGAACGAATTGCACTGAAGTATTCTTTAAATTCAGTTTGAAACTTATCATAAATAACCGCAGCAAAAGAAAACAGAGTTTTTAATCCTTAAGAATATAGCTCCTAATCATCCAATATATTTACTAGTCTTTGTTTACACAGACTTTAAATAAAGCAAAACTTTTTTTTTATTCACAGTGAGCAGAATTTTTCTATGGAAATGGCTGCTGATTACAGCACTTCTTTAACAACATTTGGCTTGAGGTTTCGGGATTTTTGCAGATCAGCATAACTAAACTCTGGCTTTGGGCAGACACCTTCTATGATTCAGGATTTCTGTAGCTAAGAGGTGAACCATTTTTGCAGAGGAAATTAGCTGTAAAATCAGCAACTGGTGTTTGGGAACAGAATAGAGCAGCAATTTTTGCAGTAATTCGTACGCCATGGAAGAACACAGCATCAAGTGAGTGAAATGCAAAGGATGGCAACTGCTGATCTAGCCTGTCATCTATAGAGAATACAAAAATTGAATGACAAAGTCTTGTACTAAATAGAACTTAAAGGAATTCAGTCATTTTTATTTCAATAATCTCTTCAGCCTGGTTGCGGATTTGTAAGAGTGAAGGCCACGGTCCAAATTATGAAAAGTTATGGGCTCCAAAAATATTCTTAGGTGTTTAAATTGACTATAAACCTTTATCCCTCCTAACTGTTTTTTCAAAAAACAGTATTTTCTAACTATTAGAAATAATCTAAGCTCAAAGGAGAAGTAAAGAACTTGATGGAAAGGAAACGTAAAACGCGTTGTCCAAGTGGAAAAAGAAAATACAACCAACACCTCTGTTTTTAATTAATGTTTTAGGTGAGAGCTGTTAACAAAATGGAAACACAAAAATAAACTATTTCTGAAGTTTGCTGAGGATATAAGACAACCCGGATACAATAGTTTGAAAAGCAAAACACTCACTTGAACGCAACACAAAATTTTAAAAAAGGGTGTTCAAGGCGAGGCTCTCCTCTGAACTGTAACCAGATGCAAATGGCAGCTTTGTGTGCACAGTCTCTTGTCCATCTGACTTTACAATAGTTCTGGCATATTTTACTGATTTTTTCTGCTGTTTTAGCTCTGCTGAAAGCAGTGTCAAGCAAGCTAACTCCACTTATTTCACATAAAAAAATCCATATACCTCTAGAAATAATTTTATTTACTAACACGACGTGTAACCATATAAAAACAGAAAAAGTGACTGCCCATTGAATGAAATTTCGTAAAAAGTGGTCTGGTCTTGTCAAAAGAACCACTTTCAATGGTGACAGCGAGCAGTACAGGGTAGTCAAAAAGGTGTCTCTCTTCACTTTACGTGACTGGTAGCCAACAAAGAGAGTTTCTTACAACCTGATTGTACCTGAATTAACAACGGTTGAGGCAGTAAAGACATAGTCTCTCAACACCATTTGCTGTTTCAAAATATGTTTGTAAGAACTTGCTATTTTCAGAAAATCCCTTTCCTTGATCCAGTATGTTTCTCTATGTGTATCATCACCACATAATTCTGAAGTACCTACCAAATTAAGTTACGGACGCATAGGGTTTAATCAATTTCTACTTTAAATTGTAAATTTCTGACCTGATCTGTTTTCAAACAGATGAAACATTCTTGAAACCTCTCCTAATAAAACACAAGCTCCATTCCCCTGAGTAGAACCTGCATTTTCTGGGACATAATAAAGACTCCCCACATTTTCTACTATTTCCCTGATACCTGATCCTTAAAAGACTACCTGGCAATCAGGAGACCAGTGTTAAAGAATATTCCTCATGTACCCAAGAAGAACACACACAAAACCAGAAGTCATATAAA
This sequence comes from Trogon surrucura, assembly GCA_020746105.1. Taxonomy (NCBI): domain Eukaryota; kingdom Metazoa; phylum Chordata; class Aves; order Trogoniformes; family Trogonidae; genus Trogon; species Trogon surrucura. Next base: position 6,117,924 of record CM036658.1, read on the forward strand.
AGAATGGATATATATCTTTTCTTTCTTTCATAACAAAACTTCTCTGGAGATTTCAGAGGGATTAACAGCTACCCTATGAAGGCCAGCCTGACATTCTTCTGCCATGAAAACCTAGATACTACGCTGAAATAAAATTTATCTTACATTGAATGTTGTAATAAACCATTTTTTTTTATTAAGCAAATGAAGCTCAAGTAAAAAACAAAGGTAGTCTTTCCAACATTTGCTGAAGAGATGCCGAAGACATCTGCAGTGCAAGCTAAAATGTATTTTGTGGCACTCACCTAATCTGCTAAAAAATATCTACTCATAAAGTTCCTCTTGTAACACAGCTGAGCTAAAACTTGGTTCCCTCACTCACTAACAGGATGCATATTCTAAAGTATATTAATTTAGCTTAAACATACCTATATATACAAATAGCTGCACTGCAGAAACGTGCTAATATTTGAGAATTAATTACACATAAATTTCCACCTCACCAACAAGGATGAGACTTTTAAAAGAGGGTCACCAGCTCACAGTGAAAACGGAAAAGCACAGTATCATGATTAATTTTTGTACAGTGAATTGCAGGCATGCAACATAAGTTATAATAACTGGAAACATTATATTACCAGTATGCAAAATCAGAAAATTCTTGGGCCAGATATGCAATTACCTACATTTGTGATGAAGTATCACCGTCATCCCCACAGCCAAGTCAGCGACAGTGAGACCTCTGTGATTAAGAGCACGCTAAGAGCACTGCTCCTGACATGCTGCCACTTTTGAGGAGGGTTTTCAAAGTTCCCTCTTAAGCTTTTTTCCCACTGCTCAGTGCTCTGCCCCAGCCCTGGGTTCAAACTGGAAAGCTGCAGAAAAGGCAGGGTCCATAGGGCATGTCTAGCTACTTCCACAAATTCTACATCAGTAGAGTGAAAGTTTTGAGATGCAAAGGAAGACAGACATCCAAACCAAAGTTGTAAAGTGCAAATGTAAGAATCAGATCAATATATAACATTATGACTTTAACCCTCACCTGATAAGCAAGGTTTATAACTCCTCACACTGTGACAAAATCATTTTGGTACGGCAAGAATTTGAGCAACGTATCCACAGTCACCCTTTTTTATTGCTAGCACTTTTTCTGGTTACTTTTTGCTGGTGCACTTGCACTGAGAGCAATTATCCACATCTGTTTTAAGACTGATTTGGTGCCGCTGCCTAATTTTCTAAGGGAAGTGTCAAAAAACCCCCAACATCGGTTAAAAAAAAAACCCAAAACAACAGCAACAACAAAAAAACGTAAAGAAATAACAATAACCTACAAAAAACCAAGCTTGGGCTTAGCTAGGTTTACACAAACAAACAAAAAGCGGGGGCATGGAGTGTTTTGGGGACCCAAATCAGGACAAAAGCCACCTTTGTAGCTGGACCGCAGCATCCCGACCGGTCTTGAAGGTGACACGGAGGGAAGGGGGGAAGCGCCGCTTCGGCGGCAGGTGCAGAATGTTTAATCTCGCGTTGAAAAGGGCCCACCGTTCCCCAACACATGGCAACTGGCCTAACAGGATTGACACCGGGGAAGGGGGGGACGACTCGCTCAGCAAGTCCGGCAACCTCTGAATGGCGGGGGCTTCCCCCCGCAGCTGCGCGGACGTCAATCAGCTGAAGGGGAATGTTACAGGGGTCACGGTTTGAGGCTGGTTCTCTATGCCTGACATTTCTATCCGTTAGTCAGGAAGACAATGTGGGAGCCACAAAGCCCGGGCATTACCATAGCCCCATTCAGCGGCACAACAAAATTGAGGGGAGTGGGAAAGGCCTCCCGACACAAAATGATCAACAGGAGGACAACTCGACCTACCCTCCTCAAGGGAAAGATCAGGAGAGCACCACGGCACCGAGCGGTCCCAGGCCGCCGAGGCAGCGGCAGCCCTGCGAGGGAAGGTTAATCCCACACAAAGACATCATTTTTCAGTTCAGCGCCGAAGTTTAGTAAAGCTTATTTCTAAGCAAAACTGAACCGTCCGCGTTTGACCTTGCGGGCGATGCCCTTTCAATGTGAACAGCCCGTGTTTTTTGAAAAAAAACCAACACCAAAAAACTTTAAAAAAGGTGATTACAAGTCAGAAGAACAGTTGTAGAACATTATAAATTAAGAGATTCATAATTTGGTTGTACGGAATAATTGATTTGATTAGATTAGAATATCTATTAACCCAGAAATCCACAGCAAGATGAGACAGAAGTCTACCAAGGAGATAAACTCCAGCATCCAGGGAACAAGTTTCTGACTAAACCACATCCAAAGCAGCCTTGTCTATCACATAGGTTGACAGTCTTCACCTTTGTGCAAATCAGAAGCAACAAAGTTTTGCAAATAATTAAAATGCACAATGCACCATTTAGACGTGGAGCTAAGTTTAAGTAATCTAAACAGAGCGAAACGATTTGAAATCCACTTTCAACTTTGATACTTCTCTGAACAACTTGCTTAACTTGCATGACCTCTACATTTTACCTTCGAGAAAGGTTCCGTAACTTTTACTAAAATGCACATATACAAAAAGGGACAGAAAATCACACATGGTAAAAATGGTGGCATAAACCCCATGGTTAATACAGGCATCTAGTTTAAGACTAACAAGTGAAAACTAACATCAGAAGTCTCATCACTTAGACAGAAGATCAGGATCTAAAAATAATGATGAGATTCTCATGAAGAGACAGGAGAAACCAAATGCTGTTTGGTAACACAGATTGTGAGGAGCTGGAATTCCAGTTACACTGGAGTTGTATGTGCAGGAAAATATTGTGACATGAAAGCACAACTCCAGCCCTTTTCTTAGAGGAAGGGAGGACCATGCTGGAAAAATTACTGACCAATCAGCACATCCTCATGTATAAACAAGAGAAAACCTAAAAAAAAAAATGTGCTTTCACCTGAAAGAATTCAGTCCTGAAACCCACATCTCTCTGAAAAAGTGAATACAGAACTTAATAGCTTATTTCCACAGCGATGTTTGTTCAACACCGTCCCCTCATTTGTGATGATTTTTACCCCTCAACCTCTCCTTTGCATTAAGGAAAGGGCTCTGAATCTCAGAGCAGGTTTTTTCTTAATTCAGTAGTCAAATTAAGCAAAAATGTTCAAACACATAAAAGACATTAAATGTCAGAGTGTGAACATTTTGTGGGAACATTTCTCACAGAAACTAAAATTAGATTTCTTTACCTTTTAACCTAAAATTCCGAACCCAGAGCATGCAATTCAAATAGGTAGAAATCTCCTTCCTCTCAAATTTTACACTGAAATTCACAAAAATATCGAATTCTGGCCAAAAAGAACATGTGGGGGGAAAAAAACAAAGCAGTTCTGCTGCTGCATATTTGTTCCTCTTTGTAAAATTTTACTGCACGTCTGAATGCACGGCTTAAGTGAGGTGCTGTAAAAGCACTCTCTTCCTAGGATTTGAAAGGTGGAGATTTCTGCTTGGTTGCATGGTCAGATTTTTGGTTCGGGGACGGAATATTCTCCTAGTCTTTTAAGAAATGTTTGGAAAGCAGAGGTTTGTATACCCTCTTTAAATCAGGGTTATGAACTCTGCCGGGCAAAAATAATTCCTCACAACTTGTAACAAAGAAAAAAAAAAAAAGAAAATCCAGTAGAAGTAGTTTGAATTAGCATCCACCATATATACACTACACTAGTTTTATACACAAGAAGTTGTTAAAAGTCATTTTTTTTCATCGGTTACAGGTGACACAGGAGGAGCCACATCTAAGAATTAAAACAAAATCTCGCAGTGATGGAAATCAAAACAAAGCTTGTGCTGCACATACTCGGTGTACCACACATTCACATGGATATAAAAAAGTGCCACCTGTGGGCTCCTATGGTCTATAACTATTCATGACTTAACAACACGGTTAAAACAAAAAGAGGGGAAAGATCCACTTGCATTACAACAAATCCTGCATACAGAAGAAATCAAGTCGGTATGCTTCAATTTCTCACTGTTGATAAATATAAAAAGGTTAAGCTCCTATCTTTCAGAAATGAAGCAATAAAACAGCTCTCAAGTGTATTCAGTTATTTGTTTGGGTTTTGTTTTGTCCTAATCATACTATCTTAGTAATCTTTAATTGGTTTTGGGTTTTGTCTTTTTTTTTTTTTTTTTTTCCCTCCAGTTAACTCCTTTCTGAAAGCCTATTTCCAAAACATTTACAAGAACAAGTATTTTTCAATAATGTTGCTGTAAATGACAAGTTCTTTGAGCCTAAGGAGAAAAAAAATCTTTGAATGCTATAAATGTTACACAGAACCACTAGATTAGTTATTATTAATACCCATCATTCACTAGGAAATGTCAAGTAATAATTTAAAAGTGATGCAGGTCAAGCATCTATGCAAAAAGCAGACATAAATGAGTACCTTTCTATCACATAAAGTGAATAGTCTGTAGCTGGATATGAAAGAAAGCAGACTCTTCTTTCACACAGTTCATTTTTTACAGCTGACCTTCCGTTTGCTCAAATATATAACATCATCATAGTCTATCAATTTCCCTGTAAAAGATTTCTCAAGTCTAAGATATCATGTCTCTGAAAAAACTAAATCTTCTTTAGTTAAGAACCAAGCAATAGAAAAAAAAAAATTTAAGAGATTACTCATAAAGGATGAAATCAAAGCATGAAAAATGACCGGCTACAAACTAAAGCAAACCTATATCCAATAACTTCTCATATAGAAGAATATTGAGAAAAACAGAACTTCAGTCCTAGTCAACTTTTGAATAGTGTTACTGTTTCTCTAACTATACACTCTTGCACAAAATCGGTCATTACAAACCTTCAAACCACCTCAGAGCTACCCTATACACCAAAATGGCAGATAGCCACCTGCAAACAAATCCCTCTACTTTCAAGGCCACCCCTTTTCAGTGTCCCTTGGATGTTTATGGTTACCTAGCCAAAAAAATGATGTGATGCTTTGGGGATAGAAAGCAGTTTTATCCTAAGAAACTCAAAAAAGCCTAATATTACATTTAAATAAACCTGTCTCCTAGTAAGACTAACATTGCATGACACAGGATCTTCCTTACAAATTCCCCGGAAAAATTTTGGTGTGTTTACTTCGGTGCCCCCCCCCAGATTCTGGACAATGTAGAATTTCTTTTCATAAAGCAGTCAAAATACTCAAGAAATTTCAGTTTCTGCTTTAGTAAGAGTAGTAGAAATAATAAAAAAAAGAACTATAAACCTTTTCAAATATCATTAGTACTTGGCGTTCTTTTCCACAAGACAGAGCAAACTGCATAACAGTACAGATGGGTGAACTACAGTATCTTCAGGGGAAAATGCAAGGAAAAAAAAACAAACAAAAAACCCCATGTTTCCCAAGCAACACCCACATTTTTCATTTAACTAAGCTGGTACGTTGGAAAGAATACCAACATTGAGACACTGGCCAGAGCGTCAAGAGAAAGGAGTGTCATTTTCAGGCTTGCTACTGACATTTTTTGCATAGCTGGTGCAAGAGGCTGAATTTGTCTGCACCTGTTACCACACTTCAGTTACCACTACAAGTAAAATATGTTTAATTCCTTTCTTCTACCCTTTGATAGTCTTAGATGTGAGGCTATATGCAGCCACTGCATCAAGCAGGAGTAAATGCTCCTGCCTTTGCTGCAATCTCCCCACAAATATAACGTAGGGTAGGTAAAATAATCAAAAATGTATTTTGAAATAAAGTGAGTCTGTTTCAGATTCACAACTGTTAGATAGAAACCATCTAGAGATCATCATTCTGCAGAGCTGGCCAGAAAGAAAGACAGACTCTCACCACAGAACATTTCTTTTCAATCTCAGCATTTCTGAAGATGTGTTTTCCCAGTCAAAATTTCAAAAATCTAAACAGTCCTTGCCAAAAGTCAAAGTATTTTGATTCAGGAATGTCGACAGTGAGAAGAGCAGGTTATCTCTTCATGGAGGCATCTTCTGACAACAGCATACTTTGTCTTTGAAGACTATCCAGATAGGCACTTCAGTACGTACAGTTTGGCCGTCGTCCATAAAAGATAGCACCAAGTACCAGCAAAAGCTCCTAAACATAACCCGTTTCTGGGTCTGTGTCTTTCACAGACCCAGCTTTCTAACACCCTTTCTCACACAGCTTTCTCAACACCCTTCTTCCCTCTCCTGAGCCCCTTCCTGCTGCTTCCAAGAAGCAATGCTGGCTGTACTTTTTTCTCTTGGGCAGCAACAGCCAAAGACACCAGAGAAGGCAGCACTGCTCTCAACACTGATCACTGCTGGTCAGCCAAGGACTCCATTTCTAACTCTATTTGTTTTTGCACTGATAGTCAGTGTTGTTTTCTCTCATCAATATTTCCTCTGCATCTGGACAGGTTGCATTAAGCTCTCATTCAAAAATAAGGATACCCTGGCCTGCAACAGTGAGTTTTCCCTGGGCTCTGACATTCTACCACTTTCCACCACCACATCCTCCTACTTCTGGCTTTCTGTTGCTTCTTGTCATACTAACAAGCGGGTTCCTGTCTTTTCCTCACATACAAGGGACAGCAGCCATGCCCACCCACATACTCTTTCACTATCGAAAAATACACCCTTTGGTTTCTAATTGTTTTATCTTGTTCTTCATTCAAGCAATCTCATTTTTACAGCCTCTGGAGAAGCAACTTTTTTCAGAATCTGATTCTTGATGTGTCTTCTATCACAAGGTGGCTATGAAGTATTACACAAGGCAGTCTGCCTTCCTGCTAATCTTTATTAGAATGCCCACACCATCCTTCTCTGCGAGTACCCATTCAGCACATTGCATATGATAGCTGGTGGAGTTAGTAAATCCCATAATTATACTTGAGAAGTCCACAGGCAGGTACTGACTTGCTGTTAGCACACCATAATCATTAAGCTTTAGGCTTAATTGCCCCTCAAATAAAATAAGTTCTCTTTTGGGAACTCTGGTTAGATAGGTCAGCAATGAACTATTTCAGGATAAGATTCTCGAAGCACCTAGGAGTTAAGTCAGAACTGAATCAAAATGCTTTGTCTTACGTGATCCAGCTAAGATGATCCAAGAACTGGACAGCGAGCAAGGTGCAGTGGCATTGCATAATTTTACACTGCCAAATGGTAAACCAGACCACATTTGTACTGCACAGTTGAAAGACAAGTGTCTCTGAACTCATGCTCAATAATTCAGCTACTTCAGTGACCATCTTCTAATGCCACAGTCTCTATCCTCAGACCAGAGGGTGCTCCAGAAATTCTTATCGTACGAAATATTACCACGTAGGCACCAAACTGTGTTGAAATTTTCACAGTAAACAACTCATCTATACCCAAGAAAAAGTTAAAATATAAATACATCAGTTTGCCAACTTCACAAGGATCTAGCAAACCTTGCTATGAAACATGCTGGTGCACCTGTTTTTTGAATCAGGGACTTGAAATTTGGCTGGGATCTATTCCTCTCATTCTTCTAAGATTATACTCAAAATTGGCCAACCTATAAGCTTTTGAAAATTTACAATTGACACATTCTCAGTGGACACTTCATAAACTTTAGCAGCTAGAGTATACAAAGACTTAACAAAGACAGTGCTTGCTACACAGATGAAGGTGTGTACTTGCTAAATTTGGGTCTGAACATGTGACTGAAAAATACGGAGACCATCTTGCTGTCTAAACATTTTGACCCTGAATCAATGTACAACAAAAAGTAGACAGTAGAAGAGAGGAATTCAGTATAAATTTAAGAGAGGAAAAGAAGAGAGTACGAGGGAAGGTAGGCAGTCATCTGGATGTGGATATTAGAACACAAAACAGAGGCCTGAAAACAGGTTGGAAGGAATGGAAGACAGAAACTGCCTGGTGGGTGTACTTTTAAACCGTTACTACGCTGTCCAAAAATGGAAGTCTGAAAGATTGTACCTCCATAAAGTGTTCGCAGTCACACTTTCTGGCAAGAATAGTGATGCTCCAACTTCATCCTCAATCCAAAATTCTGAATTTATTGATATTCACACACCACACATCCCATATATAATTTTTAAAGAAAAGCGGAACTAGGACTACTGCTCCAGGCAAGTATCACCTAGTAGAAGGTGATAAAATAAAGCAAGCAGTAAATATGTATATGGACTTCAGAAACAAGTTGGGGAAATGTCCACAGTGGGAGGTCTTTGAACACCTACTGCTTTCCCATAATCCATTTTGTAACAAAATCCTTGAGTCAAAACACCCAAGTTTAAATAAACCAGCACCTTTTTTGTGTGCATTTGTGATGATAACCACGGAATTTTGTTTTTGCTGAACAGGTCAGTGTATGACTTGCTCCAATAATCTTTATCCATACCATTTCACAGAATCACAGAATGTTGGGGGTTGGAAGGGACATTGAAAGATCATCCAGTCCAGCTCCTCTGCCGGAGCAGGGTCACCCAGAGCAGGAACGCGTCCAGGCAGGGTCTGAATGTCTCCAGAGAAGGAGACTCCACGCCCTCTCTGGGCACCCCGTGCCAGGGTTCCAGCACCCTCACAGTGAAAAAGTTTTTTTATAATTTTTTATGGAACCTCCTGTGTTCCAGCTTGTACCCATTGCCCCTTGTCCTGTCAATGGACGCTGCTGAAAAGAGCCTGGCTCTGTCCTCCTGACACTCCCCCTTGACATATTTATAACCATGAATGAGGTCACCCCTCAGCCTCCTCTTCTCCAGGCTAAAGAGACCCAGCTCCTTCAGCCTTTCCTCATAAGGGAGATGCTCCACTCCCTTCACCATCTTTGTGGCTCTGCGCTGGACTCTCTCCAGCAGTTCCCTGTCTCTCTTGAGCTGAGGGGCCCAGAACTGGACACCATATTCCAGATGTGGCCTCACCAGGGCAGAGCAGAGGGGCAGGAGGACCTCTCTCGGCCTACTTGCTACTCCCCTTCTAACACAACCCAGGATGCCATTGGCCTTCTTGGTCACGAGGGCACATTGCTGGCTCATGGCCATCCTGCTGCCCACTAGAACCCCCAGGTCCCTTTCTCCTGTGCTGCTCTCCAGCAGGGCAGTCCCCAACCTGTACTGGCACAGTTATATACTATCTCAGGTGCAAAACTCTACACTTGCCCTTGTTGAACCGCATAAGATTTCTCCCCGCCCAGTCCTCCAGCCTGTCCAGGTCTCTCTCAAAGGCAGCACAGCCTGCTGGTGTGTCAACCACTCCTCCCAGTTTCGTGTCATCAGCAAACTTGCTGACAACGCTCTCTAATCCCTTGTCCAGGTCATTGATGACTATATTAAACAGCATCGGCCCAAGCACTGACCCCTGAGGGACCCCACTAGACACAGGCCTCCAACTGGACTCTGCCCCATTGACCACAACTCTCTGGCTTCTTCCCTTCAACCAGTTCCCGACCCACCTCACTACTTGGTCATCCAGACCACACTTCCTCAGTTTACCAATGAGGATGCTGTGGGAGACGGTGTCAGATGCCTTGCTGATATCCAGACAGACCACATCCACTGCACGGCCACCATCCACCTGGTTATGTCTTCGTAAAAGGCTCTCAGGTTGGTCACACACGACTTCCCTTGGCAAAACCATGCTGACTGCTCCTAATGACCCTCTTATCCTTGATATGCCCAGAGAAGGATTCTAACTTCAGTTGTCATCCATCATCTCTCAAATTTATGTAAGGATAAAAACACGCAGAATTAGATTTCAAAAGGGTATTACTACTTTATTAGAAGCTGAGAACATGGATACACACGGGACTGCTGACTGTACCAACATGAGGACCTCACTCCAGGAAAATGTAGGCCGTATCTTTCAAAGCACATTCAACTTCTATTGTACAGAAAAGTAGTTAGAAAGCTGAAAGAGCCCCATATTTACCTCATAATATCAGTAAAGACATACACACAAAATAGCAGGGTAGTATATCCTACAGGAGAGGCAAAATTTTATTATCTATGAATCTTCCTGGTTCTTAGTGCTGTATTCTGCTACCTGAATATTCACGGAACTTCTATTCAGCATTACTCTTCATTTTCCAAAATTGAATGTGTTTACCTGATTCATCAGATTGAGTGTTCTCTTTAAACAACACAGCACTACAACTTGTACAAAATGCGTAAGAGGAAGCAAAGTTTCCGTCAGAACGTTATCAGATCCCAAGCACACACTGATGCCTAGCACACGTCCCTCCACATCCAGAAAGCCAGGACCACAATTACTGCAAGACATCATTAGAGGTGGAAAAAAGGCAGCAAGAATGTTCCAAAACTTAAAAAAACCCCACACCTCGGCTATCTAAACACCTTTCCTGCATGTTAAGTTTTTTTCTCCCCAAGGAGCCATAACCCTCATGGGTTCCAGGCATCCTCTGCCCCTTAGGCTAAGAGCCTGCACAGCTCTTGCAACCACCAATTTCATTGAGTGTAGGATTAGAAAGAGCTCTAGTGCTGAACTGAGCATTTACAGCTGTGCCTCAACACCAACTACGTAAAAAAATAATCACAAGGAAGCGCATTTCAACATCACAGTTATGGTAAACATCTTGTGACCACAGCTCAGAACAGTAGAAGAAAGTCCAAGACACTTGTAAAATTTGTAATTGCTGTCATCTTTTTAAATTTTCATTTTTTATGTGGACATACTGCAGTTAAAAAACCCCACAGACTTACGAGTAGTATCTCAATAAATATAGATGCTGAATGTCACCACAGTAAATACCTCATATTTTTGACACTGATCCAGTACTCTGTTATATAGGAGCAGTAGACAGATTTCACTCAGCTCAGCACATGGTGCAGCAACGATATTTTTCCAGGTTCTATGTAGTTTTTACAAGACTATGTCAATCGTCATTCTTACGAATCAATCATTTTTAGAGAATTATTACCTATTCTTAATGAGTTCCCTACTTAAAAGTATTTCAGTAAGGATGTCCAGAGGAAAAGAAATGTACAAGAGTGATATCAAATTAAATAACGATGCAAGTGAACCTGTATGGCATCTGAAATATTATTATCTTTGAGGGCGAGTCAGTACAATTGTTTTCTAATATATCATAAGTTACTGGGTTCAAAGAAAACAGTTTACTGTTTTCTTTGAAAAACAAACTTTGAAAAACTCAGTGTTGTAGAACATAATTAGCATTCCTAAAAAAAAGGTCATGTGCAGCTTCCAAACCCGAAAGACTTAAGAAATTAACTCTGATTTTCTCTGAATGTCACACATCTTATACTGACATTTATAAAATTGAGAAGTTACAACCAACTAGACAATTGAGATGCATCCCTCTTTTTTTGCATGCACATGTATATACTTGCATAAATTCACACAGAGGCACTTCAGGAAACAATAGCTTTAATTTGAAAAATTAAAATTAGAGAATAAAATGGCTGAAAAAAATCTATTTGCCTAAATGACCACACCACAATACTACTACCACAGGGAAGTAGAAACAAGGTAAAAAAATACCGTTGGCTAAGTTCTCCATTAACCTCCTGAGGAGGAACACTAGGACTGGAGAGAGACATGAATTATGTTTTCAAAACATCAATTAAATGGAATTGGTAAAAAGTCAAAGAAATACTTATTTTGATTGTCTTTGGTGCTTAAGGTTTACTTTATATTGAAGCTCTGGTCAAATACTACATAATTCCCCGCAAAAATGTGATATAAGGCTAGAAGTGAGACCTTGATTTCCAGCAGAAAACCAAAAAAGCAGTTCTTTTTATGTGAGAATGAAGGTATTTGAACGGTTCAGCCAGACTCTTGCACACAGTTTTTATTTAAAACTCCCTCTACTTTCCTGTCCTCATAACCACATGAAAATACATTTAGAAAAATAAATTAAATGTACAGAAAACCTCACAGGACACTGCAGGTAGAGAAGGTGAACATATGGAACAGAATGGGAGAGGGGGAGAATTAATCTGAATCAAAAATAGCCTAGTGTTGTTATTTTAAGATAGGATTCGTTTCGAAATAAGGCAAAAAGACAAATACTGACCTAACATGGTGAACAGAAATGCAATGAAGGAAGTATGAAGAATGTCAGCATCAATTATAAGGATCAAATTAATGACACTCTTTTGACACTTCTTATATAATCCAAGCCAGTAAATGTTTGATTCAACATGAGGTATTAATTAATAAACGATATTTTAGTCAGCTGTTAGTAATAACTGTTTTCAGTATTTGTTTGACAACAGCAACACTTCATAATTAAAATGGAATCCCAGAATCACTTATTTTTATCATTCAGCTGGTATCAGCTGAATATTAGCACTCAGGCAGTCCTAAACTCAGTGTAAATATCACCATTCATGAACCAGGGCTGTCAAGTCTTGAAAATCCTGTATCTGATCTCAACCATGCGTGATGCAGAAGGTGCATATTCCACATGAGTGGCTTTTGTATCTCATGGAAAAGCTTCCTGTTATCAGCATTCAGGAACTCATTCCAGAAGACTCAGTCGTATGACTCTTAGCGCTTGAGGAAGGGTCGGGATCCAAAACACAGGCTCAGTTACCGAGGGTCAGCACAGACTCCATCACCTGTGCACTGAAGCACCATGAGCATCTTCCGCCTGTATTTTTCAAATAATCATCAGTGTAGAAAAGGACGTTTACTTATTAGCTAACTAATAATTAGGAAAACTTGGAAGGCAGCAAGTAACTCCTAGAGAACAAACCTTAAAATAAATGGTATTTAGCACCTTCACATTTTTAAAGATTCTTATCAGATGCAAGCAACAGCGTAAGAGCACAGCACTACTCAGTACAACTCTGTCTTTCACAGCTGAAAGAGCAATTAAAATTAATCACTACCAAAAAAAATTACAAAAATTAAGTTGTTTTCCCTCATGTATCAGCAATTATTTACACCCTCTGTTCTACCCTCCAAAGCAATCTGAAGTCTCACTGCCTTTGGCATAATAGAGACGGAGGCTGCATGTAGCACACAATATAACAGGTTAAGCTATCTGCGGCAATCCCTCCTCTTCCCAGGAGGATTAGCACCGCAATATGGTGTAACAAATGGTTGTGAATAAGCAAGATGGTACACCTGGACTTCCCCAAAAATAATCATTCAACCGAGTAGCCTCGAAACAGGTTTACTCGTCAAATCTTGCTGAGATGAAAGGAAACTAAATTCATAACCCCAGAATTACAAAAAAAACCCAAAACATGCCTATGCTTTGGCATGTGTAAAAATTATTCATACTTTCTAAGTTTAAAAATAAGTTAATCAACATATAGGGGAAAACAGAATGATTCCATTTTCCCAATGATGTATGTCAGCCTTTAATGTGTACTTTCTCTGTTCAATTCTATGCAGAAGCATATATGTATTTTTTAATAAACACTTCCTATGCAAGTCAACTTTTCTCCAAAGGGAACACAAAACGAATTGCCTGGGATGGGTGATAAGGAAAAAAAAAAAAAAAAAAGCAATACCATTTATTAATTTTGTATAAGTTATCTGCCACCCTAGAGATTCCTTGGAGGGAAAGAATATGTCTGAGTTTCACCATACAGTGCCACAGGCACAAAGTGAGAGAAACTAAACAAGCACATCCTGAAGGGAGAGAAAATGCCTGCAGCAGCAAATGACCTACTACATACCTCACTCTTAGATTTTTTTGATGTTGTAATTTGTTAATTTCCGGAAAAAAAAGAGAATTACCCACAGTTTTAGTTTGTTCTAGCAGAATTATTACACTTTTTAAAGTTTTTGATCAAAAGTGACATATACCGTTCAAAAGATCTGTGTATTTTCAAAAGATTAAAATCCTGAACAAATTTGCATGACAAAGTCTTTACCATATCTATTTCCTTAATACCTGAAGCAGCAATGTCCATTACTACAACAGTACTAAACTATTTAAGGATGAAGCATATCAAAATTTTATTTGAATTCCTGTGCATTGAAGCTAATATTTTCCAGCTCGATGCACAGTAAGCAAAAGATAATTTTATTCAAATATGCATTTCATGGTATGAATAAGGAAGTGCTCATCTCCCCATTGAATTGGTAAGTCTTTTAAGTAATGATTCATTTGAAAAATCAACAGGGTATTGGCAATTTAGTGTAATATTAAATACATACATATACCATATGTGTACTGACACACATGTAATACTGTTTCTATGACACATATAAAAATACAATTTAAACATTATAATACATTAAGATTAGGTATGTGATGGTTTAACCATCTTCTAATAAATGACGCAAAAGACAATTTTGGTATTTTTAAACAGGCACAAAATATTTTAAATGCTACTGAGTCAACTTCTTTAAAGGATATAAAAAGACATGCATGCATATTTCTCATTCCTGAATTAATACACTCCTAAATGAATAGAACAAAGGTGTTGTCTACTGGTTTGGTTTCTTCCATAAACCAAAATCAAGCTAACAACTTAATATGCCAACTAATGAATAATTAACAGGTCAGCCCATTCTATATGAAAACAATTTTAAATGAGTTAAGATCATCCCTGTTAAAACTACATTTCATGAGGAACAAAAAAAAGTCTGTAGATGTATGTTACACTAGTTAGCACGGTGCCACTCTGGAAGTCCGTGTTAACACGATGATTAATGACATCACTCCAATGGAAAAATTGCCCAAAAAACTACAAAGTTTTTTTCAAAACCTTTGTTTCACAATAAGGTAAACATACTTATAATATATTGCACACCAAAAAAAACCAACCAAAAAACTCGGCAAATTTCCCATCCTACGCTGTACCACCGTGTGAAGGCACTGTGGGTTGTGTCACCTGAGGTGCCACCACGCCACAAGTAGACTGGACATCCCACATGTAAGATACAACAGCTCCATAGCCGATCAGCTAAAATAAAAGCTTTCTCCTGTGCTCTCAGACACAAATAAACGCAAAGCTATGACACTTCCACAAGCCCAGGTTCTCTGAATCAAAACCATACTGGATGACAATTCTATTATCTTCTAAACAGGATTCTTACGAAGTGGCCTGAAGAGAGTAAAACCCAGGCCACAGACAACTACTGTATTTCCAAGTACAGTCATACTACTAAGTATTTACCCATTCCTCTTAAAAATGCTATGCAAATGGCAAATTTAAAATATATCGAAACATCCATACCTCAACAGAAAGAGTCTCATCGCAATCTCTGAGCAATTAGAGGTTCACAGTTCCACAGCCACCTTCCCACAGACAGATCCTCAAAAATTCTCCACACAGGAATCAGAGTTGAACTGAGACTAGTCAATACTTTCTTGCTAAAATCTTTTGTTAAAAATGTGCAAGTAAGAATATTCTATAACAAATAAACTCATTTCAATATAACAACTCATTTCAATAAATGCAATACTGTACTTCGGAAAAACATTGATTATGTATTTGCAAAGACTTTTTCAGTTACTGTCCAGAGTGGTGTCACAGATTTTACTTTCCTCTAAGAAAAATGAAAGGTGCAAATAAGTAAATAATTAACAAAGGGCAAGATTCTTTTGTTCCAAAGCTGTTCATGCATTATTAATAAATATTTTATATGGTACACATATAGCAAACTGTGTACTGAAAGCACCATTTTTAGTCAGGTTTTGCCTTTCAAAATAGCTGCTTTAAAAAAAATCATGATACAAAATAGTCAGAAGAAAACAACCAATAAACCTCATGAAATGTGGAACTGAGAAACTTAATTAATGGAAGGGGAAATACATTTAATTTCAAAACAAAACTGTTCATTATAGAAATCAATGACCCTATGAGCTGGATGTTCATTTAATGCTATTAAGGTCTAATTCTCGAAATTAGTTAACATATACTACGTTTCAACCTTATTTAGTAAGGTTCAAAGTTGCAAATGTTTTCTGTTAGGTAAAATGACGGTGCAGAGTAAGCGTGTTGGTAGAAAAAGAGAAAGCTAGCAGCTAGCAAACCTAAAGTTAGGTAGAATTTAATCTCCATTCTCACTATTATTAGACTACGCAGACAATAACACACTACAAAATTAATGCATTGCCTTAAGTAGATGACACTATTTTTGAAGCAGACGGATTTTGTAATAATGCACACAGTTAAACAAAAGCTCGTAGTTTAAAAAACAAAACGGAGGGAAAATACAATAGAAGTGCAAACCTGACCTGTCTCTAATCTTTTCTTTTCAAACCTAGCCTACTCAAGAATCTTCAACTAATTATTCCATTTTATTGACGGCATTTTTCCCAAGGGAAGTTATTTAAAAAGTTTAACCCCTGAGCAAGTCATGGCTTCTCCTGCCTTTGAAAGTGTCAAGTGCATTGATTATAACTGCAGGAAGTGTTACCTTCTACCCAGAGAATCTCACCCTGCACAATCTTAAACACTGTCTCTCTCCCAAAACGGCTTTGATTCAGCAATTCAGACCGCTTCAGCTGATATTAAAGGCAGAAGCACCACAGAAAGGGGATCAGCAGTTAAAACGAAATACAAAGACGGGGAAAAAAAAAAAAAAAAACAGATCTTGGATATAGTACCACAAAGCTTGAGAGAAAAGCAGATTTGAAAAAGACATCAGAGTGACTAAAAAAAGAACAACATGACAGAAATTAAACAAGATTTTTATGTTCGCCTTCTATGCATTTAAACTCATCTCAACCTCTATTGAAATTCTGATCATACCCAAACCCCAAGGCTTTTGACATACTTTCAAAAATCCACACCCCCTCTTACTCTTTTCTAAGTCTCCAGAGTCACTGTTAGGTATCCAACAAGTTGAAGGGAGGGGGGAAAAAAAAACCCCGGAAGAATCCTAATATGCATATGATAGAAAGGCCATTTATAAACCTATATTAAACTTTATTTCTGAAATGACTGCGATTATTTTCAATATTCTCTGTTCTCAACCCCATACCTGGCCATTGAAAAGAATGCTCAAATGGTTTGGAAGAAAAAAAAAATATTTTCAAGCCACATTTATCCAAATACATTGTCACTGACAAAGTAAACTAACAGAAGGTGCTCAGGGTTCTAAAACACGACAGCCAGCAGAATAAAGGAAGACAAAGCAACTATCTCTACATTATCTAATTAATGGAGCACATAAAACTCTACGAATACAATACACACAATTAATACTACATGGTAACACAGGTCTTCGAAAGACCTTGCACTAAATTCCAAAGGGTAATTGGATTTTCAGAACTGCAAGTAGGGTTTTTTTTCCGGTTCAGTCATGACAGGGCCAGAAGGTAATGATACATCTGCCATGATGCAACAAGCAGACCTGTCTTCTGTCAGGAGTTGAAATCATAAAGGAATAAGCTGTCGTTAGCAACCTCTCTCCAAACAGTAGAGCTGTCAACTCATTGTTTTCCTTTGCTGGCATGGGGGCTGGTGTGGGCTTATATACCCTGTCAGTTCAACATTAGTCTAAGCTTTTAACCTTTTCTTCAATTTCTGACTTAATAATTATTAACTCCTATAGAGCTTATCATATATTATTATGTGTTTTGTGATCAATTAGTATTGCATTCAACTACGCAACTCCTCCTTCTGTCCGCTTGCTGATCAGTATTTCAAACCATTATTTGAGAGATCATCAGTTCCTCATAACGTGTTTTGAAACGAATTAAATATATTGCTTTTAAAACTTTCATTCCAGAGAACGGTGCATTTTATGCCAAATGCACGTGACAAATTGCTTACTAATAAATTGTACTTTGTGTTTACGTTTTCAGAAAGATCTCAAATGATCATCCAACCAGCTATGGAACTTAAGCTTTCTTCATGCTATCCACACAAAAGTAGGAGTTCTAAATACAGGTTTTCTCTACTAAGAAGAACTTTACATGCAATATTAGTTCTTAGTTCAGAATGAATAAATCCAAATACAGATACAGAGCTGGAAAAGCAATATAACATATTGTTGTCCATTTTAGTGAAACTTTTACTTTTAGTAACATATTAGAATGCCCAAATAACACTATGATTATTCTGGTACTGTAACTGACTACTAATAAATAAAGGAAGTATTTTAACACCTTTTTGCAATAATAAACTTAAGGAGATATAAACGGTATATAAATACTAATATTCTGCAAAAGAACTGTACTCATAGTGAATTGTCAGCTCTTTTCTTTTTTTTTTCCAAAAAGTGTCACTCGCCCATCTTATTGAGATTACGCTAAGCTTGTGTAAACTGTAAGACAAAATTTCAAATCTTTGGTTCCTAAAATATGACCACTAGAACAAAGAGCATGTTGTCTAACAAGATATTCTATGTTTAAAAGTGAGAGATAAAAGATTTTCAGCAGATTAAACGAAGCATAATTTCTTGACAATAATGTATGACTAACTCCTTTTGAAATTTGTTGATTTTTACAACAACAAGATGAAAATATGCCATCATACCAGTTACTAACCAGTAAGGTTATTAAATCATATAAAAGTTATGCCTCGTAAATTTACTACAGTTACACCAAATGAGTTTGTTCCATTCAACTGAGTTACAAAGCTAATGACACCTTATCGCATGCTTTTTTTAAAAAAAAAATTCAAATAACTAACAGTTGCTGTGGTTGAATTTCACTAGCATCCTTGGGACCACAGCTATCTTAGGTAAAAAAAACACTGACTTTCCAAAACCAGAAAACATACAACAGTTTCTTTGTACTCGTGAAGTAAGCTGATGTCCTTTTTACTCTCTAGAGGACAAATACCAAAGGTAAGAGTACCCCAGAATTCTTCTGAATGTCGAAACTTGGGTAAGCTGAGCTACAGCTTTCCTGAGGGACAAACTTCATCCGTACGAAGATCAACTTCAGCTTCTCCTTGCCTAATACCCTGCAGACCTGAAAGCACAGAATTTGCTTCTCCAACTGCTACAGAAGGAAAACCATTACATGGAGCAGTAGCCAACTTTTGCACCCCTTCTTGCTTGTCCCCTTTACCACTTGTATACATCTCCCAGCCGAATCTTGAGATTACCACCTATGTTGTCAGTCAACAACGAACGACAGAAGCTAAACCGCCTAAAGTAAACCAGGAATGTAAACCCTTAATTCTTGACATCCCAAGTAAATGCCCCTATCACTGAATTAAAGAATTTACTGTCGTGTCTCAATGTATCCTCCTGGCGCTTCTTCTGTGATTGCAAATGTGACTAAAAAATAACTGCTCTCAGACACTGTATTTATGACCAAATAGTTACTGACCTGAGAAGACCCTGACTCTGCGGAGAGTCAGCAAGACATTTAAGCAAAATGCAGAAGAGACAGATTAAAATTCCTCTGCTATGTCATGGTTATTTATTTATATAATCTAAATTTATTTGTTTATAGAAAGTGGAATAGCTTCAATGCATTAATATCACTGTAAGTGGAATAGCCCCTCATGTGCGACGGAAGGACTTGAACTTCGGTGTCAAAAATCAGTATTTCCCACCGCAGAATGTTTCAGGAGGAAAGTTCCATTTGAACAAACAACAAACCTATGGAGTATTTACTTCATGCCATATTCATAGGAAATTGTTATCTTTTCTGCTTAAAATATATTCATAATATGTATTTGGTTTACTTCAATTAAGCTTTTCTTATAGTCTTACTGCTTTCTATTATCACATTTGCCTGTTTCATATTTGTTTTTCTAAAGCAGGTCTTTTCCTACCGTGTTTTAACGTATTTACACTTATCTGTCTCACACATTGTATACACTTTTCTCCCTCCTCCTTTTCCTGCAATCTGTTCTCTAGCTAGTTGCTTGTTTGTTCTCTTTCACATTTCAAAATCTTTTACACTATCAACTCTGAATTTCTGAATTAATGCTTTAATCTCACCTCTTCACATAAAACCTCATAAACTACTCCCGACACCTATTACACAGAAGATTGAATCTACACGACAGAGTTTGATATAAAAGATGGAAGGAGAAGCATTACCTATAGGAACGATCCAAATGAAGAGAAAACCCCACATTTTTAGCTACTTAAATTCCCACCAGGATATTTCTCCTTGGATCTTTGCTCTCCAGCGTGTGTCAGCACCAAGACAGTAGAAGCATGAAAATTTTTAAGGCTTTACGCTGTTCTCTTATTCCATATCCCCTTTAAGAGAAGTTTGGGGTTTTTTCTTCTCAAAAGCACTGTATCAGACACAAATACCTTCTTTTCTTCCCTTAACTTCCTGGTTAGGAGAATAGTACCAGTTCATACTGACAACTCCACCTTTTGCCCCATGGTTTCCCAGTTCTTCAAAAAAATTACCTGAAATGTGCTTTTGGTATTCTTATCACTCTCCACAGACAAAAGCAGCAGAGAAAAAGATACGGTTTTGAACTACCTAGAGGTTGGTTTTGTTCTGTTTGTCTGCTTGGGTTTTGTTTTAAGGACAGCAGAGGTGATATATGGGAACTAGTTTCTGCACAAAAGTCACTTAAGCACTGCTTTTGCAATTTTTTTTCATTTTTCCTTTTTAAAAGGAAACCTTAGTCTCCAGCAAATGTTTGAATATTGAATATTGAATAATTGCATATGTTTCACAGTCACAACACATGGGTGGAATTTTCAAATCCTAGGTACTATTACCCACTTCAAATTCACATGGTTTATTAGAAAAACTACCCATGTTCTCCTGTCATCAGCACTGTAATCTTATGGTTTGATAAGGTCTGCTGGTTTCATTCAAGGATGAGACATCTTCTTAAAAGAAACACTGGAAGATCAAGGAAAAATAATTCCTTGCTTCAAACTAGCAATGCTGCACAAGGATTTCACAATTTTCGTTCAGGACATTTACTGCCTAGGCCAGTCATTTTCATTTCATAAGAGACAGAATTGCCTAAATCGTCCAGAGGACTGAAAACCAAAAAAAAACCCCAGAAATGGATGCAATTTTTGTTACTATTAACTAAAATTGGAGTCTTCATACTCAGTCTACCATAATTTCCTGCATTCAGAAGAGTAAATTATATGATCCATACATGAAGTAGATGTGCATGTATCTGCATGGTATCTGCATGTAACTATCTGTATTCTTAGTCATAACATGATGACTCCAAATACCTTCAGTGGGGTTTGGCTTTGATAAAATATTGCCTTACCTAACCAGATATTCATCCAACTCCCACTACAGTGATTACAGGATACAAAAAATAGCAACATATTTAATATAATACAACTGAACATGATCTAATCTTAATTTTACCTGAAAAAAAAACCATTGCAAATAGTACGTGTTCTAAGCATGATGTACATTTACCAGAATTATAAGATTCACAAAAAGAGAGAGTGGGTTTTACAGTAGCGCGAATTATTCAGCTAAAGAGAACCACAAATGTAAAAACCATGCTAAGAAACAAGGAAGTCAAAAGATGAGAGCACAAAGTCTAATGTGTCAGTGTGAGAGGATAATTAGATTTTTTAAAAGACATTTTCTCATAAATCTCTTAGGGTTTTGTCTTGTGTGTTGTTTAAAAAAGCATTCAAAATACAGAAATACACAATCTGTTTTTAAGGATAGTAACCATTTGAGGGAATAGAGGCCTGATCTGTGTCACATGGTCATAAATAAGAATAACAAAAAACATGTAAAATAACTATAACTCTCCTTTGCTAGAAATACTCTCTTGAGGATTATCTGTTAATTTAGGGATAGTATCCCAGTTTTAAATACTCAGTCCCTCATGTTAGCCAAGACAGCAGCATCTCTAGGAAAGAAGGAAAATACAGGCTTGTAGGGACTGCTACAATGATTTAATTAGCTATAGCTCTTTGGGTTTCTTGGGAATGATTCTGGAACTTTCACTCTAGAAATTAACCTCCCACACCAGCCCTGCCTCACACCTATAGTACACTCCATAATCCTAAGGTATTTCTAGTCTACCTCTGAGTTTTAATTTACAATGAACAAAACTTGATCTGAGACAAAAGCAGTCATCACCTTCACAAGACCAGGCTTCTCCTCATACGAAGTATAGTCTGGTGCTTTGTTAGTGGATTATATAAACCAAACATAACTCAATGGATTAATGATTTAATATGCTTTCTTTCTTTGTTTCATTAAAAAGGGGAAAAAGTGTTTGAAGAAAACCATTTTTGAATACTTTAAAGCCGAGTGCAAAAAATTAAGCTGCATTTAGCAAAACGTGTAACAATCACAATGGCAACACTGATATTTACAGAAGAACATTAGCTTAACTTGATAAACATAATAGAGAGTCTTAAATTGTTTTTTTCTAATGTTTACAAGAGGAAGTTTCATTCAGGTAGCAGGATGCAAGAGATTAATGACACCTGCAAAGTTCCAGTGTTAAAAACATTACACGAATCGTGCATTGTCTCACACAGAGATGTGCATGCAACAGAATCGTGTCCACACAATGTAAATGTTTTTTACTGTCAAGTATTGATAGGTGAATCAGAATGAATCAGTATTCAGCGCAAAACTGAAAAAGACTGTGCCTCTAATAAATTCAGTACAAGCCTAGCAAAAAAGCCTGCTGTTATCATGAAAGCTCATGTTATCATGAGATTACAACAGACGTTGAGTGAGAATACGTACAAATTTAATGAAATGTAAAAGAAAACACTTCAAATCATAGCAAATTTCTGTAGTGCCTTCTATTGCATCTCATTGCCTGCTAAGGGCTCTTGTCACGTTAGCTGCCATATTAAACTACATGGCAGTGCCGCCACAACAACATGACACACAACTAAAAATTCTTTTTTCCTTTTTTTTTTTCTTTACTGTAAGAAAGAAGCTTGGTCCCACTAGAAAAAAGTTCGGAAAAAAAAAAAGGAAAAAGCAAGTACTCCCATCCTAAATAAAATGATCATATAGAGAAACAACGAACACTGATTAACAAATTAAAACATCACAGATTTAGAGCCCTTCATGCACCCACAACCATAAAGATATACATATACTTCCACTTACCTCGACAGCTCTGTTTATGTATGGTATCTGTGTGCCACTGTCCAGATCTTCATTAATTATAAGTCTTCTAGCCCACTGACCTGCTCTGACAACACCCTTACCATGGATTAGGACCAAAAGCTTGTGAGGATTTGTTAATGCATCTTCGCTCATAAAAATAAAGCTCTTCGGTTCGCTCTCTGTTGCATCGACCTGCAATTACAGACAACGTGCGCTTTTATCCATCAGGAACCTTTTTTTTTCTTTTTTAAACACTTGTAGTTAAAAAGTTAGCCACCAATTTGATATAAAAGCTTTCACCATCTAACAACTATTTGTATGCATATACACCCAGTACCAAAACAAGGCAAACGGTAATATTTGTGTAATATAACTTCAAAATACAGAAACATACAGCAGTTTAGAACAGTAAGACAAGAGATTTAAATCAAAAAAGGGGTAAAAAGTATGCTAAAGCTTTGAAGTATCAGTTGTTTACAGAAAGTGTACCAGCAAAAAAAAAGAAAGTCCACAAAAGAACAATCTGCGAGGATAAAAAACCCCCCAAAAATCAAGTTATTTGTCACCTCCGATATGCTTAAAGCAATAATAAAATTCTTATATAAAATGAAAAGAAGTCCTGGAGAGTTCCATCTCAGCAACTTCAACATAATGCCCAGTAAGTCACGTAGACAGCAGTGTTGTAAATTTGTTTATTACACATTTAATAGTACAAGCCTAAAAAAATACAGAAATCCAGTTGGGTTTCATTAAGAGTCCTGCACCTGTGTCAATGCTTAGCTGCTCTGCTGTAGGAACCGACCAACGAGCAACTTATTAATATTCAGTAAACCATTACTGAGCCCAAAGTTTTGTCTTTAGAGGGTAAAGCAACACTTTTTGTTCAATAAAAACCAAAGTTTTATATTGCAGGTCAACATGTGGTTTAGTAAGCCCAGCTCAAAGCAAAAGACCGGGTGTCAAACATCAGGGCAGATAAAAATGTCCCATTTACTCCTCCTTCCCTTTCTAGAAACCATACAAGTATGTAGAAAAAGAAGAACACAACAGGCAAATCTCCTCATCCTACTGTATCCACAGGATATGAGCCTACACTGAGATGGCAGGAATGGCTACTTGGCTACTTATGTCAGCTTTTCTCCCATACATGGGTGTGTGTTCTTAATTACCCTCACCTCAGGGAAAATTAATTTTGCTGCCACTGCCAGACTTCTTTTAACGCCATCCTACCAAATATTATTTTTTTTGGAAATTAAGTCAATGAGGCTAGTTGGACAAAAGGAATTAGTAACTGGAAGAACAGTTATGTCTCTCTTGAGCATCTGCTGCAGCGCTGGAGACCTGAGACCCTGCTCCGTAATGAGGTAACGTCTCACGTGCCTCACCTTGCACCAGGAAATCTACTCACCTCCTCTCACATCTTGTGTGAAAACAGAACACGTGGCAAAAAAATATATTGTATTATCAAGACTTTAGAATACATGGTACAAAAGGTACCATACTGGGGCTACAATCAGATCACGTCGCTGCTTCTGAAGCAGTAGCACTGGTACCTTAAAATTTAACATGGTTTAGGTAAAAATCAGGCAACACTAAATCTCAGGCATTACTAGGTAATTGACTTTCACACGTGAACTGAATACTGAAGTTAAAACACTGTGAATTTACATTTCAGACAAAGACACAACGTAGCTGTATGTTTTAGTGTTTGTAAATTAAATCTTTCTTTAGTAATTAGGAAATACTAGCACTTAGTAATCATAAGTTACAAGATGTGACCAGCTCACACTTCTGCAAATACATTATTTTCAAAAAGTTAAAAATATCTACCAAGATCATAAAAAATATTTTTTCATTCTCCTCCTCAAAATCCATCACATTTGGAACTTTTCTTCAAGCTAATTTACCTTCAAACAGTAGTAATTCATTAGATCAAGCTTTCACTGAAGAATGCACACAAAGGTCACTCCTGTGCACAACCTCACTTTATTGACAAATCAACATAGAATACCATTTAGTGCTAGACACACCAAGTCTGCAGAAAATAATTTATATTTATTAACCTGGACCTGCTCATGAACACTTATTTCTGAGCCTTTATTTAAACACAAATCAAAAGAATTCAGTAAAATGCTGAACTTTAATTAGTGTAATTTAACAATCTGATTCAACATTGTTACTCACATGCAACAACAATCTTCCAATAACCTGTAGCTAGGAATGTCAAACCAATCTAAATTCTGATGATGATTTACTGTTTATAAGTTCTGGTTAAAGTTTAATCTTCCTTTTCTTGGATTTATTATGTATAACTATATCTTAAGGTTTATGAATGCATGCAGTTATGGTGAATTCTCTGAGTTATGCACTCTACATATATTATGACATTCGTAAGCTTTTCAAACAGTAAATTATTTTTTTCTATATTGGTTGTGTCTCAAAAGAACTATCACCCAATACAGAAGTATGAGCCTATACAGTATTTCAGCAGCACAGCTGCTATCAATATATATGGTAAGATCAAACTATACCTGAAATCCTACCAACATTCAGGGTACCACATCAAAACTGACTCGATTTTCAGTCCTTAGCCATCACCAACTCAAAATGCACAAGACTTGACTCAGCTCTAGGGGTCTTTTATTTTGCACATGGGAATTTTTTGAGTTTAAGACGGAACGTTAGATTTTTAAAGGGGAAGAAAAAATCTACTAATATTTTTCTTATTCCAGTTAGGAAACCAAACAGAAACCATGAACCTAGAGACTACAAACAAGTGAAACAGGTGCAACTTGTGACTGTGGGGAAGAACGTGGCAAATAAATGGCATTAAATCTGAAAAGACTCAGAAAGATTGGGAGAATTGTGAGCAGCTGGTGGAGAGAGAAAACTGCTCATTTGCTTCACAAGAAAATCTTCTGTTACGTGGTTCTACAAAAATCCCACAAACTCACTTATGTTACAGTCTTCACAATATTGCATATGCTGATCTATAGTTTTTCACTCAAAACTGTAAAAAATGAAAACTACTGATCAATGTTATGAATGGCTGATTAGCACTTGGTCATTACCGCAACCAACGTAACAAGCACAAAGTCGGTGGCATTTTGACAAAACAAGTATTGACTGGACTTAGACAACAAAAGAGCCAAAAGGGATGTGCAGTGGAGATAAGAGACTACTGCTTCTCAGAGAAAAATAGGTCTTCGAGTCGAGTAGATCAAGAGAACTAGTGAATGAAGTTCTACCTATTGAAGTGAAAAAGCAAAGCATTGCTAAGCTAGAAGATTCTTCAAACCGAGACCTTTAAGCACCATCGTCAATAAAACATGTTAGTAATTACCTAAACTTCCACCTCAAGCCTTCCCAGGAGCCGCTAAAGATACATTTAATTCGGAAGCACCCTCAACAGCTAAAGAACATCAAAGATCAAACACTGATTATGCCATTAAAAACAGAGAAATACAAAGACTTCATCTGGATAAAAAAACCTGCAGTCTTCTTTATATTCGTAATATAATCTTCAATGGAGCACAAAATGAGAAATTCAAAAGAAATAATTGAATGGCTTCTCCTCGAATATGAGTCTCTTCATTTAAATTTTCAAGTCTAGTATTGTATGTTGAACATTAAGAGAACTGCAGTACTTCACAGTAACAATGCAATACGCATGTCACCCTCCCTGTGCAGGAAAAAATGTTTAGATTTCTGGTTTTCAGAGATGTTCTCATAATAAAATAATGGGAGACTTCTCCTGATTTCCACACCACTTTTATTTTCACATCTGAGAAGAAATTTACGAACGACTGTGCCCAGAACTGAAGCTGCCACCTGACAAAGCAAAATAAAGAAACACAAGTTGGAGTTTGCATGTGGTTGAAATTATGATGAGAGAACATGAAATGCTGTCATCCCAAACCTTTGAAGTGCAGCATTTTCATACTAAAATCATGCTAAAAAAGATAATTTAAAATAGTACTCCACTTAATATAGTCCTGAAACACATTTCCTATGTTTAAACATTGTTACACTTGCCTACTTCATTATCAGCTGACAGAAAAAGGAAGGTCAATACATTAACTTTCTGACCAACTGTGACGAAGTTCGGAATAAAACATGTTTCCGTATTCACCTCTAAAATGTTCACGCAACAAGACCATAATCATAAGAGCTGTCTTGACTAGATCAAGGTCCCAGGGTCCTGTTTCTGACAATGGGCAGATTGTTGGGGGGGAACGGTATGAGAACAGAGTGGATATAGCATGATTCTTCCCTGGTTTTGGCAGTCAGTAACTTTGGAGCCTCCTGAGTCAGAGTTTATAACTGGACAAGCCCAATGCATCCATCCCACCTTAGCACTGCCAAATGTTTTTTCTGAATGTATTTTTACCTCTCTCCTTGATAGCATTCTGTGGCAATGAGTTCCGCAATATAATTGGAACGTATATGAAATAGCACTGCCTCTCTTTCAGTAGAGATCTCCTGCCTGATAATTTAAACTTGATGCCCCTTAGCTTCTCTATTATGAAAAAAAAGCGAAAAACCATTCCCTATTCATCTTCTCTACACCTTTCATGATTTTATAGATTTGTCATATCCCTTCCTCAGTCATCTATTTTCCAAGCTGAAGAATCTTTGTCTAATCTTTCTTTGTCTGAAAAGCATTTCAAGCCTGTGATCATCTTTGTAACCCTCCTCTGTATTTTTTTTTTTTAAATTCTTCATATCCTTTTTGATACGGTGTCCAGACTCCATGCAGTGTTCAAGATGAGGGCCCACATAATGAGTGGAATGACAATGTTTTTCTGTTTCGTTCTCAACACCTCATAATTCCTAACATCCTATTTGCTTTAAGGGTTTTTGACTGCCATTGAGCACTAACTGATGTTCTCAGAGAACTGTTCACAATCACTCCAAGCTCTTTCCTGAGTTGTAATAGCTCATTTAGAGGCCACCATTGTATTTACAGAGTGAGTTATTTTCCCCATAATTTCACATTTACCAGAATTGAATCTCATGTCATTTTATCATCCAGTCATTCAGCACCATGAAATAATTCCCCATCTCAGCTTTAGATTTAAGTATTCTAAATAATTATACAAAAAAAACCCAAACCCCAGTCAAATTTGTTGGCTTCTATTAGTTCCTTTTTCGTTTTATTTACAACTATGTCACTGCAGGCCTTAATAACACTGCACCGGTAACAAATTACTTCATCTGTAAAATATGAACACCTTTTTACCAATTAGTGGCTCATAAGGGAACTCTCTCCTTATGCTTTTTACAAGCATTTGGTAAGTTTGTTGACAGCTTGTCACAAATCCACGTACTCCTTCACCGACAAGATTTTTCTTTCTCATGTGATCTCTGACTCCTTCTAGTCAAGAAGTCTAGTAGGTCTAAATTCTAGTAAGTTTTTTAAAAACAAACCTGCACTGATTTCCACCCCCCTCAGTATATTATTTCCTCTTGATACACAGGAATCACTCCTGGAGGCCTTTCAAAGATTATTGCATCTATGCTTTTTGCATTTCTCTGATGAAAACAGATGATTTCAGCACTAAGTTACCTACTAGTTCATTGTTCTGCAGCTTCATGTTTGACTTTGTACAGAACCTTTGGCTTAAAACCCATCTATTCCTGGAATTTGATTATTGTATGATACATAATTTGTCCTAAGATCCCCTCCACTGATATGTCAAATTTCTGAGAGTTCCTTGGAATATTAACCCATTTAAAAACCCCCACAAAAACTCTCAGATGTGGAAACTGGATAAATAATAATTGGAAATAATCATGTGAGTTCTTATTTGACCTGATCATTCCTTTTGCATGAAGCTCATCTATCAGCCTCGCCAACTTTCATTATTATCCTTTACATCTCTAACAAGCCCCTCTAATTCAGTTTTGAGTGATCTCACTGTGATTTTACATGTAACATGACAAACTTACACTCTTTTCTATTCTCCTCACTTCAGCAGAACTTCTTTCTGCTACAAGTTGTCTTATTACCTCTGTTAATCCCCTTTACTAGTTTAAACTAGGAGTTTCTATGTTGTTACTTGGGAATGTTGGTGATTTAAACACAGCCTTTAGACAGCTTTTATTTTTCAGTTTCTACATATATTGTTCCATTTTTTCTAGGGCTCTTTGTAACCTATTTTTGACTGTGGTGAGGGCTTCCTACGCATAATAGTCATTACTAAGGAACGGTGCTTATACCTTGTGCCAAGTTTTCCACACTGCTCACAATTAAACAGCTGCACATATTTTGTGAGTTCTTACTTTGCTCCAGAATGCAACTAAATTATGACATTTTGCAGAAGCTGGAAGTAATACATTTGAGAATAGTTTAAATGTACTGCTGACAAACTGTATCAGTACATGAGTGCTTACTACATAATTTATAAACGAGAGTTAACATGGATTAATTCAACAGTGGGAGCTAGGTGGGACATTCTTCTCCCAGGACACAAACCCAAATCTCAGAGCCCTGCAGATATGTCCCTCCATGTGTGACAGAGGTGGTGGAAGTGGTGTAACACTTCCTCCAAGTCTGTTCATTTTTTGAAGCTAACAGATCAGCCTTAGCATTGCATTACTTAAAAGCATACATATATCCCTTTTTGTGAAAGCAGAGGACCCTTTCATTCCTTCGCCAAATGCGTTTTCCTTGACTGAACATGAAGGACTGGCTGAGAACATCAGTAATTCAAAAGCTTTACTTTGTGATAGGGATGGAAAACCTAGACAGTGCTGTCACACTAGGGTTCCCTCCAGCACGGAACATAAAGATATCCAAACATCATCACCTTACGGTATGTATTTACAAACACTCTCATATGTGTTCTTTGGGGAAGGCTTCATCATTTCCAAGGGTTAATCAAATATTTTCACTGAAGAGTAGCACGTTACGTGATGAACACAGAATCACAAAATCCTTCAGGCTGGAAAAGAGCTTTAAGATCACTGAGACCAACTGTAAGAGTTCCTGAAAAGCTTGTTTTAAGAAAAGGTTTGCAGTAGTTTACTGAAACTCATCTGAATTTACTCCTCTGCCTGTAAAGGCATGTTTATTCTCCATATTCAGCTGCAGAATTCTCAAAACATTCACAAATACTTTTCAAATAACTTACTCTGTCACAACTATTCTGAAAATTCTGGCAAGGAAGGTTCAGCTGGAGAAATCAAAGATGTGAGAAGTGAGGTGGAACCACATCTCCAGACACAGGCAGTGTCCTCAGACAATGTCCTGCACGGAGCCTTGACACACCACGTTTTTACCTGAATATTGGACTTCACGCTATGCTTTTTACAGATCCAAACAAGTAACAGCTTTGGGAGGAAAAAAAATATACTTACTGGGAGAGTCACTCTTTTCAAGTGGCATTCCTCTTGCAGTAGTTCATAAACATATTTAGTAATGATCTGGGGGAAAAAAAAAGGAGAAATGCAAACAGATATTAAACCACTTAGAGTAATGACATATCCAGGCAGACAACTTAAAAGCTAGTTAGTTAAAATTCTAAGCACTTGTATATGTTTTGTCACTTATCTGAATCCTTCACTATACAATTAATCATAGAACTTTGAGCTTTGCACAAAAAGGTCCTCTCTGTCCCTCAGAAAAGGCTGCTTGCCAGTACAAAGAAATTGTAAGTGTACCTGTGAATCCATCACGTGCTGCTGGGTGAATAATTATGTGCCTCAAAACTAAGGATTATAACCAATTAATATACACTCAGGGATACAAGAAAGGCTCTCTTTTGCAAAGAAATAACCTTAAAAGCATTTTTTCCCATAAGCAGGACTCCTGAAACCCTCTCCCCTGCAGGTTCACTTCATGAGCTACATGGAGAGCAGATCTTTAGTCACCGTCAGCAGAAGTTGCTTTGCCATTTCTATTCACTGAACAGGGGAGGGATGGGTCAAAGGTTTCTAAATAGAAGAAAAACCCTGACTGACTCCCCACTATGGGGGAGTTTTAAGTCTCTTGTCTTCATGTAGAAATAAAATTGAAATTTTAGAGCTGAAACAAAAAGGAATTATTTCGAAGAGCAACCAAATAAAATAAAACCAACCAAATCTCAACGAATGATTTGCCATCTCAAACGCAACAAAGTTGTTCACACTTCAAAGGCTTGCTTAATATCTATGGAAATTTTTTTTCACCTTTGTATATTCTAGGAAAAATGGAGATGCAGATGTAAGGACTTTCTATTATTAATCTGGGAGTTAAGCTGAGGAACAAACTAAAGTGTTTTGTCCATATGAGGCTGTAAAAATGGTTTGGAACTAACTGCCTGGATTTCACTGGCTACTGAGTTAAAAAAAAAAAAAAAAAAGGAAAATTAAAGAGGAAAAAAAGTGCTCATTAAGAGCCTCAAACGGTGCTTGCCTTCCCTTTAAAGCTTGGGGAGCTATGTTTAAATTCCAGACAGGACAAGATCTAAGACCCCAAAATATTAATCCAAGAATATCTGGGTACAAAACCAGCTGGTATTCTTTAGTCCAGCCCCTCAAGGCCACAATTAGAGCCGTCTGAACCCACAACATATTAAGCCACAACAGAAACGTCACTGTAACGAAACTCCCAAGCGATGGCATCTTAACAACGCGCTACGAACTGAGCAAGTAGGAGTCAGGGTATCGTAAACTTAATTTTAATTTTCCAAATGCACAATTACCAAATGAAGTTTCAATGAAGTTTTCATTACGTACATGTGAGCAAACACAATATGCAAACGTGTGGAACACATTTGAACAAATCAGAGGTATTGATGAAGCCTAATTAAAACTGTTGGCGCGTGCCCTTCCCTTCCTTTCACAAAAATGCAAAATCTTTATTAGGATTATGTGAATTCTTTGCTACCCTGCTCAAATACATTTATTGATAGAATTATGTTCAAAAACTTTTATGGTTTTAAAGAAGAGTGGTCTTACTGAACATTACTATCTGCAGGGAAGCTGCATTTGGAGAAGGAATTTAGCTGTGAGCGATGAGTTGATTTAAGACATGTTTATCCCCAAAGCAGTATGTCAGGAACATGCATACAGTATAATTTTACCTTCTGGGTCAGACTTTTTATGGTTCACCGAAATCAACTTCAGTGTAATGCCAACAAGTAAAGCAGTTAAGTTCCTGCAGTCTCAGATGCTGATGTTGTGCAGACATTAAAATCAGTATAGTGATAATATGGCCTCAAACATAGAAATTTTATTTTTCAGTCTAAATCCAGGTATCTACTAATCATCAAAAAGACTAAAAGAATGCTTAGAAGAGAAAAAAAAAATGCTATGAAGGAAATAACTTGCAAAAATCTACCCTTTTTTCCATCCGTGTGTGTATCAATTTCTTCTGTCCTCTCTCATCTATTTAGACTGTGAAGTCTTCGGGGCAGAAGTAAACCTTTACTCCTTTTTTCCACAGCCTGACTCAATGGGACTCTGATCCTAACTGGCTCTTTATGCGTTACTCTAACGTGACAAAGTAGTGATAGCAGCCTTAAAAATGGGACTGTTAAATCAGTAGAGCACTCTGGTATAGCAAAGACCTGATCTTACGAAAGCTTTTAATAAGAGTAAACATGAAGAATGTAACAGCAGATTGGAGGTTCGGATGCAAAGTGTGAGATTATGATTCTCAGGCACCTGGATGGTCTCCGTGGCCCTGACAGACTTGAGGAAAAACTGCTGTAAACCACCCCAGTATAAGGCCGCAAGAGGTGGTATTTTTTGGCAGCAGATCAAGTTCAGGGATATCCCAGCAATGGCTGGCATGCTGCCAGCTTTGAAGGATGGAAGGTGACACGCAAGATTTCTCGAAGTACCATCAAAGCCCAAAATTTCCCAGATTTGAAAACAATCATCGTAATGGCCAGGTTTCCTGCACTTAGCATGTACATGCCTGGAAAATCTAGCAAAATCCTGTCCTAACTAGGAATAGGGATGCAATTACTAAAAATGCTACAAACCCAACATGACTTTTGGAACGTTACACTTCTAATTACTTCTTGTGATTTTATGGCTGATCTTTAACTTCAAAAAAATAACTTTTTAGAATGTCTTTTCTATAGGCATTAAAAAGACAAGGGAACTATGCTATATTACTTATATAGCACTAGTTAAACTTAGCATTATAAATCTAAATAATTTAAGTAGCAAAAACTTAAAGCAACAGCATCATCCTGGGTGGGCTGGTATTTTATCTTAAAAATCTGAGAACTGCTGTAGGACGCTGAAAAATGTCTTGTGCCTCCCTGCATGACAGGGTGAGTACAGTTACACTCTCTGAACTCTCCTGGACTAATAATCCATCATATGGTCACTCATGACCACAGGTATTTAGTGACAGAGGCTGTTCAATCCAGTCCAGTGTCAAGCAACAAACTGTCTAGTACAAGCTAATCTCAAGGCAAACTTCACACTTGCTAGGGAGCTTGTGTTATTCATACTAATCTGGAATATTTATGCTTTTTTCTAAGGCTCTTGCAAGTCATGAGGTCTGCCAACACCATAAGCAGTACGCTGCACTGTAATTCAAGGTAATAAGGTTGCTGGTGAGCTGGCAGCACCATGTCTGAGGTAGGAAAGGAAAAAGAACCAAGAGAAAGGGTTTTTAAATAAGAGAGGGCAGATTTAGACTAGATGTAAGGAAGAAATTTCTTACAACA
The DNA here is from genome assembly GCA_020746105.1 of Trogon surrucura. Classification (NCBI taxonomy): domain Eukaryota; kingdom Metazoa; phylum Chordata; class Aves; order Trogoniformes; family Trogonidae; genus Trogon; species Trogon surrucura. The sequence continues at coordinate 6,151,515 of CM036658.1, forward strand.
CTAACACTTGCCCAGAGAGGGGGTGAAGGCCCCATTTCTGGCGACATTCAAGGTCATGCTGGATGGGGCTCTGAGCAACCCGATCCAGTTAAAGATGTCCCTGCTCACTAGAGGGGAGTTGGGTTAAATGACCTTTAAAGGTCCCGTCCAGCCCAACACATTCTACGCAAGGCTTGTCCAAAGTGTGTGAAATTGTCTGATGAATGGATGAAATAATGGCAGTTCTGTACTTCTTGTATAAGACACTGGAAACCTGAAACCCATTTTACAGTATCTCTGCTCTTCACTCACTTCTAAGTGCAGTCTGTCAGGAAAACACATCTCAAACAGGTTAAGTATCTGAAATAAGCACTATCAAGGTACACTTACTGCCTGCTCTGAGAACTGGGAGAAAGAATAAAACAAAACACGAGACCAAAAAATTTCCATGCTTCTCATCACCTATTCTGATAGCAAGAGAGAAATCCTATCCAACCACAAAACACTTCCACCCCCCGCAAAACGGCTGCATTCAAACTGTGGGAGAGAAGAAATTTCCTCCCAGCACGAAGTGCTCCCCTTTGGAAGGAAACTAAACGGCTTATGCTTCAATTTGCTCTTCACACTTCAATTTGCAGGAGCCAGTGCCCTGCTTTCCATGAGCCTGAGGATCTTCTCCTCTAAACGAAGTCACAGCTTTTCTTACTTTAGCTGGACTAGAAAAATATCCAGAATGAAGGCAGGCTGATGATAGGAGGGGTCACAGCTGAGTGGAGTACTTCCTGAACAGTTAAAAGAGTGGATTATCCGTGGCATATAAAAATGTGAGTACCTAATCTTGGCTACCATTTCTTTCTTAGAGTTTTCCTTCATCTGCTGTGGACGAGGCTGAGAGAAGCAATACATACGGTTCAGGGCAGGAATCAAGCTTCAGGGCTCACAACTGTCCTGAGGAGTTTAAAACAGTCAGTCTTTGGATGTATGTTGGATGTAACAGTGTGAACACCTCCAGAAGCACCTCTTCAGAACTGCTGGTGGCCCCAAACATGATTATCTGCTGCGTTCAATAGTCTTACAGATAACTGGGGGAGAAACCTATGCCATGAACAGTGACCTTTCATGTGGATCTTGAACATAGCCTATTTTAATTGCAGAGAAATTAAATTTGATGACTTTGACAGACAGTGAAAAGGACAGAGGGAGAGAAAACCACAGGAAGAAAAGAAGAATGTACAATCCTATCAAAGAGCTGAGATTTTACTTTTGCACTGATAAATCTTCTGTGCAATGGTGGTCAAGACTACAATGCTGAACGCAGACTGCAGAGCAAAACTGCGATTCCAGGTGGAATCGTGGTTCTGGTGCACATAACTACAATTTGCATTAATTGGTAAGGCCCTGGCCTCATATGACACGTGTTCTTTTACGAGTATACTGTTTACATAAATGACTTTCTTCGGGACTGTTTTCAATTACCAAAAAGCACTGAAAAATTCTCTTAGCAGCATAATTTGAAAAAATCTTTGCAGTACTCCATTCTGAAGCTACCAATGCATCACACAACTATGCAGGAAGAGAAATTAAAGAGCCATTGAGACTGCTATGTGCAAAGTTACAAAAGTCCTCAAGGTGTTGAAGCTTGAACATGAATAGAAGTGGAGACAAATACCAAAGAGACTCCTCAACGCATTAAGTATTGGAGGTCTTCAAACAGTGAAGTCTGGAAAAGAGGACAACCAAAAACATGCCTGCAAAGTAAGAAGGCATCTCCAAAGTAACTCAGTTTAAAATAATACACTTCCATTTTTAAGTCTGTAAGGACTGTAAGTGGAAGAAGCTTTATAGCACATCAAAAACATCAAGAATCAGCCTGGCACGTGTGAGGAAGAACAGAACTGCGGCTGACCCACTGGTGAACTTTTTCATAACAGAGATAGCCAGGTATACAGACAACAGATCACAACTCAATGACTTGTTTCATAACACCTTCCTCCTAATCCAGAGGAGAGCTGTTTCAGTACATACCACATAAAAAACCATGCTGGGACGCAGTGAAGTGCACTGAGCCTTGTTTGTTGAGCCCCCCCTGCTGTGCTTTACAACCCAAGTTCTCTGAATTATCTTTTTTTTTTTCCCTCCTGAGCATGCTCCCACTTTCAAAACCAACCACAGGTACCTCTACCCAGCACTGGACTACGTAACCAACAGAACAGTAAACTCACTGCAGAGGAGAAAAAAAAGAAGACAAAGTGAACTACTCAAAATTGCAGAATGTTTTCTCAAAAGCAAGTTCCTTGCTTAAAACATCTTAAAGAAATGGCACAGGCCCATGTGATTTGTGGCCTTTTGCTTCTAGACTGGTCCCTATCAGTAGTCACTGGAAATCACTACCACACAACAAATGTTCGTGCATTCACAACAGATGTGAGGAACCCTTCGGTTAGCGCAAACCACAAAGTCTCTCTGAAGACAATCAAATGCTACATGTCCCTCCCTTCTCCCACATGCACATCCCTCGTGACCAAAACACCAACAAGTCTGTCAAATGGTTGGGGTACAGTTAACACGTGATAAAGAAGAACACACATGTGACATGACAAAGGATGAAGCGCACGCGAAGAGTTTACGTTACAACCACTCACATGACAGAGGATGGACTAGAAAACCTTGGAGAAAGGATAAGGGAGTACAAGCTGATAACCTACGCTCTCCACACCGTTGCCTGCTCCTACAAACTTCTAGCAGATTTCTGGGAAGAAAGGAAACAGAGCAAATTACCAGTTAAATATATTCCTCTGGTGGAATAGATCCAGCTGGATACATCTGAGATTTCCCACACCGCGTTCCTCACTCACAGCTATTCAAAACACAAACAGAACCCCATCACCACCATTACTACTCTTGTCACCACTTTTCACTACCCTAAGGACTAAACGGGAATGGAGACACCGCTACTCTCTCCGAGGTAACGGAGGTTACATCCCACCAAGAGTGAGACGTGCTGGCAACAATTCGCTTACTCAGTGGATAGGAGTCTTCTGCCTCTGAAGACGTTAACTTGTGAAACAACATGCCTGAAACACCTTTTATCAGATCACTTGTTTTCATTAATTTTTAAACACAGTTCTCAAAGACCATCAAAGAGCGGAGAAGCAGAGAACCTGATGACAACAATTTTGCTTGTAGGTTTATACCAGTGGCCATTTCTTTTAGGATAATACAGCTACTACATTTAAAATTAAGGAGATTGAAGATAATAAAACATAGGTGCAAGAGGCACTTTCTTTCTTGCTTGACTTCCTGGTTTTTCATAAGTTCTATCATAAAAAGGATTAGTACATTATTGGTGTCATTAGTAGTTCATTATTCCTCTATTAACCTTATGAGCTAACTACACTTTAACCTCAGTTTAATCTCCTATATAAATATGTATTACAGAAAGAGAAAAACAGAAGGGGAAAAATTATGCTTAAAAGTGTTAGTGAAAATGAATTGCTCAGAAGCCACTGAAGTCTCACCATCGCTACGTTCCACAGTAACTCTCTCAGATATAATTTGCTATGTTTGAGTCAAAGCAAAAAAAAAGAAAAAAAAGAAAAAAAAAGAAAAAGGTTTTTTGATTTTTAGAGAATGCAGAAACAATTCAACCTTAGGTTCACTTGCCAATTTCCACCTTGTGACAGAACCACACTTAAAATGTTGAACGTTACCAGTTTGCCTGACAAGTCCACACATACACCAAAATCAACCTCATTTGCCTCTGTGTTTTTTCCTGAAGTACTATGTTTGACCAGACTTTGTGCAGTACAGCAAAGATTCACCGTATGCTCCCCAGACCTCTAGAATGCTTTCGACTATCAATTCACACCTGACATAACAAGGTACAACCTCTTGAACTTAATTTTCTCAAAAAAAATGGATCCTCCATGGGCATAAAAAGGGTACTACTTTAAAATAATTTAAATTCAGCCTAAGAGAATAGGCCCCTCACCACTACTAGTATTTTCTAAGAATTCTGAGATAGCATACACAGGTTGGAGGTTTTACCAGTAACCTTAGAAATAAGCAAGTATAAACCACTAGAACTGTTGCCACAACAAGCAATGGCTCTTCTTCTTTTGTAAGATTCACCTCCTCATTCGTAATAAGCACTGCAACTCAGAGGAAACAAGCATAAGAAAACAATTCCTGCACAGTAGCCTACCCACAACTTTTCCCTCCCTGCAGTGAAGGAGCAATAAATGTTCAGTGAAACAAATGCAAAATGAATTCCAACTGACTGCCCTGCGGCAAATCTCAAGTGGTGGGACTGACCCGAGGCTTGCTGCTGTGGCTGCCTTGGCCGTGGTTGAATGAGCTTTATTTTGACCCTCAAGTGACAAACCTGCCAATAAGTAACAATGAGAGATGCAAAGGAACTTTTTGACATACTGGTCTTGGACACAGACTTACCTAAGAACTGCGACAAACAAAAAAAAACCAAACCACCATTGCCATGCCAAAAGAAAAAAATCCTAAAAGCTGAAAGGATTTTCTAAAGGCTAAAAAAAAAAAAAAAAAAAAAATTAAAAAATCAATGGCATTTTAAAAATCCACAAAAGACCTCACTTGGATTATAGTGTGGGAGAACAATTCATTAAGGCGGAATTGACATTACCTCTAAGGGATTTCTTGCGTTTTCTACTGAAAGCAATTCAATTCAATTTTAACACGTGTGTGATATTCGGTATTCTGAGTTGACTGATCACAAATAGGATCTCAAGATCTTTTGAGAGAATTAAACGAAAACCAGGGATTTGTCATGAATGCAGCACATACTGTTGATGTGATTTGACCCAATGTTTTGTTACATGGTCTTTGCTGACACCTGTTGGTTTATTTTTTGTTTTTCATTTTTCTTTTTTTTCCTTTTTAAGAAAACCATCTCCAGTTTCAGAAATCACTTGACTTGACAAGCATTTGGCTTCAGAAATGGCTTAATTACATAGCCTATCTTACGAAAATTCTCAATTATTTTAAAATATGCATACATATTGACATACATGTATTAGCACTAAGCAGTGGCTTCAGTCAAGCACCTTGCACTAGAAGCAATTAAACATCAGCAGAAAGCATGACCTCTGTCCCCAAGCTGAGGTAAGAAAAAAAAGAGGATGAAAAGGTTGCAAAACAAAGAAGGAAACTAAAAAAAGCCCAAAAGAATAGCATATAAATGAGGCTTACGAACATGTTTTAACATTCCAATTCAAACTTAAAATTTATTATTATTATCTCTAAATTTCATATTAGAGATGACTTAGGAAAAGGGATCTGGAAGAAGAAGCAGTAGCAGTTTTAAATATTCCAAGTATTAATGAAAAAAATGTAGTTTAGGTGGAGAGGTGGTGCTATGAAGTTTCAAGAGGTTAAAAATCCATGCCAAACCCAACTGACATATCAGATTAACATAGTTAAAGCATACCAGCTTTTGTAGTCACAGACAAAAAAGTCAGTGATGTGTCAAGCATCTCATTTTGCCACCTTTGATTCCTCAGCAGAAATGACCAGATAAATATTCACAGATGAACTGAGGGCTTAATTTTATGTAAATCCAGAACAGGACTTGAATTAACACCTTCTTTCCACAGCAAGATGTCTTAACCATTTTGCCACCATGCTCCAGAACAGTAGTGGGTCAAAATAAATTGGATGTACATAAATTTAGCTTAAAAGGGCCGTGCTGCTGACCATTAGTAGCATTTATTTTTTTCTTTTCTTGGCACAAATAGTAGTTTAAACCTCCAGAAACACAAATCACAAAAATGTTTACAGTTTTACTATTAAATAATACCTGCACCTATTTTTACTAGTCAAGTAAACCAAATAGATTGCCGCAGCATCATTAACTTATGGCATACTTAAGCAGCAAACTCAGGACCCTCACTCACCTAGAGTAACTCACAAAAGCCAGTAGTTAACTTCCAAGGGAAATAACTCACTTGTTTTCTGCTCTTCTAGTCTAGGGTTATGATACCTAAGACTCTGAAAGAAACTTCCCCTTAAGGAGAGAAAAACCTGCCCTGAAGGCACTGTCTCCTCTGGGGGTATCAAGCTGAAGGTTAAGAAAACACTTTGGACATTGACAAACCTTTTTCTATTCTTTTTCCTCACTGTTTCTCAAAAAAATATTTCCTTTTTCTATTCCACACGCCTGAGACCTTCTAACTACAAAAAAACCCAGGTGTGGCAAATGCCAAAAGAACTTTCAACTAAGAGGTAAGGAAGATTGCATCGTATGTGACAAGTAAAATCCTTTCACTCTTGCGTAAAATAAAGGAAGCCATCTGATTTAAGAATGAAACAAATTGTTATTTAAAATGTCTTAATTAAATTTGGGAAGGTTAATGTATGTGTTTTTTCTAATTTGTTTATAAAACAATAAAATACTCTCGGTAACTGAGGTTTATAAAATAAACTTTATATGATGCTTAAAACAGGAGAACAGTATGTAAGAGCATTCCTAATTGCTTATGAAGTCAAAAAACATAACAGATCCTTTCTTCCTATAAAATTATGACTGTAAAAGCTAATGTAGCCATTCATGAAGCATGCATATGTCCAAAGACAGCACACCAGTGTAGTACTTCTTGTTTTAATGAATTTTACCTACATACTTTGTTTGGGAAGGAACACATCTTTCTCAGTCCACTTGCAAAGAAAATTGCGTAACACAACAACAATTAAGAAGAATCAAAATTAATGATTTTATGCAAACTTCAAATGTGAGCTTGTGTCTTTGACATGCTACTGAATGCAAACACTCTGAGAAAAGCCCTTTTAATTTTTTTTTTTCCAAATGGGACATTTAGTAAGCTCTAACAGAAATTTAGCATTAAAACAGTATACTGCTTAGCATGTCCACCTAATAAAGCAGTTATTTCTAAAGTCTGTGAAGCTACGAAACATCTCAGAAAATACTGCGTAAAACATCCGTTTATAAACTGTGTACACAGGATTGGTTCACGTTTGTGTTGGCATTTAACAGTTTCCCAACAGAAGTTTGCAAGATGGGATCCTTTGCTCTTCTGGAGGAGTCAGGTACATGGAAGAATAGCCATGCTTGATTAGGTAAGTGGTTCAGTACAGCAGTTACCAGTAACAAGCGTGTCAGGTAGAAGTAATGATAATTCCTACTGAGCAACAACATCAAAATAATGTCTGAAAAGGAAACTTCTTTCTAACTTGCAGATTCTGTAATTTTTATAGTATTTCATAGACGTATTAAGTAGGCAATTTTATCACCAGGACAGCAAAAGCAGTGAGTGGCATGTCTGTGTGCAATTTGTAATTATGCTAGAGCCGCCAGCCTAGTATTGTGTTCAGTGAAAGGGTATAGACATTTTAATTTCATCATTTTTGCACTGTGTCCAGTTCTTTCCTCTCCAGTTCCAGAAGGACAGGGAAGTGCTGGAGAGGGGACAGCAAAGGGCTGCTATGAGGATGAGGGGACTAGAACATCTCTCTTATGAGTAAAGGCTGAGGGACTTGGGGCTCTTTAATCTGGAGAAGAGAAGGCTGTCTCACTCCATGATCTAGTTGTGGTGAGACAGGACAGTGAGGCGAAAGGCTGTGAGGCACATGCAACCCCAGGGGAAGAGGCTGTCGCCGAGGAGCGAGGAGTTACAGGGGTGTCTCTGTGTCAGCCCTCTCTCCCACGGGCCTGAATGATGGGGTTTGTCCGTGCCACGGCGTTGAACAAGGCTGCAGAGGGACACTTCTTTTGCCCAGGCAACCACGGGCTGGCCATTGCAGCCCATATTCCCATAGCGACGGTGTAACAATGGGAAGGATGCTGGAGGTGGCCGTGTCCCAGGGAGCTGGTGCCAGGAGGGGCTGAGAGAGGAGCTGGCAAAGGGTAGACCTGAGCAGGTGGGTAAGGGAGAGCAGCCATGGGAGGAGGGAGAGGGGGAGAGAGGGAGAGGAGAGAGAGAGGAAGAGGAGGGAGAGGAGGGCTGATGAGCAAGTTCATGGAGGCAGGGGAGACAGCCTGTGGCATGAGGGACGGTGACTGCTCCTCCACTGCCTTCCAGAGGTGGAGGTCACACAAGGAGCAGAGCAGACCACAGAAAACACTTGTCCTCAGTCACACAGCCAGGGATTGGCTGACATCGGCAATGGGGCCTGCACCAAGTTAAGGATTCAGCAGCATGGCAGAGGCTTGAGAAGGGGTTGTAAATGATGACTGAGAGTTGCTGGTCCCTTCTTTGGTTAATATTACCCTGCGTTTGACCCAGAGGGTCTCACTCAAAGACAAGCAGACCATGGTACAGAGGGTCGTCAGCCACAAAGAGAGAATCGGAACCTTCTTGAAGAACATGGACATGAAGTTGAGTATGCAGGAGTCTAGCAGAGCCATCATCAGCACGAGTAATCTGTGGGAATGTAAGGTGTCTGATCGTAGAGTTTGTTCATAATAACTTGCCATTTACAGCCACAGGATATGAAGAGGACAGGAAGACAGAAATTAAGTTAAGTAGCCAAGAGTGTGCTGTAGTTTTGGTCAGGAGTAATCTGTGATGATACAGAGTGGATGATCCATGCTTTTTCTTGATTTTATCTTGCTTTTAACAGCCCCAGGATTAGACAGGAACAGGATCAGACCACGGTGGAGATAGGTCCTCAGCCACAGAGGAGCCAAATCAGAACTTTCTTCAAGACAACAGAAATAAAGTTAAGTAGCCCAAAGTGTGCTGGAGAGCTGGGCAGGAGTAATCTGTGGGGATATAGGGTGACTGATCCATGTCGTTTGTTGATTTCTTCTTGCCTTTAAGAGCCACCAGATTGGAGAGAGACAGGAACAGATGACGTTGGAGATTTGTCCTCAGCCACAGAGGTGCCGAATCAGAACTTTCTTCAGGAAGACAGAAATTAAGTTAAGTAGCCAAGAGTGTGCTGGAATTGCAGGCAGTAGTAAAGTCCCTGTCCGTGGAGGTATTCAAAAGATGTGTTCTTGTGGTGCTTAGGGACGTGGTTTTGTGGTGAACATGGCTTTGCAAGGTTAACATGATCTTAAAGGCCTCATCCACCCTCAGTGGTTCTGTGATTCTACAAATAAAACTTTCTTTGTCTGCACCCTCTTGCCGAGCTCCACCTCGCTCTGCCCTGGCTGTGACAGCAAGGAGGAGGCAAGGGTGGGTGAGGTGAGACAGGACAGTGAGGCGAAGGGCAGCCCCAGGGGAAGAGGCTGTCGCCGAGGAGCGAGGAGTTACAGGGGTGTCTCTGTGTCAGCCCTCTCTCCCACGGGCCTGAATGATGGGGTTTGTCCGTGCCACGGCGTTGAACAAGGCTGCAGAGGGACACTTCTTTTGCCCAGGCAACCACGGGCTGGCCATTGCAGCCCATGTTCCCATAGCGACGGTGTAACAATGGGAAGGATGCTGGAGGTGGCCGTGTCCCAGAGAGCTGGTGCCAGGAGGGGATGAGAGAGGAGCTGGCAAAGGGTAGACCTGAGCAGGTGGGTAAGGGAGAGCAGCCATGGGAGGAGGGAGAGGGGGAGAGAGAGAGAGAGGAGAGAGAGAGAGAGAGAGAGGAAGAGGAGGGCTGATGAGCACGTTCTGGAGGCAGAGGAGACAGCCTGTGGCATGAGGGATGGTGACTGTTCCTCCACTGCCTTCCAGAGGTGGAGGTCACACAAGGAGCAGAGCAGACCACGGAAAACACTTGTCCTCAGTCACACAGCCAGGGATTGGCTGACATCGGCAATGGGGCCTGCACCAAGTTAAGGATTCAGCAGCATGGCAGAGGCTTGGGAAGGGGTTGTAAATGACGACTGAGATTTGTTGCACGCTTTTTTGATTGATATTATCCTGCATTTAGAGCCACAGGATCTGACAGTGACAGAAGCAGACCAAGGCAGAGTCCACACAGCTGGAGAATCAGCACCTGCTTCAAGGACACGGACTTGAAGTTAAGGACCCATGAGTCTGGCAGAGCCGTCCTTACGGGTCACCTGTGCTGATGCAGGTTGGCTGCTCCATGTTGTTTGTTATTATCTTGCCTTTTACAGCCACTGGATCATTCAGGGACAGGAGAAGACCAACACGGAGTCTTGTCCTCAGCCACACAGCTGGAGAACCAGCACCTGCTTCAATCCTTGAAGTTAAGGATTCAAGAGTCCGGCAGAAGCAGAGGTACTGTTTGCAACAACACATTCGCATCAGACATAGTGCAGCCTGGAGGACCAGGCCATGATTGTCCTCCTTTGCCATCACTGCTGAAGTGACACCTCGAATCCAGCATCATTTCTGAGACTCTCACAAGAAGAAGGACGTTGTGGTATGTGAATTCAATTATGTCTCAACATCACCTGCATGACAGCGAAGCAAACAGGGATGGCCAGCTCTGCCTAGCAACCAGCAAGGACTGGAGTGAACTGGGATCACAGGTTCCATCTGGTAGTCCCAACCAGGCCAAGCTGAGAGTTCTGCCTGGACTGTCCTGTGCACGATCAGAGAAAAAGCTGGAACTTTCTCCCCCACCGACTGGAACAAGGATCCAGTTAGCAAGGTTCAAGAGGACACTGCGGGATCCACAGTGGTGGCTCTCTTCTGTGAATCTCTCCACTACACTGCTTCACCTTTTCTACCTTTGTCTTTTCCCCTACGATTTATTCAGAAAGTGATTCTCCTGTTTAATTAATAAAAGGTTTTATGGTTGTATGGCATCTGACCTTGTTTGTGTCTTAATTTCACTATTGGGATCATAACCTAAGAAAGAAAAAATATCCCCATCTGACATCGGGTCGGGACACACTCTTTCAGTATCCTTCGTACCCTTCCTGAACAACCGCTTAACAGTCGCTTAAGATTCCTGGTGCTTCTTGAACGTTTTCATACTGTACTTCACAAAACTTCAGTGAATCAATCATAGAGTAACAGAATCATAGAACGGCTTGAGTCAATAAAGACCCTGAACGATCACCTCACTTCAAGGCCCGTGTCCTGTGCAGGGACCTCTCCCACCAGCCCAGGTTGCTCCAAGCCCCGTCCAACCCGGCCTTGGGCACTGCCAGGGAGGGGATACCCAAAGCTTCTCCGGGCAACCTCTGCCAAGATCTCACCTCCCTCACAGGGAAGAGTTTCTTCCTCCTAAATCTGCCCTTGTTTAGTCTGAAACCTTCAGCCTTTGTCCTACTACCACACTCCCTGGTGAGGAGTCCCTCCCCATCTCTCTTGCAGCCCCTTCAGGCATGGAGAGGCTGCTCTGAGGTCTCCCCTGTGGGAGCCTTCTCTTCTCCAGGCTGAACAGCCCCAAGACTCCCAGCCTGTCCCCACAGGGGAGGTGTCCCAGCCCCCTGAGCATCTTCATGACCTCCTCTAGACCTGCTCCACCAAGTGCATCTCCTTCTTGGGTTGGAGAACCCAGAGCTGGACACAGAACTGCAAGGGGGTCTTCACCAGAACGGAGCAGAGGGAGAGAATCCCCTCCCTCACCCTGCTGGCCACGCTGCTCCGGATGCTCTGTGGGCTGCAGGCACACAGTGCCAGGTCATGTCCAGCTTTTCATTCGCCAACACCCCCAAGTCCTTCTCTGCAGGGCTGCTCTCAATCCACTTGTTGCCCAGCCTACATTTGTGCTTGGAGCTGCCCCATCCCAGGCGTGGGACCTTGCTCTTGGCTTTGCTGAAGAGGATTAAAAAGTTGTCTCAACAAAAAAAAATAGAAAAACTCCACATTCCTTGAAAAGTTGAGATAAACTGTAACAATCAATCTTGATATATTTAAGGGCACAGAGGAAACTCAGTATCGAACCCCTGATGATCAGACAGTAAGAATGCTTGCACTTTAGGAGTACTTTAACTCAAAATTTTTTCTGGTTATCAGTCCTAATTTCTTTTTTCTTTTACTTGAACCTTCTACTTTCCCACAAAATCCACGAACTATGAATAATCTTTTTCTTTCATTTATCTTCAGATGGTGCAACCAACTACAGTAACACAACCTTTGCGCCCACTGTATCAATATTATATAAAAGTAAAACACTTAACCTCAGCTTTTCATGTGAATTTCTATTTTTTGTATTTTTCTAACCAACTTCCCAGATTCAAAATTACATACAATATCCACAAAGGTGTCTCACCCAGAATACAGCAGACTAGCACCCCTATCTTACATTTAATATTTCCCCTCTTGCTCAAACATCAGCTTTAGGGTCTATTGCACCAAAGTTCTTACCAGGATGGGACAAACGTACATGTGTAATGTACCAAAATTAATCATGTCTAAATCCAAGTTCAGGTTATAGAACTTAACAAAGACACTTTCAAATACATTTTATACATTTATTTGTACTTCTGTGTGAATCTTTCACAGGCATTCCAAATGGGATGGATATATGCCAGATTTTATCTTAAAAAACATTCAGAGTAGAGCCATACACACTAGAAATGATGACAGAAGCCGAATCCCTGAATCTGGAAATCAAAAACATTTTAACATACTTTTTTCCGTCCTGTGTTACAGAGTGTCAGTGAAGTAAGAGAAAGTTATCATAGCATCTATATAATTTACGTTGCTGGAAAGAAGGCAAAAGACACATGCATGCTCCCTCCCTCCCCGCTGGCTACCAATCAACTGAGTGAAAAGAGAAAAATTTTTTGGTTTTATCCTCAAAGATCCGTCCTATCTTATTACAAACGAAGTACTCCAAGTAGCACTGAAGAGAGGAACTAGAGGATTTGGCAGGAACAAGTTAGAGGTGCAACTACCCAAAAAGCACAAGAGGAAAATCGGGAAGCCTTGAACTGGAGAATGAATTGACACTGTGGAGGAGCACAACATTTCCTGCGTTGTTACAAACAGGACAGTGCATGAGTTGAGATAAATAACCACTCATTAAGCCCCTTAAAATCCTAAGTAACCAACCCATCCAACTGATCTTCTTCACAGTTGTAACCGGATCTAACAGCTTCAGGCACGCTAACCGGGCATTTCTGCTGCCGTGATCCGCAGAAGATAACACATACCAAAATTCAGTTGTGATTGAGTTAATGAATTGAGCAGCTGGAGCATCTTAAAAGTAATTTTAGGTTGTTTGCACATACAGAAATACAACGCTCTATTGATTTATAATTGAATTTTTTTCCTTTCAAATTATTCCTATTAAGGACTGATGCAGCTGATACAGCTTTATAAAAAATACCACTATTCTGCTGAATTTTAATAAAAATATTCCCAGAAAACTGATGGATATAGGTCTCTCATTGAAAACACAGACAGTGTTAAAATTCATTACCTTGGAAAAGCTGAATACCCTGTGAAAGAGAACTAACTCTTCCAGAGTTCTGCAACTGAGGTAAATTAAACATATTTTAAAAGAGCTGCATGATGAAGGCAGTAAGCTACGGATCTCTGTTTTTCAAAAAAACTCCTGCTGAAACAGAAGGAGTACTTTGCCTTTCATAGAAATTTTAATATCGCTGATGGAAACAAGAACTGAATATTCACAAGGCAAAGGTGAACCGATTGCTTCCATCACATATGCTGATTTGTATTCTGCTGGAGCACTAGTTAAATGCATTTTTCCTAGTCACTAGTTGGCAAAAACCAGGTTTTTTCGCCACTCCTTTATCAAAAAACAAGCCAACTATATGCCATCTTACTTCCCTGCTGTGAACCCTCTGCTGATTTTGGAGTTCATTACTCTATTGATTGTTTTTAAGTGGGAATGATTAATAAGACCAATGGTAATTCAATTTTGTTGTGCTGTGCAATAAATCTTGGCTTTTTCCTGATAAGCATATGGAGAGAGAAAGGAATGGACACACTTAGATAAAAGGTGGATTAGTTGTACTTCTGATTTCAGCTACATGAAAATGGTTGGTACAAAAGTTTATTAAGAACTCAGAGTCTAAACTTCTGCATATAAACCCAGGATAGCAAGAATGGTTCTAATTGAACTAAAGCTGCTGAAGGTTTTATTTTTAAAAAGCTCATGATTAACTCATTGAAACACTCCCCCTACTCCAATTTTTGTCTTCTTTTTAACAATTAGTACCATTCTTCGAATTGCAGCAACTTGCAAGTGCTTTATAAACAACCATCTGCCTTATTGTATCTTCTCTGCTTTTCACTGTTTATCAATTTAAAAATGTAAAACACATTTATCAACACATTTATCAACAATGTAACAAATTCCCATCTGGGTTTATGAGATGCTCATCATTTCTTTCAAGAATCATGCTAACAATAATTATGAAACTATCTCTGAACCTTTCGAGTACTGTCATGTTACTGTGATGAACCAACCTACTGCCAATTGCTGCCTACAAGCTAGAAGAGTTCACTGAAGCACATCTGACATAATCATTCCAGTAAAAAGTCTTCACAAACAGCAGATTTTGAAAGCGGATTTAGCATATGCAAATGAATATTCTGCATGCAACAAAGACTCATATTTAAATTTAAATTTTCTTAGGTACTATTAAGTAGTTTTTAATCCTCGCTGTCTGTCCATCTACCCCACTCACCAGAAAGAAAGACTGAAGATAAACAGATTGTTAAAAGCTGAACTCATCCTAAAATTCTAAAGACAGTACACAGTCTATGATTTAGATCTTATTGTGCTGTTCCTATGAGCATTTTCTTTCTATTATCAAAGATACTGGTTCAAAAACAAGTGAAGTAAAAGGACTGGAACCTTATGGAAATGTATTACTTACAACTTAGGGAACTACTATTAGAGAGAAATTCAAAATTTACGTGCTTCACCTAGTTGAAGTCTTCTGCATCAAGTCTCTGTTTAGCACTTACCTACCGCAAATTGGAAATAACCAATTTACTACAAAAAAACCCTGTAACCTATAAGAGATGGATTCCTAAGGAACTGCATTTATAGCCTTGGTGTCCAAAAAGCAACAGGTGTCACTTCCTCCAACCGGTAGACTCAAAAGTCTCTATTCCAGGTGGATCCCTCACTGTGTAATGACACCACACTTCTGCTTTATTTTAAAGATCTTGTCCAATCTCTCTCTTCTGCTCAGCTATTTTTGTCCAAACAGCACAACTCTCAGTATTTTTGTGACATTCGCGCCATTGAAAAATTTTGCTGAAGCAAAAACCCTCTGCAACATTCATTAGCAGACAGGGCATGACATGTACAGAAACAGCACTGTCAAACTGCTTCCAAAGGCGGCCACCCAAAATGGAATTCAGTCACTTTCGAGAACAAGGTAGGGGAAATGCTTCAGTTAGATGCTTTCACTCTACCTTCAAAGCAGGACAAATTTAAGAAGAGTTTATGAGCTTCCCAGTGAGGATATTTGCTGCCCCCATGAAAACTTACCCTTACTTGACTGTAATACAAGACACTGAAAAAATTCAATTTGCACACGCTCCATGGACACCTGTTAAATATTTGGCAACTAATCTCTTGGAAGAGAACAACCTCTTCACCAGCCCTAGCGAAGACAAGCATGCCAGGAAAGCAAACAACCATGAACTCACCCAGGTATACCATTTCTACCAACCTATTTTGTCATCTCAGTAAGACATTTTCTTCCAACTACTAAATAACTGAAAGTACATAATAACGAGTAAAGGTACACACACACAGTTTTGCTTAATCCATGGTGCACAGCACACACTTTATTGTGTTAAAGTCTTGCTAGCCAGGGAAACTCTGGAATGTTTCACAATAAACTGTCTGTGCAAAGAAACTGAAACTAGAGTGTAAGGATTTCTACTAATCATCTGCAAATTTTTGGAACTTGATCCTGCAGCCCTTATTCACAAGATCAGACCTATTGAGTTTATTCACATGAGCTTCGGCTGCAAGATTGGACCTTAAGTACTATCAGGTGCACGTGCAGCCTATCATCAGATTTTGGGTTATTCATGTAAGAAGCTACCCTTTCAAATGCAGACTACTTAATGCTTCCTTCTTCATTAACTTACATGTCCTCTTCTGCTGCTCTGTGCTTTCATTTGTGCTATGTAAATAGCTTCTTTCTCTCAGTCATCCAAACAAATAATGCTCTTTGCAACCAAGGAGGAAATTAGTAGCAGGTGAACGCTTATTTTTTAAATTATGTTGAGACCAAGCTGTTCTTTAACTTAAAGATCTGTGGGGAAAAAAAAGAAATCCCATTTTACTACTTAGCAATCTTAATTACGGGTTGTCATTGTCATATTTCTACATACTTATTTTTTTCCCCACGCATAAATATTAATCTTGATGGCTAATCTACTTTATGATGAGCTGGACCTAACATTGCACACATACTTTAGAGCAGTTCATTTAGTGTGGCAAGACTTCTCTGATGATGCAACATTAACTGTATCTTATCATACGTGGAACATGCAAGGAATTTCTGACTTAGGTGTTTCATTTCTTTGCTTTCTGTGCCCGTTCTACATAAATATATTTTCTCGCATTGTGGTGTGGTAACTGTGAAAAATAACTACAAATCTTCTGCCACCTGCTTATGCACTTCTGCATCACAGACAGGCTGCAGTTACAAGAGACAGCAAACACCAGTCCTCAAACACAACCACAGCAGAGGCATTTATATTGTGCTCCACACTTACAAGTTCAACTTGACTTATTTAAAGACATGGGTAGCCAAGCAGACTGTCAGTACAGGTAAAAGTCTCTTCGTCAGTGATGGCACTCACAAAAACACCTGCAAATGTTAAATGGCCTACAGGCAGTCACCAAATTATAATTACTCAGGGCTAGAGATTAAGAGACACAGAGAGGGACAGAGAGTGCCTACTGATGCTTGGGATACTCTGGTTGCTGGAAGACTATGGAAGGAGAATGTCAGCATAACCTTTTTGATATGAAACCTCACTATCAACACAACCTACGTGACTCGCAAAATGGAAAGTAAAATACCAACAACAGATTTCAGTAGTATTTTCTTTATGCTTCCAGCTAATTTCAATGCCATCATGAAGCAGGGTCTGGAACTGAATGGTGGCAATTTCAGTAGCCATAATATCAACTGAAAGTGTGGTACAAACAATATACACAGACACCTACTTAAAACACACATCATGTGAGTCTATCCTATAATCCAAATCTCCATAACTCCTAGCCAGAAAAAAAAAAAAAATTCAACCTTGAAATGGAATGGTATTTCTGCAACAACTGAACTGCTGTCGTAAAATTGTTCTCAGTTGTACTTCAAACTTGCCACATGGATTAATCGGCAGTTAGAAGCAGCTGCACCACCATGTTCTGTGCACTTCTGTTGCCATTTTAATTTTTAAAAAGCAAATGGAGAGGCTCTCCACAAAATTCAATGCAGCAATAGCAATGACTGAACCAGAATCACAAAATTATGAACAGTTCACTAAATTGTCTATTAGGAGCACATATCAAGAGGCTGCAGAACAAATTGTGTGCCTGAAATAACAGATCAATGAATGAAGAATAAAGAGATGTAAGAAGTAGAGACGCTGACGAACCATTGTAATTTGTGAAGAATCAATTTCCATACAGCCAGAGTAATGTCAGAACATCACAGATAGTGTATTCATGACTTTTAACAGAAAAAAATCATGGATTACCAAATGAAAATTTATTAACGCTCCAAGAAAGAGAGAATGATACTGTAACGTAAGTCCAGGAAGTACAAGCACTTCTTAAAACTACTAAAACGCAATAAAGGCAGGATGAGTACATCCTTTAAAAATTAGAAAACCTGCATGCAATGACTGAGCTAACAATGGAAGCACTGAATACATAAACCACTTTTGTATGACGATACAAGTCTGGCTACATAGATGTTCAGCCTCAAATATGGAAGAGAGGTCCTAAAGCCAAAGGATGATGTCTCAATGCAAAGGCCAGTTTTCACTACATCACCTTACGAATTATACGAGCTGCTCCTTCTTAAGCTATCACAGCTTGCTGAACACATCTTGCCCTAGATGAGAAAATGCCTAATCAGAGGGTAATATACTACTTCTGTGCTACTCAACATTTACATCAGTGACCCACCAGTCTATGGCACAAAAGAATGTTTTATCTAGGTGAACAAATGCCAAGGGTCTTGCCGGTCAGTGTCCTCTGCGTTCTCAGATAACTCTATAGTGCCAAAATCAGACAATGGAGCATTTATAAATTTGTGCCTGGTTGGAAGAATTGTGTCGTATCAAGTACCTAGCAGACAGACTGATATACAGATGAGTTTTTTTTCTGTGAAAACACAAACCAGATAAACAATTTAGAACAATTCACCCTCTCAGATGCCCGTCTCCAAACCTTCCTTTCCTTTTACCCCAAAAATATAAACAAAGTGCATTTTCAAAGACCTCTCAAGAGAATTACTTTAACTAAGGCAAAACGCACAAGACAGATCACAGATGTGAGACAACCACTCCATAAACAAACCCCACCTTCTGGTTAACCCAAAACCATAAGAGGTATTTCTGAACTACTACGGGCTGAAGCTGTGGCACTCGCTGTTCAGATGCACAGAATGAGGAACTTCATGATGTTGCCAAACACACAGAAGAAGGTGTGGTGGCACAGAAAGCCACCTGGAGACACACTAATCTCGATGGCTCTGCATTGTCCAACTCATGGAAAGTGGGGATATCTGAACAATACAGGGACACACAAAGGTCTGCACACACAGACCTTGGAATAGGTGTCGATTCCCTGTGTATCACATAACTCAGAAAATGCAACAGGCTGGGCAATAGCACTTTGGAAAAACATACAGCTGAGGTGAAAGGTTGCAAGAAACAGCAGCAGTAGCCACTGTTCTCTCCTTCCCTGATACAGTTCTTGCAGGAATGTGGAAGAGGAGGAGAAGGTAGAAAGCAAGGTTCTTCAATCCCTGTAAGAAATCTCTGGCAGAACAAAGAAGTGCTCAACAGCTGGGCAGCTCCAACACATTCACCTCAGAGCCCAGGCTGTCCCCTTGATGAAATGGAGGGACTGAGCTAGCCATGGAGAACAGCACCACCACCCAGCAGGGGCCTGGCAGGGTCAACAGGAGCTTTTCATCACAGTTTCACAAGCCGAAAGTCTGTCTCCATCACAAAGCCCCTTTAGGAGCTACAGCAAGGATTTGGGTGGCAGGCTAATCCATGTTATCTGTCCTGCTAGTCACAGCACTCTGACCCATAGTGGCTTTTCATTTTACCTGAATGAGTAAGCGTACAGGGGTACATCGGAAGATTGATGAGGACTGTACCTACACTCAAGTCACTTGCACCTGAGGTGTTGGAAAACACACACATCACACTGGATGACTGTCGGGCAGATAACAGAGGCCTGGGATAGATGAGGGGGCATCTCTCACATCCCTGCCCTGCAAAGCAGTGGTGCGAGTCCTGGGAACTCAGGCAGAGCAGCAAGCAAACATAACAAAGCAGTGGGATAAATACCCCAGGTTTTCTGGCAAGGAGAGATCTCCTTGTGCCTGCACTGGTACTTGTCGAGCTGCTCGTGTGATCACTGCCTGTGTGCCTCATCCGGAGGCTGCTGCAAAGACTCCTCAGATTCTCAGGCAGAGACAATAAATCTACTCTTTGCATTTCAGCTGTGGTTTGTGGTTGTCGCTGCATCCTGCTTGCTTCAGCCCACAAAATAAGCAAAGCCCACATCACTGAAAATCCACTAGGGTTTACGCAAGAATCAGGATCATATGAACAGTCACTCACAAAAGAACAGAAATTCCTTGTAACACAACAATGCATGTGCATTTAAATGGAGGTTTCCATGTGTAAAAATACGGCACTACACAGCCCTGTGGTGTTACATCATATACACGTGAATCTCCCTCCTCCTTTCCTCTCCTGGTGTGCTGCTCTACACCAAACCTCTCACTTCTACTTCCTGAGGCCTGACAGCATCCCAGCTGATGCTGGTGGGAACTCTTGGACCACATCTTCCTCTCAGCCATGCCAGTTAAGGATGGGTGGAGTGCTGTTCCTGTTAATCCAGATGGGCAGAGGCTTCTGGCACACGCTCCTTTGAGCCTGCATGCTCAGTGCCCACAAAAGTTTGCAGAGCCTATCCTGCTCTACCAACAAAAGGTCATGTAATTAGGAATTTCTTCAGTTTTAACAAATGTGTTCTTGGCAGCATGAGAAACTAATGAAACCATTTGGTGATAAGTATACACTTATTTACCCACCTGAGAAACTCAATCGAGATGCTTTATACTATTTACTTTGCAACAGTGTAGGACTGGCTGTCATTTCAGACACTTCCTTTTTACTCTTTAGCACACAACTGTACATGCTGGGAGCGCCCAAGAAGCTGAGAGGGGAAACAGCCAGCACACCTGACCCCAACTCCATACAATATGGCACCACACGCAGCAATAAAAGCTGGGGGAAAGGAGGAGAAAGAAGGGGAATGAGTGAGTGGCTGGGAGGAGCCTGAACTGTTAAATCACAAGAAGAAGAAGAAAGTTTAGAAGACAAAATATCCAAACGTGCACAATCAAATGTATCTAAGAGTAGTCTGAAATAACATCACAGAAGAGTAAGTAGGGAACAAATGTTTTTTATGCTTGCTAAAACAACAACGCTAATGAAAGTAGACAAGGCATGAGGCAAAGACAGCTCCTGAAAGACACGTCATAATGATTCCAAGGAAACCACCAGGCAGTGTTATATGTTCTCTAAGAAAAAGGCCCTTGTTTGTGCACATGATGATGCATTCCCTTTCTTCAGCACGCTGAAGCTATTCTTTGTGTTGGGTAGGGGAGGTTGTGACAGTGCAAGGATGACATCAGCACACGCTGCTTTGCCTCCTCTGAGGTCATACACTTCTCAAGTCAATGCTCTGACTCTTAAAGCACGACAACAAGCATGGCACCGAAAGCCATTTTCACCCAGAAAAGGAAGCATGCTAAGTTGCTTTGACACCCACAACATCCCTAGAAGTCTGGGAAGTATCAGTAGCAACCAAATATCTGATACATCAACAAACATTTAATCAATCAGATCATCAGATTTTTGCTTAACCAATTTAGTGGCTGCTGAAATCTCTTGGTAACATGACAAACCCAGCCCAATACACATTCATCTTCCACTACAAAACAAATATCAGTTTTATACCCAGCACTTCACTTTGAGAAGTTAAAGAAAATCCTGCACTGTATAATACTCTCTGCCTTGTGTGATCTAGATGATACTCTATTCTGAGCACATTCTAAAGTCAAATTGTAGTCTAAATCTCATCTTAAGCTATACAGCTAATATATTGTATACTGGAAATAACTGTTAGAGCATTAACAGGCAATAAATCCTGAAATATCTTTTGTTAAATGACTTCAGCCTCACTAAATCCTTCTTAATACATATACAGAATTAGAACTATCATTTCTACAGAAAAACACAAGAAAAAACCACAGTACACGAATGCATATACGCATGCATATAGCGCACAATTAATATACCTCTCCAAGAGCTTCATAGCGCTTTTGGTTCCATCTATGCAAATCTTCACGATAATTAAAAACAAATGGCTCCCCAGTTTTTATGTGCCTCAACTGCCCCTCTGTAAAAGAAACAAAATAATTAAATTTTAATATCGTATTCCATTAAAAGTAAGACACATTTCATTGTTGAAAATTTTAAAAGTATATCAAAAGACTGGTCTACTGTGAATTTCTTCTCTTTTGGTTATAGTATTTTTGAAGGAAAGCAATTGTAACACAACAACAAAATGCATTCCCTTGAATGGCATATATTGCTAGACAAAGCTCAACACAAGTGATGACAGAAATTACGTGCATATATTAAATATCAAACTGCTTTGCAAGTTTGCTATGGATTTACACTGAAAGGTAAACATTAGCAGCTAATATTTGATCTGTATTGTTAATTAAGTGATCAAATGGTAGCTGCAAAACCCCTACTTCAAAATCAACTGCATTTATGAAGAAATGTGAGTACAAAATTGGGCTACAGACTGGAAGTTGTCCTTGTTTATAGCTAAAGATTAGCAGCACACCCAACCACAGATGAAGACATGGACTGAGTTAAAAAAAATAATAATAAAATGGGAATCAAATAAAATCCAAACTGCAGAAAACATACCCCACCAGTAATGTTTCATTTCATCAGATAAAGCCCTAGTTATGTCTGTCTCAGAGCATCACACAGCTCATGGCTTCGACAGGTGTCCTCTTTGCTGGGTTAAAAACTGGCTGGGTGGCCGAGCCCAGAGAGTGGTGGTCAATGGAGTTAAATCCAGGTGGTGGCTGGTTGCCAGGGGTGTCCCCCAGGGCTCAGTGTTGGGGCCAGTCCTGTTTAACATCTTTATCTATGGTCTGGGTGAGGGGGCTCAGTGCTGCCCCATTAAGTTTGCAGATGACACCCAACTGAGCAGGGTGTTGATGTGCTGGAGGGCAGGGAGGCTGCAGAGGGACCTGGCCAGGCTGGGTCCAGCGGCCGAGGCCGGCTGTGTGAGGTTCAAGGAGGCTGAGTGCCGGGTCCTGCCCTCGGCAGCACTGCAGGCCTGGGGAGCAGCAGCTGGAGAGTGCCCGGTGGGAAAAGGCCTGGGGGGGCTGGTGGGCACCCGGCTGCAGATGAACCAGCGGTGTGCCCGGGTGGCCAGGAAGGCCAGCGGCGTCCTGGCCTGGGTCAGGAATCATGTCCTCAGCAGGACCAGGGGAAGGATTGTCCCCTGTGCTTGGCACTGGAGAGGCCACAGCTTGAGCACTGGGTTCAGTTTTGGGCCCCTTGTAACAAGACACCGAGGAGCTGGAGAGTGTCCAGAGAAGGGCAATGGGGCTGGGGCAGGGTCTGGAGACCAAGTGTGGGGAGGAGCGGCCGAGGGAGCTGGAGCTGTTCAGCTGGAGAAGAGGAGGTTGAGGGGAGACCTTCTCGCTCTCTGCAGCTCCCTCACAGGAGGGGGCAGCCAGGGGAGGTCGGGCTCTTCTCCCAAGAAACAAGTGATGGGACAAGAGGAAATGGCCTCAAGTTTTGCCAGGGGAGGTTTAGATCGAATATTAAAAAAAAAAAGTCTTTACTAAAAGAGTGGTGAAGCCCTGGCACAGGCTGCCCAGGGCAGTGGTGGAGTCACCACCCCTGGAGGTGTTAACAAAATGTGTAGATATGGCACTTAGGGACATAGTTTAGTGGTCATGGTGGTGTTTGGTTGACAGTTGGACTTGATGACCTTAGAGGTCTTTTCCAACCATAATGATTATATGATTTTCTATGACCTATGATCTTCTAAAATTGCAGTGTATCAGAGAAACATTAAAAACAGGAATATGTATAAGTATGTCTGGAAGTTGCAATATCTGCATAACGAAAGTAAGGTTTCTCAGCTAAATGGTTCCTCTTGAATAGCAGGAAATTAGTAACTTAGTTCATGTCTTTTCAGGACCTTTACATTTTGACTCCAGATGTTTTAAACAAAATATTTACAATCTGATATCTCTAATCACTATGTTTATTTGCCTGTTTGACATTTATTTCCAGACCTGTCTTACTTCAGGTACTAGGCACCAGGGAAATATTTCTCCCAAACTTCATGTCTCAGGTCCAAATATCCTCCTCCTCCTATTTTGATCATAAGTCTCCATTCAGCTGCTCCTTCTCAGCTAGTTACTTTTCAAGTATGACATTCAACACAAAGTTGCTCACCACACAAGTAAAGTGGAGCAAAAAACGCCTGGCTTTCCGAACTCTTGTCTTCGTCAGAACCTTCAAATCTAACAAAAATCTTCCTTATTTTTCCAATCACAAAAAAAATTATGATTATCACATAAGAGTACATTATGGACCATTCAAATTAAATGCACAAAAGCAAAAATGAGACCTTTTTGCTTTGCTGACCAGTAGCACAGGTAATAGGTATTGCTGCATTCTATGGAAATCACTCACGCTGTGAGGTTAGTGATGGAATATTCAATAACATCATTCTAAAACATCATTCCTAAAAATTCAAATTTCAGCCCTTTTTATCAACCACATATGAACCATTAACTCTGAAGTGAGTAAGGAAGACAGTAGACACTGTGCAGATCTAAAAATAAGGAGCTGAAAAGTGACAGAGCTGAACCCCTCCCATCAAAGAAAGAGCATCACTTTCATGACACTTTTAGTCTCTAAGTACCTTCCTGTGAAAGCCATCAGGGTATTAAAAAGCTAAGTGTTGCATAAATGACTATCATTTAAAGGAAAGCTCTTTTTTTTTTCTTTAAAAGTGGAAGATGTAAGACAGGCAGATTTAGAAACTAAAGTTCCTCTGTTCACAGAACAGGCACTGCAAAGAAGTAGAATTGTAAACGTCCCCATTTGTCCTACAGATTTCAAACAATCTTGAAAGAGCCATTTCCTGGAGCCTGGTATTACTTCAGCTCAGAGGCTTATTTCTCAGCTGGATTTTAAGATGTATGCACTGAAAATTGTAAATATTACTAACTCATTTAACACACAGATTTAGCTAGCTGGCAGTACTTGTAGTGATCACAGACTTACATGTTATCCAAACCCATGATCCACATCAGAAAAGTAAACCACAGTCTACTACATTGCTCATTCTTTTATCAGTATAAATAGGTGGTTTCTTGTCGGTAACAATGAAACAGCTAGGACAAATTGCTGTCTAAATAATAACCTCTTTTGTATCCATAAAAATGAATCAGTAAATCAAGCATTTCTTAGATGAGTGACCACTCATTAATTTTGCTTTTTGATGCTAATGCTATAGAAATTACTTTCAGAATTTTGTTATCAACACTTCTGTAACAGAAAACAGGAAGTCATAAAGTATGCACAGTATGAACCTACAGTATTGTATGAAATCTGGGGCTTTTGTGATGATTTTATGAAATAAATGAAATATTACGCTAGCTGGATTTACAAGTCTGTTAACACTAAAGCTAAAAACTTTATTCTTACCAGAAAAGTGTTTAATTCTAACAGAGACTTATAAGGTATAATTAAAGTTCTGATAACCTCTCAACATTATTCGAAGTATAGCCTTTACAAAGCATATACAACTTACTTTCATTAAACATGTACTCAAATCCTTCCAGAGTATCAGGAAATTCAAGTGGTGGCTCATCTTTTTTCATTAGTTCATCCAAGTCTATTCTAGACAATAAATCTGAAAAAGGGAAAGAAAAATTACATAATGCATGCTATGCCTTTTTCATTTCACTATTATCACTGACAAAATGTGTTTGTTCAGATTTGCAAATCTTAAGGGTGGAAGGACATCCTACATAGTACTAAACACAGGACTTCATTATAGGAAATCTTGTTCCAGATTAAAAAACTGGGCTCACTGTCAGTATACCTTCCTATTTACTTATTTACCCAACTCTAACGTTGACCAAAAAATGTCCAGCGACAGAGAAGCCACCAAAGACATAATGATTTGTTTCAATGATTCATTACCCTTGATGTTAGAAATACACTTCCAGCACGCGCCATGGTTTTAACATGAACTTCATCTAGCTTTGATACCAAGCCATGCATACATCCTTGTTTGCCTTCTTGAAGAGCTCATATTATCAAAGGCACATCATCTCACAGTCATTTTACCAGCTGTGTGATCACGCCACTTCCTAACCCTCCCTTTGATACCCAGATAGGCTGAGTTATCCAAATTCTCCACTCGACCAACCTCCTTTAATTACTCTTAAGTTAGAGAAAGTTGCCATCACCTGTTTTAAACCCAGCTGTGACATACACATCCTTTTCAGACTAGGATGGAATAACCTAGTACAGCTTGCACTCACTAATGCAAGTACACTAAAACAAGTATAGCCTGCATTCTTCACTCTAGATTTAAGGATTTATATTTAACCAGAGGCAAGCGTACCGGGACATACTGTGCTTACATCTAACTACTAAACAATTACTACATACGCAGATAATAGTGTACAATCATCTCTCCACATTGCTTATCACCCACACAGCCTGATGCTATCCTCCTGATTAATAATAAAAAAAAAAAATCATGAAGAAATTATTCAGGTGGATTCCACTGAAATAAACTTCCTTGCTTCCTTGTAGATGAATCTGAAGACTACACAAATACTCAGCTCAGGAGTGCCACATTAACTTTGATCTGCTGCCGTTTCATAAATCTAAATACCACGTATTACCAAGGAAAAGCATTAAGTATTCTGAAGTATATTGGTTTATTACCTTTACCACCCAAAGCTGTAGCTCAGAGGAAAGAAAATGGTTTGAAAATGTTCTTCAGACTTGATTTGTTCAACATTAACTATGCTTCCATTCTTTTATTATTTGAATAGAGGTTTTGCACAGCTATTCTTCTTAGTCCTGCTGCCAGTAACAAGCTTGTAGGTTATCCATGTTACCTAAGCTCAGTACTGGCACATCAACTCTCTCTACGGTGTTTAAAACGTACTGAAAATTAGCTCCAATGCTCTCAGCCTGCTCTTGTGTAACTCTTCAGGTTCATATAACTTTCACTCCAGTGCCCACAAGACTGTTTCCAACTCCTCCTTCTCCAAGTGATCTCATCAGGTAAAGGTGTGGTAGCAAAGGGCAGCTTTTACGGCCACTGAAACTCAGTATCTCTCCCAACACATGCTATGTTGCACAGGCACCTCTGTGGTATCTAAATACCCATACAAGATCCTATGTTGACTGGAAGACTTCTAAATGTGGCTTTCTCAGCCATAGCTTACTTCTACATCAAACCTGCTTAACAGCAAGTCCCATGACATCCAATTCACATCAGCATCATACACCTGTTCTTGTGCATTGTCTTTTAGAAGCTCGGGGAGAACTGCCTTGGTTCTCACCCAAATGACAGGAGAAGGAAAAGACCTTTCTCAAAGAAGTTTTTCAGAAAAGGATGCAAAAAGCATGCCCTTTCTTCCTCTGCGTTTTCACAACGTGAAGGTAACAAAAGAGTCTTTAGCACACCTTTCCCTCCTTGGGAGAGACCCCAGCCACATCAGACCTTTAGAATGTAATTTAACCTGAGTTTTCGTATCTTTTAACTGTGACCTAGTTGGAAATATATCTACACAGAAGTGTCGGTTATCATATAATAAAATCACAGAATCACAGAATGTTGGAGGTTGGAAGGGACCTCTGGAGATCACCCAGTCCAACCCCCCTGCCAGAGCAGGGTCACACAGGGCAGGTCACACAGGAACACGTCCAGGTGGGGTTTGGAAGTCTCCAGAGAAGGAGACTCCACACCCTCCCTGGGCAGCCTGTGCCAGGGCTCCGGCATCCTCACAGGGAGCAAGTTTCTCCTCACGTTTAGGTTGAACCTCCTGTTGTCCAGTTTGTGACCATTGCCCCTTGTTCTGTAACTGGACACCCCTGAGAAGAGTCTGGTCCCATTTTCTTGACAGCCACCTTTTAGATATTTTTAAGCATTGATGAGATCCGCCCTCAGCCTTCTCTTCTCTAAACAGACATCCACCTCTCAAGTAACAAAAGCCATGTTATATGAAGGACATGAATATTTTCTGCAGAATTTACATCTTGTCATGACTTACAGCTTCCACCAGAGTCACTCAGGAACCCCACAGCTGGGCTGTGCTCCAACCACCAACACAGCCACTTTCCTCCCATGCAATTTTCCAATCTAACATTAGCTAAAGCATTCTTAAAACTTTACAGAGATTCTCGCCTAAGATCTTGGACTCTCCAACGCCAAGACTAGTTTGACAGAGCCTGAAACGGTGATCTGTATGAGACCTTCTGCAGCTCAACCAGAGTTCACATGAAGAAAACAACATCCTCACAGAAAACTTTCACACTTCTTGGACACTAATCCCTAAAGAAGATCAAATTAATGCCAAATACAAAATTGGGGTTTTACTTTTCCAAGCATGAAGTACAATTCCCTCAAAATACACTAAGTTGACCAAATTAGTACAAGGTTTGAAAAAAGCACCACAGAGGTTTTCACCAAACATTTCACAAAAACACAACTGTAACATCATCTACTAACACTGCTTAATAGAATATATATTTCTAATAATATTTTGGTCGAAATCCGATTTTTACACTGAAGTTGCAAGATATATTTTTTTTCTCTTTCGAAAGACAATTTGGAGAATAAATGTGTAATGGAAGCACTTTAAATTCAATGTTTGGTTAGCTTATTTCTAGGCCTAACCAACTCCATCTATTTCCAAAATCGAAAAACACTATCTGAAAGATATCATTTCTTTAATTTAATTTTTCCTCAAGAAAATTACTCCACTGAATCACTTAGGCCCATTTATTTTTTCAAGCACACAATGCGAAGAAAATTTTAGTAAATCAACATGGAAATCAATGTCTTGAAAATGTTTTCCCTGCTAACACTCTAGTCAAAGACATTTTCAAAAGTTGTTATCTGGTTGCATAGCTATAAAATGTAATTGTCATAAAAATTAAGTGAAAACTCCCAGAAGAACACAAAAGCATCAGTCAACTTTCTCAAAGGATAATTTTATGCTGTTACTCCATACCATGGGTAGTTATTTTTTATATCATCTTAGGAAAATACAAATAATGGACACACTGTTACACAAAAAGCATTAGCACAGATGGACTAACAGGTTCTTCCAGTATTTCAGCTCTCAGACTGTACCCCATACTTATATCAAACTATGTTCCTTTCCTTAATAATTGTTTCTGAAGTGTAAATATATGGGAAAAGAAGGTAAAAAGACTCATACCCTTTAATGCAGTAGTCTTCTCTTTTTCATCTGGGCCTCCTTGCTGAAGCTGAGCCATCATTACCCAAACTGTCAAGAGATTTAAAATACTGAGGTAAATGTACATTACTCTTCGAAGGACAATCTGAAAATCAACAAGAGTTGGAAATTAACAAAATTTATTGACTTCTACTTCATCATTTGCTACTACTTACATCACAAAAAAAAAAAAAAGAGAACTTGTTCCAAAAGCAAAACTCCCCTGAGAATTATAAATCCCTATAATATGTAAGGGAATATTAAAATAACTTTTTTCTCACCTTCAAAACTCACACTGAGCACTCTGAAGTCTCACTATCCTGTATTACAGTGTTTTATAACAGCGTGATACACACTCCAATATCAAGTTTGGTCAAAGATTCAAGTTCACAAGAATGAACATTTCACTTCTCCTTAATCCTAAAAGGGCATCTATCTTATCAATACTTCTTTTTTTTGTGATTCTTATGTAACATCAGTAAATGAGAAGCCTTCTGGAGAAGCACCACACTTCTAAGTTCAAAATAGAAGATACAAGAAAAATCAAAACATAATCAATGTAACTTCCACAATCTTTGTCTTCATGGGCTAACTCCACTTCATTGTTCTTACTGTGCTATACAGTTCTGTTTTCACAAAACTACACAGAACCAAGAGTTCTAAACCACTGTGATTTCTACAATACATTTTCAGCACTGAAATGTAAATGTCCAGCTACAGAACAAACCCAAATGTATTTCTAAATTTCTCCTATCGAACTGAAGGCAACACAGACATTCAAATATGCAACCTCTTTCATCTTGAATTTGGCACCAAGGGAGCAAACTACCAACATCGCAATCATCGCTTCCTCCTTCTCAACAAAGAGACTTATGCGCATTGAATTCTTTTTGCCCTTCATCTTTTTTTCGTTCTTTGTTTTATCTGTCAGTCATTAGCAGTTTGTTTTATTCTTCTCTCCAATATAGTTTATCATAGATGAGTTCGCATTAACTGTGTCTATAATCGCCATTTGTGACTCTCAAATACAGACTAAAAGGATTCACCAACTGTACTACTTACACATGCAAGAAAGAACCCCAAAACGGTTGAAATAGTAGTTCACTGTAACAGCAGCATAAAAAAAATTTAAAATAAAGCATAATAAAGACTATTTTTCTATTGCCTTTAGAGAAAAACTATTATACGAAGCATCTTATTGTATATCAAATAAAAGCACAGCAATTTAAGGGGGTGATAGTTATCATCTAAGGAGGGGGTTTGGGAAGCAGGTCTTGTTTGTTTGCTTTTTTAAGACAAGGTTCAAGGAAATCCAACAACCCACTCTTGCTGGACCGATGGGAGACATTGGATGGATGAGAGTTGGACCAATGAGAGACATTGCAAAACATCGTTCCTTTGCAAAACATCATTCAGATTAAGCTGATTGGAAACGGCAGCACAATGCCCAACATCTTCTGAAGACACAAGTCCACCAGGAAAGCTCTGCTCAGATCACATGCTTTTCAAATTATGACGCAGCTCAAGATGATTCAGTTAAAATGTGAATCTTCTGGCTAATGCTTTAATCATGTCAGCACCCCTAACAAAAGTAATCAATAAAAATAGTAGCAAGACCATGGAGACATTTTGTATTTTTTAGGATCTAACACAGTCAATGGAAATATTAAAATTACTCAAATGTCAAATTACATATGTGGATAGTATTAAAGACTCTTCTCAGATGCTTTCAAATAGTCCGTCGACAAAACATCACAAAACACAAAACGCTGTCCATCACCAGTTTGTACATTTGCAGCACAAGACCATGTACGATCCACGAAATCATTTAGAAAAGAAACTAACCCATTCTAGTTGAAATTGTAAGTGCTAGAAAACGACAGTGATAGTGCTTTGTCATAGCCCAGATGAAAATTACCCTAGTCATGCCAGTTGGGTAGTCCTCCGTATACAACACTTGAAAATTTGTAACTGGGTACAGTTAATGCAGTTACAAAATACACACAGATGCTCAAAGACTTGTTACTACCCAAGGTTAGAAACATAAAATTTGTCTGAGCAGATTTACCTTGGTAAAGTATCCCCATCTCCTAATCAGATAAATCAATGCAGAGACCCTGGCATTCTTGTCTCCACAACAGACACTCTTCTCCTTTAAACAGATGAAGACCTTGCCACTGAGGAAAGAGTAGATAATAGGCTCACCTGCCAAGCTGGAAGCACAAAAATAAATAAATAAACAAATAAACCTGAATTTAGCTTTGAGAGAGAATCTCCAGTTCTTTTGACAAAGTAAAAAACTGTAACAGCAGCCACTGGAGGGAGGACTTGGTATTAGAATGAGGATGAAACAAGCACACAGTATTTTATGCATTGTTTGTGTGAACACAGCATTTTGTTGAATCCTTCAATGATAGCTGTTTAAATGACAAATAGAAGAAATTAGATGAGAGGGTTGGATTTCCTTTCTTTGACAGACAGGTGTCAACTATAATCAACTACAGTCTGATGGTGCAGAAATGAACGGCGGGAAAATTACAAACCTCTCTGAGTGGTAGCTTACAGGCAAATACAGGAATTGCAGTTTATTGGGATCATTCTCCAGCCCCACTGATCTTCAGTTGCATACACTGACCACTCCATGTAAGTCACAAATATCATCATCGAGTTTCTCATAATTACAGATTATTTCAGTGTTATACAGAATAACTACTTAGATGATTCTTTTTAAAAACAGCTTTTCTGTGACTGTTTTTTGCATTTGCTACAGAAAGCATACTTCCTGAAGAACAATTTACTAATTCACCTGAAGAAAGGCTTAACAGTAAATGTTTATTGCCAATAGAATGTATACTTATTTGTATGTATCTTGTCTTCCCACGCAAACTTAAGTATTCTATCACAAAATACCTTAATGTGTACTCTATGCCTCTTCAACTCAATGCCCAGTAATACTCAGAAAAAAACTGACTGCAGAAATACTCTGTTTTCATGGTTCCATGTGAGACAAGAAGGCTGCATTTTCATCATATCGCACTTAATCAACTACAGAACTGGCTGATTTACAAACAAATGGTCATTAAATTAAAAACAAACAAACAAAAACAAAACATTAAACAAGACTAAAAAACTCAACCCCCTGCAAAAACAAACAAACCCAACAGACTTTTGCACACTAAAAAGAATACACATACACATTTCATAGTTTTGCCTGCAGTATGATACTAGAAGTTCAGACCACTGATCGCATACCAGTGCTAGTCTTCAAATCAAACTAGACACCATATCATATATTCCAACTCTGAAATTAAGGCACAAATACACAGACTTCAAGCATTCCTCATTGTGTAACCTCGTCTGGAAATGTAGGGGAAAAAAAAAACCCATATAATTTTGCTCTACATTAACAATATCTGAAATCAAGTCAAGACTATACATAATTGCGGTGCTAACCCACTGCCAGTGCAACTAAGAAGAAAACGCACAAATATTTTCAAAGAGCACAAGTTCATGGAGTTTATCTGGACACAGTCTGAACAGAAGTCATGAGAACGCTGCTTTATATTGCACTGCTTTATTAGAATACAGCTGCATTAGTCATGCTTTCTGTTAACTGACAAGCAAGCTATGGACAAGAACGGGTTAGATTTGTGCCATGTGGCTGACGACTGAGTAAGAACCAGTTTTTCTTCAAACAGACGGCTGGGTGATAGTTTGGCTCTAGTCGCTTCTCTGTATTGGCTCAACAAAGCAAAAAACACATACTTCAATCTCAGTAGTATTTTTTGTCTAATTAGATTTCATCTCTTCCTGCTTTTAGGGCACTACAGATGATACCAGTAACAACTGCATCAATTAAGATTGTACTTCACTTCCCTTGACTTTTAAGACCCTATTTTCCACTGCTGACAGGTTTGCCAAACTCCAACTCACAAAGCTAGTTATTTCCAGTCTGCTTTAGACTAAACTGTTCTGAAAAAGTTCAGCTAAAATGTCTATGTCTTGTACAAGAAGCTTGAGACTTCTTTAGTGCTGCTGATGTTAACGAGCAGCATCTCCATATTGCAGAGATCAGAAATTCAGCCAGAGCATCAGTTTAGCAGCGTGTGCCTCTTGACTTCTTCACACTTAAAGCCTGCCCAGATCCACTCGAGTTAAAATTCCTTTTTTGCAGACATTTAGTATAGACTTACTAAAACTCATGAGAATTTCCAGAAAATTCACCTGTTTGTCTAGAGCATGTTCCATACAGCTGCAAAAAGCCAGAGGGAAGATAAGCAGGAGGGGTACTAATAAATGCTAAGAATGGGATTTTTAACTGCTGGAATACAAAGAAACCAGCAAGGACCCCAAAGTCCCCGAACCTCAGTGCACCTTCACATTCTACCAAATCCTGGTGGAAACTGCTGATAAACTATATGACTGCTAAAGGCTGATGTGTTTGCACAGCAGCTACGTTCCAGTGTTATTTACCTGACAACTTCAAAAAAGCAGAGGACTACAAGCTATATGCATTAGCACCCCAATCGTGTCGGCAGCTCAGTTGTTTACGCAAGGCAGAGTCAACACAATTCCACACACTGAAATTTTAATTATTTCAGTTTAACTTCCTCGAAATGCTGGAAACAACCTCCATAAACACGCGCGTGTCAACATGCTCAAATAAACATGTCAAAATAGTACAAAAGGAGGCAGCACAACTTCAGTACAGCCTCTAGGAGGTTTACAATTTGATGGTCTTCTCAACCAAATACAAAGTTCAAAACGATCATCAAGAATTCTTCTGTAGCAGCAACGGCTCTGAATACAGGTCCTGGTTTTGCCTGGGGTAGAGTTAGTTTTCTTCACACACAGGGCTGTGTTTTGGATTTGTGCTGGAACCGGAGCTGATAGCAGAGGGATGTTTTAGTGAGAGCTGAGCAGGGCTTACACAGAGTCAAGGCCTTTTCTGCTCCTCACCCCGTCCCACCAGCGAGTGGCTGGAGGTGCCTTCATCTCAACCCACTAGTTTTCTCACTTTTATCCTTCTGATTCTCTTCCCCATCCCACGGTGGGAAGTGAGAGAGCAGCTGGAGGGTGCCTGGTTATCAGCTGGGGTTAAACCACAACAACAGATAATACTAAATATTCAAAATATCAATACTTAAGTGTACAGAGAATGGTATTTCTGTTGAGGCAGATGGGTAGTTATCAAACAAATCAGGCAAGCAACTTGGGGGATGGAAAAAGTGATCCTGAAGTGAAAGCAGGAAAACGCTGCCTGAGAGAACAGTGTTCACAGGAGGAACTTGCAGGTGTTCTTGTGGGACTGCTCACCTCCTCACAAATAACCTCTTCTTGTGTATTTCCCATTTTCTGAGTATTTGGCCTGAATAATTTTCTTCAACGCTCAGAACTACGAACCACTGGATTCCTGTTTTAAGAAAAACTTTGAAGGACCTTCGCCAGCTTTCCTAGTTTCAGCACCCACATTGAGTGCACACTGATGAGTAGGGCATTAACTTCAAGACGTCTTTCACCACAACGTTCCTCTAGAAGGCCAGTAAGACTCTTCCACAAACAGCAGATGCTAGAGAAGATTCAAGGAATTAAGGTTGATGAAGAGCTAACACCCTCAGGAAAAGCCCATGGAACATGTAATAATGCTATATTCAGTGCAAGATTTGTATTGTGTTGTTCCATTACCGCATGGGGCTACATCTCATCTGATGAGGGCAAAATAAAATGTTGAAATAATATAATTATTTGCAAAAAAACCCCACAGTTGTGTGAAATGCTCTGTAATTACAGAATCTGATTTTTCTATCGGTATATGTCACAAGGATAAGTCACAAGGGCTTTGTACAGTATTACTTCATAATATACCTAAGATAGCCATGTGATAGTTTTTAACAATCTGTTTTGGATGAGATTTTAAGATTATTGTACTAAACTGTTGGATTTAACAGGATTCTGGCTTGAAAGATGGAGTAAAGAAGACTGACTTGCAATAGCCTCATCTCTGTACATACTAAGCAGTTACAGGACAAAGCCAGAATTTTTAATCTTTTTCTAGTGTCATTTTCTCTCAAGCAATCCCATGGGTCAGCTGGTAGAGAAAAAGGCCTCTGAACACAGGAAAACTCGAAGACTATTAAAAGAGCCTTCTCTTAGGAGAGACACCAAAGTAATTTGCAGGACGGCCACAGAAGAAGAGAGAAAGAGAGAGAAAAGAAAACTCTGGGGGAATGATTTCTGCTTAGGCTACCATCAAAGGCTGCTAAAAAAACCCTAGACATATGCATATGTGTCTGGTACTTTAAAATTACTTTCTTGTCTCCCCCTTTGCTCTTAAGTAGTAGTGCGACTTTCAGAAGAGCTGTCTGCCACTAACTGAAGACTCCTGAAAAGAAGACAGACAAATCAGCTGGAAATACCAGTGAATCCAGGTCTGAAGCCCAGATCCTCACACACTACGAGGTGTTTCTAACTCTAGTCCAGACTCCATGCTGAGCAGGTGCACAAAAAGAGACCAGGGAAAGGTAAAAGGTGCACCCAGCTTTCTGCGACACACCTGTTTCCTCCAACATCTTCCAGAATGTGCACATGCAAAGAATAAATATCCCACCCCACTTGACTACTCTGCATCTAAGGCAGATACTCTGATGACACAGAAATATCCAAAACAGATGGATGCTACGTGGAATCAAATCACGCACAATTGAAATGAGCAATGCAGAGCTACTGAACTGATGAAGACATCGGTCCATCATCAAGATACCTTATTTCAGAAAGGACTAAAATACTCTGAATTCCTATGGTGTGTTCCTCCTCTTTGCAGCAGCATCTGCCTCGAGAAATCTGCCTTACAGCGCTGACCACAGGTTTTCCTGCTGTAGGACATCCGTTTATTTCACCATTTCTCCCAGCTTTACTACTACAATCTCAAATGCCTTTGCTCTGCCCTCTACCTCAGAGGCAGCACATGCTATTTGGCCAGCTGGACCACCAAGTCCTGCTTCATTTCAGCTATGTGGCAGGCGAAGCAAATATCCCTGTGAAACACATGCAGTCCACAGATTTGCTTCTGCTGGACTGTCGTAAGGCAGCACATTATATATGTACATATCTAAATGTGAATAATATAAACACTATATCCTTTTAGCTCAGTATTTAACTTGATCTTAAAATTCTGACGTCATCACACTTGTGTCTTTTAATTTTTTCACATCAGTAGATCCTTCTATTAGAAAACAATAAAAATAACAAAGATAAAAAGCAAGGCACGTAAACTTCATTTTCCTTACTGTCTCAGCTATAAAAATTTTAAATCTGATATTTTCATTAAAAATATTCCATTAATTGCCTAAGTCAGTAACTTAACTGTAATCAGACTTCTTTACACAGCTCTGCCATCACGTAATCTACAAGCTTGCTATCTCTGCCCAGAGCCAAGACTGCCAAAGGGCTCTAACCACAGCATGATAGAGCAGTCAAGTTTGGTAAAGGTCTCTGAAAATTATCTGGTCATCAACTTTCTATTGGACCTTACTTCTTTGGGCCTTACATCAGGAAAACCAAGGTGTTGCCAAGATGAGCCTTCGGTGTTTCCAGTTACAGAGATTCCACTGTGCCCTTAAGGAACTCACTCCAATGTTTAGTATTTTTAACAGATTTTTTTTTTTTTTAAATATATCCAGATGAAAATTGTCCCCTCATCACGCATCTTTGTGAACAGGCAACAACTCCTTCTCCACAACTACCTTCTAGGCATTGGATGACTGATGAAATCTCTGCATGACCGCTCTCCTCTACAAACTTCCTTGAACCTTCTTTCAAATATTGAGTTCTCTGACATGCTAATCATCCTTCTAACACACCAGTCATTCTGGTGACCACTGGATGCACCTTCTCTAATTGTTCAGCGTCTCTCCTGAAGTCAGATGACAAACCAGCCACACCACATCACACCAGGTACACTCTTACCAATACCATGGAGGACTCATCCCTTCACTGCCGCAAGACACAGTTACTTGGTGTCTCTTGTCTTGCCCTCCAACAGCACCTTCAGCTCCTTTTCATCAAAGCTACAGCCCAGCCTGTGCTGCTCTCTGGGAATTATATCTTTGTCGGTGCACAACTTCACACGCATCTTTGTCAAATGTTAGGCAACTCCTGCTGGCCTAGTCTCCCATCTTCCATGAGGGATGATGGATTACTGCTGTGCAGAAATACAGGTGACAATGATGACAGTGAATGTGGGAGTTTCATTTCCACCTGTGATTTGAAATCCAGAAGAAAAACCTGGGAAACAACTCTTTTATTCCAGATTCTTTTGCCACACATACTGATAACTTAGCTTAATAGCGTGGCAAATAAAAGTTATCTAAACACAGTCCTCGAAAAAATTAAATTCTACCTGTTGCACAAACTACTGCAATGAGGTTGAAGAGATGTATCAAGTGGTTTGGGTTAGCCCTCAGCCTAAACCCTCTATCCTAGTAGTAACCACACCATGACAAAGGCTAAACAAACTTCACCCATCATTCTAAACCAACAATGTAAAATTCTTTGCGTATGGGGCAGAAAACAATATATTTTCTACCAGTGTGAATGAATCCCTAAGGAGAAGATCTGGATAAACGTTGTAGGGGAAGACAGAACAGAGTTCAGCAAAGTTCTGCCAAATTTAAAAGGTACAGATAAAAGCATCAGATGAAGAAGGCAGACACTGGACACGCAACTTAGTCTGAAAAAAAAGCATCACCACAAATTCATTATTTTGGCTTGGAAGGGTCACATTTTCAGGACAGACGGGTCCATAATATCAGAATTACTTGCTGTTAAACAGACGCCTTTTATTTCCTTCAGCTGCCACTCCCCAAGACCAGTAACTTGTGTTTAACCACAGCAGTTCTTCCAGGAAAGGCATCCACTCCCAAATTCAAGTTATTAAGAGCTAAAGACTCCATCACTGGCTGTGATAGTCTGAAAGAGTAGGCACTCTTTCGTACTTTATTTCCAGTTTGAATTACAGTAGCTTCAGGCTTCAGTCACCAGTTATCACGATGCCTTTTTGTGTTAAATTTTGTCTCTATTTTTCCCTTGCTTGATTAGAAGCTACAGTCAAGTCCTATCTCTTTTTCTGGTAAACCAAACAAGCTTAGCAGAGTTTCTTTCTATGCAATTTTAATTCTAACTCCAAGTAATTTTTTTCTAGTTTTTCTGTTCCCTTCCATTTTTTAAATCCCAACTGGTAGCATTATGTAAGAAAAACTCCACAGGACAAACACTGCTAGAGTGGCAGCTTCTCAAGAAGTTCCTCATTTTCCCCAATTCCCTTGTTTCAGTTCTGAAAACCTGACCTGCTTTTTAGCTTTAGTTTCTTAGACTGTAGACCTAACTTGCCAAATAATTGGATAATGTAAAATCAATTCTTTACTATTTATAATCTTTGGGATCTTGTGTTTAAAACAAATTTTACTAGTAACAACATTATTTCCCAAGATCCCTCCTAAGCAGTCTTTACAGATGACTACCACTCCTAAAAACAGACATTAAGTGCCTCTTGATCTGGCTGTTTTACTGATACTAAGCAGTCTTGAAGTTTGAATGAGATATCCCCTTACAAAATTTTAAATCTATTACACTGAAGCAGTTACTGTCATCAAGCAAACTCATTATCTGAACAAACAGAGTTTATTCTGTCATTAAACTATTTATTAATAGAATTTTCCATTAGGATTTCCTTATTTTACTCAAGTTATGACAGTCAGCTAAACAATCTATTAATTGTCTGTATTGAACCAATTTCTTCAACCAAGTATCGACACACCATCAGTACTTTTCTAATCTTCTAGGATTTCCTTATCACTCTAAATATTATTTAAAATCAGTAACAAATGCTTAAAGCTTCATTCTTTGGGTTAACAATAATAAATAATCACTCTCGGAAAAGACAATTATTAACCATCAAGTCACGGGAAGTAGCAGTCTCTTCATAACTCTTTCAGACTGCCATTAGATGCCTTTTTAGAAGGAATGCTGCTGTTAAACACAATTTATTGATTAGCGTGGTAGCTGAGAAATGTAACAGCTACGACAGAGTTTATCGACAAAAGAAAAGTAATTACAGGACAAAAGTAAACAATCCATTGCATTATTCTACCTTCACGTCGCCCTATGATCAGATGGATAATGTCTAACCCTAAAAAGTCATGTCAACAAAACACATTTGTACTATGGTCAGTCCATGTTAAATTTCTTTTGTGTTAACCCCTATAGCAGTTGATCATGTTGCTTCCCAAGACTACGCGGAAATTAACACAAGAAAAGCAGCAAAACATATTAAACAGAGACACACATTATACAGCGTGTTGCATGGAGAAAAAAAAATGAACCAGCATCAGCCTCACTGAGCGTAACTTCTGAAAAGCACAGTATAGGTAAGACATTTTCTCGCAGAACCGAATTTTCAATGAAATCTGCGCTGAAATAGCACCACCTTTAAAGTACGCTTATACAAATAAGAAGTCTTTTTTGTTGCAATTAAATGAAAGCTGTAACAAGCATTGTAAGGTCACTTTAGCAGTGTGATCACAAAATGAATATGCAAAGAAAAATATTACATCAACTACCAAGAACAATTACAGCACAGCAAAAATATTTTGCAAGAATCCACACAACAATATAGCCAACCCTCCAAACCTGTCTGCTTTTAACCTACTCCCAAATGTTGTGGCTGTTTTACTGATACAACAGCTTGAGGAGGTGACACAGTCCGAAGAAGCAATAACTTTTTGTCCTAAATTCTTTGTGCTTGACAAGTAGGAAAAAGGGAAAGAAAATCTTAGAGAAAGTAGCATTTTCATTATTCATGCTCTGTTACTAAATTCTACTGTAAACCATGAATAAGGATACAGAAAAAAAAAAAACCCAACACAAGAAAATGAGGGGCAAAAGCCAATGGAAAGTAATTTTTAACAATAAAAAAAACCCACCCCCAACTTTTAAAATAAAAATATCAGCAATGCTAGACAAAATATACAATTTCTTGAGATAAATTTAAGTTTAGCAGACTTGGAGCAAATCTGGAAGGTGACACAAAAAAGGTGATTAAAAAAAATGAAATGGAAAAGCACTGCCTGCAGATTGAAGAACATGATCCTTCTTGTCTACTCTGCACTGCTGAGATACACCCGAAATGCTTTGTCCTGTTTCAGACTCCCCAGTATGACAGAGACACAGACCTAGTGAAGCAAGGTGAGTGAAGGACCGTAAAGACATTTAAGGGCTTGAAGCATCTGACATCTGAGGAGATGGGACTACTCAGCCTGGAGAAGGCTCAGGGTGGGGTGAGGGAAAGTCTTATCAATGTCTATTAAACGCCTGATGAGGAGAGGAAAGACCACTGAGCCAGATTCTTGCCACTGGTGCCCAGTGAGAGAGCAACAGGGAATGGGCACAAACTGGATATTTGAACATAAGGACAAATTTCCAGGATCAAACCCTGGAACAGGCACCCAGGGTCTCTGTCCCTGGAGATACGCAGAACTTACAGGACACAGTCATGAGTAACCTGCTCTAGGTGACTCTGCTCTGGGCACTGGGGTTGGACTAGACAATCTCCAATGGTCCTTGCCAATCTCAACCTCTCCATTATTGTGTGAAGATAAGAAAAATTACAAGGGCACAACAAATCAATACGCAAAAACTGGGTATCTGTGTGCATATATATATTTATATGTATGTTAGCTACCTCCCATGATAGCAATCAACAGCTTATAACAAGGGATATGAGAATCATTATGAGCAAGAATTAAGAGCTTGTGGTCTCAGGGGTTTCAATTTTGTGTTCTTCAGAATTTCTTTCTGATTCTGACTCTTCAATTTGTCTGCAACAGCCAAAATTTGTCATCATGAAACTGTCAAAACCATCAGGGCCACAGCCATGACAAATTTGTGAAAGCTGACAACAGTGGATATTATTCATTCTATTGGCAACCATTCTTTTAAATGCATTAAAACACGTTCAAGCTGGTTAAATTTACCCTGCAGATGAACAAAACTTTAAAAAGTACACATATCATGCTTCCATAGATGTTAGCATACGCTTAATATGTCTGCCTTCCTTAATCAAAGATATATTTAAGCATTCTCAAGTTTACAGGTATCAGGAAATAACAAAATTAAGCTTGTCTGCACAAACTTAGTTAAGCACCAAACTTCAGTCTTACACAAAAAACATGGGGAGAAAATAAAGAAGTCACCTCATTCCCTCCTACTTCTCTAAGTGTCATCGACATTTCTGATGAACAGAAGGCAAGGGGAAACCTCCCCCAAAGCTGAAGTTCTCCATATGCAAAATGGGTGGTGGTGCACGCTCTTCAACAGCTACTTAGAACCACATCTCCCAGAACTATTGACAACTAAAACTAACCCTTTTGACAGAGTATGAGTATTTTGGCTGTAAGGAGAAATCTATCCCAATGTCAAACAAGTCTTCCAAGGAGAATATTTCTCCTAACTTTTGCCACAACCCTTTACTTCAGACACTTAAGAAGTCCTTTTGTTGTAGCATCCCTTCCCACGCCTGGAGAACTGCTTTCATGTCTTAGACACCTCTACTCTGAGTAAAGTACTCTTTTCACCTTTCTTCTAGACTTTTCTGCACTTTTTCTTCTAGACTTTGGATTCATGTTATCTTTCCCCCAGAAGACTCTTCCACAGGCTCAAACCGTTTCTTAAATGCAATGTCCAAAACCGGCAAAGCCCGAGCAACATGGAGTAGACTGAAATTATCACATGACATGGTTAAATATGTCCCTTCTAACTATATATCCCAGTAGAATGATTACTCCTATTGCAACAGCACAGTGCTACTGACGCATGTTCAGACTATGATTCACCCAAAAATCTGGGATTCTTTTTTCTACAATTATTGCTATTTTTTATTTATGTAGGGAACTATCTAATCTAAGCACAGTACTTCATATTTGCCCTTTTAAATGGTGGTATTTCTTTTACATTGTTCCTCTTAATTTTTCTAAGCCATTTGAAATTCTAAAGTTATTCTTCACAGAACTTGAAATCTCTCCCAGCCTGGTTAGTATTACTGGTTACAGGAGACAGTTCTTCCCGAACGGCTCCAGCGTGGGTCCTTTCCATGGGTGCGGTCCTTCAGGAGCA
The DNA here is from genome assembly GCA_020746105.1 of Trogon surrucura. Taxonomy (NCBI): domain Eukaryota; kingdom Metazoa; phylum Chordata; class Aves; order Trogoniformes; family Trogonidae; genus Trogon; species Trogon surrucura. The sequence goes on from CM036658.1 coordinate 6,193,312, forward strand.
GACTGCTCCAGCGTGGGTCCCCAAATGGGGTCCCAAGTCCTGCCAGCCAACCTGCTCTGCCGTGGGCTCCTCTGTCCACAGGTCCTGCCGGGAACCTGCTCCAGCTCGGGCTTCCCACGGGCTCACAGTCTCCTTCAGGTATCCACCTGCTCCACCGTGTGGTCCTCCATGGGTGAAGGTGGATGTCAGCTCCGCCACAGACCTCCATGGTCTGCAGGGACACAGCCTGTCTCAGCAGGGGCTTCCCCAGGGGCTGCAGGTGGATATCTTCTCCAGTACCTGGAGAACCTCCTCCCCCTCTTTTTTCACCAAACTTGGCAGTGTAAGAATGTTATTAAAATACCTTAAACCAACTTTAAATGAGATTTTAAGTATTAAACAGTTTGTAGTTAATTTGAGGTTTTTCTGCTGTCATTTGGTACTTTTAATGTAAATGGAAAGCTGCTATTGAAATATAGTATATTTCATATTGCCTATCAGTACCAATTAATACAGCATTTTCACAAAAATACCACAAACCATACAAGTTTTCATCCATCAAAGAGAGTAACAGCAGTAGTTATATAAAAATAAACATTATCGCAAATTACTATTATCAGAATTGTGAAGATATAAAATGTATGTGGACAATATTATTAATTAATGTGCAATTTTGATGTAACTCAGTGCCAAAATACATGTTTTTCCAAATAGCACTAATACGAGGCAAAGAAGGTAGCTTCCCAATTGCGTCTTGTTTGTCACATTATAATGTAAACTAGTTTTCATGTTTTGGTTTGTTTTGTGTGAAAACTGTTGCACTATTTTTGGCTGTATTTTCCAGCAGTCCACTGCATGCCATTTGTGTATGGATTCTTTCTATAATTCTTGTGAACTGTCTCACTCATAATAACCCTGGCATTGAAATCTAGGTTTTTGCCAAAGTATTTTGTTACCTCAGTCTTTTATCAAGTTGCTGTATTTTTCAGTTTGTTTCACTAACTAAATACTTTAATTTTAAAGCGTGGTGTCTGCAGAGGTGCTTCACATATTCTCACTCCTCTGTCCACCTGAAGTTGTCCTTGTGCAGCTTTTTTACCATTTCTTAACAATATCCACAAGGTGCTACCACCTTCACTGACGGACTCGGGAAGCTTCTGGTATTTTCTCACAGAAAGCACATTGCAGCCCCCTTGCTATCAAAACCCGACCACAGGAAGCCATTAGAGAAAATACCACCACGTTTCCTTTTCTCTCCGTCAACTTGTCTTTGTCAATGTGTAGAACTGAGGTGCTCACTTGACAAGAAGCTCTTCAGTTTTTTGTCTGACCTTCCTCTCCTGACCTTAAAGCTCATTATGACCCTAATGTTCCTCCCATCTTAAATTCCTCCTCCCCCATATTTAAGAACCCCTTAATCATCCTCTTCTATGCCTCTCACAAGTTCCCAGTCCTGTTTGGCCTCATGCCACCCCGAAGAGCTTCTAGTGCCATTCCACTCCCTCCTCAAGCCGTCCTCACTCATGTCTTCAAGTGCTTTTGCAGAGGCACTGGCAACTTAACTCCTCATTACAAACTTCCCCTTGTCCACTCCACTCCAGTCCCCTGGTTTCATTCGCCTTGCCATTACAGAACAAGCATAGAAATAACAAAGTCACTGAGCGTTCTCAGACCAAACTCCCTGCTGTCCACTTCCACTGGTCACCCTCAACACAGGAATGCTCAGCTGTTCTGTGGCACTGGTAAGAACATCCGAAAAACAAAAAGGGCACAGCATGTCTTGTACACGTAGAATCACTGGAGATTTTTACATACTAATACTCGAGTTGATACCTGACACAAAAGTAGACCTTTCCAAGTATCACGTTTCTTATCCAAAGCACAGAGGCACCATAGCACAGCATCACTTATGCTGGAAGGGATCTTTGGAGGTCAACTTGTCCAACCTCCTGGAAAAGCAAGTCCCACCAGACCAGGCTGCTTAGGCACTTGTTGTCCAGTCAAGTTCTGAACCGTAACAACGGTGATTCCAGAACTTCTCTGGGCACCATTCCCACGTTTGACCACCCTCACAGTAATTTTTTTTTGTTTGGGGGTATATTTGCCAGCACTTCCCATGAAGTAAAACACTAAAATTTATTTATCTGATATCCTATACTGCTACAGAACAACACATAAATGCAATTTAGAATAAGCAAAAAACACCCAAAAAAGCATCAAAAATAAAAACTCAGATGCCTCTTTTATCTACACCACGTTCCTTTTCTGGAAAGCTACACAGTTTAACACTACCACACAGATAAAGCTTTCTTACACTCCTGTGAGTAGTACTCTCTAAAGATCGCAATTCTCAAGAATTTTCTAAACAGTATTCTTTAAAATGTCTCCTCTGGACATCGCTGGGTAGGCAATATCTGAGCTTCACAAAGGAACATGCTATTAGTTTTGAAAAAATCAGTATTGATCTGATACAAACCAGGTAATAGTTTTTTCTCTCATCCCAAGAAAATGCAGGCATGGGTGGGTATCATTAAGGAACTGGACTTCCCACCTCAGCATATTTTCTATTCCTCCCCTCCTCCCTCAGCCAACTATCTAACACACAGGCCAGAACTCAAACTTCTGGTTACTTTGGTGTGGTCCTCTCACAATTGCTCCCCAGGGAGTTATCATAATTTTTATGACTACTTAGATGTTCACCAAAAAGAAAGACAAGGAGAATAAAACTAACAGAATGAAGGGACATTTTTTTTTTTTTTTAAAAAAAAGTCTTTAATTGCCCAGAGAACAACGTTGGGAAGATAATGAACAAGAACTTAAAGCGCTCCTGCAGGAATGTATGCTCAAGCTATCTGATATTAGTGAAGTTGGTGGGATGATTCACATGAATGTAATGCCAGAAATCAAGAGATATAACCTATTCAGAAAGAGCAACAATGGAGAACAAATGGCACTGTGTGCCAAAAATGTCACTGTCTGTTTCTGAGTCACTGACAACAGAAAATCATGTCTTAAAAAATAAAGTACAAGTCAGGATACTAGCTGGTGTTTGCTACAGATAAGAAATCTCACATAGCACAGTGGTTAAGCATCTATTGCATCTTGTTGGAAATAAAAGTTTCATTATCACAGTGGACATAACACCGAGGGAGACAACCTGGAGCTTTCATGCTGCCATTATCAGAACATGCTTGAAATTTCTAAAAATTGAGGACAATTTCTTATGCTGAGAAATGTTAAATCCAACCCAAGGGGAAGCTGTGTTCGACTTCATCCAGACAGATAACAAGTACCCCACTGTGTCATAGAGAACAAATACAGAACAAAGACTGTTCCTGCCCCCGGGTCTTAGAATCAAAGGACATATTCCCAAACACATCTTTGCAAAATGACTTAAGCAGTCCCACCCCCTACCCACGCTACCTTCTCAGTCGCGACGACTGAACTGTTTGTAGCAATGTGCTGCAAACCAGTTCAGGGAATCAGATCTGAGTTAAACCAGAACAGGCACCTGATCTGAGTTAAAACTACCTTTCTTTCTTTCCACCACCACAACCCCCTTTTTTTCCAAGCATATACTTTCAAATTATCAGTTCTTAGATTTGGTTCATTACCTGGTACAATGGAGGTGACAGAACAAGGCCGCCTGAAAACGTTTTTAGCTTGATTTGCCAACACTGGCATAAAGGACAGATAGACAAAGCAAAAGGAGGACACAATAAATGAACTCTGTGAGAGGCAATAGTTTACTCTTCTAAATCCCAAACTCTGCTTTTCTGAAACAACAGACATTTAAAATAAAGTACCAAGAAACCTCCACTATTTTCTGAGTTATTGACTAGCACAGAGCAAACACGAGTTTGCATTTATAATAGCTTTTGTTGATTTTGATGGCTCTGCTTGCTCTGAGACATTTCTTGTCTTGCAGGTGGGCAGCTATGTTAACACAGCTGCGTGGCTTGGGAGTTATCAACATAGAGATATGCAATTCCTAGTCGTTCAGATTTTATTTCCCAAGGTTTAATCGTATGCTTCAGTGGGGAGATACTTTTTTACTGCACGGACAATTATTCTACAAGAGAGATACAGACTGTGTGCATGAGCACACCTATTTACCCCTCATTTCACCATATTTCCATAATGCATTTCTGTAATGGTTCTTTCACTACCAGGTTTTCCTGTTAACATTTCTCTTTGAAAATACTTCCAGTTTTGTTTTTGACAGTGGTGCCTGTTTTTATTTAAATCTAGTCCACTTACTCAACATCTAATTTCCTGAGATAGGTGTATAACATGTTCTGCAAGAGGAATTACATGCTCATTTGTTAGAAAAGAAGTTGGATGTTTTCAGGGTTGCTTGGTTATACTCTAGTGCTTAATACACAAAGGGAGTAAGCAAAGAATATTGTTTAGTATCTACTCCAGTCAAACAAGTAGAACGAGATTTACACTATAACCTAATGGTGCTATGCATAAATATGACATTCACTCAAACACGCATTGTGAGGCTTTGTGAAGCCTCACTTGAGGAATTTAAGAGAAACTATAAGCACTACATTATCCATTGGGCTGTCAAGGCTTAGGGCTTAGCCTTTGACACAGAAAACCTGGAGAGCACCCAGCACACTGACAACATGGTCAGTCAGAATCTACCTTCTCAATCAGTTATCACTTTAAAAACCAAGACAGTCTCCCTTCAATCATGGAAGTATGCAATGGCTGCAAAGTACAACTGAGCTACTAACTCCCAGCATGTAGCAGAAATAAAACAAGAATGAGATCTACTGAGCCTGTTCCTAAGTCAAAATAGACTTCAGTTAAGGAATGACAAGAAACAGGAGAACCCATTTTTCCTGTGTCCCACCAGGAGTTTACGTCATGCACACTGCAGAAAGCTGACACGGTGAAGGAAGCTCAGTAGGCCAGCAGAGCATGTACACTGCAGCTGAAATGCCCAGAGAATTCCAAACAAATATCTTAAAAGATTTAATTGCAAATGGAAAATGGCAACTTTATGAATCTTATAATTCAGGCAAATCCAGACTAGCTGTCTTGGGAAACAGTTCACAATTTCCAAAGCTATCTTCCTATTAAATTTTGTATTTCTTATCTATATCTTAGAGAGGCCTAGGGGTACTTAAGAGTAATCAAGAATATTATTCAATACTGTCAAAATATTTGCAGTATGTCTCTTTCAAAAAAAAATAATTTAAGCTTTGATTTGAAATCGACAGTAAACACAAAAGCTTCCTTATGAACAACTGATAATAAAGTACAAAAAAAACCCCAAACTAGTAGAAACTTGAACAATGTCATATGAAAGGAGGTTGTTGTAGTGAGGTGAGTGTTGGCCTCTTCTCTCAAGTAGCAAGTGATAGGACGAGTGAAATGGGCTTAAGTTGCAACACAGGAGCTTTAGATTGGATACTAGGAAAAACGTCTTTACTGGAAGAATGGAGAAGCCCTGGAACAGGCTGCCCAGGGCAGTGGTGGAGACACCATCCCTGGAGGTGTTCAAAAACACACAGACGTGGCATTTCACGACATGGTTTAGTGGTCATGGCATTGTTGGGTTGATGAACTTGATGATCCTGGAGGTCTTTTTCAGCCTTAATGGTTCTACGACAGGCCTCAGGAAACATAACCACTAACATTCAGTATCACTGGTACTTCAGGTGTGGACCTACTTCCATTCAACACTGGAACTGACTAATCTACAGTCAAACTGATGTGTACAGCTAATTCCTATTCTAACCACCACCCCTCTTTCTAGGCATATGAGAAAGAACATTTTCTTTCATTTGCCTGCCCAAGAAAAAAATACAACTATTTGCTGAGAGAAGAGTTTCCTGAATTTACCATTGTACTAAATGTATTGATTCAACTATACTACAGTTGCCAAGAAAATACTTATTTCAGGTAAGTAATAAAAATCAATCCTTTCAAGACTCAAATGTCTATATAGCAGGCTTAGCACAGGCCAGTACCCTTCAACTTCTGCTGGGCAACAGGAAGCTGGAAGACTACAAAAACAAGCAACTGTAAAGCAAAACCACCTAAAATCAGCCTAATAAACACTACAGTGCTCATCTCTCCTCTTCAAATACACTCTCGACAGAACACTAATTGCAGTACCAGAGAGGTTCCACCAAGATGGAAGTCTCTAGAAAAGCGTAACATGAACAAAAGCAGTTACATGGAGATTACACTAGTCCTCAGAGTGCGTCACCATCCTCACCAGTAGTATCGTTAATAATTACCTCACAGGAGCAGAGGACTTGGGAAACTGGCAGCACCACAGTCCACACCCAACCCAACACTTTCAGCCTTTTTCTTCCAGCCTCTTCGTTCACAGCCACAGTCCCACATCTTCTCTTATGATGGTACTTGTGCTGGTGAGCGAGGCAGTGCAATAAGAAAGGGGCATTTTATATCTCTAGTTCTCTATCAGCTGGATCAGCTTCCTTACCTGGCTCACCACACAGACAGCTGATCGCTTTTACAGCCAGGAGGGATGGGGCAGGAGGGAGAGAGAAGCCATGTCCCTTCCAGCAGCGAGGATTTAATGTGAACACACTGTGGGATTGACCCCAGGCATTCTGTCAACAGAGCAGGGCTGTAGCTGGACGGAAATGACTTATGGGTCCCAGCCTAATTCCTAGAAGCAGCAAGCCATAAAATAAAAATCACCACCAAAACTGGCACTAGTATGTATTTGATGGTGAACTGAGCAGAAAGGCAAGGATTACACAAATGTGGATGCTCTATCTTTTCACCTTCCGGTCTCACTCACATTAGAAGAACAGAAGACAATACTGTAGCACTCAAACATTAAGCCCTCAGAGTCCTCATTCCAGAGTTGTTCTCTCAAAAATAAACAAGTGTGTATATACACAAAATGCAGATTCTAACCATAGCACACTTAAAACACTGAACAACATCCACAAAAAGTAACCATTTTAAACCCATTAAATTGTACTTCAGGAATTCAACTCAGTGCAAATCTAAGAAACCAATCTACAGACCAAGTAGATATATGTACAACCACACTTACAAAGAGAAAATGTCTCTTCTAAGGCACAAAAAAAAATTCATAGGACAACACTAAATTTCATAAGGAGATGTTTTCATGTGCACTGTTAACCAATTTGTTTCGATAAGCTAGTGGAAAAAAAATAAAAATGATACTCATTCATTCTTTGTATGCATGCTTTACTTCAAAGAATTCCAGGAATCTATTGTAAATCTAAAAAACTCCTCAGTCACCACAGCACAATTGTTCCCCAAAGGAACCAGCAATAAAGTCACATTCAGAACTTTTTCTATAGACCCTGGAATGGACAAAACCTCCAAAGTCAGAGCTGAGTCTTCCAAGGTGGAAAAAAAAAAAAAAGATTGTGAACTTAATAGAAGAGAGACCAACAGATATATTCCCACCAAGTAATTATAAGGAGAAGCTCTCCCGAACATTAGCTAACAGGTACATAAAAGGCAGTTCAGTAAAAACCATGGTCAAGTCAACTAGTAAATTAACATATAGTCATAACTGGCTAACATCACTGAAAAAGCAAGTTGAAGAAAACAGAAAATCCGAGCACCGGTGAGAAAACTCCGATAATTAAATGTATTTCAGCACGGCAGATAGCGCTCTGGGTGTGCACTATGCTTCTGAAATGACGATGCCCTTGGCCGCCTCCAGCTGCTCAGTACTGCTGGCCTGCTGGAAGTCTTCATCTCATTCCTACGCCTACCAGCGTCTGCTAACCTATTTCAGACAAAAAGAGTCAGGTCAGCTTAAAAGCTATAAATATTACATTTGTCTTAACCCACCATGTTTTGACTGAGGTGGGCTGGGGACTGCGCAGACTTACGCCAAAGTGGCACATCAGACCTCTAGGCAGGTGGAAAGTGACTTCTGCAACAGATACAGTCATCACCTGAGACTTCTGCCCAGAGTGACCCTGTGAAGACCAGTACTCAGGCAAGCAAAAAATGATTACTTTTTTTTTGGAAGTGAAATATCTGAACCACACAGACCACCAGACCTGTTCAATGCCAAACTCAGGAGCATACAAAGATGTGCTTCCTCTATTTTACATTGGGATCATCCTCTGATACCCTCTACGTTTTTAAGTATCTTTAATTACTAAGATTTTAGTTTTCCCTACACAAGAGCATTCTTACCTTTTCCTACATGTCCTGATTTGAGGTAAACAGAATCAATCCTGTTCAGCAATTTTAATTCTACTTGGTCTCTCCTAAAAGGCGGCGCTCTCTGAACTTGGCAGCATCTTTGTGCAGGCAGTGCTGCTGCTGACAGGGGGTGATGCTGGTGGTGGCAGTCACTGCCAGGGCTGGGGTGCCCAAAGGCTCTGGCTGGTGTCTGCTCCTGGGGTGATCGAGGCCACGGCTGGGTCTCGTGTAACATCTTGGGGAGTGAAAGGGTCATGAGGAAGTGAAAGGTGGCACCTGCGGGGAGGAGCGGACAGGGCAGGTGATCAACAAGAGTACTCCATTCCATGTACATCGTGTTCAGCATAAAGCTGAGGGATTACAGGGGTTAAGGCCTCTTCTCCAAGGGCTGGGATCTGAGCTCTGTTTATTATTTTTTATTATTCCCTTATTAGTATTATTATTGTTTTATTAAAACTGTTTTTTTCCAATCCATAAACATCTCTGCCTTATTCCCTTTCCCTTCCTGTTGGGGGAGGGAGAGGGTTTAAAGAGTATCTGTCGGTGTTCACTGGCCAGTCCAGCCCTAACCCTCACCACTACAAGTACGTAATTTTAACATTCTGTAGGCACTCTTCAACCAATATCTTATCATCAGGCAGCTTTACCATGGGTAGCATAACACGTTGCTACTGTCTTTCACCCACAGTCAATTTCAACTAAATATTAGCAATTACTTAAGTACGCTCTTGCTGTACTTAATTGTATTTATGCTTCAAAGACAAATATTGTCACCATCCTACTCTTTATTGTGTCACCAAATCACTACGCAGGTAGGACCAAAGATAGCCAGTCAGCTTTGGAACTGTTGCTCATTTTGCTCATCTTGTGCCTACAATGGCATGTCCCGACCAAGGTCTGTTACCCACCTATTCAAGTTTCCCACCTTAGCCAAAAACTTCCCACAGAAGTAAAGTGTATACTACATTTTGTGAAGAGTTGTTAAGCCAGCTCACATTAGACTGAGCAGCTTGGCTCATGTAATGCCACGTAAAGTTAAAAGTTAACTTTAAAAGACGTACATTCTCCATCAAAAGTTTCAGTATTTAGCCTTGAAAGACCAAGTAAGCCAACACTTTTTTAAAAACAAAAGCGCAGATTTGCAACGGCCGATGTTCAGAAATAACAAACTACGAGTTATCGCACCGCGAAACCAAAACCAAGCTGAAAAATTCTCTCTCTACACTTATGTCTGGGTAACTCAGAAATGACAATTACGGCACAAAGCTTTGTCAGCTGGCAGACCAGCTACGAGAAACTTCACTCCAGAAAGTTTTTAATCCCACGTAACTACAAAAGCAAAACTCGGAGCAAAAACTACCACTCAGGCCCAGCTTTACGACCGAGGAGAACTAGACTCACACGGTAACTTTTTGTCGTTTGAAGAAACCTTGCACCGGGTAACACGGGAAAAAGCTCACGAGTCCTGTTTTGTGACAGCGGCGGACAGCACCAAAAAGCCGCATTTTGAGGAGTGTGTGGGAAGTTTTAAATGATGTAGGGGGCTAGAAATCATTCGCGTTCGCTCCTGGTTCATTTGCCAGTTGTGGCAGTTCAGGAGCTGGCAAACACGTGGAGCACCTACGGCCGGTGAGCGGCCCCACCGGGGAGAAGGTGACACCGGGTCTCCGCTCCCCCCACCTGGCCTCATTCACACCGGTCGCCGTTACCCCCCGCCCCTCCATGCTCGCCGCCATCCTCCAGCCCCGCCGCCGGGGGCCTGACACCGCCAAACACGCGAGGCCCGCGGGCCCGGCGCCTTCACCCGCGGCGGGGCTCGCGAGGGGGAGCCCGGACGCCGCCGCCGCCTCCCCCCTCCTTCCCGCCCGCCGCTGGCGGGGCGCAGGCCGGTCGCTCCCCACCCCTCCCTCCCTCTTTCCTTCCTTCCCCCCCGCCGCCGCTCCGCGGGGAGGCCGGGCCGGGCCCGCACACACGTACCTGGCGCCCGTCGCGGTGCGGGGCGGGAAGCGCGCGGCGCCGTCACCGGGGAACGCGAGGCCGCTCCCTGCGCGCGCTACCCACTCCCCCCCTCCCCGCCTTTCCCCCTTCCCTCCGGCTCCACTTCCGGGGTCCGCGCGCGGTGACGTCAGCGCCCGGGGGCGCGGCGGGGAACCCGGAAGTGGAGCAAGAATGGAGGAGGGGGGGAAAGAGGCCTCGTCCCTTCGATCCCCTCCCGCACCCTCGTCCCCCTCTGGTCCCGGTGCGCAGTGTGGGTGCCTGAGGCTTCCCCCCCAGCCCGGGGAAGCGGGCTTTGAGGAGCTGCGGCGGGATAACGTCACGGTCCCGCTCTCCCCCCCGCGGGGCCTGCGGGCGGCCGGGTCGTGGCGTCTGGGCCCGGGGAGCCGCGCGGGAGGGCCGGTCTCGCTGGGAAGGTCGTGTTTCCAGTGCCGGGTGTCGTGGAGTCATAGGATGGTCTGGGTTGGAAGGGACCTTGAAGCCCACCCAGTTCCACGCCCATGCCCTGGGCAGGGACCCCTCCCACCAGTCCGGGTTGCTCCAAGCCCCATCCAACCTGACCTTGGGCACTGCCAGGGAGGGGCTGCCACAGCTGCTCTGCCCAATCTCTGCCGGGGTCTCACCTCCCTCATAAAAGAATTTCTTCCTCATACTGAAGTCTACACTGCTCCAGTTTACAACCATTGGCATTGTGATAGCTTGGGAAGTTGCAGAAATAAAACAGTTGGCTTAAAATCTTCCATGCCAAGTGTTCTCCAGAAATATGTAAGTTTGTTTATTTAATAGTATAAAAGCTGGACCTTCTTGCAGCAACTTCAGTAGAACTCACCTACAAGTGGACACCCTGCTTAGTACTTACCAGTTGCTGGGATGGTGTGGAATAATTGCTTAGGGTAATTTGAAAATTAGACATGTTATATATACATTATAGTCCACACACTGGAAAAGGTGTAACATCAAAAAGTTTCCAGGATGGTGTGCAGCTGGTATTCAAAAAATTTCCTTCCACAAAAGTTCCCTAGGCAACCTTCTGTTATTAAGGGAGCTTGATGTGCGAACCCTAAGAGCAACTGCCTGGAGAATGGAACAGAGTGAAGACACCGTGATCGGCCTCTGTACACAAGAGGAACTTGGGCTTACTGTAGAACTGATAAGCTGCACATTTGCTACCCTTGGCCAACAGTCTGTCATCTTTTGACATATTGCTGTCCTTTGGGTGAACTATGCTCATTATAATACCTAAACAGTTTCCCAAATGGTACCCATCTCCAAGGTGTGACCACCCCTCACTGAGTTTGTACTCCGATTTTTTTTAGTCTATACCTTTAAAGGTGAAGCGAGGAAAATTTACACCAATCTTGATAAAGATTTGTATGACTAGAGTCACTCAAGCTCCACCTGAAAGATACCAAACAGTATAAAAATTACCCAAGTGAGGGGAGATGTTAGGGAAGATACCACCACAGTCAGGGAAGATACCACCACGGACCACCTCTGACTTCTGGGATCAGTCAATGGGCTAAGCCTCTCTTCGCCCCCATAGGGACACCTTTGGGTAAGATTCGAACACTTAGTTTACTAAGTACTTACATGGGACACTTGGAAAATCCCTAGTGAATTGCTTTATAATCTGACATATTTGTATTATCTATATTTTTGCACACAATCACTGGTAATCCAGAAAGATTTTGTGTATCTGTTGCTTGAATACACTTATTTCTCGATCTAGCCGTGGGAGTTCTTAACTGAACACCGCCACACTCATTACGTCTGGCCGTGTGAGTCCAGGGACGCTGCTAGATTGACCGTGCATTGCGTTATTAGTCCAGACTGTTAACGCCAAATTGGGCATCCCTCAGAATCTAAGCCCAGCCGCCCCCACCCCCTCTGAGGACAAACCGGAACACAAGGGGGTTTAGTTTCTGCCAAGCTGATTTGCCCCTTTAACGCAACACGTTCTCCAGAATACTTGCTGCAACGGGCTCCCCAGCGACTGTGATCTGGTTGGTGGTAAAGTATTGGGGCCATTGGTGATGTATCTTTCTAAATCACTATCACTGATACGTACTAATGATTAGGTGCATTACCTTGCGTATGCTCCTTGCTAGTTAGAACTAGAATATAATCAGCTTACTGTTTTAACTAAAGTCATTGTTTTGTTCTTGTAATACTTTGAAATAGATAGTAAAAATCAGCTGACTCTTCTGTTGGTGTCTGTGACCTTTCTGCAGACCTCTCCCCCACCATCAATTAGCAAAACATCTCTTTTATTGTTACTCTTTCTAAACCACCTTAGTTTCCTTTTCTAGCCTGTAGGTCTCCCTTATTCCCATTCCATTCTGCTTCTGGGAAGGGAGAAGGGTTCATAGGGAGCATCCATCATTTGTTCATTATCCAGCACAACAGTAACTTGTGACATTGCCTTGAAAAGCTTTCCAGATTTGATCAAATGACCGTTGGCAACTTGCATCATGCAGATGGCTCAGTGGAGAGTTACACCTCTCTTGGCTCTGCCACACCTTCGTGGGAGAAAGTTTGTAAGCTGTTCCTCTCCCAAGCACGACCATGGTAGGCTGCATACCATGCGTGAGGGACTAGAACTGTCTCAAACCAATCTATAAATAAAACCAATCTCAGAACTTAAACGAGCCAGAGCCATCAGCCTGGTACCTGTCTGTTTTTGTGCAGTGGTGACTCAGCGCTTTACTGAGCCCCCTGCCCCAGCCCTGCACCCGTGGAGCTCTGGCTGCAAGCCCCCACCATCCCCTAACCTCGTTCCCAGTCTATGGTGGGAACTTGACGGTATAAAAGGCGGTCGCCCCAGGCAGTTGCACGCTTTTTCGCCCACCACTAGGAGATGGCTGCGTGTGCTGTGGTCGTCGCTGAATCCAAGGGTAGTGATCTTTCCTTTTTCTGTCACTTTATTTCTCTCTTTTTCTAGCTTTAACAGGAAGCTATCTATGGCAAGGCTGGTTTCTTTTGCTTGTTATTTACCCGTTGTTGTGAAGCGTGTTGATTGTGCTGGGTGGGCAATTGAAATACTTCGTTGTCAGGTGATTGATACAGAAAATTGCTCTTCGGATCCTTGATGTAAGTCACCTTAATCCTGGCCTGGGAATCGGGAACCTGAGTGAGTCAACGTCCTCAGAATCATGGGATGTGACACCATGCATGCATTCCACCCCCTTAAGCTCCCTTTACAAAATATAGAATCATTAAGGTTGCAAAAGATCTCTAAGATCATCTAGTCCAATCCCAGCCATGACTAATGGGCAAATCCAGTGAACTACAGACATGGACAGGTCTGCATGAGAGAAAACATTTCTCATCCATGCTGTTCTCTCTCTTATGACTGAAAGCAGCAAGCTTGTATGTTTTTCTCTCAGTGGTTTTCTGCAACACCCAAGGAAGGAAGAAGTGAAATATTTTTCTTCTTCAATGCAGAAGCTGTTAGAACATCTTGGAGAACTCGTCTACTTAAATTTTACAAATCATGTTTGGTATTTTGAGCCTCTTGTATTGAGACAGTATTTTCCCATTATTTCCCATGTTGAAAAAAGCAGTGCTTAGATGTCTGTCTTTTGATGACAGTGCTATGATTGAAGTCTAGCCTGTCATCTTTTTCTATTATCTGTAGCAGAACAGAAGAAATCAGGGTTGGGAATCATTTCATGAACTCAGCCCTCTCACTCCACATTTATGCCATCTCTCTTTGCACTGCTCAGTTGCAAGTGAACCTGGTTAGGTGCCCAGAAGCACCTTACCAAACATGCTTGCGATTCCTGCCCTCTGTGGGAAAGATTGAAGCACTGTGGAAAACCATGCCTGCAAAAATCTGTGATACATACAGGTGAAAGCAGCAGGCTCGAAAATACTTTCTAACAAGGACCAAGCTCCACAGTGCCTGCATTGCTGCTTGCGTACCTCTGCCTGAGTGCTGCTGTGGAGATCCCCTGGTTTGCAAGGTAAGAAGAATAAATTTACTCTGCATCACATGGAATCACAGAATGCTCATGGTTGAAAAGGACCTCTGGAGATCGTCTACTCCAACCCTGCTGCCAGAGCAGGATCACCCAGAGCAGATTGCACAGGATAGCATGCAGGCAAATTTGAATGTCCCCAGAGACAGAGACTCCACCACCTCTCTGGGCAGCCTGTTCCAGTGCTTTCTCACCTTAAAAGTAAAGAAGTTCCTCCTTGTGTTTATCTGGAACTTCCTCTGTTCAAGTTTGTGCCTGTTCGCTCTTGTCCTGTCACTGGGCACCACTGAAAAGAGGCTGGCCCTGTCCTCCTGACACCCACTCTCTAAGTATTTGTAAGCATCGATAAGATCCCCCCTCGGTCTTCTCTGTTCTAAACTAAAAAGTCCCAAATCCCCCAGGCTTTCCTCATAAGAGAGATGTTCTAGTCCCCCAATCCTCTTTGTAGTCATTTGCTGTACCTTCTCCAGCAGTTCCCTGTCCTTCTTGAACTGGGGAGCCTAGAACTGAACACAGTATTCCAGATGTGGCCTCAGCAGTGCAGCAGAGGAGGAGGGTGACCTCCTTCAACCTGCTGCCCACACTCTTCTTGATGCACCCCAGGATGCCATTGGCCTTCTCAGCAACAAGGACACATTGCTGGCTCATGGTCAACCTGTTGTCCACCAGGACTTCCAGGTCTTCTTCCACAGAGCTACTTTCCAGCAGGTCAGCCTCTAACCTGTACTGATCCATGGGGTTATTCCTCCCCAGGTGCAGTACCCTACACTTGCCCTTGCTGAATTTCATAAGGTTTCTCTCTGCCCAACTCTGCAGCCTGTTCAGGTCACTCTGGAGGGCAGCGCAGCCTTCTGGTGTGTCAGCCACTCCTCCCAGTTTTGTATCATCCATGGTTTTGTGTTCGTTCCCATGTCCTGCCTATGTTCGCTCACACAGCTGGAATCTTAGTCTGATTCACCATCATTCTCCATCTCATGCAGTTCCCACCAGAAAAAAAAACACAACCCAAACAACCAAAACCCAGACAGCAACAAATATGGACAGGTAGAATGAAAGAGTTAAGAACAAGTTTCCAAGGTGGATTGTTTGAACAGTACGGCTAAAAAAAGCTGTTGTGTCAATCCTGGGAACTCAGGCACAGCAACACATTGAACATAACAAAGCAGTAGGATAAATACCACATGCTTTCGAGCAGGGGAAGATCTCTTTGGACTTGCACTGCTGCTTGTCCTTCTACTGCTTGTGTGCCTCTACTCAGCCCAAGGAACCAGCAAATAATTACTGGCCATAGACTTGATGTTTGTCATATTACAGCGAGGTAGCAGGTAAAAAAGGGAGGTCTCCAAGTCTTGTTAGTGGACTGACCCCAAGACCTGATATATAAGCAGTAAAAAGGAAACAGAAGTAGTATGTGGTAAATAGTAATTTGTTGGAATCTGGGCTTTTATCTTTGATTTGCATGTAGGACTGTGGTGTGTATAGATTTCTGTGATCTACAGTAATACCAGAAATAGGCTAATACTAGCAAACACACTAATCTGCTTATACCTAAACAAATGGAGTGTTCTGATTCTTTTCTAAAATCTGTTTTCTTCTTCAGTATTCTATCCCTTCTTATGCTAAAGCATTCATAGATGGCTACAGATGTGTTACTTAAGCCCAGTGTTTTAGACCTGTTTATTTATTTCTTGCTGAATGTCCAGTGAGGTTCTTGAATTCAGTCTTCAGAAACACAAAGTGTGAATAGTTACATATGAAATAGATGGGAGCTGTGATCTGCGTACGCAAGATACTCTATAATGTCAGATATGTTAAAAGTCAGGTCTGCATTATTTTGAGTTGAGCATCCAAGATTATTAAAATTGCTATGCCTTAATTTCACTTCCCAGTTCAAGTAAAAATGTCACTTACTTATGTGGATTATGCAAAGGTAAATTAGAGTTTGAAACACTCAGATGCAGTAGAAATAAGTCCCATGAAATATCTTAAAAAAATAGAATTTTACCCATGTATCATAAACGGAGATGCATTTCAAAGAACATAGAGAGAACAAGACATTGAACTGTTGGTTACTACATTAATGTTATTCATCTGGTGTGGTATATGAAACAACAGAGTTGTGGTCATGTAATTAAAAAGAGTACGTGGTCATGTAATTAAAACTGTCTTGGGCTGCATGCTAATGACTGCCAGGTTTTCTTGAGTCTGTAGGAGGTTACAGACCTGGTTAAAACTGATGGGTGGGTTTGCATTTGTTATGTCGATCTTGAAATCTAGATCACCTCTGTGACTGTAAAGGAAGCATGAGGAATATGAAAAGTTTAAAACTGCATAGGAAAAAAATATCCTGGCTGGGGTCACTCCCCTTAGACACTCCTGTTACTCAGCCCTATGCAGAGTTAGACCAGATTTTGTCATGCTTGTGAACATAAATACAAAGTGTGGTAAGTTTCAGAGTGGTGCAAACCAGAGCAGATCATTTCATTCCAGCAAGATCACAACCCTTTATGCAAGAGTAAATCAAGGCTTGACGTCTCTAAACTGAAGCAGAGGAACTGATTCTCTGTGGGGATTATTAATGAAGGTGGGGATGATGATAACTCAGACCAGAATTACCTGGTAAAAAGAAAAAAAAACAAACGTGGAGTGGTTAGGGAGGAGACTGCAAAAGCCTCAGCTGAGAGGCAGTTATCAAGCAGGAGAGCAGGAGCACTCTTTGGGGACTATGATTAGTTTTTGGACATAATATGTGCAATTTAGTCATTAATGACACAGAGACAGAAATTTGATGTGCACCTGTGAAATCTGGAGATAACACTAAGTTGAAAGGTATTATGAGTAATGATCTTGACTAGAGTGAGAGAAATGGGATGAAATTCAACAACATAAAGTTCAAAATCAGGCACTGAAAGAACAGAAAACCTTTGCTATGGACTCACTAGTTAGGGCAAATGACAAGGAAAGAGTTCTCTTGAAGAGATTTCTTGAAGACCTTGCAAGACTTGACATTCTGTGTCTTTCCATGGTTAAGCCAACAGAGGAATGGTCAGGGATCTGCAGTAAAGAGGCATTTCTCTTTTTTTTTCTAGCATGAGCTAGACATCTCTTGTATGTTTGCCTGGACCAGATCCATAAAGGAGTCCTTTCTGTTACCATGCATTTGTTTTTTCCCTCCCAAAATATAAATAATAAAACAAAGGCCAGAGACGGTGTTCTTTTCCCATGAAACAATTAGGAAATTGAATTTGAAAGAGAGGGACTTTCAAAGAGAAAAATTGTCAACTGCTACTCACGTGAAAGAGTGGCGAAAACAGCACAGAGGGAAAAAAAAATCAGACTCAGAAACAAGACCCAGAGACTTTCAAGACAGCCACTAAACTGACAATACCTTGGAAGGAAGGGGCCTGGGATGTGCTGGGAATGTGAGATAAGCAGGCCAGCCCAGGCACCAACCTGGATGAGTGGCTCTGCAAGTGTCTGTCTGCAGCAGGGAGATGAGAAAAGCTGTTCTCTCCGAGGGCTGCAGTCTGCGTGACAGAGCATGAAATTTTCAGTGCTGTCAGTATGAAAATACTTTTTTTTTTTTTTAAATTTAGAGGCAAAAAAAAATGTAACTCAGAAGAACTGTACTGAAGATGGGAGAAGTTATTTTAAGACTTCATCATCATATCTAAAGAGGAGCACACCAAGGGAACCAAATATTTGTCGTGTCTATGACAAGTGATCATGGTCTGAAGACAGTTCTTATTACAGTAACATAAATACTGCTTTAACAAGGCTGATTTCAAATGGCTGAAAAAAATGTCAAGTCTCATCAACTCAAAAAATTGAACAGAAAAGCTGAATGAAAATATTATGAATGAAACCACTTTGAACCCCAAAACACGAGCTTCTGATGTGTGATGCTATAGCTTAGTGGAAACAGGGAAGAAGCTCTTAAAGTCATAAATATAAATGCAGGATAAACAGACAAAAAGGGAATTTGGTAATGGATACCAGGAAAGATAGAGATTACTTGAAACTTAGGTGAGAAATTAGTAAAAGCATAAAAGGGAAGAAGCTGCAATATGCAGTATTTTTTATTCCCTTTCGCTGCAATCCATCCTTTATGCTGTGCTCTTTGTCGTCCCAGATTTTATTTGTTTCTATTGATTTTATTTATATTTTTTTGTCCTTTTAAAAGCTGGAAAACTTCGGCTGGCACAAAGACGCTGAAACAGAAAGCAAGATAGGACTAGAAATTCGGAATGACAGAAGGTGCCTTGTCTTTTTTTTTCTATTTTTTTATACCACCCGCTCACAATTAAAACTTTATCTCCTCCAGATGACACACAGAAGGTGGGCAGGATTTTAGAAGCAGCTGATAGATGATTGTAGCAAGTAGGATGTCTGATTTTAATAGCTATCCTGCAATGCAACTTTCATAAGCAGTTGTTAAATCCTCCTGTGGTTTAGTGCTGGTAGAACACTGCAGCCCTTTCTTCAGAAGTATCTACGTTTCTGCTTTCAGCACCTGACAGTGTGAAGTATTAACATCTTTAGCTTTCAGTCACATTACTGCTGGTTAAGAACACACTGAATCACAAACACCGTTCACGCCAGGGACACCCAAGTATGCTGAGACCTGTGGATACCCTACATTTTAGTTAGCTGTGCTGGCAGCACTGCGTTACAGAGTTCAGACTTTCGTCCTTGAGCTCTTTTCTAAACAAGTGCATAACTCTTGCTTCCTAATTATGAAAAGAGACCCTGACCAGCCAAGTACAGCTCGTGTTGAGAGCTTGCCCATGAGAATGAACAGATAAGGTGCTTCTTGTACACAAGATGTGCATGGGAGTGAACGGGAGAATATGATCCAAAACAGACCTGGGACAGTCTGTTTTCCCTGTGTGATAAGAGAGTGATTGAAGGAGTACATGAGCTAATAACAACCCTGGCTGTATAGTCTGATCTCTTGTTTGTAACCCAAAAATAGTGCTTCGTGCTAGTAGGTATAAATATGTGTGCCTGCTTGCAATAAAGTGAATTCCGTTTTCCACCATCTCGGAGTTTGTGCATGCTTCTCAACAGAGACCGATCACTTTTTTCTACATGCGCTCAGTCTACATTTGCAATAAATGTGAATTCCACTTGAGCTTTACACTGAGTCCTGAAACTGAAGGATGCTGCCCAGTTTAGGAATCCTTTGCTTTGACAAAAAGATGCAAAAAGGCGTCAGAGTGGAGAAGAATCACACACAAAAAAAGCATTATGCTTTTCCTCTCTCCTACTGACCATCTTATGTCACCTACCTTGGAAATCACAAGATACTATTTCATGCCGAGAAGTGTGTTTGCACAATAGAGGTCTCACTACTGAACAACTTCAACCCAGCTCTGGAAAACATATCATTTTCTTTAATCTTAAAAATTAAACTTTTTTTTTTTTTTTTGTGAATGACAGCTGCTATTTCTAGAAATGAAAAAAAAACCCCAAACATTCAACAAGCCAAATGAAAAACTGCCATAGCCTTGACATCTAGCAGTTGCATGTAAGAATATCAACCCTTAGGATGTATTATTCCTGGGAAAACTTATCCTATGTCTTTTGGGACAGAAAAATTCCTTCTGAGGCTAAGCCCAAAAGATAAAATAGCAGGAGATGGAAAAAAAAAGTCTCTTTAGAATTCCCTTTGTAGTTCCTGTTCATTTGTTCTTTTGGCTTGACATCGATGGAATAGGCTGTTTGTGTACCATATATAGTGCGTAAATACGGAGAACTCATTTCATGAAAAATAAAAATATGTTAGCTTTCCTAACAAAGATGATGTGTTACCTTTTGAGAAACACTTTTCACAAGAATTAAATGAGAAATATAAAAAAAAAAGCCCACACTGAAAACTCATGAAAAACCAACATTGTTCTTGACTGCTCTGCAAGGCTGAAAAACCTCTCTCTTGGCTTGACAATTTTCTTTAATTCAAAATTCTTATTCAGCTTGTTGTTTACACCCTGAATCTGTTTCTTATGTCTTATTCCTGGATAATTTATTTTCGTTCTTGCTATTGTGCCAAAAGTATGATACACAAATATTCTCAAATTTGTCTTCAGCAGTTTTTGCTGAAACTTGAACATACATAAATCTGTCGTGACATTCATTCTTATGCTTCGTTATATGTTCTTGAGAGTTTTTACAGTCTGTTATGTCTTTGTTTTTCACTTACTGCTTTTGCATTTGTTGTAAAGATTAAATATATATGATCTATATTTCAAGTTACCACTCCTAATTCTTTGGTCCTGTACATAGTTGTTCAAAAAAATGCCAGACTGATATGAAAAGTTTTGGTGGGGTGAAACAAAGACTGAAAGCAATGCTATTGACAGAACTTTATGGTCTGTGTTCCACTATTTACTCTGTAGATATATGGGTTTATGACATAAACCTTGCAAAGTTATTTCACTGCTCTTACATGCACAAACAATTTAATTGTACTTTGAATTTTGAAATATTGGATTTCAGTATATGATTACATGATTTATTTTTGCAAGAACGTACTTAGCATACCTATAATTTTTCTGTTCCAAACTATCAATCCCTCAACTCCAGAAATGATTTTTGAATAAATTATGCATGTTAGAGCAGATGACTGCTCCAGGGTATTATATAACTTTTTAAAAAAATTGTACAACTGTCATCTAAACAATTTGTGTACACAGAAAATGGAAAAGCAAATGCATGTACCTTTTCCATTATGTAGTTTAAGTGTACCTTTTGGAAATCCAGTTGGAAAAATGAGATCCCTGAAAAGGCACAGCACATCAGAAACCAGCATTTTTCTGTGCTTCCCACTTCTAACCACAGAAGGAAGGAATACTGTGGTTAGCAGGGAGAGACCTGACAAAGCTGAACTAAGAAATCATGTTAATGATAGACCATTTTTGTAGAGACATTTAGATTGAATTAATTCCTATAGTGCCTATTGCCATGATAGACAGTTTTTACAAAGACTAAACTCACAAATTGCTTCTGCTACTGGCAGTTACAGTGACTTTATCAATGCCCAGACTACTTAGGCAGATTGTAACTGTCAGGTATTGACCAATCATCAGTCCAGATGGAAAGAAACCAAAACAGCAACAAAAGCAATAGAATTAACATGACAATACAAGCATAATATTAAGAAGCAGAAAAAAAAACCCCTTCCCCTTCCTGTCCTCTCCTTTAAAAAAAAAAAAAAAGAAAAGAAAACCAAGCCTCCAAGCTCCTGCAAAACAATTGGGTATGTCTCACCTTGCAGCTTGTCAGACCAGGGGTTTTCCTAAGATGTCAAAGACTGTGGGGTTAAAATGCAAAAGTTTTAACTGAAAAGTGTGTCACAACTGGGGCTGGAGAACTGCTCATTCGTATGCGCTGGTCAGTTTTGATCCAGAACTCTAAGAACTGCACTGGGCATATACAGCACCATTAAAACATGGCGCCTAATTCTGGTAGAGGTGCAGTCTCGCTCAGTAACGCTGGTCAGGACCCTGGATAGTCATTAGAAATAAAGAACAGTCTAACCATGCTCTGGTTCATCGTTTGTGTGGAGAGAAGAAGCAGCCAGATGATTAACATTACACATTTGGGTTGCATTAATGCAGCAACCCCTATCAGTCTGTCCATCCATGAAGTGGATGGGCACGTGCGAAGTTGGGGAGCCTTAACAGGAGTCAGGGAGCTAGAAGCTGTTGCTGTTTGAAGAGACCTAATCCGTTTGCCTCTGAAGAAACTCTTTGCAGCACGTGTTCAGCCATCAACTTCCCGAAGTTAATGCATACCTGAAGGTAGGATTCCTGCCACGATTATTTCATTCCCAAAGCCGCATCTGGTTTCCTGTAGAAAGTAATCTGTTTGCTACTCCATATGCCAGAACAAAAGCCACCTGCCATTTCACCCTTTACCTCCCCAGCCTTCATTCCATTCTCTAGAGGGAAAGTGTAATCTTAATCTACATAATAAAACCCACTTAAGACATGTTTATTATATAGAATGGAAGATACCAATGTAACAGAAGCCAACAATTCCTTAAAGGTGTTTTTCCTGGAATATACACAGAGGTGAAATTCCAAGTGGAAATGACTACTGCAGTTCTTGAATGATAACCTTGAAGGTAGTTGGTTTGAATTTCACATTTATTAAATTCTTGGTTCTCTAAGACTCTGTAACAGGTTTGAGAAGGTATACGCTTTATTGATATGTAAATAGGTGTTTGTAGGTTGTGGAAACAGATCTGCTATGGATTTCCAAGTGTGAATTAAAAGTTCAGAGAATTTAAAGGAAATAAAACCTGTGGCAAAACACATTCAATAAAAAACATAAATAACTCACAAACAGCAATGCATACAAATAGCTCCCACCATCCCAGGTAGCACAAGTAGCTTAGAACAGTGAAAAAAATAATGGATATTACAAGTGCATGTGGAACATAAGGAACAGAAGTGTTCAGACAACCCTAAGCCTGAAACGATTACCCGTATGGGACCTACACTGCTTTAAGTCTGTATGACAGGAAGTCTGGAAAATGAATTATCTACCCATGCATAACTGGGTGCCAGCAGTACCCACGTTCTAAATTATAACAAACATTAACCAGTAAGCTTTTCAAGGATGCCTGGAAAACAATATTGTGGTGAAATGGAGTTGAGAGGGCACATGAAGGGCTATGTGACACTATTTTTTTGTGGAGACCAAATATCCAAAAGTTACTAGGCTTTTTACATAGAAAACACAGATTATGGGACAAAAAATAGTAGTAGCTGAATATTAGGTAATTACAAATTTACCGAAGTTGCTGGTGTTACCATATTTCTGGCCTTCAGTGAATTCCTCTAGGGACAAAATACATATGACCATGTCATTAACAGTTATCTTAAGGAACACAAATAGGCATGCTGGTAGTCATTCATTGGGTGTTTTCTAATGACTGAGTGCTTGTTTTGCAAGACTAATTTTTGCATTTCTTTCCCTCATTTCAGGGTAGAGAATGGATGTGACTCAGGGCTGTGTAGACACTGAGACTGTTGTTTGTTGGAGGTTGGGCTGATTTACCGCAGAAATTGGAAAATGAGCTATTTCAATATTAAACCACTTTCTTCAGTAGGGGATACTATAATGATGATTGCAGCCTACTAACAGCTGAAGTTGGCATGGGTCTCAAAGGCTCCATCTGGTAGTCATCAAATTTGCACCTGTCACGACTTGAGTGGCTCCTTGATAGTTTTAGGGATAGTCATTGACTAAATTTAGACATAAAATCTTAATTCGGATGATCCCTTTATTTCATTATGGCCAGTTTTTCATCTGTTATAGAATCAGACGTTTGGATTTATTTTTTGGTTTGTTTTCATGATTCCTTGCTTTTTACAGTGTTTTCTCTTTTTTTTTTTTTTGTCAGTTCTAGATCATTGTTTCACTTGCTGTACTAATAGCTAACAGTCTATTCTCAAGTGGTGCTGCTACAGAGGAGTAATCTGGTTCCTTCACCATTTTATTGATGGCTGTTACAAGGGTCTTGGTGTTATCCAGCCTGCTTAACACTTTTCATGCTTTTCTGTTACAGCCTGCCTGGCGATGCCAGTGGGTTTAGTTTGCTTCCCAAGCATTGGAGTCCAAAGGCAGAGTAAAAAGGAAGCTCACTCGTGTCCATTTCCTGCACCTTACACTTAAAATATTTTTAGAGCTTCTGCTTCCATTACAACATGGGCAGTTACTACAGAGATGCAGCTTTGCACCAGCCAGGACTGCCTCAGGATCTATATGCTCACTTAGAAACCTCCCCTTTGCCATCAAGTTACTCTCTCATTTCGTGCCTAATTGGGCAATGGGTCTAATTCCTCAGTCTTTCAGCTGTTGCCTTGGAAGTTTGAATAGTGGCTGTCACTAAAAATGATTGAACATATTTATAAGGAGTTCCATAAAGTAGTTTTATATCAGCATATAATTGGTATCTTATTGTGGATAAGACTCAGTAGTATTCTGTGAAGACCTCCCAGCTGAGAGGGAAAAGGAATGTTTCTGTCAGAAGAAGCTAATTGGAAGAAGCCAGCCTCATGCCTACCTGGCACTGCTGTGAGGATGTAGGGATGAGTTAGAGAACATCCATTTGCCACCGTGCATATTTCCAGAACAAATAGCTTTGTTGCCTTTGGTCTCTACAAAAGCCCTCTTCTGGAATCAAGCACGATCTACGGGACACTGTTTCTCAGGACAGCAGTCACTAAAAGGCAGGGCTATGTCTTAATGCCTGTCTTTCCCCAGAATTCTCTCTCCTATCTCCGGTTTCATTACTATTAATGGTATCTCAGTTTTGCCCTGCTTCTGATCTTATGAACTGCCTTTCAAAAGTAGCAAAATGTTAAGGTTTGGAGCACTCTGAATTGGACACTAAACAGATGTAATTTGACATATTCCATGCCATGTAGTCTCCCCTTTAAGGCTGTTCTGTAAAAACGCATACTAATAAATGCTGATAAATGAGAACTAGGTGCAAGCATTATTGATAATGCGTTCTCAGCTATCTGATCCAATTAATTTCTATAAATATAATAATGTCCTTTTCAGCTAACCAGGTTGAGTCAACAAGGACATCTTTTGCTCATTCAGAAAGGTCTGTTTGTACACAACAGACTTTAATCCTTATTTTTCACTGCCTTTCCATGAGTACTTAGCATGATCAGATTGCAGTGGTCGTGCAACACAGAGCACACATTGCACCCGTCACATCTGGCTCCTGTTGCCTTCATTTACTGAGACTAAACATAAATACGAGACATTCTTGGATCAACAAGTTTTTACAAACAGCCAGGACATAAAACAAAAACGCAAAACGTTGCGGCTTTATGAACCCACCACCCTCCAACATTAAATGAATCGCAAGTCAATTCCATTACCAGAACTATTTTTAAGAATATGGAACTATTGTTTTATTAGGAAAAGCCAAAGAAAGCAGCCATCCGTTATACAATTACTCCTAATTTTACACACTTTACAATGTAAAAATTATCAGCTCTTTCAAGTGTCTTTCATTTTTCTTCAATTAAGGGTTTAAGTTTAAAGTAAGCAGTCTTGATAAATTAATGGCATGTTATTTAGCAATCCCAGTTATACAATTCTTTTTATTACTGTAATTTTATTGAACAAATGTGAATGTTGCAAAAGTATCTATTCAGCGTAACTGATGTTGCCAGGATGATTCTTTTATACCCTGAAGGTCAGTTAACAGGATCGCTGCACTGCCAATAAAGTGAGCCTTGCTATTTCTCAGTAAGGACTGAGGGGCAAGTTCAATTTCAGACACACATTAGCTTGCATTCAGATACTCTGAAAGATGTATATAGAGAGAGGTCTGGATAAGAAAAACATCCACATAAAATATTGTGCAAAGGTTCAGCTTTTTATTCAGACTAGTTATTCTGTCTTGTCAGCTCCACATTGGTAAAGATTATAAATATACTCCTGCTAAGAAAGACAAAATTGTCCTAGTGCTGCCCAGTGGGTTACTGCTGAATTAATTTGGCAGGGAGAGAAGGGAGGAAGGGACATAAAGAATTTATTTTTTTCCTAACATGACTGTTTACAGGCTATTCCAGAACCAGACGTGTTGTGAATTTAAAGAATAATAACCAGTCTGGAATAACTCCCCGTATGGACATTCCCTTTTCAGAGTAAGTGAAGGGTTTTATTCTGGGTTAGCTTATTTCACTTGCAAAGTTTATCCTATTCAGAGTAAGTGTTTCCCAGAAGGGAAGCCTTTTCACAAAAAGTATTTCAGTCAGTTTCACCACATAGACAGAAATTCACTTTATGTGACTATACAAAAAGTTAATTATGTATAATAGATTTTGATAAAATAGGAAAGAATATTCTAAATTCCAGCTTCCATATGCAGTAACACATTATTAGTATGGCTTGGAGCATGTGTGCCTCATTTGTCAGAGCAGCATACCTGCCATCATAGGCAATCCCTGTAGCCATGTTTTAAGCCTTAAGAACACAACTAATCTTTAAAGGTGAAATACAAAGCAGAGAAAAACTGGTTTTACACTTCATCACTTCTTTATGACCTAAAATGACTATATCAGCAGCAGAGGAAAAAGTCTGTTTTATTCTTTAAATAACATTTTCAGCATTTTTGAAGCACCAGTGCCTCACAGCCCTTTTGTGGATGCAGCATCATAGCAAGATCTTTGGTGGTTTGTAAGATACAGTGGCCCCCATTTTCCTTTGAAATGTTCTTTTATTTTATATGCACGATAAAAAAAAAAAAAAAGGCAATTAAGAGGAGGAAAAAACTGCATTTCAGATCAGACCCTACAGCAGCATTAGCATTATGGTTACCCTGTGATGCTGCTGAAGTCTTTAGGAAAAAAACATGCCTTCCTCCCATTCAGGTGGTCTGAGTTATATCCATAACAGCATTTGTGAGAAAATGTGGTGGGAACGGAATAGCTGAAGCTCAGATTGCAGCCTTAGCATGATCTTGCCAGGGTCCTTCATCAGGCAGAGGAAATAGTTCCCTTGGACTTCCAATGCAAGAAACAAATAGAAAAATGATGGATTGTTTCTGCAGAGCTGAATAAATATTAGCCACACCTTCTGCATAAAAAATATTGTCGCAGTTAACAAAAAATGTGGTCACAGTAGCCACCTGTCTGAAACGCAGCTATTTTTAGTCTTTGGGGGAGAACTTCTACTGAAAAAACCCACCATTTAATATTTGGAAAATCTGAATATCAGACGAGGGTTACTTGAAAATGAAATGTTAATATATTTATCGGAAATAAATATTGCATTCTTTATCATTTCCTCAGTTCACTGTTGGGACAGGAATTTGAGAACTGCCTGTGAATAATTCTTTTAAATAAAAAGTTGCTTCACAGAACTCTAAAAGCTCCTAACAAGTTTCTCTATAATGTGTCTTTTAAGCTACAGTATAGAGTTGATATTAAGTTAGGATTTGTGAGGGCAATAAAGCTGATGCAGTTTTGCTTGGGAAGAATGGCCCAGCATACTCATCCCGCAGCAATTCACAAAGGACTGCAGCCCTGTGGCCTATACCTGTCCTTTTTTTCATACATTTTGGGTGATTTAATGGCAGGACTAGCTAGAACACAAGCACCAGGGGAGAGAAAAGGTCCTTGAGCAACTCTACCCGGGGGCAGACTGTGACTCCGAAACAGTTGATGGGTGTTTGCTGAGCACGTGCCCAAAGCTGTATCATTTTCAGAGCGAGTTTTATACTTTTAAAACAGTTCTTGGTTTGTCATTCAGGTTTATGCCTCCGCAGGATTGAGATAAACCCTCCTTGGTTTGTGACATTGACATTTTCATGTATTGTTGCTCACCTTATGCATGTGTGAACAATTGCTGCCTGGATGGGGTGACTAGACAATAACAGGGGAACATTCTTTAGTTTAAAACTCCTACTCAAGATATATATTCCTGAGCTTTCTAGTCCTGTCAGTTATAACTAAGCCATTAAGTTAATCATGTTGAATTGAGAAAAAGGTGCTACCCGAAACCTGTCAAGGTAATTATTCTTCTTTATCCTCTGAGGTAGGAGTGTTCTGTGTCAAATAAACATTTTTTAAGTGTTCCACCATAACTTTCTCCTCATCTTCAAGCTCTGCACCTTCTTTCATCTCCCATCTGAAAGAAAAATAACTTTTCATTAATGTTTTTTAATGTGTTTTAAATAAGTCTTTAGAACAAGCAACTTGATACAAAACATTGCTAGCAATTCATTGTCCCCCACCCCTCCCCGTGAAGGGTGCACCCACTGAGATTACTGAATCATAAAAAATACAACGCCCCAAAATCTTGCCCCATGCAATTGGCATGGCCATGAGGCAAATGGCACAGATTGGAAAGAACTACCACAAGATCTTATCTGTATTTATTGTGAAGGTATTTCTTCTATTTTAGATGACACATGTTGGCAGAGGTGGGCGCCTTGTAAAACTAGCAGAGAAAAAGTGGAAGAGCTGACAAGCAAGTTAAGCAGATGCTCTGAAGGTTTGCAGTGAAAACCACCACATGATATCCAACCCAAATAGTTAATGTGAACAGCCAGTTGCAGTGACAATAGTATTTTGCAAAATACTACATTACAAAATACCACTCCTTGTTTCTTTAACCCTTAGTTTTACTTATCACACCAAGAAATAAACAACATATCAGATTCTTCCCTTTCTCTCTGTGAATGCTCACTTCTAGTTTAGGGTAAATTCCTAAAACCATTAAAACTGAAAAAGTAAAAGAATATGAAGATTTTCAGCCTGGAGAAGAGGAGGCTGAGGGGAGACCTTCTCGCTCTCTGCAGCTCCCTGACAGGAGTGGGGAGCCAGGGGAGGTCAGGCTCTTCTCCCAAGGAACAAGTGATGGGACGAGAGGAAATGACCCTAAATTGCACCAGGGGAGCTTTAGATTGGATATTAGGAAAAAAGTCTTTACTGAAAGAGTGGTGAGGCCCTGGCAGAGGCTGCCCAGGGCAGTGGTGGAGTCACCACCCCTGGAGGTGTTCAAAAAACGTGCAGATGTGGCACCTGAGGACATGGTTTAGTGGTCATGGTGGTGTTGGGTTGATGGTTGGACTTAGAAGTCTTCTCCAAACTTAACGATCCTGTGATTCTATGATTTTGCTTTTCTTTAGTAATTAATGAAGTATAAACCCTTAAGAATTACACAATATTCCCTTGGAGCAAATCAGGATGATAAATGCAGAAAAACTGCTGATACATAGTCAGCTAAACTTTGTACCACTCTAATTATGTCACATAATGCTCAGTAACGTGGCACTGTCTCTTTTATAAATTGTGTGGATATTTAAGAGTTTGATATCCCTTTAATATTAATCTTTTTCTCTTCTAAGTAAATAATAAAATGTAAGCTCCTCGTTCAGACCAGCTGAAGACAAAAGGTAAAGCATGAATATTGAATACAGAAGCCACATTTTGAAGTATTAAATCCAGTAGATTATAAATGAGCCACAGGATGATCCTGTAAAGTAGAAGATATGTAGAGAAGCAGCAGAACAAAGACTGCTTTATAGAAAACTAATGTCAGGAGCAATACTTTAATTGTGTCCCCACACTTGTTAGGCCCTCATTGAGATTGCAAAAACCAGAAGCCACATACAAGTTTAAAGTGGCGAATAAATCAAATATAATACAGAATGGTGGGAAAAGTATATTGCATCCATTGTGTTTGTAAAAAGAGGACAATCATTG
Source organism: Trogon surrucura (assembly GCA_020746105.1). Taxonomy (NCBI): domain Eukaryota; kingdom Metazoa; phylum Chordata; class Aves; order Trogoniformes; family Trogonidae; genus Trogon; species Trogon surrucura. The sequence continues at coordinate 6,222,704 of CM036658.1, forward strand.
GCAACAGAGCATGGTGTGCACTTTTTGTAGCTGCATTCAAAAGCTTACTAGAACGAGAAAAAGGAGTGCTTTGTAGTACAATCGGATCATTAAAATACAGTTAGGAAAATATATTCAATGAAGATGTATGAATTAGCATATATCCATCATACCTTTACCTTAAAAACAGAATGTGACAACCCACATTACTGTCTGGAGTGAAGAAGTATCAGAACAAGGAAAGCATACCATGAATAAAATTATAAACACTGTCCATGAGCAAATTTTTGCAATAATTAACTTCCTATTACTCCAGTCACGTACGACTACTATCACACTTAACCTTATCTGAATATAAACATTAGGTGCAATTAATTGCTATTACATCTGTCTCCTTCAGTTTCTGTTTTATGATATGTTTATAAAATCTGGCTCTATGAGCCCTCAGAGCAGTCACTTTTGCCAGCATCCCAGGTGAATGCTGTTAAACAGAGCGACTGGTTTCCCTTTTTCCTTTTTTTTTAAGGTACCAAGGAGCCTCTTCAGACCTAGGAAGAAGCCGTGCAAGCCTTAATTTGAATTTATGGTCTTCAGAGTCATTCTGAAACACCACTGTACCAATCAAATTGATTCATTTTAATAATTTGGTTTGTTACATATTTTTAGGTAGAGGAGCCCTTTGCTTAGAAAGGCGACAACTGAAAATGCTACACGGAATACATTCAAAACAATTTTGGTGGAGGTACAACACAGAAATCTTGCAGTCTTGGCTAATGGAAGCTTAACAATAAATCAGCAGATTCCTTTTAAAGATAGTGACTTCATACTTGTCAGCACATTTCATTGAATTTTAAATGTTAGTGTTGGTAAAAATCTTCAATGTCATCCAGTTTGGACATTCTTTAGTGTTCACTTTATAACAAGTTATTACTAATACATTACATTACCATTTTATCAAAAAGTAGACTATTTTTAAAGCATTTAAGCAGGTCCGATGAGGATAAGAATGTCTTCTATGCATTCGCTTAACAGTATCCATGAATTAAAGATCTATGAAATGAGCTTGACAAACACCTGGTCCCTCATCTAATTTAGAAATTTTTCCACCCTTATGCTTAAAGTCTGGGGACAATATTGTTTTTTAAAAGACTACTGGACAGTAAGCAAGGCAGCATATCTTTGCTGCTCTCAGTGGAGTGAGAAATCAGGTGTTTGTGTTCAAGTGGAAAAAGAGTCAACATTTGCTATTCAAAAATTTGTCCAAAATGGAACATGTTTTTACTAGCATATCTAAAATGTGTGACAATTGTTTTGGCAATAGTAATTGGTACAAGTCCAACTAGCCAGTTCGAGTAGTGTGGTTGTGAATGAAATTACCATCATGAATCACTTTCAAAATGCAAGCTTAATCACTTGAAGAGCCAACCTGCACACCTCTGCTGTTTCAGATTATAAGTAATGCAGTTTTTAGAGAAAATTTTGAAATACATAGGTGGCATATATTTTATTTTAGTCTGGCTATATCTTGGAAGATTAGATGAAATCAGCATTTCAAAAAGGTGGTGGAATTGTTTGAACCAATCCATCATATCATCATCTACACTTTGCTTAGAGTTCATCTAACCATGAAAAAAAGTTCAGCATACTCTTCATATTTAAATAAAGCATACGTTTAGAATAAAATATGACCAGCTTTGTAAACTTCAGGGTAGCATTGCAAGCTTTCAGGCTAATACTGCTTGTGTACTTCCAGAATTAAACATTTGAAATGTGTTTTTAAAATATACTGAAATACCAGTTCATATATATATATATATATATGTATATATATAGTGTGCACCTGAAGCGAATTGCCTAAAAACTTTTCTCTGTATGCCATTCCTTACTGTGTTGCATGTGGCTAATCAAGGGGAAGAAAAACCAACCCAGACCTAGCAGTATATTTTTCAGACAGAGCAAAACACGTCAGCACAGATAAATATAGGAATCACTGACATTTTCTGCTGGTCAACCTAGACCTTAGATGATGAGGTCAAAGAGGGTAACTAGCACTGGGAGGGCTTCTGTTTCTCCTCATAAATAAGAGGCATGAGAGGAAGAAGTCTGAGCTTTCACATCCACAAGCTCACAAGATGAAAGGGGAGAAGTGTTTGGTGCCCCAGGAAGATCCAGTGATTCCAGCTGAGGTTTCCTCAGCATCCATGTGCTACCTTTGCTTATAATTAGCATTGATACATCCATTTATATAAATGTGTATACTTTTTCCTCTCCTCTATGCCAAATTATAGAAGGTAAAGAAACAGAAAATGTGTTTGAAAAGATGCAGAAAAAGATCTTCTGTGCATCTGTTAAAAAGCATGCTGGACATTTGAGCAGGGCTGGATTTAATACACAGTGATGCATTTGCTGCTTTGGTTTTCTGTTGCAATATTGCATATATTTTTTAAATTGTAGTTATAGTCCTATGAAGGCACTTTTTAAAAACTGTAATAGGGACTATATATTACACTTAGGTGCTTGTTACATCTCAGAAAGTAGTATATGCAGTTGATACCAAAGCAGTACTATTAAATCAGAAATACAGGACATACAGTAGTATGTGTATAGGGAATATGAGAAGTGGCACAGATTTTACCTGTAGCAGATTGCCACATTTTAAGAAGTTTCATTAAGAAGCTTACTTTACTAGGTACTCTTTGACAAGTTCCAAGTTCATTAGTTCTAAGTGTGTAAAAATTAGAGAGAAAAAATATGTAAAAAATTACAAGCAAGAATCGTCATGAACAAAATTGCAAGAAAATTCAAGAATACTTTTCAACTCTGATTGCCTTTTGAGAAATCTCCTTATCTGTATTATTTGAGAGACTACCTATGCCTTTTCTAAAGCTGATGCAGAACAATCTCTAGTAGTTTACAAAAAGGGTCACGCTAATATATAGTGGTATTTTATGTGTTGCTAATACTGCTTATGTTGTATTTTGATACCTGTTACATTTCTTAATGTCTTGAAAAATGTTACATCACACATAACTCTATGGAAGGAAGGGGAAAAAAGAAAGAACCAATGACACCATTGTTATTTCCTATCTCACTTCTTCTTGTAGGGAAATGTTGGCAAATGATGAAAAATTAACTGTACAGCTGTACAATAGAGAGTTGAAAATATGCATTTCCATATTGGATAATAGCTATAGTTGGTAGTTGCTGCGCATCAAAAAATAGCGATGCGTTCGATACTGATCTAAGAAGACGACTTAATTCGCATCTAATCTAAATCAGACGCTGACACTGCAAAAGCCCTAACACACGTAAATATTCAGATTTCAAGCACTGCAAGCTCTTCAGCCTATCTGGTTTTAATATGGTGAACTACCACTGGAAAGCTTTACAAGTTACCCGATTTTCAAGAAGAATTTTGATAAAAACAGTAAGCACAAGTAGAGAAGGTCTTTTTTTGGCCAAGTATTATGTAAGAAGGGAAGAGAGGGAAAAGAACACAAAAAACTTGCTTAAGTAATGTTCCCTTTTATCTTTATGTGATTTAAGAGTCGTTTCCTGTAATTTACATGAAAATATTTTCCACATATTCACCTCGAATTTCTTCAATAAATTGTTTTGCTGTAATTTTCAAACCTCTGTATAAATGCATTTATTTACAAGTAACGCTATAAACTGAAGGAGGCAAAAGACAGCAACAGTTTGTCAATAAACAACTAATTGACTCAGTTTTGTGAAATTTAAGATGAAATGCTGTGCAATAGGTGCAGATTTTCTGCAAGGGACTTAACTCTTATATGTGCTGCCAGCATTTCCTGCATATTGGTCATGTTTCTGTTTAAAGAGTGTTTTTCATGTGCAAGTTCTTCTTGTAGCCTTTTAACCTTGGGCAGATTTGAAACGATTTCTCCAGAAGAGGGTTTCAGATTTGTCCTTATGCTGGCTCCTTGTGGATTACAGTTATGATAAGTATTATTAGTGGGTTGATAAAGATGAGACTGACCCTTTTTTTTTTTGCCAGCTGTTGACAGAGAAAGAGGAAAATGACAAAGCAGGTGTGAAGCAGAGACAGGTGTTTTGGTGGGTTTTTTTTTGCCTTTTGCAACCCCCACGCTAGTTAAAATCCATCATCAGACACCCTGTTCTCATACAGGACCTTTACTGAATTCAAACACTTTTGGTTGAAACAGCCATTATTCCTTTTTTACTGGAATACGCTGGTACATTTGTACCTGAGGTGGTAAATATATGTAGTTTGTTATTTATATATGGTCCTTGAGATTTCGTGTGGTAAATCAATATGTTTAAAATTAAATTTTCATGGGAATTTTTGTTTTAACGTGACATAAATTTATGCATTTAAATATATTAAAACACTGCCAGTAAAGTCAGTAGTGTTCTCTACACTGAGCTGCAATGGATAGAGAAATCGCACTGTTAAATAAAATACAGTATCTTGCTACCAGCTCACAGAGCTTTTTAATGAATTGCCTTTTTGCTTTCCGAAGTTCATGAGAGACAGCTGTGGATTAAGTATTTGCAGGCAGAGAAACAATTGTTTTATCAATGTCTAGCATGTTATACTTCACGATGAGACAAGGAATCTCAGCAGCTGGTATTTTGTTTGCCATTTTTAAGTAATAGAAATATATACATCTCTGCAAGTTTTGCTTCATATTTCAGTTGTAAATATGCTTTTTATGACATGAGAAATCATAGACCATGAAATGCATCTTGCATCAGTGTTAGACAGCCAACTAAATCCAATGTTTGTCCATAATCTCAAGTCCTGGAAAATCTTTTTTGTGGGGCCATGTTTTCCTAATGGTAGCATTAAATTAACAGGGAAGCCTCTGGTCAGTTAATCAGAATACATTTGGTTGAAGTAGTTTATTTAAAACAGTGACTAACATTTTAACTTCTTAAATATTAACTGATCGAAAAATGTCTGCTTTCTTTCAGTCATTTGTGTAGTAAAATTCTTGGATTTTTTTAATCTTTCTTTAATCTACTAAACACATGTTCCACTGAAGGGCATAAAACAAAACAGGAACAATGTGATGTGTGTAAAGATTCTAGTAATGATATTCACAACAAAATCACACCGAGACAACATGCCTATGTCTGCCTAATGCAAAACAGTTCACTTGTCTTTCTTCATCCAAAATAAACAATATCCCCCCAACCATATTGAAAAGTTTTATTGGTTTAAGGACAATCTGTGTGAAAATCAGTGCCCCTCCTCATATTCAGAAATAAGTTAAACCTGAAAATGTCAATACAATTTTACCAAAATTCTCTCTCTTCCATAAACACAAACACCATAAAAAATTCCCTCACAGAATTTTCCCAATCAATAAAATATATTCATTTATTTTCTGGAGGATATGAAGGAAGATGCCATGAGAATTATTATTTATGTCTGTAATTATCCATATGACACAAGAATGGGAGTGAGGGAAAAAAAATTAAAGGAAGACAAAGCTATAAGGGGTCCACAGAGTTATGCTCTTGCTTCCAAAGCACAAACCAGAAGAGACTGTCTTTTAGTGCACTGAAGAAACTAGTACATGGGAAACATTTTGAAAGTGTGTCATGGGAAGAGAAGAGAATAGAGCTCTGACTCAAAGGTTAACCTGTCCCAGCTATGAAGTTAAGACATTAGAAGGATATTTAAGAAGTTTTGAACTGAAATAGAAACTTCACAAGTGTTGGAATAAAATGATGAAAGACCCTTTTTCCAGGGCAAGAACAGTGCTACGAAGGATGTTGTCAAGGGCAGCGGAAGGCACACAGCAAAAATTTTAGAAGCCTTCCAAAGCTGCAACAAGAAAGGAGATGCAGTAGTTACCCAGCCTCCCTGTTGTTGGTGTTTGCTGTCCCACAACTTTGAAAAACAGTGAATCAAGCCTCACAGACACTAAGCCATGAGCTGCAGAGAGCAGGAGCATATTGCAACAGGACGAAGATGGGGTGTTGGGGGTTGTTTCCCCCCCCAATTTAACCTTTTTCATTCACAATTCTAACACAGCAGAAAAGTGGGAAGATCTATATTCTCAATATTTCATCTGGTTCCTTTTTTTTAAAAAAAAAATTAGGTTAAATTTACATTTCCCAGTGCATCCTTACAACTTTTTCTTAACTGCACAGATTTAAATAATGGACATCTGAGGGAATTAGGCCCGTACAGACCCAGCTTTCTTGAAGCTGTCACCATATCTTATCCTGAAGATAGTGCAGTGTGTTGAGCAGGATGCCTCTTTAATTTTATCTTCAGTTTTCTGAGATTTTTTTGTTTTATAGACAACTTGTATACTGCTCTTCTAGGACCAACACCAATTTCATTCGCAGTAATGCTGATGTCATTAGTGTGTCAAAAAAATGGAAAGAGGCTCTTTAAATAAAGTTTTGATAAGCGTTTCCAACTTGGGTGAGAAGACATGTATGTATGTTTGTATATATGTACTTTATTAAATTATAAGACTGATAGAAAAGAGGGAAGATACTAAACAACGAACAAGAAGACAAATTATGCACTTCTGGGAATGGGAAGCTGTCAGTAGATGAACACAACCAGAGCAAAATGAAACCAGAAGTTTCGCCATCTAGATATTCACTCCAAAGGGCAACTTGGGATTTTAGTTTGCATAAATCCTAGAATAAGAAAGGGATATGAAGGAGCAAAATCATGAATTTCTAAGAGTTTTCTTCAACGCTGATCTACTCCCGTAGTACTCCTCTTGGACTACAGCATCTGAATTCCCATCAGGCTTCTTGTATCCCAGACCTCACTGCCCATCATGGAGTAGGTGTCTTTTAAACAGGGAGTTGTTATTGCATCTAAGTAGATTCTGGAGTGAATTACACACAGGAATGCATAAAGAATAAAAGGCCTATAGAAATATGTATACATCAGCAGGATCCTAGAACCATAATGCTTTTGTGAGATGAAGTGAATGTTGGCACATTCTCTAAGTTTGGGGAAGGTGCCTGCTACTCTCTCCTCTGCATTTTAATAAACATGTTATCTTATCCTGTATGTTGAAAAACCTTGGATGAAAGATCTTGAATAACAGGGCAGATTTGAATTGACCTATTCCTTGTTAAGCAATTTTAATTAGGGTGAGCCTTATAAATTTCAATCCAAAGTGAAAGCATTTGGGTTTAATGTTTTATAAGTAAATGATGTAAGTTTTTATTCAAAAATAGCATTTCAGTATGGAATGTTTTGGATGGGTTTTTTATTTCATTTTTTCATCTATTCAGTGCAAAACTGGTATTTTCAGCTTTTCAGGTAGTCGTGTATGTATAAAGTATTTTATGTTTGAATCAAAGCATTTTGATTTTTAGCTGTTGCTTTTAAAATAAGTGAAACAAAACAAGCCCCAAACCCTAATAAGAATAATGCACCCAGCTTCACTTTGCTGGACTTGTGCCCTACTCAGGCTTGGACAAAATCACATTCTCTCTTAGTCTAACTGCTTAGAATCTTAAGCAAAATTTATCTACAAAGGATAATTTCATATAACGCCATTCGCAGAAATGACTGTGCTAACATCACCTGTGCTTATTATATCCTGTCCCCATTCTTTTATTTCTTCATTAGACTATCCCAAAAACCTTTAGTGCATGCATGAAGTTACTTATCTGACTCTTTGAATTAAAAGCACTGTATGGTTGATAGGCATGTAACATTTAAAATATATATGCATATAGCATACCTACATATATATATATATACACACACACACACATATAGACATGTACTCATGGAATAATCCAGGCATTTCAGAGGGCAGACTTCATGGAAGAATAACATTATCCCTAAGCACAGTGCTTGGAGGTGAATATTCAGAGGATTTCATATTTTAAAAAAAAATGTAAATAACTTGGTAATCATCACATGAAATTAATTTCACTATTTTGAGCATTAATGTAAATTTTCAAGAAATTTAAGAGGGCCAAAATCACAAAAGAAAGTATCTTATGAACACAGTGCTGGCAACATTTCCATTCAGTAAATACAAGTTTTACCCGGATATGATAACATGGTAGAGCTTAGGAACCAAAAAATGCATCTGCTAAAAATATCCTGCTCTTGAGATCATGCACTACTTGTTCCCTCTCTTCAGCCCCCCCCCCTTTATTTCAATTTACAAAGGCTTTCCAGAATGAATCTTGAAAACCCAATGTAAATACTTTAAAGGATTAAGCCTTCAAATGTGGTTCATGTGGCATATGCATGTTCCATAAATACAAACACAAGATATATCTGCTGAGAAATTATATTTGATAATTTGACAGCTTTGTGGCTTAGGAATATAAACAATTCATATTTTGTCAACAAGAAACTTCCTCTGTTTGTTAAGAAGGGGCTACTATGATAGCATAAAAAGATGAATATTTTGAAAACACTATTATGGGAGTAATATAATCCCCTACTTTTCTTAATGCAATGAATTTAAAATAAAATACTATTTTTCTTTCTTTTTCTTTTAGAAGAATTCCACTCATTTGTTAACGTGCAGAAAAAAAACATATGTGCAATCCAAGCAGGAAATTTAGGGGAGACAGGAATCTGACTTTTATTAGTACCAAAAAGCTTTATTCAAATCTGAGCAGATGATGGGCTGTCGAAAAATTTTATGTCCTTTTACGTTCACACCAAAGAAAAAACTCACTCCTGCCTGGCCTGTGGCCAGAATCCCCCAGTCTCCTGTGAGGACCAGGCATGCCCTGTCCTTGGGTATTGTAGGTGCCAAAGGTTGGTCTTCATCTAGAGCAGGGCCACCACCTGGAGCAGGTTGCTCAGGGCCATGTCCCACTGGAGTACCTCCAAGGACAGAGACTATTTCTTCCTTGGGCAACCTGGTCCAGAGTTTGACCACCCTTTGAGTAAAAATTGGGGGTTTTCTTACATTTAGACAGAATTTCCTGCATTCCTATGGGCACCACTGAGAAGACACTGACAGCACACACTGACAAGACGAAAGGGCACGGCCTGAAACTGCGTCAGGGGAGGTTCAGGTTGGATCTCAGGCAGCCCTTCCTCGTGGAGAGGGTGCTCAGGCACTGGGTTGCTCTGCCCAGGGCAGGGGGGAGTCACCGTCCCTGGGGGGGTTTAGGGAGAGGCTGGATGTGGCACTTAGTGCCGTGGTCTGGCCCATGTGGGGGTGTTGGGTCATAGGCTGGGCTCGATGATCTCAGTGGGCTTTTCCAGCCTCAATAATTCAGATTCTGTGACATTTACTCCCTCCATCAGGTCTCCACACCCACGGATAAGGTCCCCCTGAGCCTTCTCCTGGTTGAGCAGGCCCAGCTCTCTCCACCTCTCCTTGTTTCATCATATTTCACCGTGCCAGGTGGAGCTACGCTAGATGGCACAAAACACCACACCTCCTTCACACCTGTAGAAATCCTAGTAGGCAGCCTTATCCATGGAAGCCTTAGCCCTGTCATCAGCACTGTCCCATGTGGCACAGTTGTCCCTCTTTCTGCACACTGCATCTGCATCTGTCTCTGACTACTACGAGTTTGTGTAACTAAAGATGGTATTGTAGGGTGTGGCATGGCAGAGTCTTGCAGATAAATGGCAGTGACAGCACCGAGCTCCTCATTCTGCAAGCAAGGTTGCGTTGGCGTAGCGCTCCCTCAAGGGAAGGAGGCCATACCTACACGGTCGAGAGCAGGCCTTGAATTGCTCAGACGACCTTAACTTTGGCCTTTTATATGTTCTAAACCTTTAGTTTGCAATCTGAATAATCTCTGAAGATAGTACATTTATGCTGAAAGCACAGAGTGCCTTCTGGAAAATGCTGAAAACAATCCAATACAGAATATCACAAGATGGTGCACAGGCAAAACCACATTACAGGGAATATTATTCCAGTACCCTTGGAAACAACCTCAAGTTGCGCCAGGGGAGGTTTAAGTTGGATATTAGGAAAAATTTCTGGCAGAGGCTGCCCAGAGCAGTGGAGGAATCACCATCCCTGGAGGGATTTAGAAGCCGTGTAGATGTGGTGCTCAGGGCCATGGGTTAGTGGTGACCTGGCAATGCTGAGTTAACAGTTGGCCTCGATGATCTTAAAGGTTTTTTCCAACTAAAACGACTCTACAATTTGACGGCTCTACGACACCTACAATATATTTCAGTATAATCTAGCTGCCACCAGAATGTACCTAGTTCACCCATCAGGTATGTTTTCTGGAGTTACTACGCGCTTTTCAGTAACGCTTCCTGAGGGTAAGTGTCCCAGGGTTGTTGGTGTGAGAAATAGGGTTCTTGGCTGTCCTTGGCCTCCTGTCCATCTTATGTGTCTGGCAGGGGAAAATTCCATGACAGCAGTGGTCATGTGTTGTGTCCTGCTATTTGGATACACTAGTAAAGAACTAAACAGGTCAGTAGGAGACATGCAAAGGACAAAGCATTGATACGGCAAGACCTTGAAACTGCAAAATTATCAACTTTAAGGAGGCAGTAGTACGAAACACAGAATGTGCATGTTTGTTAGGCAGCTACCAATCAATGGAGTCAGAGTGGCGCGTGAACAGCTCGTGCTGGGCAGCCTGTAGCCAATCACAATATGCATGATGCGTGCTAAGGAAAGCGAGAACAGTATAAATGTGTGCTAATTTTGCAATAAAGCGGCGATCTTTGGAACATCATATTGGTGTTGTGTTGTCGGTCCTCGCATGGATCCCCACAGTCACGGTTCCCCTGCCATGTGCCAAATGCTCCTACTAGTGAACGAAAGCTCCCTTAACTTCCAAAGGCTTTGGATGAGCCTGTAGGAACAACATCTGACCACTTCAGTGGAATCACTTGTGTCCTGAGAAAAGGAAGGACGTTGCCTTTACATTACTTTATTACACGCAGACTTGTCCCTGTGCAGAAAAATCAAAGTGATTATAACTGGGTGAAATACTGAAGTAAACTGTCCAAAATCTGACATCTGTCCTGCACATCAGTAGTTCCCTCCGCTGTCTGACACTCCCGGGGTAAATTTGGTAGCTCCAGTAAAGAACAGCATGTGAGCAGCACTTGTAGGTCTCTTCCTATAAAAAATAGGTACCTAGTGTAATGAAATCTACAAGCATTTGCTTTTCAGCCTTTTGAAACTGTGCACTAAATGGCATGAACCATTAGTGGATAACACTGAGTATGGGTGAATCCTGTAATGGTAGAGATTGGGAAAGGATATGCTAAAAATAAAGAGATAGAAAGATCAGGATAAATTGGCTGGTTTCCATTGTTAGATACAAAAAAAAAATAAATTAATTCAACAAGCCTGGAAGCCTAGCAGCTGCTTCTTATTTTATTTTTGAAACCTCGTAACTGGTTGTATACCCTTCCTCACTCTCCCTAAGGATTACCAGGGCCATACTGAAAATGCAACAACCAATAGATGCAGAGATACCATCTCAAAGAAGAACAAAATAATCTGTAGAAGGAAGGAAAAGTATTTGTTTATGTTTGGAACAGAAGAACTAGTAATTTTCATTCCATGCAACCGAATATTGCCTATATCAGTGTAACTAACATTTACATCCAGAAATGAGAAAGCCACAAATGTCAAAAAGAGAAAAGTAAGTGAAAAGAGAGCTGAAAATGTTGAAAATCAGCCATGCAGACCAACATCTGGCAACCGAGGTAAGGGAGAGAGCTAGAAGAAATTTCCCAATAGCTCTCCTGAATAAAGTGGCAGAGAACTTTGTTTTTTTTGCCTAGCTCAGGTCCACTCCTTAAACTGTTGTTAACTGGAAAAAGATGAATAAACAAAGGCAGAATTTCATCTGGTTTTGACCCATTACAAAGGTTGGAAGCTCTACAGAAGAGCATGCCAAGCTCCGGTATGTAACACTGATCTCGAGGAAAGCATCTATAAAAAGCTAACTTCATAAAGCTGTGTATTAAATACATTTAGAAATTGTGTTGATTCATTATTTTACTCAATATGCATGCACATGGAAGGCTTTTAACTGTAAATAATGTTTATTGTATTTCAAGATACATATTTAGAATAGTTGCTAAATAGGGGTTTGATTAAACAGAAATACTACATGATGAAATGTCTTAATATACCTGATATTTACTGTAGCTTTTTTCCACATCTCCGTTCTTTGGAAGGCTAAATACTACTGCACAAATACTGTTTTAAAGATTATGGGGCTCTAGTTTCCAAATTCATCCAGCAGAAGAATTTAAATCACAATATTGGCTTTACTAATGCAAGCAGTGATTGATGAATTTTCCTCTACTTACTATAAATATTAAAACAATTGGCCTATTTCATTATTCTTCATTAATCCAGTAGTGTTGCAATAGCCAAAACCTCATCGTACCAAAAGATAAAACCAAACGTGAATGTAATACAGTAAAACTTAAATGAGCACAATATATCTAATGTCAGTTTTGTATGTCCTCCAGTGAAGATTTAATTAATTGCCTCAACAGGCTAGTGAGAATAAGATTTGGCAAGTTACCTGACAAACTTTCTGCTGGCCTTGTTTTGTAGGGTGCATAAGCTAAGGATGGCATTATTCAGGAGATAAAGCAAAAAAGGCAGTTTTATGGCTTGTTGATGACGTCAGGAATGGAAGTCACAAAGCAGGGAGGAGATGGATGAAGAAGACGACGAAAGGAAATAGCAACAACACGCAAGTACTTGGTGGAGACATGTGGATTCAATTGAACTGCACAGGTTTGTTGCTGCTATCATCTAAGTGATATTTATTTCCACTGATTGTTGGAACTGGGAACTTGCTTGGGATTACGTGAATATATCTGCAACCAGGAAACTCACGAAGACATATGTTCACAACTTTTACTGACGCAGAAAACACCAATTTGGTGAACATTTCTTATCGATGCATACCCGCTTTTACATCATTTTTAAAAGGAAAACACATTCTGAAGCTAGAAATCAAAAAAATACCTCCAGACAGTTTAAGGGTTTGCCCTTTGCCAGCCAGTACCAAGGCTCACATCCCTACGCCACCTTGTTCAGAGGTGTGGAAAGAAGGGGGGAGAAGGCGTGCAACACTTTATTGGGCTGCAACACAGCAATTCAGTGAGGATTTTATCAATTCCTTAGCACAGGAGAAAGGAAGTGTCACCTGATGCAAGACAGGAACATTTTCTAAATCTCAGAAATCTCCTCGTGAGAGGATGTCGCAGGTTAGGGCTGGGCCGGCCACTAATGCAGACAGACGCTCTCTAACCCCCTCTTCCCCCCCTAAATGGGAAGAGAAAAGGGAACGAGGCAGAGAGACTTATGGGTTAGAGAAGAAAAACTAGAACAGCTTTAGTGAAAATAATGAAAATAATGGTGAGAAGATAAAAGTAAAGAACTACATACAACTGTAGATAGTAGCCTCCTATCAAACCCAACTCCCTCCCCCGATATCAATCCCCACTGGTGCTGCAGAGCAGGAGGCACTGGGGCAGCCTCAGGCTCAGCGGCGGCGGGAGCTGGATACAGGGAGCTGGATTCGGGAACTCAGAATCCGGATCAAAATCAGGGGGTCAGATGGAGTCCTCTCTGGACACCGGCCATTGCAGAAAAGGGGTGAAAAGAGAGATAAGGACGAAGAGGGTGAAAAGGCAATGAAACTCTCGTGATCACTCAATTTATACTAAATATGACGTATATGGGATGGAATACTCTCGTTGGTCACCTGTCCTGTCTATTACTCCCCAGAGGTGCCACCTTTTACTTCCTTGTGCCCCCCTCTTACTACCCAGCACCCCCAGCGTGGCACACAAGAGCCAGCAGTGGCCTTGGTCACTGTAGGAATAAGTATCAGCCAGAGCCTTTCTGCATCCCAGTCCCAGGCAGTGACTGTAACATCAGGTGTTATCACTGCCAGTAGCACACACTGTCTGTGAAAACATGCTGTGAACTTCAGAACATGCAGCCTTTTAGAATACACTAAACTGGAAAGTAAAAATCACTAAACAGGACTGGGTTTTTAGCTAAACCCAGGACACAGGAATATCAAATATACCAAAATCAAGTCGACAAAATCTATAGGTCATCCAGATATCACCTATGAAGATTTGGAAGGTGGAGCCTACGGTATCTGGGAACATGCCTAACAATCAATGCTATTTTCAGCATTTGAAGCAGCAATCCACAGCCTGTTAACTTCGCTGCAACTGCTTACACATTTCAGAGAACATAAAGAGCAGTGTTTGATTAACCCTGGTTAGGACAGATCTGAGGTATCAAAGAGTTAAAAATGTAGTAATTCATTTCCGTGTTTGAACTCCTGGTAATGCACTTTATATTTTTAAAATCAGAAAATTTCAGCATTAAAAAAAAATAAATAAAAAATTGTCCATAAAGAGCTTCCAAAGAAATAAAAAAAAATGATAGATATTACAATAAATGAGACCACGAAGTTAAAGTTAGTGCAATGTTTCTCTTTTTTTTTGAAATTCTAATTCTTTATATTTCTGCTCAAGGCAAACAGCATTCTCACTACATATTTGAGGAGCATCATGTGAACTTTGTTCTAGGATAAAATATTAAAAGAATAAATTGTTGAAAGTGCATTGAAATCGTTTTAATTATTCAGTATTTTTTAATAAGAATGATAGATTTAGAAATTACAAAGAGCCTTAGGATAAAACCTACACTGTCTGCAGCAGCTGGCACTTGCAGTGTCTATTTCATCCTAAGCAGCAGTTTTCTATTTCTGAAGTATCTGCCACAGATATGGCTGAAACCATGAAGACAGAAGTGGGCACTGTATAAAATGATGTTTTTCTGTCCACTTACAACATTTTTGTAGTGTCTGAGTCACTTCAGAGGAAGAGACGAAGCGCTAGTCATGGCTACATTAAGTTTTTTATGAGCCTGAGAGGTCAAGCACAAAATGACTACAGGCCTGGCTCATTTTTATCCTACGTTCATACAAATCTCAGTCAAATAAAGGCACACCTACTTCTTGTACCTGACATAGTCACACACCACCAACCTTTAAACCAGCCTGTTCTGCTTCTTGGAAACCCATCAGTGTTTAAAACCCAACTGCAAAAACAGACGCACACACAGTCCTTTCAAAAAGACTCTGACCTCTCTCTCGTGAAAAAGACGAATAATAAGAGCAAAAGATGTTTGGGGAGAATTTCAATCTCTGCTGTGAACTTTCTCTTCACTGTAAAGCCGCAGACTCTAAAATCCCGAGAAGAGAAAATTTATTAGAAGACCAGGAGATACAGGTATCAAGCAAAAGATCAAAACCCAGCAAGTGTCCCTAGAAAAAAAAAACCCAACCCCTGATGGGGTCTGTGTAAATCTCCATTAAACAGTTTCAAAAAATTGTTGTCATGCCACAAATAGAAGAGGTTTACATATATTGCATGGTGGTTGTGCCAAACAAGCTCCTCTCCTCACCAAATCCACGACTGCTGCTGGAAATTCTGTGACTTAAGACTGGGAAAAAAACATGAAAAGGAAAAGGCAGAAGCACGGAAACTGGTACACTTAAGCACTTCCCTTCTTTCATCAAAGCTGCATTCCAGCCCAAGCCATTCCATGGTCCTACCATAAATAAGTGCTTAAGCAAGTAACTTAAATATTTTAGAAGTAGGATGCTGGCTTAAAGATGGGCATAATACCTGAAGAAAAAGGTGTTAATAAACAAGAGAATCAAACAGGTAAACATTAGAACAGAGGTTTAGAAGAGTATCTTGAGGCAATATATTAAATAGATGGCAAGAGAAGTAAATGGAAAAATAAATTACGCCATTATTTCAAGGATGAAAATATTTCTAAGCCTGAAAGCATTTTGCCATGGAACTAGCTGAAATCACAAAAAAGAAGAAAGTGGCATGAAGATAAAAAGAACACAACCTATGTGCATAGCAAGTGGAATGCAACAAAACCATAACAAGACTAAATTAGAGTTCACTGAAAAGTTCAAGAAGGTGTTAATATGGTTCAAAGTTTTATTTCACAAAAAGAATATGTTTTTTTAAAAACATATGGAGGAAAATACTGGAAGAAATTAGCAGATTCTGATATCCTAATCTTAAGTATGTTCATGGAAGTCTTATATCGGTATAATTCAACATTGATCTATTTGTTTAAGCCACAAAAAATTATGTAATGGTTCTGGATTAGTATGCTCAATATCCAAAAATTGTATTGCAGATTGTAAACCTGTTAAGCATGTAAAAGTCAGTGTTTGCTGGACAGACATACCAACTATGGAAATGACTGGTCATAGACGACAACTTCATTTAAACTCATACCACTTTTTTCACGAAAAGAGCATTATTTTAAGCATATTATTCTAGGTCCAACAGAATTAGCACCTGCCAGAAAGTTGTGTTGAAACCTGAGAACCAGCCTACCTGTCTATATAGTAAATTATGTTCAAAATGAAAAGTTTAAATGCTGTTAGGGGAAGTCCAACAGCACATACTTTGACGAAACTTAAAAGATCTTAAGCCTTCCCCCACACACATGAGATACAAAGGTGACAGCACGTGTATGACAGGCCAAGCAAGAGTTCCATTGAAGTTTGTCCTGACATGTAAAAGATGGACACTGAATGAACAACAGGCAATTAACAGAATATGATACATTTTCATACTCTTTTGCAAAAAAAAAAAAGGGGGTGGTGGGAATTTCTGAATCGGAGTTTGTGTTAACTGCTGGCGAACTCTGCAAGATGGAAACCCATATG
Source organism: Trogon surrucura (assembly GCA_020746105.1). NCBI lineage: Eukaryota > Metazoa > Chordata > Aves > Trogoniformes > Trogonidae > Trogon > Trogon surrucura. Next base: position 6,239,381 of record CM036658.1, read on the forward strand.
CAGGTCCTCTCAGAGCTAGGAGCTCTGAGCTCAATCTGCAGGATGTGGGACAATATTTTGAGCAAGCATCATTACACAGTTACCCTTCTCTTGCAGTCTTTTCTGGATAAGACACTAAAGCTTTGCACTGATCAGGAGTGGCTACTCCATGGCCAGCGATCTGCAAGCCAAAGGAGATCAAATCGGGCATCATGGTCTTGACATCATAGTCAAGTGTTTTTTTTTCCCTAAAGTAACTCATGAAGCAAGCAAATATAAAGATCTGGGGGGTGCAGGGAAACGCAGCCTTCCTAGAGAACTCCAGAAGAAGAGATGTGACTGATTCACAGAGAGGTATTAGAGTCCTGAGGAACAATATGGAAAATTCTTGCTCGCTGTCTTCTTTATGCTGGTTGCGCTAATATTAGCTTTTCTATTCTGTATTAAAGACCCAACTTATAATGAGTTCAGTTTTCATTAATAAAAACATAACCAAATGCAACAGCAATTTATTAGATTTGCAGGAGCTAGTGTGTACTGTTTCTGAACAACAAATAGTAAGGCTCAGCATGTGACAGCGCTCTTCATGCAGGTTGTGTGATAAAGCGCATGATGCATTAAAAAGCCCATTTTTTCCCCTCCTTCTAACTGCTAGTTCTATAACCTCCTCATATTCCTAAATTTGCTGAGCCTCTCTCTTTCTTTATGTTGTGGTCGTGAAGCAGATTGCTGATAGCACAATGCCTCCTGCAACATGTCTTCTGCAGCAATTTTGCAGGTAATTTCCTCGAACGCCAAAGTGACAACACATATAGGGCAGAACTAATCTATAATTTACTTCTGGATAACAAATTATCAATTTAGTCACTCCTCTAACAAAGCCAAAATAATTTTGCCTTCTCAGATTGATTTTTAGCTGTGCTTTTACAGTATTATCCAATACTACTAGTATCATGCATATTTAATTTTATTTCAGAGATAAAACATTTTGTGGAAGGAAGAGGAGGATAAACTGACACAAAATGAAACAATTCTTCGCGTTAAAAATAACCAGCATGAAAACACAGTTGCGAGGAAGGTAAATTATAAAGTATGCATTTATCCAATCATTTTAAATACCGTAATTACACTGACTGCTCATCAAAAGACTTTTAAGACTCATTAAAATTATAAAACATTTCTAATTAAATCCATATTTAAATGAAGTTTCTATAACGAATCTACATGGTACTTTAAATCAAACAAAAAAGTTCTGGTGAAAAATCCAATTAATTGAATTTTTTGTATGAATTATAACTTAATGATGGGGGCACAGCAGTTGCCTCAAATCAAAAATTGCTGTGTTATACCCATCTTTAGCACAAATTTGCCCATAATATAATCAACCTCCATGAAATTTCACATGCTAGATATTATTCTAGTATACATTATTATTTTTTCTTTAATATGGAAATAGTTACTTTCCAATTTAACAACTGATGCAAGTGGCTCTTAGGGTAAACATCACCTCACAGCTGATTTAACTGATGCTGTTAGAAGGGGAAGAGGTCCTGTGTTCTTGTTAGCTCAAACCATCCTGAAGCACAAGCATCCACTCACACACGCTATCTGCATCCCTGGTTTTGGTGCCAAGACAAAGTTTTCACTCCCAGCCAATCTCACTTTACAGACTTGTGTTGGGGTTTTTATCAGCTTCAGGCATGTTTTCCAGCCAAGGCACCAGGGATCTGAGTTTTTGCCCAGCGCATTGGGACAGTTCATCAAGACTCACAGAGGGACTGCACACAAGCCCCTTTCTTCTTTCAGATTGCACACAGTCTCCAGTCTTCGAGGACCTACATCAGGGTCCCTCTTCTGCTCTCAAATGACACCAGCATTTCTCAGTTTTATCAACAGCATTGCTCTTTCTCAATCTTACTAATAGCATCGCTCCTTTTATTCTTCCTAGTGGTGTCGCTCTGGTGTGAGACTGTGTGCCAGAGCTCTTTACTGACTTATGTTGAGGACTGCACAAGGCCCTGCTCTTCAGCCAGGTTCCATACTCCAAAGCTGCTCAATAATGTATGCAAAAACTCTCCTGAACACATTCATTGCTATTCACCATCAAAGCTGGAAGGGCCTTCTAGATGTCACCTAGTCCAACCCTGACTCTAAACAGGTGTAACTAGACCAGGCTGCTCAGGTCCATATCCAGCGAAGTCCTGAGCTCCTCCAACGATGGAGAGCCCGCAGTGCCTTTGGCCAGCCTGCTCCAGTGTTTGACCACCCCTGAATCCAGCATGTGAAACTATCCCTACCTATTTACAACATTTGTTGAACTGCATGTAATGATTGGTTAACTAATTTTTTTTTTTTTTTTAAATTTTAGATTAACTTCTAGCAAAGTAGACAACGTGCAGCTGTGGAAGAATTTTCTATGAGTAAAAAAGAGACATGGCGAAGTTTGGCTTTTTCTCCACAGTGTAGCTTTGTTGAAGAATGCAGAAATCCAGTGTGGAAGCCCTCATCAACATTTGGTGGCACTCAGACGTATGAAGGTTCCCTCCCACGATCCAGTGGAGTATGGGGAACCTCAGGGTGAAACGTCTAAACAGGGAAAAGCTTCCTTGCTACTTCTTCTTGTGGAAACATCGCCTGCAGAAGAACAACCTTGCAAGAAGAAGAACCTATTCAAAAAAAGCTGAAATTCACAGAGTTCCAGAAGAAAACACATGCCTTTGGGGAGCTCAGAAAAAGGGGATCCAGCTAAGGGATTTAAAACTGCTTTGTTATAAAAGCAGTCAATGCAGTTCTTCAGCTTTCTGCACAGAGATTTCTAGTGGCATGAGGAGCCCATATAGCTGAATTTTCTATATATTCTTCTCAAAACAGACACACAGAGAAATGTATCACTATTTAAGGGACTGCAAAAACAAGGCACAGAAGGATTACAGTGGCCCAGAGTCCGCAGCCTTCTAAAATGTGCACTCTGGTTTTCACCACAAGAAGAAAAGTAAGGAAATAGGGCCGGTTTAGCTCAGTGGGTTGAGCGTGGTTCTTGAAACGCCATTCTATGATTCTATGAAATAATACCTCAGCTCCACTTTTTTATTTATTTTTTTCCCCTCCACGTATTTTACTTATTCTCTTCACTGGAAATGCTTTCCTTGGAAATAAAGAGACATTACATTCATAAGGACGAGTTTGGGCAGTTTTGCTCTGTTAGGATAGTGGTGACTGAAGAGATGTTTCCCCTGGCTTCCTCATCCCTGGTGCCAGGAGAGCTTCTCTAAAACCGGGCAAAATCCCAACTGGGCCAAAGCTGGTGTGGCAACTCAAAAGAAGGATTTTTAATAAGGAATCTCATCACATGGATACTTCCAGCTTGCCTGGATCTCAAGCGCCTGTATTCAAAAAGCTCTGTCCAGCCCAAGTGAAAAGAAGGGCAGCACTCAGCAGAATGTGGAGAAAATAAGGTAACATGCAGAATAAATATTATCTTGAATTATTTTGCAAGGTTCTCACTCTATATTGTTCGCAAATACGCGATTGCTGACCTTCATACACTTTGTCATTTCGCTCTTCCTCCCCCAACCCATTCACATTTGAAATTGCCACCCCTGATATTCTTTTTCCTTTTTCCTTTCCTTCTCATCAGCCTTTTTTTTCGAGATGCTCAAGGGACAAACAAGCAACAAGTTAGACCTGTCTCCCTCCATACACACCTTCTTGTGTGTGCGTTTATAAACAGAATGTTAAGAATGATATAGCTTGGCACAAAAAGAACTACAGATCTGAGGAAACAAAAAAGAGCCGCAGTTTTAGCAATTAATGCTTGTAACAGACTACATAAATCCTACTGTAAAAAGAAATAACAAGACCTTCTTGAACCCTCCCAGTGATTAATTAGAAAGCCTGTCTTACAGATATTTCTCTCAGGTGTAGTAACCTCGTGGACCTTACCATTAAGAACTAATAAATAAATGCTTGGTTAAGCACAAACTGGTTGATAGGCAGTGAAAAAGAGTGATGATCTTGGTTTTTTTGCAAGACAGTTTTCCTGTCATGTTACCTTAGAGGACAAAATAATACCAAATAAAAATAAAATTTTCAAGTGCCTGGTATAATGAATTATTTAGAAAAATTCATTACTATATTTCCAGTATTAATGCAACATGTAAGAAACGTAATGCTGAAGTTGCATACAGGGTATACACCGTTTTCATGCTGTTTTTAGATTAACTGCACTAAAAACCTGAATGAAAGCAGAGATGCAACCTACAAAAATTATTAACTAGTATAAATGATCCATGTACATTTTATTTCATCATACATCTGTATACTGAAAGGTAATGCTTTTTTTTTTACCTTTAAACCATTATACTTTCAACGTGCTTCTAAGGATCACAGCATGATACAATTATGTTAAGGGAGGAGAGGAGCTGGAAATGTCCCTTTAAAGGAACCTTGACAGTATATAAAGTACTGTGACATAATTAACTCTTCTCACAGATTCCCTGGCACATTAAATGTTATATATTTGCCTCTGTATTGCACATGTTATGATAATAAACCATCATCACGCTTGACAATTTTTTACACAAATCTGACGTAATATAAAAACAGGAAATTCAAGATTACCTAAAAGACATAATAACTGCAGTTCTGCCTGCTTTGTTTCTCATTTTCTTAAGCAAGCTATAATTTAAGATGATTAGAAGAGAAATAAATACAATTCATAGATTTTTAGACTGCCAAATTTGTATTTGCTTATTAAATGCAAGATCATTTAAAGTGTTTTATGAGGTATGATCACCTTAGACTCATTCTCAGTAAATAAAAATTTTCTTAATAGATGACATAGAATGATTTTTTGTGACAGTACTGAGACAACTCCTGCTACTTGCTCATTTCTGAAGTGTTCCAGAGACAGCAGTGATTTCCCCTCAAGAAGAAAAACCCAGATTCCCCGTTTTTCCAAGTTAACAACGGAGGGAGATGCAGGAGGCAAAGGATGTGGATGCTCTGAGAGATTTTGTTCCAGCACATGCAGGACAGGAGAGATGTCTACTTTACAGTTTTTCTGAAGATAAAAGGAACTTTGTGCCCCTGGTTGTTCTTTCCGTTTTCTCCCTCTGGGGCAATGGACAATACGAGAAGAAAGCACAAAACCCCACAACATCTGAAGCAATGCTTAGCTGGTCAGGTCATGATGTTTTCAATCAGAGGATTCAAGGATGACTGCTTAAGGGGTTATCTGACTTTAAATACAAAAAACAGAATTTCTTAGGAAACAAAAATTTGATATATATATATATATATAAAAAAATAAAATTAGAGTGAATCATATGCAAACCCCTTAGAGCCAGATCCCAATATTATTTTAATTTCTTTTCTACAGAGATAAACTAAAAATAAAGTTGATAAAGTAAACAGGGCAGGCTTTTCATACCCTGCAAAATAAAATCTGTCTGTATCCTGAAACAGCATGAGATGTCAAATGCTAAGCACATCAGTGGGCCTTGGCAAAAGTAAATTTAAATAATATATGAACTGTATTATGCACTGGTAGGAAGCACATAAATTAACTTGACCTGTCAGCTGAAAGTTGAAGGGGGTGTGCCCAAGCTTAAATAAATCCTCATGCTGCTTTTGCTAATTAACATCTGTAAAAACATACCCCTACTGAAAGCGCCATTAACATTTCACATATTTCTTCTTCCAACATATCTTCCATACTTGGTGTTAGGTGATGGAAATCATATTCCTGGATTTCTGAAGTGGCTGCATTTTAATCCTTCTAGTGTTCCTTAATTTTGAAATCTGTGTTTTCGACAGCTCACCCCCTCCTCCTTGATTAATGCCTTGCAGGAACCCCTATGTGCCCGGCCTGTAAGTGATCTAATTCAATGTGGGAGTGCCTGGGCTGGTACGTTGAATGGATCCACCACCCGGGTGGCTAAATTTGGACTAAATGAGCTGTCTTGAAGGCTTGTCTTGCCTTCAGCTGGCCCAAATGATTGGGAGCTCGAAAGGAGCATCTCCAGCCTTTGCGGAGCGAGATGATGATGACGGAGCACACCGCTTCCCTATGCATCCTGGCCAGAAAAAACTGCAGGGAAAACAAATTATTGCAACGTTTTGCGCCAATGACTAGAGCATTAGCCATGAATGCCAGAGAAGCTTATGTCTGACAGTCAAGGCTTGTTCAGTTCTGACATTTATTCACTCATTTTGATGCCACCAGCAAGTGTAAGGTTGCAGCACCCACGCATGGGCAAAGAACATGCCGTAGTGCTAGAGTGCAAAAATGTGAGCGAGGAGAATGACCTTGGCAATATCACAAATCTGTAAGGCAAAGAGATGAACTACATGTAAATGTGAAAAAGCTAATTTAAATTTGTTTTCACCACCACAGTCTTCTCAGACATGTAAACGTGTCTGACCAAATACGTCTGCAAAAATGTGGAAGTTGTGGCTTGTTTCAATGAATGTTTCTGTTGAATTTAACAAGAAGTTGTATCTGACCTTTTTGAATGAGCACTGTAACAATACACAAGCTTATAAAAACCACCTCGTGCTCCTCAGGCCACAGAAAAGAGAGCGAAATAGCTCAAACAACGCTATTAAATTGGATTTTGAAATTCAAAGACACTGTAGGTCAGAAGATAACTGCTGTAACCACATAGGCAAAAACATGGATAGGATGTTCTCCGTAACGGATACATCTGGATCACAGTGCAAAGAGGACCAAAATTGTCTATTCTAATCTGCAATATACAAATAACATGGCTTGAGACCATGCCCAATATTATTTTACATTTGAAATGTTTTTAATAAGAGATTGGCTAGGAACAGTATCAAGAAAAGGGGGAGAAATGTCTCTTTTTCATCTTACTAAAAAAGGCACTGAGGTGGATGGAATGAGAAACGTTCTTTAAACAATTATACCTGCATTTTCAACAATGGCCACCCAGACCATACTTTAAAGAAGGTGGATATTCAAATATTCAGTTGAGGAATCAAGTTTTGCTAACTGAGCACTTGGAATTGTTAAGGAGGAAATCACAGTGTAAAAGATGCACTTAATCATTACTTGGGGTATTTCACAGATTTTTTTTTTATTATTTGTTTCTTTGAAAGGCAGCAATTCAGGTGAATGCTATATATTTACAATGCAATCACAGAATATTTACTATTTTATTTAGGAGGGTGGACACGATACAGGATAAGGTACATGAACCTGGCCCTTGGAACACCTAATGTCAGCATCATGACTCTCATCCACAATGAACCACATGAGGTGCTCCAGGAGAAAAAGTGAGCACAGGTCAGAGAATTGTGCTCCTTGGAGTGATGGGATGGTTTAAGAAAATCACACTCTCATAACCTGCAGAAGACACGCACTCTAAAGACTCAGCCATGAGAAGACAAGTTAAAAGAAACTAAAATGAATTATTTCTTTAAATCTCAATATACTCAACTGCGGCTTGGGACTGCAAGTGCTTTACATGCAAAAACAATATATAAAACCATAACACAGGAGGTCATTATTTTACATACCTGTAAGACCGTACAGGTACGTAGTCTGTTGCAGCATTGGAGAAAAAAACTGACTTAGAAATTGCGTATTAAAGGACCATATACACGGGGACCCAACTATCTCAGTTATGTAAAGTTGCTGAAAGGAAGATACACAACAGAAACAGCTAGACAAAATTTACATTAAAAAGAAACTAAATCCTGCCATTGTAATATTCAATATTGTATTTTTTACTAAGCTTTCAATGGATGACATTACGTCTAATTTACCACACACTTCAAAGCTTGTTTTATTGTCATTATCACTAATTTTCTCTCTGGCTTTTCTATTGCAGGCCTCATTCTCCGAGTGCTTCGCAAACACTGAAGAAAATATTTATACAACATGCTTTGAGATGGATAGATGTGGCCCTATTTTAATGTGTTGCCAAAATCTGGGGTCTCAGTTTGAGATACCATTAATGCGTTCACAGAGTGAAGATGCAGTTAGGTGAAAAGACGGAAAAATACTGAATCCTGTAATTAAAGCTTTCCCATACTGTAAGCAGAAAGTGCTCATGAGTCTTGGTAATGGCTTGTGCAACACCCTGCACAGATGTATTTATCTGAGGATAAGAGATTTTTGATAAGAGTGTACCATGAATATACAAATATCTAACTGTATATTCAGGTGAGCAATTAACTTCAGATGGTAATCAGATAGAGCTCGATTTGAAATTTATGGCTTCATGTAGCAGAATTTTGTAAAAATTACCCAATAACAATAGATACTCTAGTTCTTGACATAAAAAACCAAAATGTTAGATATTACTTTTCCTATTATATTTTCTTAATACCCTGCTATTGTAATCACAAGCATAATAGAAAAAGACTTTACTGCGCATACATTATTTTCCTTTGATTAAACAGGTGCACTGAAATTTCAATCATTTTAAATCACAATTAAATGCTCCGTTTTTTCATTGCTTTTTAAAATAAACACATTTTGGCAATTAAATTCTGAAAGAAGATTTCCCCTCCACCTCTGTCTTTTAAAGTTATATTTCTAAAGAATTAGAGTAGACAGATTTATTCACTCTGGGAAGGTGAAAGACCTTACCCACAATGATCTGACTGAACTGTTCATAAAAAAAACAACTCTTCTACATCATCCTTAGTTTTACTCTACACTTTCACAACACTTTTGAGTTGTTTAAAGTCGCTCACAATTTACAGGCTTCTAGATGAAATAAACATTAAAATTCTAAAATGCTGAGGTGAAATGACAACATCAATATCCATATATGAAAAAAATTATGTCAGCAACAATCTGGGTGAAAAAATTAAAATACAGGTAAATACTATTCAGGTAAGGAGTTGCTACAGTAGAATACAATATATTTGAATTAATTTAATCTAATAAAAAAACAAGAGCCTATCTGTTCAGAAATTAAAACACAATTTAGAAATTCTAAGTGATCTTCTAGAAAGTCTGCAGTCTGTGGCTAGATTTTCTCACAGGCTCAAAGTGCTAGAAGCACCTGGAAAGTAACACACACAAAAAAATTCAAGTACTTTTGACATTTAAAAGAATGGGCAAAGATGGAAGCACTCTCACATTTTACATTAAGATAATACACATTGTCTCTGGAGTGAGTTAATGCAACTAATGTTCAGACACCGTGTTCATAAGGATGCAGCGTTTAAACACTTGAACAATCTCTACTTGGCTTACTTTTAGTGTTGTAAAAAGGCAAGACAGAAAAAAAATGAAATAGCTACCACTTAAGAGGTGCATGGGATAGCCTTATTGTAGTTGTTTCAGTTAATGAAAAACACTTAACATTTTTATCACAAAAAACCATGATCCACCCCCACCAAGACATAATTTTTGGCTTTCAGCTTTAGAACAAGGCTATCATCTCAGCCTGACAGCAAAGGTTGCTATTTCCATGTGTCTGACTGCACGTGTTGCAAAGATTCATTGACCTCCCTTTGGGTACAAGCCACTAATATACATTTTTCTAAAGCACGCTATTTAGGGCAAGAAAGAGAAGATTTAAACTGGAAAAAAAAAAATTAAATTACTTGTACTGGCATCAGACAAGAACATCGGTGGCTTTTGTAGAAGTGGCATGATAATTATAATAAATATTCAAGAGAACTTTTGCTTCCATATCTGGACTTCAGCAATGCACAACAGGCTAACAGTGTGCATGAGCAACACCATATGACAAATATATATTGGCAGTAAAATTCACTGGAGAGGACACACTGGTGTGGTCTAGGAGACCTCAGGTTTAGCTGTCCCTGTTGCTCAGATGGGAATAGATTGGTTAGTCTTTCATTGTGGTCGTCTGGCTTCTTAATATTTTAAGAAGTAACAGAAATGAAGTGCAGCAGGCTATTTACAGGCATGCAATAATCATACTGAGAATGGCAGTCACAGAGCCACCAAAGATCATCATTACACGGAACCATTTAAGGCTTTTGTGGCAAACTTCAAGTCACAAAAGGTGCAAAAATAAAAACCTTCTCCTGAATAAGTAGCTAAAAATTAAATTACAATGATTTCTTTTTGCAGTATTCAGATGATTTGCAAAGAAACAAGAGTCCTTGAAGAACACTATGAAATCTAAGACTATTCAGCCTATGTGTGTTTTTCCAAGTATGATCTTTAAAGGAAAGTATAAAATTAGCCTTCTCAATGTAATGAAATTTAGTAGTGCATGGATGCTAAATCCCTGACACCTGAAACTGAAGACAACCATGTTGTTGATATATACAACTCTCTATATGCAATGAAAATACATATTTTGAACAGTATTATATAGCATTTACTTGTAAAAATACATTGGTTTTGAGCAAGATCAACCTTTTTATGATTTGAAGAGGTACCTGTAGTACTCTCAGTAGTTCTGAGCAATAGCTCAGATATTAAGACAAGAGTTAATCATAACTCTCTTTTAAAGGATAAAACTACCTTCTTTAATTATTACACTGAGGATTTTGTAATTCAACAATATAGTCCTACTAATAATTCTGTCTAGAAGAAATTTGCATGTTTTAAATTGGAGACATTTTAAAATACCATAGTTAAATCCTGATTATAAGAGAAAGTCCCTTTTTAGATTTATTTCAACTTCTATCAGGTGGCATTATTTTTCCAATAGTCACCAACTCCATACATTTCATTTGAAGTAGCTATGTCCAACCTATAATTATTTTCTTCTAATTAGAGTAATTAATGGTTAATTATTCAAAATGATTCTTCTTCAAAATCAAACCCATTTCTTGCCATGGCACTTTTAAAATGTAAGATACAAATAAAATATTCCTCAATGCAAATTTTTTTTTGCAATAATAAAAGAAGGTCTATTTTGCGTTCCTGAAATAGCATTAAAATCTTTGTATAGCAGTAAGGACTCTGATAATACCAAAAATCATAGACAAAATTATTTGCTGCTGTATAGGAGAACATACTTCCATACATAGGGTGTCCTGCATAGGATCAGTGCCTTTAATCTGTAGTGACCAGAGTGTTTTTCTGTGCATAAGAAGGCTCTGACAGTGGCAAAAAAATATCCTCAAAATACTGCAGGAACTCAGGGTTTCCTTCAATCTTGTGTAAGAACTCATCAGCTCTCACTTAACTATAGATTTGCTTATTCATAGGTGGTGTTAATTTGTTGTGATACAGTCACAGTTTATATGGTTAAGGCTCCAGAGAGGCATCATTGATCCTTGAAATATATAAAAAGGGTGGATTATAAGAAAGATGAAGAGAGACTTTTTAGCAGAGCCTGAAGCGATGGGGCAAGAGGCACCGGTTCTAAACTGAAAAAGGGCAGATTAGGTTAGATATGAAGAAGAAATGTATGATGAGAGTGGTGAGATCCTGGCAGAGGTTGCCCAGAGCAGCTGTGGCAGCCCCTCCCTGGCAGTGCCCAAGGCCGGGTTGGACAGGGCTTGGAGCAACCTGCTCTGCTGGGAGGGGTCCCCGCCCGGGGCGCGGGGCTTGGAGCTGGATGATCTTTAAGGTCCCTTCAAACAAATCTGTGATTCTTTCATGTGTCGCTCTGCATTTGGGAATGTTACTGTAAAGTCAGAATAGCTATTCACTGTCACCATGGGGATCCTCTTCTGACCACCTTTAAGAATGAACTCTTGAATGGACTGGAAATATTTCTCCAGTTGGCTGGCCCAGTTGGTGAGTGCTCACCAACTCATTTGATGTGCTCGCTAAGCCCTCACTTGTTGTGCCACATAAATACTCCTTTTTTTTCTCATGGCTAAGCCCACCAGATAAATTTGATTAAACGTAGCCGAGAGTTTCGGGAGCTCTGTTCTTCAGGTTTTGGTAGTTAAATGATCGGCTGAAACTCTTTTACCATACTCCAGTGCACACCTGTCTCTAAATTTACAAAGATCTCACTACTTATATCAAGAGATAAAATTAAGCACTGATTTAATAACCTTGTTTTGACAACCAATTGTGTGTTGCATTCCTGCAAGTTATTTTTGGACTGCAGGTTGGAAAACAGTGTAATTTGCACAACCAAGGCTAAATCTCTTGGAAACAGTTTAAAAAGTGGAAACATAGAAAAAGAAGATACAAACTGCACAACTGTATCACTTCACATTTAGTAAAATAACTTTTCTGACTGATTTTTTGACAGGTTGAATATTTTATCACATCAGTTCCAAAATCCAGGAGCAGCATGCTCTGAGGCACTTCTCATATCATGTTTCTGCTTGGTTTACATTTCATTTCACCTATACCTCTTACAGACCAAACCTAATGTAAGCATATGAAAATCCACACTCCTAAGCACATAAAACAACAACTGAAGGACTCCATTATGAGAAGATACACAGGAAAAACAGTCCATGTTATTATCTAGTCAGAAAGCTCCTGCATTGTCAGAGCTTATTTATGGCTGTGCAATAAAGCACAGTGATAAGGCAGTCCTGCACATTTTCAAGATAGGTAATATATTAAGAAAAACAGTCAATCTCTTGTCCCAAAATTCAAGTAAATCTGTGTTGGGTTCTATTCCATGTTGCTACATGTACCTGAGTTATCCAGCATGTAAAAATATTACTAAAATCCTGTAAGAAGATGTTGCAGAACAGAATTCGTCACATATTTTTTTGGGAGCTGACAGAGGCTTTTAGGCTCTTTTGTGGCAGAAATACAGTTAATTTCATTTTGAAAGACCAGGCACACTGCAGCACACCCATTTTAGAGTTCGACTTGATGTTACAAGCATCCAAGTTATTTCTTGACCCATACAAGAACCTAACCAAAATTAGTAAAAGCAAAAGATACAAAAAGCTACCTTTAGAAATTACCATGGTCATATCAGTACAGCATTTTCCTCACAATTCTAAAGCACAGACAAAAACCAGGGCTTCTAAGTCCCATATCGTATCTTGGAAATATTTCTCCATAATTATGCACACAAAAATCATGTGCCTGCCTTCAGACTGGCCCTAAATTCCTAGATAAATCTAGTACATTACTACCAGATGAGTAGCTCTTTATGTGAGTACCCAAATAAGAGTACCTGCTAGTTACTTGCTAAATCTTTCTATGAGTTGCAGAGCCTGATAGTTTTCTTCCAGCGCCCAAAATGCTTGCTTTTTCCAGCAAAAGGTTCCCCAAAAGTACTGCTTTCCCACAAGATACCTTATAAAAGAGATGTATTTTAAACAAAGTTTAAGGCTTCTTTTCTTACTAGAGATCAACTAATGTAGGAAAAGGAAAAAAAAAATCACTTGTAGAGTTTGTTCGTTTTAACATCATGGCCCGTCCTTACTCATTTAGCATCTGAAACTCTTCCCTTACTATGCTGTATATGTCATTGCCTCTCTTTGAAACACCCGTGTTCCCCACCCAGCTGGCTGGCTGGACCACTTCAGAGGCTCTGGACTGGGCCAACTTCTAGGAATGTCTACATTCCTCATCAGAATCACATGCCGTGGTAAGAAAATGAAGGAGACAGCCTCTGTTGCCGATGAATCAAAACAAAGAAGCAATGCCAGATGTTTTCAAGGACAAGGCTCCAAGAGGAGACCTCCCTGAACTGTTTGCTGTCAGGTCTCATTAGAACCTGCCTGGAAACAAAGCTTTACAACCAAGCATCTGGCCACAGCCAGTACTGCTGGAGGCTAGGCAACCATCCTGACGCCTGGGTTAGCAAACCCCAGGTACACAAGGGCTGGTTATTGTGTGCTGCTCATCATGGCACCAGGCTGAGGTAGCACTTCTGTTTAACATTGCCTCCTTTGGACTTACTCCCTTCAGCCCCGAGTTCTTCTTGTCTTCTTTTCCAGGACGCTTTTGCCTTACACTGCCCTCTGGTAAAGTTTTCAGCCTTATCTTTCTGGGTGATACACCCTTTGGTTTCTCCAGCTTCCCCACTCCTGACTCTGTATTGCTCAGAACTTTGCATCAAGAGAAACCTTGGAATTCTTGTGCAGGCAGTCATGAGATCAGAAGGGTTTCTCTCAGTATCAGATCCAACTCTCAATGCAGGAAAAAGAAAACCCCTCAAAAATCCATAAGAAACATAGAATAGAGGAAGTCTATATAGTCCTTCCGTTTTACCCCCTGACAAAGGGTGCCTGCATCTAAAGAATCACCAAGGTGATAAAGACAGCACACTTAATTTCCCAAATAAAGCAATCGGGAATCAAGAAGAAAGAAGTTTATGGAGAAGTTCTTACATCTTTTTCAGCGAGAATCTGTCTATTTAACAGCATGTGCTGTATTATAATGCCTTTCACTGTTTGGGATATGAAGTCTATACATGACAAAGAAAAATAATGATATTTTTCTGTGGTTTATTCAGTTTTCTTCTTCATTTTCCTTTTGGCTTTTTGCCTTGCCTATCTGTTTTTGCAAGGAGATTAACCCAGGATGGTTTCCTAAGGAAGACATAAGTTGTCCCAACACAACAGCATGAGAAGCACATACTTGAGAAGGAACGTAGCCCCCATGGTGGTATCTTCTAGAGAAAGAAATGTTATTAGAAGCACATGTTCAGACCTGCAACAGATCATTATATGTGATTAGCAATACCCACAGTAAATAAGCCTTACAAGAGTACTCTCAGACCTGCTTTCTGCTGCTAATTGTCAACAGTAGTGATTTACAGGTTCAGCAGTCAATGGTGGTCAGGCAGACAACCCACACATCTCCACCAGCCTTTCCTTGCTATCAGATAATCATTACTTCTCACACTCTCTTTCTTACCCACAGGTAGAAATGCTATTCCTAATTTTCGGCTACCTGAAAATACGACTTCAATGATGTTTTTTAAGGGTTGACTATTCATTTGACAACTCACAAAGAGGCAAATGCATACTGATGAAATTAAGAGCTGGGCATTGTCCAACAGCAAATGAATTGGCAGGGAAATAGAAAAACCACAGCAAAAGGTTTTGGTTACAACCCAGGAACAAGCAAGGATACTGGAAAGCGAGTAGGCACATGTTTGTCCCTTTCAGAATATACACACACTGCACTTAAGAGGCTGTTGACTGCAGGGCAGTGTTTTAAAGAGAGTTAGGGCTTAAAACTGTGCCTCCAACAATTCAAATACAAACCAGGTTGAGAGATTAAAATAGTGGATTTTGACACAGGCAGATATAAGTGTATGATGAACTATATGTTTTATAAATATACTCAATGTTTTCTAGGACCTCTATTCTTTATAATTTAAGATTATTTTCCTGGACATAAAATTTCAGTCCTGCTTAAACCACCACCACTTTGTATTTGCCACAATAATTCTGCCTGGCGTGTGAAATTTTGTGAGCAACCATAACAAACACCTGCACAAGATTCATATTTAAATGTCTCAAATCTATTAGCTATTGGCTGCCCGCAGCCAGGGGTACTCAGTCTCTTTGACCAATAAGAAAATCCAGGATGGAGTTTCTGACACAGCAGCTCCTGGGAAACAACTTCCTACACTTCAGCAAGATGGTCTTCATCCACCCCATATTCCACTGGTGCTGGTAATCCCACTAGTCCTGAATTATTACTTGATTTTTTTTTTTAACTGTACAAACCCAGAAGCTGCGGTTCATTAAGTAAATTTACATTGCCTCTCCTTCCCACTTAATCGTAAAGGTGAAGGAAACAGAGAGCCAAACCCATTTGCCTGTCTACTAACCTAGGGCACATCCGGGATGGCTGCATTCTTCAGCGAGACCAATAACATGTCCCAGAATTATGGATAAGGATCTTGCAATACATCATAGGAAAATTCACAGATAATACTGTTGAGGAAAGGAATGCTGCAGCATGAGCTATCTGCTTTTAACACTAAATGGTTAACAATGCAAATGCTCACCTGATGGATCCAACAATTAACAGATCCACTGATCAGTTCTGGTAGCACAATAAAGTGAAATGGGAACGGTTCTCTTTGATGTAGTTAAAATGATGCATTTAAAGGAAAAAACAAAAGAAAACCAAACCCAACACATGAATGGTAAGATGAGCTAAGTTCCGTATGGGTGGTGTCCCATGTACTAGAAGCACCAGAAGGCTGTGCTGCCATCCAATGAGATCTGGACAGGCTGGAGAGCTGGGCAAAGGGGAACCTCATGAAGTTCAATAGGGACAAGCGTAGAGTCCTGCATCTGGGGAGGAACAACACCAGGCACCAGCACAGATTAGGGGATGTCCTGCTGGAAAGCAGCCCCATGGAGAAAGACCTTGGAGTCCCAGTGGGCAGTGAGTTGTCCCTGGGACAGCAACGTGCCCTTGTGGCCAAGAGGGCCAATGGGATCCTGGGGGGCATTAAGAAAAGTGTGTCCAGCAGGTCTAGGGAGGTTCTCCTCCCCCTCTGCTCTGCCCTGGTGAGACCACACCTGGAATCCTGTGTCCAGTTTTGGGCTCCCCAGTTCCAGAGAGACAGGGACCTACTGGAGAGAGTCCAAGGGAGAGCTACGAGGATGATCAAGGGACTTGGACATCTCTCCTATGAGGAGAGACTGAGAGAACTGGGGCTGTTTACTCTTGAAAGGAGATGGCTGAGAGGGGACCTTAGCGTATAGAAGTATCTGAGGGGTGGGGGTCAAGGGAAAGGGGACAATATCTTCTCAATGGTGCCCAGTAATAGAACAAGAAATAATGGGTTCAAGTTATAACATATGAAGTTCCACCTCAACATGAGGAGAAATTTCTTTAATGTGAGAGTAACGGAGCCCTGGCCCAGGCTGCCCAGAGAGGGTGTGGAGTCTCCTTCTCTGGAGACTTTCAAACCCCGCCTGGACGCGTTCCTGTGTGGCTGCCCTCAGTGACCCTGCTCTGGCAGGGGGCTTGGACTGGGTAATCTCCAGAGGTCCCTTCCAACCCTGAACATTCTGTGATTCTGTGATTCTATGATTCTATGATTCTATTTGAGCCTTTGACCAGTAATAATTCAAATAAAAAGCTTTACATCATTCTGAAAGATCAACAGGAATCAATGAAATCTGTGTAAAATTCTGAGTACCATATTTTCACTGCCTGATTACCTAAATTGATGGATGATGACTTTCAGTAGTGTTTGAAATGGCTGTATTACTGCATTGTATTTTCTGTCATAGGAAAGTTAGGTGATACATAACCAGCCTGAATGAAACAAAAGTTCAAGTCAAAACCAAGATGCCCTTGGTTTCACAGCAACTGGTAAAGCTATACTGTGGTCATTAGAAGCAGAGAGGCTGTGCAGTTTGCATCCACAAGGGTTTTCAAGACCGGACTGGATAAAGCCCTGAGCAACCTCTGACCTCACAGCTGACCTGCAGAGGTCCCTTCCAACCTGAATTATCCTATGAGTCTACGAGCACTCCAAGTGTTTCACTTGCTGTTGGCGGATTGTACCGTACATAGTTTGTTACTTGGTATTGCTTATTTTTCCACAAGTCTGTCATTTAACTCATTCTTGCCTAACTGAGTACTGTGCCAAACAGAAGGCACATCTTTCTACGTAAGCAGGATTCATTCTCAAGTGCTTACAATGATCTTTAACTTTCTTCTATGCTAATTAGCCCACATATTCCAGATCCCGATTCCAAGTGGTGGGTGGTGGGAGATAAGGGAATCGTCATCATTTATGAAAGGATAAGACTACCTTCTGAGATAATTTGGCTTGCTCCTTTTAGAATAAAGTTGTTTCACAACTAAGAATTGCTAGCAGTCTCTAAGATGTACAAATAAGGAACAAATAATATGCTTTCCAATTTGAACTTTAGGCTAGCGATAAATTATTGAAGAAAGTTGTATTCAGTAGAGTCCAGTGTCCAGAAATTTCTTGCTTTTCCACATAATGAAAAATGTTCAATTATGGCCTACTGGAAACAGATAATTTCAGACAATGGGTAATTCTAGACATTCTGCCTATTTTGCTGAATTCATGTGCTAGGTGCCTTTTTAGCTTCTCTGATAAAATGGATAGTCAGTCAATTTATCCCTTTAGTTTCTCTCTTAAAAATAATGTGCAGCACTGATGTGCCTCCTTGGTACCTATTATAATTCTATATTTAAACAAAATTCAAGCATCGACAAGCTGCATTATGAGTGGCTTTTAAAACACCATACCATCCCAGCTGTTTTCGCAATACCAGAATATGGTTTGGAAGTTTGTGAATGTATGATATTTTAATGTATATTTTGACCGTTATGACCAAAATGAGAATTAGTGTATCAAACACAGTTCCAAATGCTGCAAAATTTGAGAAAGCTACTGCAATTTCTGGTTTTTTTATTGAATCACTCTGTATAAATTAATTTTATGATAGTTTTGGTTTAGAGAAAGAAAACAAAGGAGGCAGAACATCCCTCCCCCATTTTTACAAAAGAAATATAATGATATTCCATTTTCTGCGGCTTTTTAATCAATCAACATACCTGTTTCTTGGAGTAATAATATCACTTAAATGGTTCTTTTTATTTACTACTACTTAATTGCTTTATTTTGCTAAAAATAAAGGTCATTAAAATAATCTTGAAGCTTGACTCAGATTTCAGAGCTAACCTGCAAGTTGCAGAACCTTTAACTATGTTCCATTTAATGTATTTAATAGATGTAAAAGCTCACAAGTGATGATATAAAGGATAATTTACGCTTGCAATGCATTTTTGTCCAATTAATAGATTGCCTGTGTGTTGCATATTTTGCATGACAAAAGAGCAGAATATTAAACTGCCATTCATAATGAAAATGCACTTTGCAAATTAAAAGTGCCGAAACAGAAATTTTTCACCCTGTTTAGGAAATAAACAGTCCTTAACCAATTAAACTGCATTGTAATAATTCTGTGATTTATTGCAAGTTGTTTAACTTTCAAAACTCGGCTAACCCATATTAAGGTCACAATCCATCATGTCTTGCTTGGAAAGCCAGCAAATAATGGCTGTTGTATTAGCTGCTTTTGATGATAGTATGAAAGAAGTATTAGCACTTGTCAACAAAACTGCTTACAACATAACATTAGCATGCATGGGCTGCTGTACCTATTTATTATTCTGGCAGCTTCACACATATTGTTACAAGCTTATAAAACATTTTGTCGGGTGGAAACCGAATGTACACTGTTTGGTTTTCTGATAGACTGGCAGCATAAATGTCTGGGCTGACTTAGTTTAGTTTAAGTGTAAATAGAGACACAAATTCTTCAACCTGTTCTCTTATTGATACTGAAAAGTGCTGAATTATTCAGCATCCAACTCTTCTGTTTGTGTCTATCACAGTTATCAATTACCCATCAGTCTTCTTGTCAAAACAGAATGGATTAATCTGGCTGAAAACAAGACAAATAAGTGGATACTATAACAGGGGTGCAGGGTTGCCAAACTGTCAAAGGGAAATCCAGGCAGTGACATTTGCCGTCAAAAGTCAGATATCTGGCTTAAGTGAGCAAATGATTTCCCTCTACGAGCCAAGAATGCACTTAGCTCACCGTAAGTAAATTAATCTGCCTACTTTGCCTGCTAATGCATTATCAACAGTGATCGTCACAGCGATTTTGCACTTACTGCTCACATGCCTTCACAGCCCAACAATTTGTCTGTAAGTTGGTTCCTAAATATTGTTTTATTTCATAAAGTAAAAGATAATTACTTGAATACAAGAACTTCTCAGTGTGGTAGCTTGTTTTGGTTTGATCCCTTGCACGCATCAGTTCATCAGAGATGAAGTAAACCCTTGAACAGCAAGTTTGTGGAATACATCCAACTTCTTTTAAGTCTAAACTTTCATTTTCCTCCTGAGCTTTAAATTTTGGAACCTTGCTGGGCAACCTCCTTAGGTCCATCTATTCCTCTTGAAAAAGCATACAGATGCATGTGATTTTTTTTTTTTTTTTTGGTACTTTGAAGGTAAAATGTTAGTCATACACCAAATTTGGACAAAAGTTTGGAACCCATTGACTCATGTCTTGGATTTCTATCACAGGTTTCTGGGTTGTTCACTTCTTTTAAAATTATTTTTCTTATTTTTTTCCTCTCCATTGCGGTAACACTATTGGAAACGACTCTTCTAAACTACTTTAGCTAATCATCACTTATGCCTGGAGCCTTGCAAACATGGCAGCAGACATCAAGAGCTCAGTGTAAGCCAAACCTTTCAAAAGTACACTGCAGTAAAAGTTTTTATATTTTATATATATATCTTCTATTTTATATATTTTACACTTATTTTGGAAACTTATCTGCTACCCTGTTTAAATTCATACATAGACATGTGTCTTTAAGTATCATGTTCTGGACTTTAAAATGCAGGTTAAAAGTTGCTAATATTTCATAGTATGTGCAAAATAATTTCAAGAAAGCAGATGATTCACATAATCCTGGACAAAACTTGCACTGTCTGTTAAACAGTTTGACAGACAAAAAAAATATTACATCCACGCAGTCCTACATCAATTATTGTAATTCCCAAAAAGTCAAAATACGGCCAAGAGAACTATAAGCTTAATAAAATGCTTTCTCTTCCTTCTCCTCTGAAGTCACCATTTGTAAAAAAGAGACAGAAATTAGCAAGTGTATTTTGCAATCATTTCCCCAACACGCTTGACCCACTGCTGATCTCTCTGAATATTCACTAAAAATACAATGAAACCCATTATACCTCATATAATTTCAGTAAAGCAGCAAAATGTACCTGTTCTATGTTAATTTAATTTTTTTTTTCATTTCTATTAAGCATGAAGAGTACACAGCTGGCTCTGTTAACCACTTGATACTAAGCATCAGGATTTATTGACAGACATTTAACAGTCAAGAAAAGATTGCACTGGATCTGCTAGTTATAAAAGTTATTCAGACTGTATAATTCAGCATTGCTAGACATCTGCTCACTTCTTTGACTTTTAATAACTCTAAGACTGTACTGTCAGAATTGATAAAGAATATATATATTCTAACATTTCTTGCTCTTCTTTCAGAGATTTGCTCATTGTGATCTGTGAATTTTTTTATGAAATTAGTGTCAGGTCCATGTCTGATTTAACTCTCTTGATCAGTTCTAAGTGAAATAGTGTAAAGAGATCTCAGACATCTTTCAGAAAGACCTTACCAGTTCCAACCAGCAGACAATATAAACCTACCCATTACTTCATTCTTGACAAAACCATTCTGTTCTCTAGCAAATTAAGGAATCATTTTTTTTTCCCGGTGATTGGTAAGAGCAACTATTATTACTATAAAAGATACAAAATAATTTAAACAGAAGAAATTGGTTGCTTCATGTCAAAGGTTTTAAAAACTAGTGACAGAAATCAATCATTACAATGGAAAGAAAATTGCAGCAGAAACACTGCTTCTCCACTTTGGATATGTCAGAGAATAATTTTCATTTTAATATGAGTTTCTCTGTCTTGATTTTAAGATCCAGTGTATTTATTTGTTTGCCAAAAAAAAAAAAAAAAAGTTATTAGGACTCCCAGACTTCTCTGACGGCTTGAAAAGCACCTAATTTTTTCACTCAGCGTCCATTGGATTTACAGTAAAAAGAAAACAAATCTTTCCCTACCGTCTGTTATATGAGAATATTAGAGGAATAATAATAACGCTGGCATTATCAATCTATTGAAACACCAGCCAACATTTAACATTCTTTATGGTAAAATTGCACTAGTTGGCACCACTCGTATAACTTCCAAAGATGGTTTCCTATGGTAAATATCTTCCAATTCCAATCTCACATACCTTACTTGGCCAAGGGGGTTCATTTTTCCTTTTAATACCTACTTGTAAGAAACATTTGGTCTCAGGAAGCATTATCTAGATGTGAATATGAAGGAACGAAATGGCTACACCTCTTCAGCTTTTGTTCTGCAACTCAGAATAAATAGTTAAACTAGAACTAAGGGCTGAACCTAAGTCTGTCACTATTGTGCTTCTGCCGTGGAAGTAGAAAAAGCAGAATCGAGATGTTCCTGCAGGGGCTCCTGGGCGACAAGGCTGCTGGAGTTTCCTCTGTGGTGGTCAATAACCCAGCCGGCGCATCCAAGCTGGGGATGGAGAGACCTGACAAAGCTGCAGAATGTCATGATCTGAGCAAGTCTCCACACCTTCATGTAAAGATGCAAAAGGACAACAATATGCCAGAGTGGCTGATGGTAGATGAATGCGTGATATAGCACATTTCTCTTGATGGTTTCTTCCACGGATTCTCAGGATGTAAGGTAAGTTAAAGCACCCTTCATACCAGCCCCGAAACTAAAAAGAACTACCTACAATCTAGCATGCATGTTATCAGGCAGCATTTGGGATCATCAAAGTTTCTATTTAGATACTGTAAAATCATATTTTTTACATAGGATTATGCAAAAATAAAAGGAAGCATTTGTGATGTTTATCATGAGGTTTCAGAGGAATTTTCTGAGCCTGAGAGATGAAACAAAACAGAAAACTGAGGTAATCCCGAACCTACCTGCAGGACTTAAAAGGCTGGGATGTTGCTGAAGAACATTTCCAGACTTCTTAAGATCATTTTCAAAAAGAAAGCAAAATTTAATTGTAGCAAATTATATTATCTCTCCATAGCTTTAAGTTTTAGTTAATAACTTGCCTTTCCAAATAACTAAATTAATTATATATAAAGTAGTGGTGTTATTATAAAAAAATAAATCTAAAATGCTGATTGTTCTCAGACTGAAAGATGTTACACTGTATAGACATTACACTATTGTTTGATATTATTATTATTTTTATTACAAGACTAACAGGCTAAAAACTGTTGGATTTGCTCAGCTGGCCTGAATACTCAGTCATTTTACTGATTTGCCTGTTTCAATGTGGTAAAATCTGTCTTTTCTAAAGCATTATGCCAAGGCTATAGTTAGTATCAGCTAGCTGATGTTTGAAAACATTTGTGGACTAACAAGGCCAGAAAACCTTTTAATTTACTTTATAGGGGTTTTTTAGTGTTTTACTGTGGTCTTATATGTTACTTGAGTTAATTCTATGCATTTCTGAGGGAAAAAATCAGCAAGTTAAGAAAAATAAGCCATCACAAGTAGGTACACTTGAATGGTGCTTTATCAAAATTTAGGCAGTGCACTTGTTCCTCACCTTCACACAAGCGACTTCCTTTCTAAATCATCCATGAAGAGAGGACAAGGATTGGAACACCTTCAATGAGCAGGGATTGTACCAATTTTCATCCTAAATATACTAATATCTTGTTTTTCAAAGCCTGTATGGAAAGAAAATCCCAAGAAAGGTGTCCAAAGAACCGCTTCTCAGACTTCCAGCATGTTAAAAAAGAGAAAAATATGAACTTAGGTAGGAAACTGACATTCACAGCTGCAGTAATAATGAAATACATGAACTGAAAATTATTTTTTGGACAAATCAAACTGATCAACTGCTAACAACCCTGTTTTTTTTTTTTTCCCATGTCAAGGCATGCTTTGGGGCAATGGAAATAAGCAAAATTTCTCTTTCAGGAGAAAGTCCACTTAGAAAAAGAGGACAAAAATTTCCTGCTGGGCATTGGAACTTTTGAGTTCTTCTCCTCAGGATCCACATGTCTAATAACACTGTGGGCTGCACTGAGTCAGAGTCACAAGTCTCTGGAAGCACATCTTCATCAAACTCAATAGGAAGGTCTGCTTTCTCCTATTCATGCTTTCAAGTGTTTTATTTTGAGCTGTTTTCTTGGCCAAGAGGGGAAACAAATAGCAGTCTTTCCAATTAACACTAAGTTTTTGAGAATGAAGTGTCTGAGATAACATCATCGTTATGAGTAACTTGCTTTCAGAACACACCTACGGGTATTGAGTAGTACAAGATCTGTCTACTTTTGATAACACTGTTACACTTGTAATCATGGAAACATTCCAAATTTCTCTCAAAATGTCACATGGAGCTACTTAGAAAAACATCACCGAAATGAACGGCAAGTTAAAAATCACAATCGTCGATCAAAATGAAAAACACCGATAACATCAGTAATGAGTAGAGCTGACAAGGAAGTTCATAGTTTCTACTGAGAATATATCTTGATGGAAAATGTTGCTCAAGTAAAGGTAAAGTCCTTCACAGGATTTTTTTTTTCACTGAAATCTCTTACTTTTAAAGTGAAGAACA
This sequence comes from Trogon surrucura, assembly GCA_020746105.1. Classification (NCBI taxonomy): domain Eukaryota; kingdom Metazoa; phylum Chordata; class Aves; order Trogoniformes; family Trogonidae; genus Trogon; species Trogon surrucura. Next base: position 6,263,460 of record CM036658.1, read on the forward strand.
GTAGCAAAAAATAAATAAATCCTATTTCCATCCATGACTTTGATTAAATCCAACTGTTTTGTCTTGTGTCAGCTCAGCAATACTGTAAGCTTATTTGAACTGCTCCTACAGTTTAGATGGACTGTGGATCAAATTCTTCATATCTTTCATGATTTCTTAGGAAGAAGAATTTTATCCTGAAGATGAATCTTTGGGTTAGTGAACAGGAGATTGAAGTGCAATATGGCTACAAGGAACCAAATTAAACATTTCTATTTAAGTCAAAACTGAACAGGAGCCATGCAAACACCAGCTCAGAGAAGCTCTGTGCTGAAGTGTGCTTGAAAACGCTTCAAAATCTTCTTGTTTGGAAAAACCAAAACTTTTATTTTTCAGTGTTGATAAAAATTGTCTAAGTAAAGATTATCACAGATCAGGAAGATTAGGCTTTGTAGTATTTTTACAAGTGAGAAGAGAAACACATTTCATTTCTCAGCACTCTTGACGCTGATAAATCCACTGTTTGGAAACTCTGGTTCTGACTGGAACCCTCTATCTATTCTTGTTCAAAACCAATACAAAATCTTATCCATGGGAAGAATGACATTGTAGTGAAAATAAAAACCAGTCCGTGCAAACATTCTGTGGTTCTTTTGGATCCATACAGCCTATCTAGGTTTTATATATTATGGTAATCATACCTGAGAAATGTTCCAAGTACATTACTGAAACCTAACAGTGTCGTATTTTCTCACCATTGCCACCACGTCATCATTCTTAGGAAACTGGTGCTTAAACAGATATATAAACATTCAAAATCTTTTACCTTATGCACACCGAACTTTTTTCTCAACCAGTCACACTGACTTTAGCAACACTACATTTATAACTACTTACATATTGAACTTTTAAAATGTAATACAGATAGCTGATTATTTGGTCTATCTACCTAGGGTTGATCAATTTTTTTTCTTATCTTAAATTTGTCCTGATCAAAGAGAGGCTGGCAGACAAGAGCTAAACCCCGCTTTTCTTTATCCAAAAGTTAGAGTAGGTTTATGCTGAAGTCAAGAGTTATGATGATAGATGACATAGTTATCATTGAACCAGATTTCAAGTAGATATCAACAAAAGCACAGTTATATCATACTGGACCTTAGCAAGAAATACAAAACCTACTGGAGAACATCAAAGAGGACAGCAACCCTAACCTGTCTGCTGCTGTGGCAATGCTGCACTCAGCGACTGCTTGAAGTGGTTTAAAACACCTTAAAATATGCATGGTATGCAAAAATATTCTTACTTTGGGAGTAGAAAGATAAATTAGCAAAATTATTTGTATGAAATATATACAATAATTTGCATAAACTGCAAACGGTTTACAGTTTTGGAGAGAAGCATGACATAGGCAGCAAGGGGTATGGAGAGGTCACTGGGCTAAGCAGCCCCAGAAGACAGGCATGGTGCAAAGCTCTGCTCTGCATGTGAACATATTTCAGAAGATGCAAGAATGAGGAGCGCCTCTTGCAAAAAAAAAATATTCCAGAAACCTTTTAAAAAGGAAAATCTAGAAGTAAGTCCCATGGAACCAAACTTAGCATGTTAGCACCCCTTTCCAAAAAACACTTGTTCCAATCATAACTACGTAGGGGACGGTGCAAGGCCACTTTTTATATATCCAGTTTGTGCCTTCTTTATCTCTACCTATTAAAAAGTGTGGTTCTGAAGAAAATAGATTTCTCTCCTCCCAAGACCTAGCTTGCTCCCTAAAACCACTGTGTGGCAACTACCTTCAGGCTAGTTTTGTGTTGTACGAAAACATATTTCACACCAGTTTTGAATTTGCTCTCTTTCCATTTCCCTTGTGTCTTTTTCTAGTAGTGAGAACAGAAGCTCCGAGTGTAACCTTTACAAGTTAGCTACATACATATTTCAAGTCTGATAAAAATAATGTTTTCAGGTAGGAATACACACTTCCTAACCTTGCACCACTCTTTCTGAGCTCTTCCCAGTCTGCCGCATCCATCATGGGATGGGTATCCGTCACGGAAAATAACATTCAAAATGAGACAGAGCATGTGTAATGATATTTCTGAATTATTCTCTAGCCTGTTCTTTTTACATACTCTTAATTTCTTTCCGACAGCAACCTCACTTTTAACAGAAATTTCCATTCTTCTTCTAAATTAATATTGCTAATACAGTGAGAACTGAGGGAAGCTGATGAATGCCTCACATTTTTCTCCTCCTTTACTTTGCACTTCATCTGACACTGTACCTACCACTCATTTAACTTGGTCATGAGTCTTCTCTGGACTTGACTAGCTTCAAAAAGAAAACAGAAAAAAAAGACTAGATCCTCACAAACTAAACAAGACCAAGGCCAAGCTCATCAACATCAAGTAAGTTTAAAACCTGTCATCCAAGAGCTAAATAACAGGGTTTTTTTTGAAAGTGTCAGCAAAACTTTCTGTGATCTTTTCCATTTGGAGATGCATGGTATAAGAAACTGATGTTAATACCTGGTTTAGGTGTAAACTGCAACACATTTTACTTCTTATGGTGGCATAACTGGAACTGGGCCAGTAACCCCCATCAAGGTTAGCCAACACGTAGAACCATAAGAATAGCTGACCAACTGTCAAGGTACAATTTAAACAACAATCCCTTTGGATTATCCCTTTCCCTGGTCCCCTTCTCAACATGTAACATGCTCTAGTTGATGTGAATTTAAAGCCTGAAATTAAAATTTTAATTTCTTATTGAAATTAAAAACAAGACCTGCTTCTTTACTCCTAAAGGCAGTACGTAGTAATACTTACATTTTTAAAAGCAACGGGATCTAGCGCCAAGACCACTTAATCAGCTGGGTACTGACACTAAGTATCTTTAAAAACTTAATTAAAAAATAATGAAAAAGCACATAGCTGGATATTTCCTGCCATTATTTCACAAAGTATAATTCAAGTTATAATCTTCCTCACTGAACTAGAATGAACAATAATGCAGAGTCTGATTCATCTCAGCTGTCTCTCTTTATGAACTATGAAGTGTAACTGTTAAAAGAAAAAATTGCAAGTTTAGTTTGAGAACACACAGTTCTCTCCACACAGTAAAAATTTGTTGAAAGTGTATTCTAACATATTACGTTCATCAGCTTTAACTAATTAAATAACACAAAATTGCAATAAACATATAATGACAGAAAAGGTAAGAGACCTGCTTCTTCATTGCCACTTTGAAGATAATTGAGTTTAATTGTTAATTACCTTATAGCCCATTTAAATCCATAAAATCCTTCTCAATTTAAAAAGTATCAGTTGAAGAAAACAATAATTTTCCTTTCAGGTTTTTCAGACTCTCATATTGTGACTGTTTCAATACTTTATTTATAATAACTGCATGCCCACGAGTTCCCAGGTCCATTTAATAACTAGAATTAACAAAATAAACATAAACACTAACTGCCTGAATAAATTCAAGATATCAGATGTGATATTCTGTGTGAACTAAACGGGAATGTATTTGCAATTTAAAATATAATTCATCATAATGAAAATGTAAAGCAGTAGTTCTGCTTTATTCGGTATGGCAGGTTAGGGATCCCTGTGAAGCTACATTGAAGCAAAGAGTAGATTAATAATTTAATTTGGTTCAGAACTGTGCAAGTGGGGCACTGTGAGCTTTTATTCTGTAACCAGCTGCTGACCCTAATATGGATCAACCAATTAGACATCTCTATTTAATTGTTGGGTGACCCATCTAAAACTCACTAGGAATTTTCATTATAAACAAACCTGAATGAATCCCAGTTTTCCCCCTGGTGGAGACAGTTGGTTTGATAGCGGCACACAAAGGAGCTCAGCGAACGCAAAAATTGCAAGATCATTTTTGGCTGTGCTCTGTGAAAGAACATCTTAATATAATGAGCCTTTTTCTTGATATCCCTTGGCGAAGCACCAGCCCTCTCAGATAACCCCACACAAAGCAAATACCATCCGTCTGAAGTTACATTTGCTCCTTGTTATCACAACTTATGCCACTTAATTCATTATTCAACGAATTCACTTTCTTGTTTATTAGATGCAAGGTAGCCGCTCATCCCTAAAGGCCATGTATGCAAAAGACTGCTTGTAATCCTGTCACTTCAAACCTCTCCAGGCTTTTACATTGCTTCAGGAATTAGGAAGAAAGAAGCAAACAATTTAGATTTATTCATGCTGATATTAAATCTGTATATGATAAAGGAAACGAGAGAAATGTTACATAGCTAACTTAAAATCTATGGATACAGAGCCACAGAATGTGTCACTCCCTGTGAAAGCTAGTGCATTCGCTCCTGTACTATTAAAAAAAAATCCCTAGACTGTATCTTATGTCTGATTAAAAAATAAGAAAGTACTTATTTCTTACATTCCTTTCTCTCATTGAAAGGTACCTCATTGTCTTCCCTCAAGTGCATTCGATATTTTCAGTCTACAATCACCACCAGAATTACCTGCTCAAATGCTGAATGCTTGTAGTGAACATATTAAAATCAGACACAGATATCTATGATGCCTGTGAATATCGCAGATATTCTATGATATTGCATTCCAAAATGTTATAAATATCCTTCGTGATACAATGGACTTTAAGATATATTACAGCTGACTTTGGTAACTCATTGAATGTGTGTCCTCCAATGTTTTTAAACGTGAATTTTGCTAATGATGTATTTAATAGATTTAAGAGCACAAAATGAGAGCTTCAACTCTTTTTCACACTGCAGTAACAGTCAAGGAGATGTTTCAATTTTACTCTGTAACCTTATGCTGTTAGAATCATTAAAATGCAAATGAATTACTGAATTAAACAGACTTTCAGTACACTCTTAGCGCAATTAATATTGTATAAAATTATCTGCATAATTATACACACTAACGTTTATATAAGGCATTGTAAAAAGCCACAAATCAGAAGCTGGATGTAAAACTGGTAAGCACTGGAGAACAGCCTTCTACGTATGAAAATGTAATTGGTAGTTTACTGTTAGAACTCTGCGTGACTGCAAATAGACTTGCAGATTTCACATTTGAGCTATTAAAATAGTCTAAAAAATAGATTCACTTTCTTAATGTTTGTACATCAGTCTCACAATATGCACAGTAATGCACTGCTCACAAAAGTTCTTAGTAATTATTTTCTTGTTATTACTTGTAATTTCAAAATTATAATTAGTGACCTGGCATTACATAATCAGTAAAAGCAACAACAAGGGAAAAAACCCCCACCGCAACAAACAAACCATTGCAGGCATACAACTCAAAAAAGTGATTGAATGACTCAAAATAAACCAGCATTTTAAATATAATAATTTACGGCTACAGTCACTACAATAAAAACTGCTTTTTAAAAAACTATTTTATACTTTTCTAAGTATGTCTTATATGGATTGTCACTTCAAAAATATACGCATGCTGCTTAGTAATCCCGCTCTTACTACAGAATACATGCACTATGACTATCACAATTCAGGAACTGACTCACCTGAATAATTAACCTTTTACTCTAACAGTATGCAAGTACAAGATGTATGCCTTTCATTCAATTTAAGATAAGTCAAGCATAGAGATCGTCTTCATGACATGCAATGCCAAACCCAATCGTTTTCGCTACGTCCTGTAGTAGTGTCAGTAGCTGGAGTGTGTAGGAATCTGTGTTCGCACTCACCGGACGTTCTGAAATAATACTGAAAAATTAGTAGCGAATAATAATGAATGGAAACTTCTCTGTTCATATACAGAGAGTCCTAACTTAATCCTTTATTGTGCAATGTTTGCATTTTTGCACGTGGGAGATTTTAAAAGTCACCCAGTGATTTTTATAGTGCAACCGTATGCTAGATAAAGATATTTAAGCTGTCAGTATAAACTGCTTCTGTTTTCATTTTGCATTTAATTTCAATGCCAGACTCAAGGCATAAATTTTTCATCACCTGCAATGCTATGAATAAAAGATTAAAAAAAGAACTGAGAAGAAATTCTAACACATGCGGTGCATGCAGCACATTGTGCAGACACACTGTGCATAACTAGATGTTTAATTTCCATCACTTTTTCCTACGTCAGGAACACTATTATTTGGGTTCATACATCACGAAGCTAATTTCCAACATTGCAGCTCTGTGGAATTCAAGTTTATCTAGCTCTGGACAATAACCCATTCAGCATTCTTGAAATCTGGAGTTGATACGCATATTGGTAAATCCACATACTACTTTCTTAACGTTAAATAGAATATGTCTCTTGCCATCTAGTGTTGGCAAGTTAAGTACTATTGAAATATTTCAACACCACATATTCTTGCCTTACTTCTTGAACTAGCAAATGAATTACTCTTTTCCTAAGTTCAAAGAAGTAAGAATTACTAAAAACTTCCAAGCTAATTTCAATTCCTCATTAAGGCTCACTTCATACTTTAAGCCGAAGGATGTGATCAATCCCAAGAGGTGAAGTCATGGGCTCACTCTGACAGAATTTTTTATTTAGCACTTAAGAGTGTTTTTAGTAGCACTATGCATCTTCAGTTTTACTTTATTAACACTCAGAGAGGCTTGGATGAAATTCTGTTTATCTCTCTCGAACAGCCTCTGCTGGATAACAAAACGTGCTGTGGAATACACCTTTCTAGCATTAATGGTAGTTTTTATTTACCAGATAATTTTTTGAGATTAGCGGTTTCACTTTTGCCTGGCAGCAAACTTTCAGGTATGCCATATATTTGTAAAAATACTTTTTACTTTTGACTGAACTGAATATATAGTAAAGGAAAAAAAAAATACTTTTGCCATCTCTGAAAACATATACCAAATAGTGTAGTTACTTTAAGAAAAAAAACAGAAAGACCGCGCAATACTCAATTTGAATGTAATAATTCATCAAAATGTTTCATAAAAACTTGGAAAAATAACCTTGAACAATGGTCAGTTGTACTTTAGCATCAAGAAGAATGGAATATCTGGGCAGAGACAATATGGTACTGGTATTTTCAGACTGGGGTGAGCACTTTCAATTCTAAAGATGCATTTAATAGATGGGAAGCTGGATTAATGTGATTTATGGCTGCCAGGACTGGCAGGGGAGAAATAAAGTGTCTTAATACTTGCTTCTTCAACTTGTAGCAAAACCGGTGCAAGTCAACACTGCTGAAGAACTTTTAGAAGGACTATATGTAATAAGTTGTCATAAACCATTTAAGTGATTCTTGTAAAAGTTCAAGCAGATAAAAACAAAAGGCAGAATATGAATATTGAACTATTTTCACATCCTGGTGGAGCTGCGTGACATCTGCACTCATGACAATCGTTTACACTCACTCTGTACTTTCCCTAAACAAACAAAACTAGTTTCTGCATTTCAACCTGGTGACGCACAAAAGCAAAATTATGTATTTATTTTTAATGGAGCAACAGCAATGTCATTACTGGCAAACCACTTCTCAGTTTCTGGCATCAGCTCTGCAAGGTGCCAAGTTCCTTAGCCTTGATCCAGCGGAGACATTCCCTTCCCTTCCTTAGCTTTACCTCACCTGGGACGAGAGGCCACCACTTCTGAGCTGTATTTTAATCAAATTTAGCAAATTGTGACCTTACTGCTTACGAGTTGGCAGGTGATGGCCAGATGTGGAAACATGTTCACTGGCACAGCCATCTGAATTTAGAGAGTTCCACACATTTCGCCTTTTTCAATTTAATTTGTGAAGGTGACAAGATACGCTGTTATGAGACAATCTCATTTTATAACTCTGTCACAGTGTATGAGTAACCTGAGCATGGTAACTATGTATGTATGTATGTATGTATAAACAGAAATACAAAAATGCAAACACAGAACTGTTGTACTTTAAACACCCTTTGGAGTGTAGAATTCAAGGAATTTAAGTAACAATAGAAACAAGTATAAGGAAATACAAGCAACTATCTTCTAAAAAATACCTAAACCCACTGTTTTAAATCAACAGTGGTTTGGAAATTAATTGGTGGTTAGAAGGTAACACACTCTTTTCAATGCCAACGTGGACAGTAGGTTCCTTCCTAAATTCACAGAAAAGGTGGGAATTCTGAAACAGGAAGGAGAGGAGGAAGGCATTACAAAACATCTACGAAGAGTGATGTGAGCGGTTGAGGAAAACAGAACATTAGTCTCAAGGCCCTTTCTGTTTCTAACCGATTTTCCACCACACAGACAACTTTTTTTTTCCTTCCCAAAACAAGGAAGCGTGGTGTGACTTTCACAGCTGTACCTACGGATGAATTCCCTCGTCCTGATGCGATCATGTGGCCAACTGAACATACACAGACATGCTCCTTCCCCGGATCCAGCTACCAACACCATGTCCACAATACAAAACCTGCCGCGTTTAAAAGAGAAGGTAATGAGCTATCTCTGGTTTTCCACCATGTGCTGCGTGCAGTTGGTCTTCTCTTGCAGAGGATGTTGAGAAAATGAGATCACGGCATGTGTTCCCATGATGACCGCTGCCACGCACCTTTCACATTGTTTCAATCGCTTTAAAGTGTTGACCTACAACTCACACACATGAACTAAACATAGGCACTGGGCTCCTTTCCTAAAATCAGGTATTACAGACTTACCTATTTATAGCTTAGGAATGATACTGAGTATTGGTGAATTATAACGCATTATCATTTATTTACAGCATAAACAATTCCAGAATTGCACGACGTAATAAATGTACAGACAGTGCTTTACTGTGTTCATGCAGATACTGCATCAGCTGGGGACTCATTTTAAAACAACTGGTGAAGATCTGCCGTAAAGTCGCAGGGCTAAGCGGGATAAATTTAGGAGCTAATCTGTGAATTCATTAGGAAGCAGAGCCACAAAGCTTTGTGGCTTCTGTCATTTTGAAATGAATGCTTACAGTGCACTCCTTTAGTTTACACGGTTTTTTAGTTTTTACTTATTCTTAGCACAAGTTCAGGAGGCTTCCAAGCGTCGAGTCCAGGAGTAATTTCAGCAAAACAAAATTTCCATTTTCTAAAGCTGCATCCTATGTCATTGCTCAGTTTTACTTAAAACCACTACATAATCATGCTTTAACAAGTATTTTAATATGCAATTAATGCTGGTTTAAGTTTATAACATAAAGGTGCAACATGAAGCGCTAAAAAGTTGATAAAAATAATTTTTCGGTCTTCTGAATCTGCTTGCCTACCTACAACTCAAAGATTCTCTTTCTTTCATAATACACTGTAATATGGTTACAAGTGCATTGAAATTCATCTTGTTAGAATGGTAGTAATATATCCCACCAGGACTACTGTTCCTAGTAGCAATTTAAAATAATTATTGTGAGACTTGATGCTAGACATCAGGTTTGCAATAGAATTACAATGAGGGAAGTGTATTAGAGACAAAACATTGCTGGAAGAAAACTTCATAATGGCACAATTTGGAACTAAGCCTCAATTTTACAGTAATAGATTCTCTTTATGATGGCACAAAGGAGTAAATGCACTTAGCAAATTTAAATCTATTATTAATCACACTTTGTGGATTGCAGTGCAGAAAGGAGAAAAGAAATTAGCTTTTTAAGTATGTTTCTTGTATAAAACAAGTTCCACTATGAAGAACATTTTACAAAAATCTCCTTGTTATAGCTCAGAAATACAGCAAGTCTTCAAAACTACAGAGTGTTAGAGAGGTTCAAAACCTTTATAAAACAGTTTTGCGTATCTTCATTTCAGATTACAAGTTTCTCAAGACGGTGTACCCTGCATCATCAAAACACTTTCACTTTTAGAAACGAAATATCCAACAAGAAAGGTGAAATATATTTGATATTCATGCTTGCTTACTCTAATCGCTCTTTTTAAATGGAGGGGGATATTTGAGTTATCCTTCCTGTAATCAAATTACAGTTATCACGAGGCAAAATATACACATTTAAATGTCTACAGACTGGTTCACAATTTTACAGACCACTGGATGCTTTCAAAAACATATTAATAAAAACCAACCTAATATAGATTTTAGGATGCTATCATGCAGCAGTGGAAAATGACAGCATTTCTTATGCCATCACTCTGAAAAACTCTAGTTTTTATAGCCTGCATTGTAATTTTACATGTAATTTAAAAATAACACATATGTTTGGTGCCCCTTTTATTTCATGAATCACATTTTAATAAAAATTAATATATCAATATATTAGACTGGTAGGTACAGGGCTGCAGGTTTTTGGATTTTTTCTTCTGTCACTGATCCTTTCAATAAACAGAAGTCAGGCATGCACAGTTCGGATGAAAATAAAATTTCTACCTCCAGCATAAAGCAAAGTGATACTGACATCTACCAAAACACCAGGATATGAAAACAAATAGTTGTTGTAAATGTTACTTTTAAACAATAAATTTGGAGTTAATTGGACATTTATTTTATGGTTGATAAATAAACATTTAAAAATAAGCATTTATTACATTTAAAAAATTGATATCTATTATCTTTGAGAAAGACAGTAAGTTTATATTCACCTGCACTTTACTTAGACCATTTAAATTGTGTCTAAAATTACAGCTAGGCAGAGCATCTTCTGACCTTTAACTATTTCAGTTCCACACATACCCCAGCCGTTGCCAGACAATAAATGCATGCCCACATGGCAGTTTGCAAGGAATAGTTTCCAAAGATAATTTTAGACAAACTAACTGGGATACCAGAAACACTCTACTCTCAGGAGCACAAGCTTCATGTGGCTAATTCACTCTTTTTCAGCAAGGAAAATTAGCCTATGAGGAGCTCCAGACTGCTTAAGTTTCTGGTGCCTAAGGTACATCATTTATAATATCCTTATATTTGTAATATCCTTATCCTATTTTTGCTATCTTGCAGTCTGTTGCTGGAGAAAGACAGTGGGTCTATGAGATAAAAAAAAAATCAAGAAGTGGTTCCATGTCAATGGCTTAATGTGAACAAACACACACTACCCCATACTCATCCCATCAGTTTCCTGGGGATGCTGCATATTTATTGAACCAGATGATCATAATAAAGCCTGCAGAATATTGAAATATTGATCCAAAAGTTCAGTTAGTCAAAACAGCTCTCTAAAAGAGAAGAGCTGAAGACAAGCAAGCCACCTGCAGAAGGAGACATCACTTAAAGGAAGTAGGGGACAGATGGAGTTACCTGATCTTTACCCATCGCCTAGAGGAGGTGGTATAACATCACTTGCTTGAATAATTATTTGTCAAGTCTAGAGGTAGTTTGACCAATTTTCATTCTTCTCAAAAATAAAATTTTAAACTAACACGAAAATGTGATTCATGCACATCTGCAGACTTAAAAGCAATCACACAAACAAGAGGAGAAAAAAACCCCAAAATATTATCTTTAGACAAATTCATCACTTTGTGGGTTCTGATTCAAACTGTGAATGTTTTTTATTGTCCTTTCGACTTTTCAAATCCCAGCTTGTTTTAAAAAAATATTTGGGGATGTTAGAAACTCCAAAAGTTATCTCTTCACTGTGTTCTTTTTTTTTATGCCAACACATCAATGTCAAATGATCATTTTCTTAACAAAAACAAACCCTTCCTATAAATATCCATTTACCATTTCTAAAAAAAAAAAAAACCACACCCTGCAAATTTCTTAAAACCTTACAGATAGCCAGAACTACACTCACTAACGACAGAGAGATAACATACATCTGACACAACTTGTTCAAAAATACTTGTAGCATTGTGTGAGTCAGTAAAGACTGTTCCATGTTTCTATTCTTGGGGATTGCAACAAGAATACTGCTGTCATCTTATTTATTGTCTTTGCCCAATCCATACACAGTCATTAGTACAGTTTATGGCACAGGCAACGATAATGCATCTGTGTAATTATAAAGCTGTGCCCTATGGCTCCTAGACAGACTGTAAGAAGGTCTTGCAACAGTCTTTACATCATTAAAAAGTCCAGCCCTAAAGCACTCTTAAAAATGCGGAGTTGACCACAGCTGGTGCATGATGTTTTAAAGTCAGCCTGTAGTCAAGGATTACACCCATGCTGTGTGTCACACTGACTCCGTGAAGCATCTCTTCATCAAAGGCATCAAAGAATGGCATTTCTCACTGGCTTTCATTCTCTTCTCCTCTGAAACATTCTGCCTAATGATCAGAGGTCACCAGACTAAAATACTTATTAGAGGGAAAACAAAAGCCTGTCAGCTTCTCAGGATAATTTATGAGTTACATAATGTTATGCTAAAGAACAAGGAAAACAGAAAATAAAATATATTGCAGTAGCAGTTCTCAAGATTGATGAAAACAATTCTGATATTATGCAACTTTAAAGCCCAACAGCACAATCTTGAATAATACAGCAGAAAAAATGTTCCCATAGTGTTCACCTGACAAAACCTATTAAAACAAGAGCATATCCTTAGAAGACCATCTTACACAAATTCAAGACTACTGGTGAAATCATATACTTTCAGGAGGCTTCTCTGAAGTTCCATTTTTTCGTCTTTTGTTTTCTAAACGGGTAAATCAGCATTATTTCTATTTATACAGCAACCACTCCAGGATGGGAGTAGTTGCTCTGACTATATCTCTTAGGCTAGACACATGACTATCCACAATGAGTACAAGGAAAAAGTTTAAGTTAAATCTGGTTTAATAATTTATGTAAGCTTAGCATATGTTGGTTCCACTTGAAATCTCCAATACTGGTTCAGTGACAGCACAAATTTCTTTTCCATAATTAAATAATCTTGGGGCAAGACCAAATTACGTGAAGCAGAGAACCCCACAGAGCAATTTCTGCAGCAAATGTCAGAGGTATTAGATTCTATATTACTTAGACAAAGTGGTACAATACATGCAGATTATTAATTTCTAATTGGACTAAGAGCAGGACATTTTTTTGTCTCATATTATCATAGTTTTCAATCCTTGATGTAAAAATGTGTCTGTGTATTGCCCACGGCACCATGAACCAGGGTATAAGACAGGACAAGGAGTCTCTTTCACACTGAGTAATGCTTCTATATATGTGAAAGTCGTAAGCATCAGAAACAGACACTAAAATTAGTTTGGCTTTCAGGTGAAACAGAGTGTAAAGCTTGTTTAAACAAGCTTCGTTATTTGCAAGCTTGCAATGAGGAAAGATGAGAGATTAGTTTTGCCCCTAAAGGAACTAGAGTGAAGAATGGATCCATGGAGAATTACTGGCTACCTATTCATTATTAGCAGACGACTTCATTTCTGAAGTTAAAAAAACAGATGTAGATCGCAAAATAAGTCATCCAGGAATTTGCAGGCCTGTGATACAGTAACAGTTGTAAATGCAGGTTATTTTACCATCTTGAATAGAAGAATGAAAAGGCACACAATGATTCCAACTGGCAGTCAGTTTATAACTTTAAAAGGAAAATCAGTGAGTCGTTACCACGAAGCTCAAGACTGCCAGATAACTGACACTAGCAGATCAGTAAACTTTTAAAACACTAAATACTGCATTGATAAAACAGCTACAACTGGAAAAAAAATAAGTATACAAAGTAAATATTCTGCACAGGGCTATTGTTCTGTGGGTCTAAATGAACCTCTGTATTTATACCCAGAAACATTCTTCCCCTAAAATCAGATTGTCCCTCAATGAGATTGAAAAAACACATACTTGCTTTTGCTGAGCACAGGCTCTTTGCCATGGTGGATCACTAGCCTCTTCTCTTCTGACAGTAAAAGAAAAAATCTAGAATGTTCCTGTTAGGTGTTCTTGCATCTCTTAAGCTATGTCACTTGTACATAACAACACCCCTAAATATATCCACTGTATTCCTCCTACTCTTATCTTTAGCACCGTGTTTTGCTTTTTCTTCTCCAGCATCTTGCCCACCTCTGCTTCCGTGACTATCTTCTCATATGCCCCTTATACTACTGAATGCCCTTCTCCAGTATCTTTAGCCTGTATCTGGAAGGTCTTTTCTAGTTACGTCTTCCCCTTCTTTCTTTTCCAGCTGCACCTGTAATTTTAAACTTTATTATTCATTCCCGTGTTCCTCCTCTCCATCCTAGTACTCACTTTTGACCACTGCCTCAATGCACCCCTCCTTGCCTATTTTCTTTTGTGTCTTCTCTCCAGTTGTCACTTTACTACCTCCATCTGAATGTCATGTTATTATCTTGGAATTTAAGCAAAAAATCCTTCTATTCCCTGCACAAAATCTCTCTGTTTTCAAACCCATCATTCTGTGAGTTGAGTGATGACCCAGCTTTATTACCCCAGGATCCTCTAAATAATACTGGTTATTCCACTGTTTTTCATCCAGACTTTGCCTGTTCCTGACATAGGCCATTTATATCACCACCAAATCTTTCTTATCCATGTCCATGACTGAATAGAATTACAAATTTTAGCAGACATCTCACTGTTAACAGGTTATCTCACAACGATGTGTCCACTGATCACTGTGCCATTTCTTGCCTAGGCAGTGGTGAACCTTTCTTACTCCAATGCTCCCTTCCAAATCACTGTGTTATTGGTTATCCTGACCATCAAGGTAAAGTCTTTTCACTTCTCCACTCCCAAGGTTTGAGCCCACAAAATAGTGCTTCCATCCATCCAGCTACCCTTCTTTAATCCTAATTCATGTGCTGTTAAGATGCATATCAACAGTTTAATAGCATCAGTAGCATGTTAACTCCTTTGTTAATTCCTTTCTTACCATGTGAATAAGAAAGCCACATGTAAGCCCTTTTAATGCTCCTTAAAATGCTTTTTAAAACTCAATTATTTGTAGAACATTTTCTGAATTTGACTGTAAGTGTGAAGATGGGGACAGTCTTCCAGAAGCATTGCCTGCTCATCACTCTATAAATGAGCAGCAAGGTAGAAATAAGAACAGCAAAAGAAGTCAAACTTCAGGTGATTACAACTGAGAAGAGGACAGCACTGTGCTGTGGGGTAAAGGTTCAGAATTTATCTACTTTTATGGATATTTCAGTTAGAGAGTCCGGGTTATCAGGGATATTGTCTCAGCCTACTTACAGAAACCAAACACATTGGGTCTTGATGGCAGCTGTCTGAGGAAAGATAGAGCCTCTAAGGATTGAAATTCAAGACCTAAATGGGAAAAGCTTAGTATCGGAGTGATATTGCTGACTGCCTGACCAGAACTGGTGACACTGCTTGTGATATGCTGAGGGAGAGAAGACAGTGAGGATGCTGAGGTAATAGGAGACTGGGGCTACTTTCTCACACTGGGGACTGGAAAAATATCACATTGTGACCTGGTGATACGACAAAATTTGTAGACATGGTCAGAAATTGATTGATGGAGCAGTCTGTTTAGCAGCCCATGAGAGGAGAAACAACCTCTGACTTTTAAGCAGAACAACAGGCTTGATTTGAAAAGTTACTGTCAAACACCTGCTCTGTCACAGTAGCCTCAAAGCCCTGGAATTCAACCTTCTTGGGCAAAGCCCCAAAAAGCTGTGCTCAGCTTCAGCAATGCCATAGCTCTGCTGCATTATCGAGAGAGAAAGCTTTATACCCCCGAGAGAGGCAGCTGAAAGAGTTAAATCCTTGTAGGCAGTGCAAAGACAAGGGGCATCTTGGAGGTGGAACGCAAACAGTCACTTCAGAGAAAAGATAGGGCAAGAAGAACTTAATTAGACAAGTGGGGAAAAAAGTTACGAAAAGCAAGAAGGTGTCATTCTGAATGTGGAAAATAGAGTATCATAAAGTGTGGTGGGTTCGTTGTAAAAAAACCAGTGAGACCATTTAGAAGAGAGTTGGAGTAACAAACCACAAGCAGCATTAAAAGCTTACAATGCAATAATGTGTTTACAAACAGGAGCCAGAATTCTGCTTGCATGTTCACACAGCTGGAAGACCATCAGTGTGCCAGTGACACTGGTTTTTTCCTGCTTTTCTATTTTTTTTTTTTCTCTTAAATAAACTGTGGAAAACTCAAGACTTGAAACTTTCTTAATAAAGGTCTCAGCAGAAAATCTATGTCAAATTGAATGTCAGTAGAAAACATTATGTGACAAATGAAGGGGGGGGAAAAAAAAAGGAAAAGATAAGTAGCAAATTGCCAGGACCAAACCATATTCACGTTATAGTTTCAAAGGAACTCAAGAATGTAATAGCTGAACCACTAATTGTAGTGTGCAACCTACCACTTACCTCCACTTAATTAAGGACTGGGATGTGGTAAGTGTGCCACAAGTTTTTGAAAGGTGTTCCAGGGATTGTCTGCAAACAGTTAAGCCTTGGGAGTGCACCAGGCCAGTCAAAGGATACTAAAATAAAGAAGAGAAGTTGGGTACACAGTGATGAACTGCTATACCAGGTAAGAATTTGTGCACTCCTGGTAAAGGGAAGTGATGTCTGACAAATGTGCCGACAAATAGGCTTGCAAATAAGGTCTGTTCTATGTAGTCTGCTCAGGTTTTGAAAAGCTTCTGTCAAAGTCTTTCAGCAAAGCCTTGTAAAGAAACCAAGCAGTCCTGGTGGAAAAGAAAGGGACACAATGCGGATAAATGTGGTTAAAACACAGTAGACACGTGAGGATGGATGGTCAGTTTGCACAGTCCATGCCAGAGAAACTCCTCCAGCATCCACAATGCTCAACTTACAAAGGGTGAAAGGAAAGTAAGTGAACTGTGAGATGACAAAGTCTGCTGATGATAAACTTGCAAAGTGGTGAAGTCAAGACCTGATGGTGCAAACATCAAGAAAGCCCTTACGGCTGTGAACTGCTGGGAGTTAAGATAGTAGACGAACTTCAGAAAAAACATATGTGAAGTAATGTACAAGGGAATCTTGGTCCTAACTGTACTGGTGAAATGATGGGCTCTGAGTTGGCCATTATCAACCATGCACGAGATCTTGAAGTCTTAAATAGTTCCAGGAAAATGTAAATTCGATGATAAGCAGGAAAATAAGTGAGAGTTTTATACTACGTCATGGATATTATACCATGGCTTGCTCATGTGGTGAATACCATATGCATTTCTGGTCCCACCATCCCGCTATCTTAGGGGGTTAAAAAAAAAGAAAAAAGGATACAGAAGAATTGAATAAGGTACAAAAATAGGTGTCATTAGTTCAGACTGGAAAAGAGACGCCACAACAGAATATAGAAGAAGCCTATAACACGTCAAGCAACACGGAATTAGAGACAGGAATTGCACTGTACACCATCTCTTCCAACGCAAGAGCTTGTGGGCTTCAAGTGCAGAAGAGCGGGTTAACACCAAATGAGCGGGGTTTCTTCATGCAACGTGCAGTGAAGTTATGCAAGGATGCTTGACGTTTATGTGGACGTGGAGAATGGGCAAGTTCATGGAAGAAAAAGTCTTCATAAAGACTCTTCCTTTGTTTAAAGGAAGCCTTGAGCCAAAAGCGGTTGGAAACTGAGTGAATATCCTGGGATATTTTGATATTTCAAATGGCTTTAGAAAAACATGCTGCTGCTGAACAATTTTCATTGTAGTAATGAAAGATAAAGTTGAAAAAAAAATCCCTCAGTTTTTAAAAAGTGTGTTCATTCAGTGAACTAGAAATGAGAGACTTTATGTCCTCAATTCTCTCTGTAGAAATGTGTCACTAAGTTTATTATGCAATATCCAGGGTGGCATCTACTAATGTCTTCTTTATTTTAATACGTGGAGGTATTTGTACCATCTACTTTGGCTGCTTTAGGCATCTAATTTAGATTGAGCCAGAATACCTAAAATTAGTGCTACCTACATATAAAGGAGAAGTAAGTGTTTCCAGATGGACCTAAATTAAATGCATAAAGACAAAATCCATAAATATTCCCTCCAGTGTTACTTCTACTTTATCTAGTACTTGCTACCTATTAATATGGTCAGAAAGAACTAAAAAAAAAATTCTGAATGCTTCCCACATACGCACCTCCTAAATTATCACAGAAAAAAAAATCTTAGAATCAAGTATTGGCATTTTTTAATGCCTTCTGTTGACATTTCCATTACAGATCTATCTCAAGGCTAAACCAATTCTGACAATGGCATTTTATGAGAAAAATAAATTGCACTTTTGTAATTCTTTCACTTCTTATATATTTCCTCACAAGCCAACTAAATTAGCAGAGTACTTAAAACATCAGTTTAAGGAAAATCTTTGCCTTAAAAAATATAAACCGAATCCCACCTTTTATATAGTCTTTTCTTTTTCAATAACTTCACAAATAGCATAATCTTCAGCCTTCAGGTTGTTCTGAGGCACATCAATAGCATCATTTACATGACATCTATCACATGAAATTATAGAAATGATGCTCCACTTGGCATCTGCCACAGTTTTAGCTTAAAACAAAGTGCAGCTTCTCCCACATAGCATCCTGATTAAACAAATTAACTATGGCACTGACTGCAAATGTACACACTAGAGTGTAAAAAATGAACAGATACAATGGCCAAGTCTGTATTTAATTTTAATTAAATTTCATTCTGTAGCTCAATTAATCCACAACTCCAAATGTCAGCAGGACTTAGGCAAATGGAATGACATCTGCTGCACTGCACACTGACTATAAAACCTTCACTGCATGCTTGAGCTCTGGAAATGTACCAGAAAAAAATATATGAAATGTTCTTATTAAATACATATCAATGTATAGAAGTCTAATTTCAAGACGACAAAGGAAAGACACTTGAAAGAAAACTTGGGAAAGCTTATTTCTCAACTCTGGCTAATAATACTGTCTATCTAGAACCGAACACAGTGGTGTACACCGATACAATGGAATGATGTTTTAAAGTGATCTAAGAGAGATCTTGTAGCACACTTAGTGACTAAAAAATAATTTTATAAACATCCCACATCATCATCATCATCATTATTTTTATTATTATTGCTATATGTCTGCATACAAGCGTTATCTACCAGCTTCTGCTCCTGCTTGTGAGCTGTAGGAAGACTATTCCTATTACCCAGAAATTGACGCGCACTTTTAAAGGCATTAAGTTATTTCATCAGTAATCTGACATCTAAATATGTTTACAGTGCCAGCCCCCTGACAGGTGGATGAGAAGAGGGGTGGAGGAATTTGAGGAAGACACCAGCAACGCAAGTTAGTTCACAGACTTTCTGAGTCACGTCACCACGCTGGCATCACTGCTGCTCTTTAATTTCTTTTTATCGTTCTTGATTATTCTAAAAGACTGGTCCCATCTTAGCCATCATTTTTGATTGACTTTTATTAGAAATGACAGACCAAGCAAGTACGGATGAGGGAGCTGGGGACAAGGCCTGCACATCTGAGATTAGGGAGAGGGTTCCACAATAATGGTTGTGAGGTAAAAAACCAATTTATCATAAAATGTTACTGCCTGCTTCTTTAAAATACACCACCAAGGCAAAAAAGCAGAAATGAACTGGAAAGCCTGTATGCATTTCACAGTTCTTTATGCACAAAGATGTCTTGATTTTACAAATACTGTCCAAAAAAAAAAAAAAAAAGCTGAACTGCATGATAATGGTTGCTCTGTCATAAGATCTTGGTTCTGCAAATACTTGAGTCAGATACTGAGGCTGCCATTTATTTTTCAATTTAATGATCCCTGTAATTGTTTCCTCCCCCTATCAATAACCAAGTCATCAAATATGCTAAAACTGAAATAGAAGCTTCTGTGTTTTTCCTAGAAAAAGACAATTACAAGTCCTTCTAGCACTAGTAACTGCCTTTTGTGCAACTCTTGCATATATGGGATTGCCTTAAAATTATCAACTGAAGCAAGGAATACACAAAATCATGTATTGAAAATTGAACTTTATTGTTCAAACACGTATTTTTATTTAGGTGACTAGATTAAATGAACTTGATCAAAGTGTTTACCTATAAGAAAAATAAAAACAAAGACAGCATATATACGGGTATTTTTTAGGATTAAATTCTTGCCAAAGAATCCAATTATTCCTATTCTTTTTTTTCCCATAAATTTTGTGCCAAACAGATTCAGGAGATATAGTTAACTTTAATCACTGCACTAAAAAAATCTAAATATGATTATACTAAATTATGATTATTACTAATATATAATTAACTAAAGTACTCTCTAAAGTCCCTTAAATCACTTTTTGCTTCCTTTAACATTTCTTTCTCATGTGTTCTCATGTTTAAAGAAAACATTTCCTTAAAATATGAACCTGCTTTAGAGGCAGCTGTGTCAATCGATATCTTTCAACTTTTCAACAACAAATTGGCTTCACAGTATTTTATGCAAACATTAACAATAAAAAAAATGCATTTTTATGATTACATGACAGGTTAATATCTCCAAACACTGAAAAGAAACACATTAGAAATAAATTATTGCTATATATGTAAACATAAACAATATACTCTTAAAACTAGAAACCTATGTATAGTATTTAACTCTGAGAATTTTACCCTTACGTTTATATAAAGACAGAATTATCAGTTCACAGTTTCCTCTATAATATTCAAAGGACATGAATCACAACATCTCTGAAGTCAATTTCACAACAGCTACCTGTGCCGATGATGTTTAAGATTTGACCCCAGACCACAAAAGTTTCTTTCCAGTCTATGTCAGAGTAATTCTACCGCCTGTAAATCCACCCCCTCATCTCCACTGTCAATACGACAGACAACAGTGCTTTGATTATTGAACCAAACATGATGATTATTATTTAATTTTTCATTTTTAACAAAGGAAATTATGTGATTTCATGTAACTATAGCAGGGCACACATCTGAGCCAGAGAAAAGTACCAGCTTTGGGGTAAAGCACGGCAGAAGAGTCCAAGAAAGGACCTCACTGATACTGATTTGGCAAGTGAAGATACACGCTTTGTTACATGATTGTTTTTTCTGTAATTTTCTTTCTACTGTGCCTTTCCTGTCATACTCCCATCAATGTTAGCCTTAGTATTAAATTTTTTCTACCTACCTGTTAATTTTTTTAGAATGTTGTTTTCCCTTCTTTCTCTTTTCAGGGCTTTCTTTTAATCTTTTGACTTCTTGCTTCTAATAATACCGGCAGCCATCTCTTTTCAAAGCTCTATCACAAAATTGACTTAGTCACTTTGGAAGCTTTTTGTTAGTGCTCTCAAAAAATAAAAAAAAAATCACTCCATTGTTAGGAATTCAAGGAAAATTTCATCTGTAAATTTAAAAGATGTGAAATTTTCTAGAGCTCCTGTTCATAACTCACGTTTAGGAAAGCTTACTGAAAAGAAGTGTAATAAAAATTCCTGTCTCCCACTTTCTTACCAAGGAAGGCCAGGTGCCTACTAGTTTCCCTGAATACCCACAAATGCCCCAGCTTAGCACCTTAATGTCACTGCGTGCTTGCATCCGGCTGGGATGCAACCCCTCTTCCCCATTTATATATCTAATTCTGTTTAGCCATACCTAAAACACTGCCTTCTAGAGAAATGTGATGCTCACGAACGCTGATTTTACAGGGCTCAGTTTCCCAAACCAAAAATCAATATTCATGCAAATAATAAGTGCATTACTAGAACAGCAGCAAAGAGAGTCAACAAAATACTTTCATTTTTACCTCGTGTCGCTACACTGCACTGTACATAAATAAACATGTTCAGTTATTCAGCCTCCTCTGTGACAGCCAACAAGATTGTTGATTAGTGCTACACACCAAGTACACACCTCAGATGCACACCGAGCCGCTCTCTTTACCTGGGTACAGAAATTTCAAGCTACCAGAGCGACTGAAAAACCTGGATGTTCTCCACACACCTTGCTCCAGCCACCAGCAAAACACGAAGGAAGAACCTATTATCGTCCACTAGAACTGCATCATCTATTTAAGCAAGTACTCCCTGAGCTCCCGTTTCTGAGATCCAAAAAGCTGCTCCACCGCATCCCCCGCGGTTGGTGTCACTGTAAAATTTCAGGTAATGAGGTAAGGGGCACACTTTGGTTTGTTATATGCCAAGATGAGGAAAATCAATTTTAATGCTAAAAAGATGGTCGTGCTGGTACAGACGGCCACTAAACACTTGCAGCTGCTCTACAGTGCTGGGACCTGGAAAGGGAATCCTTTTATAAATGAGCGCAGAAAAGTCTCTTTTATTCCACTAGTGCAAAAAGGGCATGGGGTATGGGATAAAGAAGGGCACAGGAAAAATAAAATATAAATGAAAGCAAGATATTTTTCCATGACAGCTGCAGAAAATGTAATTGCTCAGGGTAAAAAAAAAAAAAAAAAAAAGTGAACTAAAGATGGTTTTGGACAAAAGTGTGGAAGAAGTTGATCATTATCATGATGATATAGTGTGCTACCAAGGTCAATCTCTAGAAGAGTTTTCTGTTCTTACATTATAGTCCTAATTTGCAAACAAGAACAAATGTTCATCTGTTCATCTTCTTTATTTAGTGACTGAGATGTGTGGATAACGAAGCTTGTGTGGAAAATGAAACTCACTTAAAAATGGGCAACAGAAACTTCTGAAGGAAACCTTCAGGAAGGCTGGGGAGGGACTTTTTATGAGAATGTCCAGCGACAGGACAAGGGGAGATGGGTTTAAATTGAAGGAGAACAGGTTTAGACTGGGTCTTAGGAATAAATTCTTCAGTCTAAGGGTGGCAAGACTGTGGAACAGATTGCCCAGAGAGGCTGTGGTTGCCCCCTCCCTGGAGATGTTCAAAGCCAGGTTGGATGAGGCCTTGAGCAACCTGGGCTGGTTAAGGGAGGTTGGGTCCCTTCCAACCTAAGACATTCTAGGATTCTATGCTTCTAGGAATTAAAAGTATTACTATTCTTACTCTTTTGTCAACTTGCTTTGCTTTTTTATTTTTTTAATGACAGAAGAGAAGGACAGAGAAGATGGATTTCAGTGTTTATTTTTCCTTTCTAAATATTCTTCCTTGATGTTTTATATTATGATTCTATTTTTTTTTTTAATAGAAAAATGTTTTCAAAGGTTATTTTGAATGTAACGTGTTTTCTTATCAAACTTTATAACACATATGTCTGGGACAGCTACAGCTTGCTATTATTTATATATGTACCATATCATAAGATGGACAAAATGCATCTAGCTGTTAGAATTCAATACTTCTTCCAAAACTATCACATCACGTAAAAAAAAATTAGAAAGACTGTGATACATACTGATGAATTCAAGCTTTAAAAATTAAAATCATGAAAATGCAAAGATCTCAGAACGTTCCTGCTACCAAGTTTCATAATGTTGGAAGGTAAATATTAAAAGAAATACAATAAAATATAAAAAGCTTCTCTAAATTTTTTCATGTAAAGAACAACTGATCCACAAAAACAAAAGTCTTCAAGAAAGACAGGGAACTGCTGGAGAGAGTCCAGCACAGGGCAACTAGGATGATTAAGGGAGTGGAGCATCTCCCTTATGAGAAAAGACTGAAGGAGCTGGGGCTCTTTAGTTTGGAGAAGAGGAGGCTGAGGGGTGACCTCATTAATGTTTACAAATATCTAAAGGGTGAGTGTCACGAGGATGGAGCCAGGCTCTTCTCGGTGACAACCACTGATAGGACAAGGGGTAATGGGCTGAAACTGGAACATAAGAGGTTCCGCTTAAACTCGAGAAGAAACTTCTTCTCAGTGAGGGTGACGGAGCCCTGGAACAGGCTGCCCAGAGAGGCTGTGGAGTCTCCTTCTCTGGAGACATTCAAGACCTGCCTGGACACGTTCCTGTGTAGCATTATCGAGGCGTTCCTGCTCTGGCAGGGGGATTGGACTTGATGATCTTTCGAGGTCCCTTCCAATCCCTGACATTCTGTGATTCTGTGAAAAGTAAACAAATATATTTCTCTATTACTAATCCTAATGTTTGTGGACTGTTTAGAAGTCACCACATCTAGTGTCCGAAAAAAAGTAATTTGCCTCTTGTCCAACTTTACCATTATTAACAGTAATGATAATAATAATAACATTGTAGCATCTAGAGTTTAGTAGGAAGGATACAAATCTTTACAAATTATGTAAAAAACCAAGTATAAATCTCAAGCGACGAAAGTAATCTAGAGGACATTTACAAGCACAGCTCATTCATCTACTCTCCTCTGGTTAAAATTTCACTCTTTTGGATTTTTATTGTTTAATTATTTTTCTTTTCTCCAAAATATGAGGTGGAGAGAAGTGAGTTTGATTTTACTCTGTGAGTTAAGGCCTAAATCAGTGAGCTGTGTGTATTTCTGGACAGACAATAGCACTGCTACCAATCTGCCTGCCACTGCCCCTCAAGCTTCTGCCACTCCCAGTGTGAAACTCACGAGGAATATCAACAATCCCATGTGCAAACAGATAAAATGAACACCTAATTTTCAGTTTCAAACTCACCATGTAGTCTCCTTTATGCATTTTCTCAAAACAATTTTTACATTAAATGAGTATGTTGAAAAGAAAACAAAGCAGAAACTATTACGGTGCACTATGTGAAAGCTGAACTAAGCTATTCATAACAGGTCAAAAATATACAGTTCGTATTTTGACTCCATAAGTCACCAACTCTTAACTCAGGATACTGCCTTACTACTGTAAGGCCTCTAACAGGAAAAAAAAAAAAAAAGAAAACAAAAACAAAACAGCAGAGGAAAAAAGAATAAAGTTACATTTTACTATCTGTTTTACTTCCTTCACAGGAACTGAACCCAAATAAACACTTGTCCAAATCACTCTGAACTGCATAACAGCATTGATGAAGGTGACAGCTCCAGTTTGACTAGCAAAAGCCTCATTGTCTGCCCAGCAGCTCAGTCAGCTTTGTTCAGGAGCTGTCAAATTTGTGAAGTTCTCCGTTCTGGATTTTAAGCCCTAGCAGGGCACAGTGACCCCAGACACTCCTAATTCTGTACGCCCATTTTCCTAAGGAAGATTCTGCAATCTGACTGAAAAATGACAATCCCTTTGAGAATATGATGGCCACAGTGGCCACAGAGGAGCATCTCCACTGAGAAGACCAAAACCAGGCATTTGCCAGGTAAGACAGAGGATGGGGTTGGAGGGGACTTGGGTGGAGACAGGATGCTGCACATCACACAGGACATGAGAAGAGCCTGAAGCAGAACACACTGCAGAAAATCTCAACCAGAAATCGTTGCTGTAGCAGGTTTTTACCAGTGGGCATCTGGAATCAACATTTCATTCATAAATTTCAAAATCATAAATAAATTTTCCATAAATGTGATCAAATTATCCTGATGTTACATTACCTTGTGTTTATTCGCAAACAGGTCGTCTTAAAACTTTAATAGCTTTACTGATGTTATTTTCTTCCTTGCCTACTGGTAAAGCATAGTTTTGAAAAAAGTTTCTCAGCTCCATAGACACAAAAGTTTATTGCTATTTTAAAGCCAAATTACATTCTTCATTTGCCCAATCTCCATATCTTGCAGACTCTTTTCTCCTCATCCAGAAATCATTTTGCTTTTTGATTTGCAAGAAGAATATCAGATTCAAGTGAATTTTCACAGTGCAATCATGTAAAGAGATACAGTTCAAAAGCAACACATTTGGTCTTTGGATAACAGATAACTTTTATGACAGCTGTCCTTCTTTAAATATATGTGTGTGTGTGTATATGTGCGTATGCATACATATATAGTCTGAAGTCAGTAGAAAGCTATTCAGGAGTCATATACAATGTCTTAAAATAGTAGTAAAATGTGAGTGTAAAGCTTCACAGTAAAAGAGTCAAAAAGTTCATCACTATGAAGGAAACTGAAACACCAGCAGTACATGGGGCAGAGCAAACTGATGCCAAAAAAAAAAAAAAAAAAAGCTTTAAATTCTGGTTGCCTTCTACCAATGTTTCTCAGCTTTCACTTCTGCTGTTCACTTTGAGCCTTCTGCTCTGTTTTTAAAAAGCTTCTTATCATGACATCTGCTTAATTCTATAGCCTGTATCTCCTACACGTGCTGGAACAGTCACCTATCTGTACTCATGGCAGATCAGTATGCCACTGGGATCATCATCCCAACAAGTGAATGTGAAGATGTAAAAGGTTCTTGTACCGTGTTGTCTTATTCACAAGAAATTACTTATTCATACTTACTTATAGTACAACAGCATTAATGGACACAGCATCTACAGACTACTAGGAAAAGCCAGTTGCACAGAGCTCAAACTGTGATGGGAAACGTGACGTCAATAAAACAGATAAAAAAGATAATCAGGTCACACAATCATTTGGGTCTGATATCACAGATTCTTTAAGCGAAATATTTCCTTTAACATGCTAGAGCTGTGCTCTATACAAATAAAGCTGCCACACTTAAGACCTCCAGTCCAGTTGTAGAAAAGGTTTTCTCTATGAAGAAGTCAATGTGACAAAGAACTTACACAAAAGCCTTTTTTTTTTTTTTTTTTTAAGCAAAGAATTTCTTCCAAAACCTCTGTGACCCCAATTATGCTATCAAAGCTATGCAGGCAGCGCTGTCCATCCCCACACGGGATTTACCAGGTTATGAGGATGCTCTACAGACAGGTATTGGTCAAGGTCAATCTGGCTAGCAGACGAGGGTGCTGTCCAACACAAGCATTCATATACTGGACTAATTTGCCTTTTCCCCCCTCCATTTCTTCTGAATGGCTGTTTTTTAACCTGAGAGGAAAAGTGTTAATAACACTTATTCTAAAGTTGAAACTGTTGGAGAGCTATGCAGAGGAAGCATGAGAGACTGTAAAATGCTCATTACACTTCTCTGTAACTACAGTGACCTAAGAAGAAAATGTTTTATACAGAACAAGTAGCTTGCACTACTTGTCCTTACCCATAGCTGTAACAATAAAAAAATTATTCTGTGGTCAGAGGTGAATTGCCTGAAGAATCTTTATAACAAGACCAGGTCCAAACAAAAGGTTGGATACATTTAAATTCAATTGAGTAATGATGTAATATGCTCCTTGAGTTGTGCTATGTGGCACTCAAAGGCTCTTTTGCATCAGAAAGCAAGACCTGCTGGAGGACTTAGTAAGCTCATATTAGAACTACCACAAATTCTTCCCAAATAATCACTGTTGAGGGTCAATTATGTATCATACACTATCGATATGCCAAATTCTGGCTGGGCAATCACTGAAAAGTACCTTTCTTATAATTACGAGGTTATTTACTACATTAAAGAAATATATGCACAAATGCAGACTCCCTGAGGAGTCTCTTAGAGATATATTTGTTTCTGGTCTTACAGATAAGTGTGCCATCAAAACAAACTCTGCTCAAAATTGGCAAATATCTATAAAATTATAATCTCAGCCTATAAAGATGAACCCTGAATTAAGCAACAGAAATGCACTACGTTCATAAAAATGATGAAAGAAAAAATTGGTTCTGTTACAATTGTGTGTTCTGTGTGACAAAGGATGTCTGAACTGTAAATATGTAGGGTTTATTAAAACAGAAAACTAAATTTTAAAGTATTTTCAAACCTTGTTTTTGTTATTAATAGTACCACAAAATTAATACCATTACACATCATATTTCATAAAGCACATTTAAATGTCTGGGGTGTAAAGGTTATTATTCATTTATACCTTATTAGATGCTTCCCTTTCTTCCATAACACTGTTCATCTGGCTTACACTTCATGCTCAAGTCATGCAGATTGGAGCTGACTCTCAATTACACAAAGTCTTTCTCCAAAGATGACAGTCCAAATACAGTAGAGATAAAATACATCAAGGTTTAAAATAGGTCCGTTCAGCACCACTGCCACTTCATCATGAAATGATATAATTCACTGATGCCTCTGCCTAGCCTAACATATGTTCTATTCACAGCCTGCGTCACTCTTCATTTGTAATTATTTCCCTTTTTTCCCCCCCATCTTGTAATACTTTGCTTGGTTGAAGACAAATACTGAAAGGAAAGAAGAGTATTATCATATGATGACCTGTTCCAGGGTGTTAAGTCCCTGTCAAGGTTTGATTTTAACATGGGGTATTGATGACAGTACATCAATTCAGGCATCATGTCCGGAATTAGACTATATTAATTATCACTTGAGTGCAGTATGCATGAAAGTGCTGTTTCATTGACTAAAAGGATTTGACTGAATAAAAATCCATTTCTCATCTGGTTGCTTATGGATAAAGACATTTTTTCTCCGTGCTGTGGACTGTTCTTTATTAAATATGATACTTGTAAGATTGAATAGACTGTCTAATTCAACAACAGACATGAATATTTTTAAACAAAGAATATTAAATTCATTGTTTTGTTGACAACTGCTTAACAATGTATCAAAGTTTACAGTTTAGACATCACATAGCAAAATACAAAGTGTATGTGCGTACATAATATGTATATAAACAAAATATTAATTTAAACCGAAAAGGATTATGAAAAAAATTAATTTTATAATGGCATATAGGTGAAAAAAATCCTACAGTTCCATTTTCACATATCAAGAAAGTGTATTTTAATGTAGAGAATTCTTCCTAATTTTCCATTTAATAAAAAAAATATGAAGTTCAAGGTCACTGAAAATGTCAGTGAGACCTAGACACCCAGGAAAATTCTACTTTATACCCCTTACTATGTAAACTATGAGTTACCTGCAGAGTAACTGGAAAGAGAGCTGAACTTTTAGGTGTAAATATCCACAGAGATAAGTAAACCAGCATATGGTAACATAGTTACACTCAAAAATTTACCTCTCTCTGCAATTTTTAAAAAATGACTATTTCAGTCATTGTCCAGAAAAATGAGGTTTCAGTCTTTGCTTTATGCTGGGCGTGAGCTGCCTCGTGTATTTCCATTGCCACACTGAAGTGCCACAGGACATCCCCACATTAAGGCCACTGCACAGATGTTGCTCACGGCATCTAAGCTCTCTCTAGTGCACCAGAGATCCTCCCATCCTCTTTTCACCATCCAGCTGCGCTGGGAGATGATGTTGGGAGAAACAGAAGCTAAAACAGTTGGGCTTAGTGGAAAGCCTCATACTTAAATGCTAGCACAAGCTGTTGATACATAATTAGAATTATGAATATTTTTATTAGTTACATTTAATTAGTTATGCAACTTGTATCTATCTACTGATCTATCTATATCTGCATTTAGAGTTTTCCTTAGAAACTCCAAGCAGAAGAGAACCATATAATGCTGCTAATTTTTAAAACCCATGTTATACAATTAGAGATCTAAGGAAATGGGAGAAACTAAGGAAATTGGAGAAACTAGTTCTGCGATTCAAAGGTATCAATAACCTTTGAGTAGACTCTCCAATTACTTGCATAATAAACATAATGAAATTAAGAAAGATACATTCCCAACACTTTAAATCTTGCTTAGTCACAGTACTCAGCTACAATCAGAGACCAGCTTTAGCCAGTTTTAAAGAATCTCAAGGATTAAAAATTACAACCAATCAGAGAGTTACACTAAATTATACCTTATCTGATGTTTCAATAAGCAATGAGTTTCAGTAATGATAACTTTCACTAAAAGGATAAAGCTAGAAGATGATTATTAAGAAGGCATCAGAAAAAGCATTCACAAATCCCAAAGATCTTCCCATCAGCGAGGAGATAATATCTTGTATTGCCATAGCAGATGATACAGAGGGGGTTTTTTGCTTATAAATCAGGTGAATTTTACGGAGAGTATTAAACTTCAAACAAGGGACCCTGTGGGATCAATAGTCAGCGCTCTCCTGTTTTGGTAGGAAGGGGGAATCACCTCATTTTACACATTACCCTTCCTAATACTTGACCCCCCTGCCCTTTTGTTTCCAGGTCACAAGCAGCAGCACGCAGGAACTCCGCTTGCTTTTGTGGTAATAGCCATTGTAAGGATGACCGTACTCACAAACTTAAAAAAATAACAGACGTAAGAACTTAAATCCAGAAGAAAGAAAAAAAAAATAAAGCATATAAGTGTATAGCGCAATGTTTTCATAACTTCTGAATACCTGAACAGCAAAAAAAAGTCAAGATTGCTTTCTCTTATAGAGAAGCATGGCATGACAAAGTGGCAGATTAATACGATTACGCTTGCTCTGCCTTCTCCATTGCATCCTCCTTGGTGAAAAATTCTTGGCTTCTAGCTGTCAGGCCTGTGGTAGCACAGGTGAAATTAACTAGTAGGCTCTCTCCTTCTCCTCCACCTCTCACTTGGTTTGCACGCATACCGAATTCTTCGACTCCAACGCGTTACAAATTCTCGCACGTTAAAAGCCTGATCCTCGCTGTGGAACAGTATCTACGGAAAAGTATGATGTGAATGAATGGCACCATTCATTCAAGTCAAAAGAGAGCCAGGGTTTACTGTACAAAACCGAGGCTGATTGACAACAGAACGCTGCATAGGTTATGCAAAATCAGGGAGGCTACGAGGTGGGAATGAATGAATGGGAGCTGTGTGCTGAATGGGTGACTCACCACACCTACACCCTTCCGCGAGGTGCTTGCAAATATCTTAGGAACAGCCTCAGTAAAACATCGTTATGCCAATGCTTAAACTCCATCAAACCCTAGGAAACTACAGAGATTATTTTAATAGTTTAGAGTGTTATTATGGGCATTATTTTAAAATACTTTTCCTGATTAAATACCAACTGCAATCTGCTACCTCAAAAAAAAATGCCAATAGAGCTCCATGCTTATTTGGATGACTCAGTGATCAAATTAAATCACATTATCTTTGATCTTTTGGTTACGGTGATGTAATCAAGAAACTTTTGATCTGGGAGTAACATCTTTTAGCTTGCAGCTGTCTCCTATGAATATTTGCTACATATCCATCTTTGTATGTATAATATAGTCATTGCTTCCGGATGAGAAGCAACACGTTTTCGCATCTTTCATGCAGTAAAAAGGGAATGATACTCAGCCAACAGTCCTGCAGAGGCTGGAGGAAGAAGACAATATGGGTTGCAATAAGAAATAAAACTAGACATCCGTCGAAACAGGCTAACAGAAAACGTATTCCGACTGCCTCACAATGTCTGAGTCCTGCATCATTACAGTTGTAGAAACACTGGAGAAAATATGGATCAAAACAGGGATAAACGAGACAGCTCGCAACTCATTCTCACAGCACCCTGCACAGGAAATTAATCTGATCCCAAGATCTCAACACATCAGAACTTTGGAGGTATTTGCAAGATCGTGCACTCATGATCTTAATCATCTAGATTGACTGGTAGCACTGTGGGTAGAAAAAGAATATTGTTTCTGGACTTCAGTGGATAAAGTGGCTTCACTGGACCTCAGTGGCTTCACGGCCACACCCAAAGAGTGGCTGTCAATGAGTCCATGTCCAAGTGGAAGCCAGTGACAAGTGGAGTTCCTCAAAGATCACTACTGGGACCAGTCTTGTTTAATATCTTTGTCAGTGACGTGGACACTGGCATTGAGTGCACCCTCAGCAAGTTTGCTGACAACACCAAGCTGTGTGGGGTGGCTGACAGCCTGGAAGGTAGGGATGACATCCAGAGGGACCTCAACAGGCTGGAGATGCAGTCAGCTTCTCGATGGCTATGTTGAAGCTTCATTAT
This sequence comes from Trogon surrucura, assembly GCA_020746105.1. Lineage (NCBI taxonomy): Eukaryota > Metazoa > Chordata > Aves > Trogoniformes > Trogonidae > Trogon > Trogon surrucura. The sequence continues at coordinate 6,294,946 of CM036658.1, forward strand.
AGGCCAAGATTATTTTTTATCAGCCTCCATTGCATCTGGCAAGGTCAATATGAAGGAGTTCATAGTCTGGGTTTTTTTTCAATTATCACAAGTTTCAGCTCACACCATAGCTAAACATCCTCCATTATGTGAAACTATCACTCTGTTCTAAGTAGAATAGTAAAAGAATATTGAGGAAGACTTCTCAAAAAAATTGTTTTTCTATGATCTCACATTTTCACAGTTCTTTACATTCACTCTCCAGGTAGTGTTGTGCAACAAAAGGTTTTCAGTCCAATATTTGTCAATCTTCACCTGAGTAATAAATACCAGTTGTCAGTACTGACTGGAGTAGCGAACACATTACTTCAGGAGAAAAGCTTCCCTTTATGTTTCAGAAATGAAGGAATGGCAGAATGAAGTTTGGCAAAAAATGCACTGAGATTACACCAATTCATGTTAACTGTTGCTCACCATTAACCTTGCCTTTCCCAGCTAAACTGGAAAACTTACTGAAAAGCCACAAGAAGTGCATCTAATGCATATTGTTACAGGCTCAGTAGAAATGGGACAGGCTAGGGAGCTGACAGTGGCAGTACCGTGTAATTTTCTCTACAGGTGGACAGGGGTTGGCATTCATTTTAATCTTGGCATGTCTCCACAGCGTTAATGCTATCACTGTAATTCATAATACCACTGACTATAAATGATGGCTACCCCTCTTAGAGAGACACACGAACCCCCAATTAACTTCCTACAATGGAGTTCAAGACGTTCCTCAATGTACCTCCCTCTGTTACAACTCACTAAGTCCCACAACTTCGTTTCTTTTCATTTCTGTATGCACCTATTGAATGACATGGAAAAAATATCACAGAAGGAAAGACCAGCAGTATATTGATGATGCTGCGGTGCTGCCTATCCATCAACATCTACAGCTGCATCAATATCACCTACCAGCCAGTCAATGGATGAAACCAGACCAGAAAAAGAGGGAGTAAACAGCACAGAGGGTAATGAAGAGTGTGACAAATCAGGAGAGAAAAAGCATTTCAAAGGATTCACAGCGAAGATACATTTTACTTTGCTTTGAGACGTACACAATATTGGTCAATTCAATTCTTAGATTAGAAGTGGTCTTGGATTTTTCCCTGACACTAAGTTTCATCCATTGCTAATGCCTTCACTTTCTTGTTGCTAGAAAACTTCTTCCAATCCTGCTGGATGATCATAAGATCATAGGAAAATTCAGGTTGGAAGGGACTTTAGAAGGTCTTTAGTCCAACCTCCTGCTCAAAGCAGGGTCAGCCATGAGGTCAGACCAGGGTTATCCAAAAATGACTGAATGAGTGATGTCCTAGCCTCATTACGTCTGCTTCTTGGCTGGGCTATATGCAACAATTGGACACAATATTTTCATTCTAAAAACTGGCTGGTATAGCACATTCATCCTTAACAAGATGTTCATTCTTAGCATTATGGTCCTTAGCTGGTGTATTCTTAACTCTGACCATCTCCCCTTGCCACAGTGGCTTCCCTTAGAGTTTAAGAGATGTTCAAAGTCTGTTCAAATATTAAAAAGATGTCAGCAGCCTACCTAAAAGACTGACTAAAGCTAGACAGTAGTCCTCTGACCTGAAGAAACTCTCACAAAAGGGAAAAAAGCTTTCTTGGGGTTAGTCAGAAACTGCAAAATGCCTTCCCAGAAGAGCTACAGATCATCTGAAATCCCATCACTCCAAGAGTAAAGTTCAGTTCTGTGATGCCATATTTCTATAATTAATATGTGTATTTTAATATAATTCTCGGTGTAAAAACCACTGTTTATATTGGTACAGACATCACGCTCCACAGATTTACAGTACCTATTATGTTTTTAACTAAATTCCCCCAAGAACGTTTTAAATGTTTAGTATTTTACTGTACACACGTTTCCATTTGTAAAAGAAGTGGAAGAAACACACTTATTAGCTACATAGACTGATACTAAAATGTTTTGCTTTGGGTTTCCAAGGCGTGATCTTCAGCATGTATATATATAACTTGGCTCTCATTTGCTTCCAAATAAAAGCTCACATTTATTAGGAATAAACATTTCATAACTGAAACTTAGAAAAACCTTGGCAGAAATGAGGCAATTTTCCAAAGAGAAGCAACAGATAATGAAGATATGCAGAAACAGTGTACGCAGAACAGAAATGTGAACTGACATATTAGCAGTGCCCTACACTGGAGTCACTCAGGCAAAGAAAAACTGTTATGAAGACCTAAAATATATAACTTTGTATCCTAAACCATATTGCTAACTTTTCCGACACTAGTTGATCTTACGAGGCGCAACTGAGGGAGCTGGGACTGTTCAGTTTAAGGAAGAGGAGGCTGAGGGGGGACCTCACCATGCTCTATGATTACCTGAAAGGACATCATAGAGAGGCTGGTGCTGGTCTCTTCTCAGAGGTCATTAGGGACAGAACCAGGGGGAACGGGTTCAAGTTGCAACAGGGCAAGTTTAGACTGGACATTAGGAAGAAATTCTTCATGGAAAGAGTGGCCAGGCACTGGAACAGACTGCCTAGGGAGATGGTTGAGTTGCCATCCCGGGATGTGTTTAAGTGTCGCTTAGACGTGGTGTTGGGTGATGTGGTTTAGGACTGAACTTGTGGTGTAGGGTTAATGGTTGGACTCGATGATCCCAAGGGTCTTTTCCAGCCTGAACTGTTCTATGATTCTATGATAGTTTTACAATCATGATATTCTGCATAGGGTGTAAAATACTGTGGAAAATGAAGGAAATATTCTAGTACTGACAGTGCATGTACTGTGAAATCTAGAGCCAGATTAACCTAAATGTTACTTTTACAACTGGTGTACTTACATATTGAATAAAACTATCAGTAAAACACCTTCAGCATTTTTTAATAAATTTGATGTAATTAGCTGGCATGAATGACAATGACAACGGATTTTTATTCACAATTTCTTTACATTTTTATGTGTCCACAATAATTATAGATTTGGTCTTTTGAAAAATAACCATGTAAATTGCCACACAGACTGGATAATAATTAAATCCACCTCCATCCTTATTAAGCATTTTTGTTACCTTTTCCTTATAAGCCCCTTCATTTTTTCTATAAATCTCCAACAACTAAACTCTTAATTTATTTTCCAATATGATGGATACACTGGTGATTCCTCCACTTCTCTAGTTTTCACTAATTGTGTATATCTCTTGTCTCTTCCAAGGGAGAACACAGATTAACTCTGTCTTGAATACAGTTTATTTAACTGTGTTACTTTTCACAGATTTCATTTTGGGTTTAGGTACGACTCATTGATCTCAATGTATACGCAGTTCTAAAGAAATTACAGATTTAAAAATTTACTATTGGCTTGTTTAAATCCATACATTGAGAGATCCCATTTCTACAGACCTTATGTAATCTCACTTTTTTGTTTGTTTGGTTTGTTTGTTGGTTCAAGGGAAAAAGAAAAAAACATTCTCAATAGTCTGGGACTCTTCTGAAGGAACAGTTCAAGTTGTGAGTACTTTTGCTCGGCCACTGATTTATTTTTTCAAGGAAACGGACTGGACTGCTTTAATTGGCAGCTGGAAAGCCTGACTTGCTCATACGGGCATGCTGCCAGAATATTAAAAAAAAAGAAGGGAGAAAAAAAAAAGTCCTTGTTTGGGGAACTGGTGGGAAGGAATGCATTCCTGTTTCTCAGTCAATGACAAATTCTCCTCCCATCTTCCACCTCTTCATTATCTGTTCAGTTGAAGCTACTGGAAAGGCATCTTTTGCTAATTGATGATGATAATATTACATAACATTTACAGGCCTCTTTCAGAATTGTGACTTTATTGTTCCACCCCAAGAGAATAAATTCACGGTAAAATTTTACCTTGTTAGCACAACCATGTTTAGAGTATTCTACAGTAGCACATCAGCTACAAATCAGGACCAATTTTTATCCTCCATATGAAATTCATATTTTACTAAAGACTAACAGTAAGTCAAGGTGAATTAGCAAAAAGTTGAAAAAAAAAGATAATGTTTTTATTACACTGCTTGCATCCTGACAGCTACAGACTATAGTATTACCAGTCTTAAGTAAAGTAATTTTTTTGTATGCTTGAGGTCTCTGCTACAGCTCCTGGTTTCTTCTACTTCTAGCTCCTGGCTAAATCTATTGGGGAGTGGGGGGTGGTGACACGTTTTTCTGAATTACTTCAGACTATTCAGTCCTTGACATTTTGTCCAAAATTTTGAGAAGTTGTGGGATGCTGGTGGCTCCAGTACATGGGACTTCAAGCTCACTTCTCAAGAAGGGTTTGGATTTGCTGCTAATACACAGCCAGATTCCTTAGAGTTTAGTGCTGCTGCCCATAAGTCCTAACAACAACTAAGTAGTAAAACAGTACCTGAATTTGGGAGAGAACAGCACTTTGATGAGAAAACACGATTTAGATTTTCAAATAATTGTTCAGGAACTGTGAGAAATCAGGTGATATATCAGAAATTGCATTTTGGCAAGTGATTGTAAGAAACAAAGATTGAAATACCCAACAGACAGTAATGTGTATCAAGGAAAGTGTTACTGCTATAAGAGTTACCCAATGTGTGAGGAAATAACACTTTACGTTCTGAAAACCTATGTAGATATTTAGGCAGAATGATTTAAAGTAATGGTTATTTGCGAATAAAGAGCAAACCAATACTTCGCTTCTACTTTGATCCCTTGGCCTGTTTTTCTCTGCTTGGCCCAGGAACGTGACTAGGAAGACCCCATCTAGGATTTACCCGTCGTTATGGAAGACCACAGGACTGGGATGTTCAGCTCCTACATATCCCTTCACACAGATTCTATTGGAAAGTGGAAGTATCATGTGGAGCAACATGAAAAGTCTGGATGACAGGTGTTGAGTGATTAAATATCTCCAGCTGGAAAGTCCACGGGATTCTGAGCTAACATGTGCTAGGAAAGACAAATGACTGCCTTTATTGTAGATTAATTTATATAAGACATGCTTTGTTTACACTAGAAGTTCTTTGTGGGCAAGAGTTGTTGTCATTTTTTTTTTTCAAATTTGGATTGCAGTCTAGAGGATATTAGCTGGTGGCTAAAATGTGAGTTTCCTGCTCTTTCTGAAAACCAAGAAAAATTACTTTTCATGGGCTTGGATGAGAGAAAGGAGCAGGGAGTATTTTGTTCTTGGCTAGCCCTCCTAGAGACCTAGGAACACTCTGCAGAGACTATAATATGCTCTCTCTGAGATTTAAAAACCTTGGAGAGGAACGGTGCTACGCAGCACTCATAGAAGCTATCACATTATAGACACTGGGGGAGCTGCTAAATTGCTAGGGCAGGAAACAGCAACTAATTCTTGGATTGCATCCCAGCAAGGCTGACGTTTAGGGGAAAGCAAGGCAACCGTGTGCCTACTTCCTAACAAGGAAACCAAAACTTAGATGATCCTGTCTACAAATCACAAGATTTTCCAGTAAAGTATATTAGCAATATATTAGCAATCTAAAGATTTTTGTCTGAAAAATTAATTTCAGACGTGAAAACACAGAACTTGGAGAGCCACAGATGGCTTCCTGAAGAATGTCAATTACTCCTGGTCACGAGCATGGGCCAGTACAGAAGTAAACCTGGGTCATAATGCTGAACCTCACAATGGTTAAATCACAGTTTGTCTAGTGGAAAACCTACCACAGCTTTCTCTGAAGTCACTGGAATGAGACAGTGCTGGAGACAAGAAGTACTGGAACCAAGTCCTGACCCAGCAAAGCAGCTCCTATGTCTTGTAGTCAAGAAGATTTCCCCAAGTTGTGTCCTTTGCCTTCAGCTGACAGGTTGCAGAGTCAGATTGTGGAGGAATCTGACTTTGTCTCAGCCTCAGTTTGTGTGTGTCGATCCCTGAAGTTAAAACACTTGCCACACAGCACCAAAAAATTTCTCAAAGTTTGCCAGGGCTTTGCCAATTAGTATTCATTAAGTGTTGCACTTCCTCTAATGGAAGGTACTGCACAATGTTTTAGTAGCAAATACTTGTATTAGATTTGCTAGAAATAAGTAAGCTAGCCTTCCTATGATTTTAGATTTTTCTGAGTGATAAACCTGTCTCTCGCGTGACTGAAAAAGAGAATATTTTGCTTTGATTTTTTTTGTGGTTCAACTCTCATAGTATGTAGCTTCCCAGTTTAAGAACTTGCTTGACTGTAACCTGAAGAATGTGCCATTTGCATCCTGATCTTCCAGAAGGATTTCTGACATGGAAAAGACGGAAAATATAAGGACATGGATTTAATTTTAAACTTCTTTGAGTCTCCTACAGCTACGGCGGATGGGTTTTCTCAAGACCTTTCAGCTCTGTTTTTATGCTAATCAACAGTAAAACTTGTACTTTGCTCATCAACTGAATAAAAAAATCTAATTGTACTTATCTAAGGACATAACACTAATTGTGATGGTTATTTAATACAGCTACGGGTGGGTCCTCAGGGCAACCTAGCAAAGTAACAGCAATTTAGCTAGATGTCCCAGAACCAGCTTTAAACTAGATTTTCTGGAGAATGATAAAAGCAATTGTGAGTAGCAGAGGTTTCAGTGCAGGCTATAGAATACTCATGAGACTTTAGATAAATACAGACCCCGAAAAGTTTTTCCAAAGGACTATACCTATACTGTACACTGCTTAACCAACTAAAGAGTTAACACAATACCAAACATATACTTGTTTTATTGATTGAAATGTTTTAAAAAGCCCAGCATGCATGTTAAAAGATACACAGGCTGCTTGCTTTTTTTTTTTGCCTTTTTTTTTTTTTAGGAAAACATAAAAAAATTTGGAGTAGCAAGGGTGACCTCCAGTGTGCAATAAGTTTATGTCATTACATCTTACAAGTAACAAAATACCTTCTTGGCCTACTATTAATTTTGATCATCCTACAAAAGGAAGTATTTACTTTATTTCTTGTGCAAAACACAGAAATTCAAAATATTGCCTTCTGCTTTGAACAGCAATTTTCAGATAAAATTCTGTGTTTCTCTGTATTATAGGGAGCACTATGAAAAATAACCAGCTAAACAGAAAAATTATAAAATCTGTTTCTTGTTCCTGTCCAAATGCAGATGATCACAGTCTGATTTTTTCTTCTAGAATTAGAGTATCTTCAATTAATAAATGTATCACAGAGGCTTTTGTATTTTTAAGAAAATAAGAGCACTATAGACTAATAATGGAACTACTGTGTACAAAACACCTCAGCTCACAGTTCAACTCACACTGCAAACCTCTGCAAATTTAAAAATATTCAGGAATTCAGAGGAACCAAAACTATCATAAGAACTCATGCAAAATGTATGTATATAAAAAATATATGTATATATAAAAAAGTATCTTAGTAAGCTAATCATTTGGTACAGTGTCTAATAAACTTCACAAAAACCTGTATTAGCATCTATTCAAGAAAAAAGTAAAGCCCATGTTCCAAAAGGTAAATTCATTATATTGATGAGTTGTGTCAGATGGATGTCTTTGAATGGAACCCTTAGTCAATGGGGTATCTTTAAATGAAAACCTAGCAGACGTCATCATAATGAATTCAAAACGAAGAGCGTTATTTTTACACTCTTTTTTATTTCCACCATCATTACACAACTTACCTTTTGATGATTAATTTTGAAATAGTTTTCCTAATAAACTAGGGAGCATTTTTTAGCTAACTGCAAGCACACAAAAGATCTAATTACGGGTGCCTAGTGGTGCTACTGTCTGTCAACGTAAGTGTCATTCAGGGTCTGTCAGTGTTCCCATTATACATCCCTACTTTCAGAGGGTTATAATGTGAATGTTAAAATTTGCTTCAGGCTGATTCCTGGCATATTGTGCAAGGTATGAGGCTAGAACTGTTTTTGTTATTTTTTTTTCTTTTTAAATATTTTTTTTTAAATTGTCAAGTTTAGATGTTTTAACCCATACCTACAGAAAAGGAAAGGGCTAGTATGAGCACATGCCTTTCCAAATGGCAGTAATATAAAAGCAGCTTATTGTTTTAGAAACTTGAATGCTGCATACTGATTATCCAAATGTAGAAGAAAGACCACCATTGCAGCATTTAAGTCAAATCATTTCATTTGCCTTCCTTATTCAGCTAATCACACTATAGACAAAGAACCCAATTTCATGATTGAGGATAGAGGGAGTTGGCCTTATGGTTTCATTGATCAGTAGATTACGTATTTGCACATAGGAAATGCTTGGAAATACTCCACTTTCTAATTCTTCCTTTGGACTTCTTGCACACTCTCATATAAACTATCTTTGCACATCAGCAGGAGGATGTAAATGCCACACACCATTATACCGCAAACCTCGTGCTTTACAATGTCTATAATAAAGTGGATTACCACTAAGTCTCAAACCTTGATTTTACAATAGAAAACACTCAGGATGTTGGCAACAGCACACAAACTGTCCCACAATGACATGAGATAAGCACATACCCATAGCGCTTAAATGCAAGATGGCGAGAGTCGAGAGCAAGGAGGTTGGCTAGCAATCCATGAAATTCCCTCCAAGCTCGTGAACTGTGCACGTGAGCAGGTGGAAAGACCTTCAATATCAGTAAAAGGGATGCTGATTCAATATTTTGAAAGATTTAAATGATGCCACATGAAGAAACCTTTTTATTTTCTTTTTCTTTCAGAGATGGACAGCTCTATTAGCATTTTCACTGTGAAATTATAAACTCACAATTTAAAATTTTGTCAAAAGTAATGCTTTTCCGAGCCCAATTAGAGCAAAAATATGTTAAAATAACTAAATGTACCCCTAAAGAAGTGTAGTTCTTTTATGCATTTCTCACGGTAACAGCTGTTTTTAACAGGGACTATCATGACTTTGAGGCAAGGAATCTAATTTTTATCTTTCCCCAATCTGGGATTTCAACTTGATGGAGGCCTCAATATTTCTGTATGTTCTTAAACAATAAAATAATCAACTAAATGCAAGTACTTGAATTTGTATTTTGGTTTTGACACCTGAGTGTATACTTATTTATTCGGTAACGAGGGTAGAGAATGCAAGGAAACACACTTTTCTAGTGCTTTCACGAGCTATATATTGTTGTTTGGCCTACAGTTTCTCCAAGTGTTTGAAACCACAAAAATGCCACAAAACAAAGGCACAGGAGCATAATATTCTGTTATGACCTTAGAGGATGGTTGCTTTATTTTCAATCAGTAAATTTTTTAATAGGGGTCATACATCTACACACATTCACAATATTAAACAAAAAAGCACTGAATTCAGTGTGTCATGGGCCTCAGCTGAAATCAAGGCCCATTTCAAGCTGTTGTAGGGCAATATAGAGTTATAAGATTAGTGACACTGTAAACTGGAAATTTCTTGCTGTATTATAATTAATGTTGTAAAAATAAATGCAGATCAAAAGTTTGTTCAAAAACTTAGTACTAGAAAAATATTTCTTAACAAGTTCAAAGTATCCCATTAAATTCAGTCGCATTAGGTGCTCGTGTGCACCAGTATAAAAACACCGACAGCAATTTTTCTGCATCCATTTTTCAGAGAGGAAACCCTTCTCAATTGTTTTCTGAAGTAAGTTTACGTCTGCCCATCGACTTTAACGCAGGGTTTTAGCAGTCTGCAGGGTTTTTAAGAGAAGGCCTTCGCCCTCTCCCCCCCACCCCAGCCTTTTCTCCATGTGTCGAGAGACCATTTTAATTCACTCGCCAAGAAATTCTCGGAGGGGCTGGTACACGTGGTAACACGGGAGCCAATATCGAAGCTATCAGTTTTCATACAGCCTGGCTGGACCTTTACATTACTGCTGCCCCACATTTATTGTTCTCTCATTGCAGCTGTCAGCATCGCCTGACAGCGTATTATGGAGTACATGGCTACCAAGTCAGTATCAATCAGGCCATGATCATGCAGATAAAAGTGGCGGACTACTGATAATAGGCCTTAAATCAGATCATCATGGCTTAAGTATAAGATTCTTAAAAGCCACGAGCCTTGCGGGACTTCCTGCTACTTCCATCAGCTACGAAGCAAACTTGCGCAACACCTGCAAACTTTGTAGGACTGTGTGAACAACAATGCTAAAAATAAGAAAGCCCCACCGCGTTCTGCAAGTCAAGGTGAGGATTAGCTGAGATTTTTCACTAGCTGCCTTCTAAGTCATGTGCGGCAGGAATGGTACACAATACCTGCCATTACACTAATGCTCTTTTTTTCTTTTTTTTTCCTTTTTTTTTCCCCCACCCCCACCCCGCCACTGGTAACAGCAGTTTTGCTGTGCTTTGAAACTCTCTCACTTCAAAAGCACTTCAACTTGATATGGCCATTTAACAAGAAAAACAGGAGAACGCGTACAGTTTAGCGGCATTCTTCACCAAACTGAAAGCGCCATGTTAAAAACAAAAGGATCTAATTTGTCCTAGACATAAATAATAAAACAAAACAAGAGTCGCATGCAAATTTAGTAACATAAAATTTTAGGTGATAAACAGAATGGAGCCTGGCTTCTTGTTTAGTATTCCTTAGTTATCACCATAATTGCTGCATGTCTGTCATCACCAGGAAAAGAAAAAAGTGTCTCTCTCAGCTGCTCCCCTGCTTGTTTTGTTCACTGTATTCTTGTAAAGTGGGAGAAAATAAGTGTCATTTAATGAATAGTGCTATTCTTTGTCTGACAGCTTCATATCTGTTAGGTGTAGGAGGCCTAGTACTTTCCTTTTCTGATAATGTTTTTGACAGTGTGCTAAATTCCTCCCCCAAAAGGCCGGCGTATATATTCTGCTAAAAGAGGCTTCATCTATCCTGAATGGATGCCCTCTTTTAACCCCCTTCAGCTTCTGTTCTTACATTAATTGAGCTGATCAGATTGAGCATATGAATTTGTCTTTGATGTATTCGTATGTTTAGTTGACGCTGCTCGCGCTCCCATTGGCAGCGGGCAGAGCTCTCAGACAAATAGGGCTGTTGCCATAGTAACAAGCGATAGCTAGGGATCTCTTGAAAAATATTTTTATTTCAAAATTCAAACTGGAAAATTCTCACTGGATATGGTTCTCGGTTCTAAACGTGTCATATCTAATGATGAATGCAATTAGGAATCCCACCAGTGTTTTAAATAATAAATTAGGCTAATTTTCTAGGCCTGGCATGATGACATACAAATACTAAAAAGGAATCTCTCTTTTTTTAGCCATGACAAAAGACTTATTAATGACTTTTGTTCTTAGGATTTCAAAATTAATTGAATGGTGGAATAGTGATATAGCTGCATATGTGCTGAAGATGAGAAGCCTAGAGGTAAACTTTTTTTTTCAAAGTACTTCAAGCTGCTCCGATATTTGGTTATTCCATGTAAAAGCAGGTGAAGAAATCATTCTACAAATGCTATAGCAGTTGGTAAATCTCAAAGGATGAAAAATGCCCATAGCCATTTTTAATTACTGAGCATGAAAAAAGGAGAGATGTTGAACATAAGTTTTGTAGGCCCTTACAATCTGAGAATGCCAGGATTTTAGCTCTTACTAAAACCTCATTTGAAATAAAAGGAAACAATGAAAATACCTAACCGTAAAAAAAAAAAAGAAAAAAAGAAAAAAAAGACTTCTGATGATTAGGCTATGATGGTTTGTAATTATAATACATATTTTGTATTAATCTATCTACTATTATTTTCCCTGCAAATTAGCTTCCTGACTTTGGCTTTTAAGATACTGCCTGTCAATGTGCAGTAATAGAGTTTCAGGGTTCTGCTTCAACATATAATTATACTACATTGAAATCCATTGATATTATCATCTTTTATGCTACTTCCAATTAGGCTTGTTCCATCTTGAGGGGTCAATACCCGATGTCACAGCATTCAGGAAAATTCAGTTAAATCTTAAAATTTGACAATTCCCTAAGAAATGAGGTTATGTTTTAAGGACTTCACCTGAAATTTACAGTACATCTCTAGTTGTTGTAAGGGGAAGACAGTTTTATGAAGTCTCAAGGTCATAATCACACACCACAAGTCATAATATGGTGAAAAAAAACCTTAAAAAATCTCTTTCACTGTATTCATTCTGTGAGTCTTATGTACGGGTTTATGTTCTCAAGATGCTGCTTATTGGGAAGAGAAAGCAAAGGGAAAAAAAATCTTCCTGTATTTTCTGAATCATTATTCTTCCTTCTTCTGCTTATTTTACATATAAGGAATTTCATACATTTTAAACTTGTACTACAGTCTCAAAGACAAATTTTACAACACTTAAAATATCAGAAGAGAAAAATAAATAAATTCAGTAATACTTTGTCACCCAAGAGGAAATCACGGCCTTACTAAAATTTTGTTGTAGTCATCATTAGATTCACACTTCAAGTCTGGGAATGTCTCCTATTAAATCAAGGGAAAACAAAGTCCCAGGCCATCGTGAAAGTCCATTTAAGAGCAAAGCATTGTTTTACCAGTTTGTTGTCTTCTAATGGTGAGATTACAAAATTAGACTGGATTTGCTTGAGATAATGCATTTTCACTTCTTAAAGACCGATTCCTAGTGCAGTATATTTTTTTTTTATTTTATTGCCTTAAAAAGAGACATAAATGACATTATAAATCACTGTGTTTCAATTTAATAAAGTGGTGCCTGTTATATAAATTTCTTTTGATCATGGTCAATTTATTCTTTTTTAATTCTATACACAAAAATACCTAGTCTGCTGATAGTTTTGAATTATAGGTTCTGTATTTTTAATAAAACACAGGTTGCTTTATCTCAGCAGAAAACATACTTTGCACAACACCATGCAGCACGAGGCATGGCTATCTTTCAAAGCATCTCTTATCAGACAGAGCCCAGTAAGACAACAAATACCTGGTCAAAGCAAAAATTGATCATAGTTAACAACACGGAAGAGAAAATGTAATTTATTTTACCATCATTAGTAGTGCCCGTCAAATTGCAGGGTATAGCCATCGGATTGGATAACGATCAGAGTCATCACGAGGATGGAGTGGCCTTGATGTTGACTGGAGAGGTGTGTGGACTTGTGCACCCCAGAACTGGTGCACGCATCCCACCAGCTAATGCTAAGGTCTCCACATCCCCTCAAGCCTCTTTATAAACATAGCATCACAGTCCTTAACGATCTGACTTTGAAACGAGGTAAAGCTATCTAGTCATGGTACAAAATCCAGCAGAAACATTATATATTTTAAACGAGCACTACAGTCTCAAAGACAATTTTTACAACACTTAAAATGTCAGAAGAAATAAAGAAATAAATTCAGTAATACTTTGTCACCCGAGAGGAAATCGTGGCCTTACTTAGCACATGAGACTGGATCTGAAAAGGAACGTGAAGTCATAATTTATTTCATGAATGCAGAACTTCATAAGACTGAATAACATACTCCTCCTTTACAAGAAAATTAAACTCTCGGTAGAGGAAGAAATACCTTACGGCAGTCAAAAGAACTGTTCAAAAACATATTATGCTAACTATTAACAGCAATAGTTCATTATCCTTGAAAGGTATTTCAAATAGGATGCAAGATTAGGGACTGATTCTGTATCAATGAAATCTATCTGCAACCTACAAAACATATGTGTATGTTTAATTAATTAAGATCATTCATAAATAATTTTTTTTTAATTTAGCAGATACAGAAATATTTCAATGATAGCAGAAGTCAAAATAAAGCCAGCATGTATACAACATGGGACTGGATGTTTTGAAAAAAAAATGAAGGTGCTGTACAGATGGAGAAACTAAGATTTATAGACAGTAAAAGATTACAAAAAGTGTGGTGATTATTCTGTTTTCTGGACTTAATCTTTCTAATTTTATATTGGTGTTTTCTTTCAAATCAGTTTCATCTTGAACCTTCCAACTGAAGAAATTCCATAACTATTAAAAATAGTAGAAGATATTACTGCAATAGGAACTGTGAACTATTCATCATGAAATGCAACTACATAATTAAGATAAAAGCACTGCAATTTACTTCTTTCCAAAATGATTTTGTGAAGATTAGAATGCGTTTTAAAAGTTGGTATAACTTTTGCCTTAAGCATGACATTGTACTAAGTCTATCCAGTTTATCCTATTTTCAGAAAAATCATCTAATCCAAAGATTAATGGATTTAGTGAGACAGACTTTGGACAAGAGCTGGGGTGATGATCTTGTTACAATGGAATAAAAGATCCATTCACTATTAAAAGGAATCTCAATCAATATTCAGTACTATAATCAAAACAAATGGAAAGAATTTCCCTTTACAAAGAGTAATCACCAGAGAACTTAAATCCATAACTGAACTAATATCATCTAAATACCCTTTCAAAACTCACACAGTTAGGAAAGAAATCAAATGATGCTGAATGCAGATTGCTGACAACACAGTCCTGTTTAAGGCGCTTTTAAACAGGATAGGTTTTCAAAAGTGAAAATAAAAGTTCACCTAGTAAGAAAGAGTACTGTGCAGCGCTCAAGTTACTCAGCAAGCTGCTGATGCATAGCGAATATCAATATATTAATGAATTATTTGATATACTAAAAAGACTCTGGATTGCAATATTTATTAGAAGACCACAGAACTATGAGAGATACCATCCTTAGACAATGAGTCTCTTAACTGCTAAGCTGGGTAAAATTGTGTTTTTTTTCAGAACACGTTTATATTCAGTTATAATATTTCAAAACAGGAAAAAAACAACTTAAAAGTGCATTTTAAGTCTGCTTAACCCACATTTGAACTTATATGTTGCTGCTCATTCCAAGAATAGTTATACGTGTGCTGAAATGATGAAACAGAAGGGACAGGCATCACAGAAAATTCTTGGAATTAAAAATATATTTCATGGTATGGTTATTTTCAGTTCCGTGTAATTATACCTTCCTACAACTTCCCTAAAGCTCACTTTATCTTTCTGTGATAACCTTCCTAATTTTCTTAGGGTAAAAAATTGTGTAAAACAGTCAGGTCCAAATATTTCTCTTAAACTCTGAAACAGGATTGAGATCCCAAATTCAGCCATACATTTTTTCTGTGTGATCAAATGCACTAAACTTACTTGCCTGAACTTTAATCCAGAAAACATATTAACTTGGTATCAACATAATTAAATACATGTTTTAGGTTAACCATCTGCTTAACAGCTTTTTGAAACTGTTGTCTCACTCAAGCCCTCAGCACTGGAGTAACTAAGTTTGTCTTTAGGATTTCTTAAACTCTTATCCATTTTATAGTGTGAAATCATAGAAATTGCAATGTAATATTTTAAAACCCATTTCTAAATATCTACATAATAATACAGATATATTTTTTTAAATGCATGGTATAACAAATATAAGTTTTTATCTCTACATCAAACATTTACTTCCTTCTAAGTATTTAAAGCCAATGGGAATTTTCATTCTGGTAGACTGCAACAACCTCTGTAGCGTACAGGCACACTTTGCACTCCAGCTGTAGCAGTAAAATTACTGAAACTCTAATTCTCTTAATATTTAAATAATGTATTAAAATTTAATTTTCAGCACCTGGAAGAAGCTGTTTGTGTGCCAGCAAATGAGGTAGTTGGGCCTGGAGCTCCTATACATATGGGACTCAAAAACAACCTATCACAAATAATTACTAAGCTAGAGCAGCTGTACTCTCCACACTAGTCATTTAAAAATCAGGTCAAAGTTGCCTCAATTCTTTTTCCGTTTTCAAGGATTTCTGCAAATCAATTCTATGGTCTTCATCTTTTTGCTTTTTTTCACATTAGAATTATTTTATTGTTAATCACTACAAGGGAAATATCATATTGTTTTAGCTTTCCAGATACTCCATACATTAAAGAGATGTAGGTTTTATGAAAGATTGTAAGAAAAAGAAATGTTTGTTTCCCTTTACATCTTTCACAATTTTAATAGGACAACAAGCAAATACTGTAATATGAAAATGCATCTATTCACAGATCACGTAAATGCACATACATGTGGTATAGTCCACCACACAGAGAAATTATCTCTCTCTCTATAGGCATCTTTTTTAAAAACAAAAGGTGTGATCTGACTCACAAAAAAAAGGATGACTTGTATTGCAGGATTTAATTTATTTTTATGTTGGTAGTTTTCAGGTGGAAAGTAAGCATTTCTTTTAAAAGCAGTTTCCAAATTACGTGCTTTCAGACATACTTAGTGTTTAGCTGATTTCTGAAGTTGCTTTCTAGCAACCACTACCAACTCTATGATCATTTGTGGAGAAAAGGCCTATGTGCCATCTTTTTAAATCTCATATATTTTTAGAATTTATTTAGAATAATATAACAGGAGGTCACATTTTTCACCACTCACATATAATTTATGTTTTCACTGAATCTGAAAATTTTAAAAAGTTCAAAGACATTCAGCTTGAAGTATTTCTATTCTTCATTTTTAAATATTCTAACCTGCATTCCTACACATAAAAATAGAAAGACCCATAATGAAAACCATATATTTTATAATGACACACATAGAAATAAACCACATTAAACTTCAGGAGGAGAGAACCAAGCATTTATACACTATTACCTTCAATCACTTGAATGCAAGTCATTCATACCACCACTATTGCTAACAAGGCGTCCAATTTACCAAACAATGAATATTGAAATTACGTTTAAAAGGTACAAATGACTGTCCAAAGAATGACACTGAAAAATATTAAGTAACAGCTCTACCTCAAGATAAGCCTCACAATTAAAGAGTTTTAATGAAGAGAGCCTTCAAAGGCTAAATCAGGAGGCATTGATTAGATTGCCTCTAACTTTGTGTTTTGACACCTTCGTCTTTCATGGCATTATATTGTCTCTGTGCATCTTACAAAGGAAGCATTTTACTAAGCCCACACATGAACAGGAGACAGCAGTGCTTATAAAAGAGACTGTCAAGGGTGTGAGCCAAAATGGGTCTCATTTGGATTTCAAGTGAAGAAAACTCCTAATGCATTTCATTACAATGTATGTGAACCTCTGAAAAGAACGATGGATTGGGATTCTCATCCCTATTAATTTATTGAAATGGATTCAGTTTTTTTTTTTTTTTTGTATATCAAGAGGGACCATGTGTTTCAAGCAAGGTAACAATATTATAGTACCAAATAACCAAATATGCTATGATGCAGTATACCCTTCTGCGAGATAAAGAGGATGCAATTTTCTTGATAATTGGGATTTGAGTTCAGAAATAAATCCTACAATAGCCTGGCAACAAATAAATATTCTTTGTTACTATCAGGTTTAAAGATATGATCAGGAAGCTATGCAACACAGGGATGGATTCAGTCTTTGTTACCACAGCAGGTTTTTACCATTTGAAATCCCGTGCTCCCCCCAACACACTGTCATTCAAGTATTGACTTTTTATTTCATTGAGGAATTGCGTGTATGATGTAATTAGGATAACACCTAGTAAGTCATATTTTATTAAAAGATAGCAGAACGGGATGGACAAAAGTAAAAACATTTCAAAAAATTGTAATACATTCCAGATCAGCTTAGCTCTAGAAAGATGGCATAGCTACCATATCACCAATTATCTTATTCATTACAAAAAACTTTTATATAAATACTTATTTGTCTTTTCCCCCCTTCAACTTTAATAATAAAACCTATAATCTGCTTTTCAAAACTGTAAATTCTGATTTAACATAAGGAACGGGATACAAATTCCTTATCTATGCTAAATAATTTTACTAATATAACAGTATTAAAAATAAGACATATGTTCTCATTGTTTTTAACACCATTAACCTTTAGAAATGATTGATTGTGCTACACCAATAACATTCAGTGAGTTCAAAGCTCATCTATTTTTTATGGAAATCTTACAACCTGCTAGTTAAATTAAAGGTTAAATATACATAAAGTCTTAGAACAAAACACAAAATATTCCATACAGTAGCTCATAAGCAGAGTATGCAAACACACACATATAATTCCATCTCCATTTAAAAGCCCATGACCAAAAACCCCTCTGTTGTCACACAAATTCTTCCAAGGTGGCATTAAACAATTTGGTATCTGTGGAATATTACATGACTATGTCTATTAAGTTAGGACCAGTCTATTAAGAACTCCACTGGCATCACAATTAGAAAGGACAAATGTCATCGAAATCATAATCAGAGATAAAGACGCGCTTGCTTCCACGCATCAGTTCTCAACAGGCATTTTACGTGAAGTCAGAGGAAAGTCTGGGACCTATTTAACTTTTTTGATCACAATTGTGCAAATACTTATATGCATAACTATATCACTGATTTATTATTTTTTATGTATAACAGGAGGGCATGGGGATGTATGTTAAGCACAAATATATGCACTCAGTATAAATTCAATTAACATTTTGAACACCTTCAACATTTGAATAAACATAATTTATATATTTGTAAGTTGTGTGTTTATGTGGTTTATACACATAAACCCCAGCAACAAATTAGCAGGAATCACACAAAACAAATTCCAGTCCAATCTTAGCAATGAAGATTGCACATTTGTGCATACAACACAAACACACACAGACACATGTTTATTTTATTTTTTAAGAATAATCATAATTGAATTAGAATGATGCATGTTCCATATTTTATCTTGACAGCTTCTGTATACTCAGGCAGAGCCCATTAAACGCAACCATACAGCAGGTTACTTGTTGAATAATGTATTTCAAGTACTTAAAATTACTAGGGATTTGACTAAGATCTGCACATGAATACATATTTTGGACTTAATTTTCTGCACTGGCATTTCTTTCGCTGAATATACTTTAAATTCTACAATGAACTCAGTTAATATTAGGCTTTTCGAGGGCATAACAAAGGTAATAACACTATCTTTACAATATAAACTTTATGACATTATGAATAAAACTGACAAGTGTAAAATTTGATCCATAAACTAAGTGATATACTTATGTTAATTTACCTTTTAAAAGATATTATGTGTTGCTCAGTTTTTTTGACAGGGCTTCCATTCACACTGAAGACATGTTGAAAAACACTATATTTTCTCTCAATAAGGAAAATCACTTTATCCACTATCATTCTCATTCTGTCTCAATAAAAAATCAATCATCAAATACTTGTTTCCAAGTTCTACTTGTTAAACTGCCAATTTAAGCATACTGTTCAACTCAGTTCAAATTCTTTCAAGACTACTTGTTATTCCTTTTAGTGTTTTTGTATAGTATTTGACTTTTAAAAGAACAATGACAAAATAAAACTATATCCATATTATAATAATTTTAGTGTAGAAGTTTGTGATCTGATGATGTTGAGAATGTTCATTTTTACAAGAAAAAAAAAAACAAAACAAAATCTTTTATGTGGTTTTCAAAGTAATAAAGGTCTGATTGATCCCACTGACTAAGGCAATTGCATCGGTTGTCTAAATGGTAGTAACGTCAATGTCAGATATGTGGTTATCTTTTCATCTTGGCCTATTCTCAAATGTAAAAATCAAATGTTTGAAGGACATTTCACTGACCTGTTATGGCCTCTGCAACTCTCAAACACAATACTACTATTCCCTCATATAAGTGCCACATTTTGGATAAAAAAACACTTCATCAATGATGCCTTTGCGACATCTGGCGGTCCTTATTACACATAAACTTTATGTTTCTTTCTTCATTGGGTGCTTTCAGTTGCTGTTGGGTGCCTCTCCTGTATGATTTTTTTCATGCCATTTATTTATTGATCTGCAAACCCACTGGCACGTGAACCCGGGGTCTACGAGGCTTTGATACCCTCTAGCGGGGGGACAAAAGCAATCTCTCCCACCACGACGCGATGAGGTCTACCATGAGCCCACATGGAGCAAAAGGTCACAGATCCTGAGACGCAGTGACATCATGACAATAAGACACTTCTGAGACACAAGCTGGCTCGTTTTGAATATAAAAAGGACACCGATCAAATTCTCCCACGCATTTAAAACTATAGAGGAAAATAAGCATGCAAAGACCTCGGTATATAGATGCTTACAGGGGACAGTTAAAGCATACCTTTAGTTTTCACAATTATAAGATGCCACTGAGAACCTGACACGTCTGTTTCAGAAGACATAAAAGCTTTATTTTTACGTTATTATCAGATGCTGAGAAAATGCCATTGGAGAAAAAAAACCCACTCAGTTCACAGGGTGCACTCTCCCCATAACATCCCAGCTCTTTCAAAATTAATTCAGTTGCACCAGAACTTGTTCTACGTTTCAGTCTGATTATTTATCATTTCAATAAACTATGAGAAAAGCATTTCAAGCAAGAGAAAAATTACCTTCCTTTCTTCATCCCCCTTCCTAAGTTATTTCAGTGCAGTAGGAAAAACTCATTCTAATTTCTTTATTACATTAACCACAGGAATATTTGACACCAACTTTGTGAAACCATGACTTAGCTAATTCTTAGCCCAGCAGGAGTAACTAGTATGTTGTTTAAACTCTGTTTTTCGCTTGATCTAACCATTAGCATTCCAAAACAATAGATGATACAATAACCAAAAGACTAAGAATGTATTAATAAATATTTTTCTCAAAAAAATAAAAATAGAAATAAAAAGTCAACAGAATGTTTTCTCTGGATTTAAACAAAGTGCTTCAAAATATATTCCAAATATGTACAGAGTATCGTTCTTCAAATTCTATTTTGCTGCCTCATGGTAACTATTCACTTAAATACTTTACTGTTCTGAAACAGTAGCACAGTATCATGTATGGACTTATGTTTGTCATCATATGAACAGATACGTAGTGTGCATTACCGACATTCAAGAATAATTTCTAATAAATTGTAGCTGAATCAAATGGAAAAAAAAAGTCTCTTGGCTGCTCTTGGGACTGACTAGATTTAATGGACAGTCTAATGTTCCCTATTGTCTTATTTTACAGAACAAAAGAGTACTGCACCCTCAGAATCCCTAGTAGCCCCCCATAAAGGCTATCATTCAACTCCTAATTAAAATTTCTATAGCCTGTATTTTCAGTGTGCTTATATGGACAAGACACAGACCATATGCCATGGGGCAGGCAGAGGCTTCTCTGCAGATCACAGAAGTGCAACCACTAGACAAACAGATGAAACTGATGATTCCAAGCCGTCTCCTCCTCAAGCCCTAGATCTGCAAACATGCAGCCAAGTCTAACATGGTGAATTACAGTTCTTGTATTGAATTCACAGAGACAACTCATTAGATTACGGATATGAATAAGCTGTTTCAGGATTATGTTTCAGTATGGAATAAAAAGATTAATCGCTCATTAATCCCCATGTAGGAAATTTCTGTGTGTGACAGCAAAGATAGATTAAAAGGAGAAAAACGAAATTTTACAAAGTTAAGAAAACAGAGTAGAAAATGTCATGAAAAGAAAGCGTTCTCTCCTAATCACTGTAATGGGATTGTTAACATGACAAGAAGAAAAGTACATTTAGGATTGCTAGGAGCTGTAGAGTCAGCAATGCAAAGTTCAGTAGTAATATAAAAATAGAACTGAGAAACAAAGCAGCCATTGCTCCATATTCAGTAAACTTCTATCCATACTCAGAAGGATAAAGGAGATACTCCACCTCATATCCTCCCCTGACATAAAAGATACTACAGTATGATAACGGAATCGTTCATATTTTGGGCAGAGAGAATACTCATCTATAAATATATAGAATACACTGATTAGATTGAAAAGATGAACATAGTGACATATCTAACAAATCTCACAAAAGAAAACCCATTCTAGTTAAAACTATATATACAGACCTCTAGAATCCACACGTTTCTGAAACTATTCTGCAAAATCCAGACTTACCAAGAAGAATATTGATTACCCAAAAGCATCAGGCCAAGAAGACAAAGTCAATGAGAATGCTAGTTAGAATGATTTTAGGAATTTTCATATAAAATGATCCCATAATACAGTAGTAAATAGTTTGGGAATACAATTTCAACACTTTCAGGAATTATTTTTTAGAAGAATTGGTCACACAGTAAATAAAAGGAAAAGTTGTTGTTCATATAATCTAATTAAATAAGATTAAATAAATATTAAACATCTTAGAACTAAGCAATGGGGGCTGCTTTGTAATGCAATTCTGTATTCTACAGAAGGAAAAAACCACATCACTCAATTTCAGTAAATGATAGGTATTACGTACCATCAAAAAACTGAAGGTCAGAAGACCTGAAACTGAAAAATAAAAATGCAGCAATTTATCAAGGCCAGATGGAACCCACATGAGTTTCTGAGAACTGTGAGAGGTACAAAAAGTAATATGATTTATTTCTTTTGAAATAAGAAATGTTTGGTTTGCTTTTTGTTTGTTTGTTTGTTTTTTAATAGGGTTGGAAAATCACTCGCAAAAACAAAATAAATTGAAGGAAGAATTAAAATATCATGATATAAGAAGTATAGCTTCTGCAAAGAAAACTCAATCCTCACTATGTATCAAGAAAGTAAACAACAAATTGACCACATTTATACTTCTAAAACTGTTACAGCAACTCATTTATGTTGCTGCAAAATAAACAAAGGCATGCTTGTAAGACCTCTGAATCTGCCAATTTTCCACCAGAATTGTTTACTAACAATGAAGACACTACAAAACCTCTGAAAGTCTCATCACACAAACCTTGTTCTAGACTCACTACCTTTCTGGGTGGAAAAGGAACAGAGAAAAGAGGTACCCTTTGCTGGCTGAGTATTTCTTGCTCAGAAAGTCATAGCCTGAAGCCAGTTCACACTGCCTAGCATCACACCATTCTGTTTTGGGCACGATGTTGGAGAACGATATTGGAGCCTAACTTAAAAATATCTGAATGTCATAGATTACATTGATCTATGATGATTTGGAGTTGAATAGATAGGTAGAGGTCACTACTCCCTTTATGGCACATGGAGAACGAGTGTCCAGAGACTGCTGCTGTCACCTACATTCACTCCTTAAGGTGTTGTTAGGTGGTTTGCACATATTGGCAAAAGCGAATAGAACTGCTCTCTGTAAGCCTAATGCATCTGATTTTGAGACTGCATTTAATTTTTCAGTGTCTGATAGTAATTGTGAATACTCCTCTTCCTGGAGAGGTCTCCCGTTTGGAATCCCATAAATTTCTATTCTGTTACTACTAATCTTGAAGGCACACATGGAATCCTTTAGAAGGTTATTAGTAGAGAAGAGAGAGATATTTGCTGTTGGTACAGGCTATTTATACTTGAAAGACATATGATCATCTGTCTTTCTCTCCTCTTTGCTTAATATAGGTTGATGCTTCAACGAACGTTGAGTTGAGCTGCGGCTGAATCTACAACAACAGCCTGGCCTTAGCCTGAGTCATAGGTATGATTTATTCTGAATAGGGAGCTCCTGCTTGTTCTCTGAGATCACATTTGGAGACTGGGAAGGGAAGAACTGGTGAACACATCTCAGCTTGTGGCTATAATATAAAACAACTAGAAATGCGACACTTGAGGCAAGCATCAATCCACTTAATGAACAGAGTATATGCTTATCAGATGTTCTGTGATCATCACAAAAGCCCCCTTGGTCTCCGGATGAGTTTAAGGTGCTGACTATGACCTAATGAAAGTAATAAATAACCAGTGTCTGGCCCTACTGGAGAGCTACCCTTCAGTGAAATGGAGACATGCTGGAGAATAATGTTTTTTCTCAAAAAAAAAATCAAATCAAATCAAATCAAATCAAATCAAATCAAGGCATTTCCATACCACTATATTGACGGAAAGTCAGCTCACATTTGAAACTATGGCTTATGTTTGTTTAAACAGAATCCCTGTAAGGTCACTCTCACACCTTTCTTTTCCAAATTCATGTATTTACTATTCAAATACTGTTCTTTTTCATTGCTAAAATTCTGAAAATATTGTTTCAAAATTTCTTGCACAACAACCATTCTTCCACTGGGCTGTAAAAGAGAACACCCAATTGTCTCTGCATTCCCTTTGAGTACATTAAATGCTACTTCTATAGCATAACCCGACAATCACTCCATATGAAACAATAAATAATGCGAAGTTGAAAATGAGATGAGAGAAATGAAAGATAAATTTACTTTTTAAGAGAAGCTACTACTTAACATTTTCAATGATTTCTTTTGTACTTGAAAGACAATAAGAAAGCCTTTGATTTTCTATATACCATTTACAGAGGTTTAACTATATATCACATAAATGCTTTCAGTTTTTATCCAAATGTGCTGTTAAATTACCCATGTAATTATCCCTAGAGAAATCATTATACTTTTTTATTGTTAATTTCATTAACACTTTCATGGGAAGAGTTTGGTTGTATTTAAATTCAGCTGTCACAGTCTTCATTAGTACAATAAAAGGGATCATTTCTGTATTATTCTAGAGGGTGGGTTTTTTGCGGGGGTGTTTAATTACCGAGTTAAAGCAACAACAGAAACGTAATGGGCAAAAATATAGGCAATAATCCATGGTCAAACTTGAAACAACATACAATTCTCCCTGATCCCAACAGTAAAATTGTTTTAAAATACACTGCCATTAAGATGAAATTACAACAGTTCTTTCTAAAATGGGTGACATGACAGCTGTATATACTTTAACAAGCCCTCGAATAACAAGCAGTAGCACGACACTGAGTAATCGGATAAAATCTGCTACAGATACATCTTGAAGACAGGTATATTTAAGTATCTGCTTACAGAGCCTTGTAAAGGCAAAGCAGATACCACTTTTGATATACCACTGTTATAATACCTTACTACTTCAATAAATGCAGCACCATTGCCTCTTTGCCTTTGCGTGCATTACAGCATTGCCGAGCTGGCAGGCATTATCCTTACATACAGTTCCATTGATTTAAACTGTGCAAGACCAAAATAACTTTGCAACTGACCATCCAGACACAAAAAAAAAACCCCAAAAGTGGAGAATATGGACTGCAAGTTAAAATTATTTTCTAGATATGAAGTTCAAAACCAAGATGGATCTGCTAAAGAGGGAAAGAGAAGATCAGACTACTTCTATGAAAGAAATTCCTTGTCCCAGATGTAGGTTGGACACTGTTTTCATCTGCTTCAGATTTTAAAGAATCATTTTTCTTATCTTGAGCATCCATGTTTGGAAAAAAATCAGAATTATGGAGATCAAGGAATTAGCAAATACAAAAATCCAAGCAAATTCATATTCGTTGCTCTTTGACAGAGTAAAATTAATTTTCCCCTACAGGGAGTATATCAATTTAAGGATAATCTGGGGGAAAAAAAAATTAATGGGGAGGTGTAAGACCTCTGACTAGACTCTTCCTCATTCCAGCGGATCCACAGAGTTTAAGAAGAACGATGTAGAAAAATTGTATGGAGATTTCATTCTTTGGCTTCTTACTATGTTTTGTTTTCCCATCAATGCAGGTGGAAAATCCAGTTCAGGTTGATTAAGTAATAAGACCCTCTAAATCATTTCACTTTAAACATTGTATGATTTTCTGTCTACATTGCAGCGCTACAGCATAACTGAATTGTTGTTCCATGTAATTTTTGTACTAGAAGAACCGACCGGAAAATCATGAAGAAATGGCCATTTACTTATACACAGAAACCCTGTATTCATTTTTTCTGTTAAAACTTTTGTGTGCATTTTATGCGTACCGAAATTTATAATACAGTATCAGGTTTTTCTTTTATTTCCTAAACTGAATAATACTCCTTGGATAATAAATATTTTGGGTTTTTTTAAATAACAATAATAAAAAAAATCAATAATGAAAATTTCCCAGAGTTGTGTTTTTCAACTAAAATGGAAAGACAAAAGTTTAAGAATGTTTATAGATGTGTCTGTTTTAACAGTTTTGTGTGTTGGATGTGACTTTCACAGTCTGTTGGCAGTCTGCAGGAAAGCCATCACACCTGTGACTTGGTTGTTGATTAATGAGTCTTTCAATTCTTCGCTACCATCTGAAGAAGGGCCGTGGCCTTGCTAAGCTTCACTGGTTTATTCGCCTTCAACTGTAGTCCTACCAAGGTATCTTCCATAAAGAAAATCACACCTGGTTAAGGCTAATGAAAACCTCAATATGTCATTTTCTAGACAAGTCAAAAAGCATGTAAAACTAGACAAAAGATGTATTCAAGCAACATGAATGCAGTTTTGTCATAACCTGTCAATCTAAAGACTAACATTAAAAAAGCTTTCTTCAATGACATTTTCCAGTGTCAACTATTAGAATGACAATTCTGAATTACCTCTTTGCTACATGATGCAGGATGCATAACGGTTTCCCGCTCCTCACAAAGACTAAATTTTGTTGTTAGATGCCAGAAAAAAGTTTACAGGGGGAAAAAAAAAAACAACCCACAAGCTAATAGTTTTTCTGGGCCAGATTATCAGTCAGGATCAAAAACCCCCAAATCACAGCATTTGTGCAGATTTTAAACACTCTGCTCATCACAGCACCTACAAAGGGCACGAATGAAAGTGCCCAACTCTGCTCTAGCTTCAAAACTGTATCACGTTGGTAAAACTTTCAAGGCTAATTTGACTTTGATGACTGGGCCTGGGGATGAGGCAAACAGATTTTTGGGACTTGTCATCCTTTCTTAAGCAATTAGCTGTTGAATCAAGGTGAGCCGGACAGGACACAGGGAGTTCATCCAGGAAAAAGCCACAAGAGAAAGCCAATGACACACGAGAAAGCTGTGGCTCTCAGAGAGCAGTTACAGCTCCAGAGATTTGTTATATGCAGAGTGGCACCTGCCAGTCTTCACTAATTGCTTTGTGGTAGCAACAGCAAACGTTTCAAGGTGAAGAGAAAGCACACACTTGTTCCTCATCTTCTGATAAAAACTAACGGGCCTACCACTTCCCATGAAGGCTGCAAGGTAATTTAAATTAGTTAGGCAATTAAGTGCAGCTAAACCTGAGCCATCTCCCCCTTTGTTGCCACTTAGGACTGTGCACATCAACTGTTCCCCCAAATCAGCTACTTTTCTCAAAATCTCAGCAAAAGTGCTAGGTTCTAGTGTTGGCTTTGGTACAGACTAATTTTGCAGTGAAAAAGAAACCTGAAAGGTGACCTGAAAGGACCAGATTTTCCATCTGTTTAACTTTGATATTAATACTTCCCCCCTCTATCTTACAGGGGATTTGCATGTCTCAACTCATTACAGCTTGCAACAAAATTGAGATCCCTGTATGGAAATTGAATTACTCGGCATTACTAGAACTTTGCTGAAAACCCTTTATCTGAAAAGAAGCAGGAGGAAGAAACAACAGGCTGGTGAGGAAAATGCACTTTTAGCTTGTTAGCTCGTGCCCTGTAGCCTCTTCCTTTGTAGGTGTAGCAAGAAAGCCTACAGGTGCAATGAGGAGCTAAGTCATGGTGTGCAGTTAGGGTAGTCAGTACTCTGCATGCATTAATACACATTTAGAGCTTTTGTACACATATAAGACCACTACATATCTACTAAGAATAAAAACTTGGGTCAGAAAGAGGAAGAAGAAAAGAATAGAGAAGAAGACAAGCATGACTGTCAGCACTTAAGAATCCTTACTTAGCAACACGTATGACGCAGAGCTGAAAGGAAGGCAAATTATTTGCAAACAGATGAAAGGAAGTATCTATTTTTAAAGGAAATCAGCCAGGTCATGGGACAGCAATCATCAGTTTAATTAGGTGGTGACATAAGACGTCGAAGGGTCACACTTCCAAATAATGATTTGCGGCTGCAGTACACAAAATGATCTAGTTATGAAGAAAAGATACATACTTTTAAAGAAGCCAGTGAAATGTGAATCCTAACCATAAATGCATATATGCCTTATTAACACTAATATATTGCATTTACTTGGCATTTTTTCCACAAAAGCATATCAAAGGACATAAAAACACAGAAAAATATTACCTAATTTTATATGGGAAAAACAAGAGACGTTATTAGAAGAACGAAGTTTAGCGCACAGGCCTATGCTCTAGCCAATAAACTGTGCTTGATGCAGTTTTGAACGCAAAACATGTACTGCCAATTCTTTTTTTCCTGCTCTTCTCTAGACACCAGGTTTGAGCAAAGAAAATAGCATCAAATTAGACTGTAGGTGTACTTAAGTAATTTTATAGTTCTATTTCCCCAAGAGCTGATAAGTACATACTTCCACACCCTATGTAAGCAAAGACCTCATTAGAAAGGACTTCCAAGCATTAAAGAGCTCACACTAACTTGCGTTAACTGGGATATGGCAGTCCCTTCCTTTTTAGCATTTTTTTGTTGGAGAATATTGTTTTATTCATAGGATTCATCAACATGTCTGCAGGAGAGAGAGACTGCTAACAACCAGAAAAGCCTAAAGTGTACTGCAATATGGGAAGTCTCACCTTTAGCCTCACTTACACATGAAATTCATGCTACAACTGTATACATAATAGTGGCTGGAATGGCATTCAAACTGAATGTAATGCGGCGTACCGTCTTCCCTCTTGCTTACTGATCTACATTCTGCCACCAACACTTTAAAACTGCCAGGCAGGGAACTAAGCCTCCTTCTGACAGATCCTTTAAGGTCAGAGTACAGTTTCATTAGCTATGTCAGAAGAGGATAAGCAGATGGAGGATAATCCTTATGTTGACGGATGTGACATATACCTTGTTATTGACCAACTCATTTATGGAAAGGGGTCCTTGCTTATCTAGAAAGGTCAAAATCAGATTTTCCTCAAAATCCCAGTGGCTTTTTTTTTTTTTTTTTTTGGAACATCCAGCACCAGGGTCTAAACCCAGATCTGTGATCAACCAAGACATGTGCAATAATGGATTAACACCTTTCTTTTGATACAGGAACAATGGGACACTGCCTTTCACAGCCTGCCACGCATTTTATGAAGCCAGTTCTCGTATACATCATAAGGGCATCCATTATAATTTCACCAAGCAGGTGGTGGTTACTGCAGTATTAATGGCATCCCAGTTCTTCCTCAACACATCATTAATAGTCAACTTGTAGCCGTAACAATAATATGGATTTCCAATATCCAGCAATTTGGATACAAAAGGCCTAGGAGCATCTGCGGTTTAAAAGAAGGACTGACTAACACATCCAAAAGTATACTAGACATAACACTGGCATCCTCTGCCATGCAGATATGGTGTCTGCCTTGGCATCATGCCAGTAACTTCTCTTCCACCATTTGCTTCTTCTATGAAGAAAACAGATAGAGAACTTCCTACCTTTTCATACTCTGGGTATTTTCAGTCATTTCACAGACTTGGACTTTTGTAGAGTTGTGTAAAAAAATAAAATAAAAAGTCTTTCACAGACAACAAAGCACATGCAGTTTGCTGACACTCTTTTCAATCTCGGAACTACATAATACATTTTTCCATGTGTTGATAAACTGGATTTTAAAAGAGCATTTTCTGGATATCTAGATAATCAACAACACAATGAATATAAACATTTTCTATAAATAGTTCACCATATGGCTACCATTCTCAACAGATGGTGCCTGTGTATCCACTAGAATATACAAGAGCTATGCAGATTTTGCCCTGCAATCATTCAAAATTCTAAACAAGAATTTTTGACTTAATTCTGGTTTTATTAAGCTTAATTAGTGGCAAAACATATAATTTTATCACCTAACTCTAGCATGGGGAACAAATGCCACAACTGCATGCTTCTGCAGCATAAAGGTATCTTCTTAATTTCAGGGCAGCACCCTGCTGCCAAGGTAGTCTCTACCTTCCTAAAAAGCAGTTTCACTTGCAAACAGCCCAGTATTTTGTCAGACTGAACATGGTCTGGACTATGTTAAGAAGAATTCCAGAGTCCAGAGAATGTGAGAGTTAGTTTGTGTGCATTTTGCAGCAAACATTACTAGAAAATCCAGATATTTGATCCAGTTTTGGTACAAAATAATCCTACTGATTTTTTTTTATAGTTTCTCTAAAGCCGATATATAAGCAATTCCAGGTTTGCTGCTCTGCTCTGAGAAGCTGCTGGGCAATTAAAAATATTTATTACAGGAACACAGGACTGGAAGTAAACCACTTGGTCTGTCCTGTTCCAACTTAAAACTACTTAAGCTCAGGTCTCTGCATGAACACTTTCTGGAAAACTTTACTGGTTTATCTGTTGGAAATCTCATTTTAACATCCAGTCTGGATGTTCTTATCCACTTGAACAAATACTGGTTTTAACTCGTATAATTTTTCTAACTTGGTGCTGTTTCTCACTTGACACATTTTTGTAAACCAACATACTCTCCTCTCAGTTATTAAGTTGTAATGCTTCCTTAAGATATTGTGCCTGGCTGTCGTTAGGTTTGCCCGTCACAAATTCTTCTCTGTCTGTTCCTGTAGTTCTCAGAGCATTCCTGCTCACACGAGCACCCCCAGATCACTCCAGCCACACTACTACTTATTGCCTTTCACAGGTACCAGTGCTTCCTGAAACCTACCTAAGCTCAGAGGAGGGCATCCCAGCTGCTCCTCCTCAGAGCAGCAAATTATCGACATATTTGAGAATGGCTTCACATTTAACAAAAATGTCTCTGTTGATTCTCGTAATTATAGCAAGTGGAATGTAGTTATTGTCAGTCTCTTATCACAAGTAACAAGCGACAGGACAAGAGGAAATCGACTCAACTTGCACCAGGGCAGGTTTAGATTGGATGTTAGGAAAAATTTATTTACTGAAAGAGTAGTGAAGCCCTGGCACAGGCTTCCCACGGCAGTGGTAGAGTCACCATCCCTGGAGGGACTTAAAAGCCGTGTAGATGTGGTGCTCAGGGATATGGGTTAGTGGTGGGCCTGGCAGTTCTGGGTTAATGCTTGGACGCGATGTCCTTAAAGGTCTTTTCCAACCTAAACAATTCTGTGATTCATTTTCTACAGGAATGTACCCAATGCACCTGAAAGTCCTGTAGAACTGCAGAAGGAAGCGTGAAATTGCAAACCCCAGCAAAACACTAATATTTTATTGCTATGTACAAGTAGCTGAGATACTTCTCTGAAAATAAATTATCAGAAACTATTTAATTTTTGTATTATTATACAGGAAATAACACAAACGAGAGGCATTTATGGTAGTGTGCTTTGAGTTTGTGCCCCAGTGTTGGTAACAAACCAGCTTCTCGGCTATGGCTGAGCAGTGGTCGCACAGCTCCCAGGTTTCTTCTTTTTCCCACCACAGCTCCCAGGTTTCTTCTTTCTTCCACTCTTCTTGCCCTAGCAAGTGGGCTGTGGGCATGCAAGAAGCTGGGAGGGGGCACGGTCAGGACACCAGACTCAGAATGACCAAAGGGGTGTCCCACACCACACAAACATCACACTGAGCAATAAAAGCTGGGGAAAGGAGGAGGAGAAGTGTTCTCACCTCTGCTTTTCCAGTTCCTCCTCCCATCCTATTGTCGGCGGCAGCGAATAACCAGCTATATGGACACCTAGCTTCTGGCCAGGGTCAAGTCACCAGAGTCACTAAAGTATTTTCAAATGTGATAATATGCACAGAGACAGTGGCCAGACAGTTAAAAAGAAGAGTTGTTACAATAAATTGCAGGAACAGTTTCAACATGCTGATTTAGCCAGATAATAGCAACTCTTCCTTTATGACCAGGATAGTGATTAAAAGTTATGTGAATTAAGCAATAAGTCATAGCACATTGTCTTCTTGTCTTAATATATGTATTAGAGGTAAGGAACTCCCGTTTGGTACTGAAATATCTAAGGACATGAGAGTGCCAAGATCAAAAAAGCAGCATATACCTGGGTAAGTGTGCACGACATTTTTTCAAACTTGAGTAAAATCAAATGTTAACGAGCTTATTAAAAGATGTAATTTCAAGTATAAATAAAAAGTACATTTAAACTCTCTTTTTGCAGCCCAAATTATATTTTTAAAAATCATAAATAAAACTAGAAAGGAAAGGAATCCATTTATATATCCCCTTTCTTCCTGTAAGGAAAAATTCTTTACAGTTTCTAAAGGCATGAAATGTAAATAGGGATGAACATTAAGTTTTCTATGTTACTGCTTACTGCTCAACTTTAACAGGCTTTCTCTGAGAATGTTCTGTATTAGACAACCTTGAAATAAAATTATGTCATTAGCTATCCACAACTTACATTTAAAAAATTTCCTAACCATTTTACTTTGAGGATCCCAGGAATTTGTGGATGAGATATATATGCTCATGTTGAGCCAATGAGTAGTACGCAACAATTCATTCCCTTTTTAACCAGTCCTAAACGCCTTTTACTTTCCCCTAACCACCAACCAATTAATTTGCTTACCACTTGCTGGCTCTGGGACAATGCTCCCATAACCCCCTCCCACCTAACTCAGTCATTAACTAGGTTAGGGGAGCATTTCCCTTGTAAATGAGTCCCCTAAGCATTTTCACTTTTTTTTTTCCACTAAAGAGAGAGTAAAGAATATTCTTTTACTTCATATGCAACAGACAGTATTTCTCTTTAAACACAAAAAAAGAAACAGACCCACATAGCGCTGTAAACAGGTAAAAATATTTTTGCCTGCATGGAAGTAACTGATAAGGGAAAGCTTTAGAGTGTGTTAAAGACAGGAGTAATTAAAGTATCATGGCATTGCACTTTATAAACTGATGGTTCCGGCTCTTTCCAATTACTGCCCTTAGTCTTGTTTAACTCATCTCAGGAGGCAAACAGTAGGAACAGGATGGGTCCATTATAAACAGGAGGTCAAAATAATAATAGAAAAAAAAAATCAAGAAGAAGTAATCAAAACCATTCAGCTTGAATGTTAACTCCTGAGCACAACCGAGGCTGAGATTTATGCAATTTTCGGAAGAACCATGCAGAACTACCTAAAAAGAGAGCTCACCTGAAGCACTGCAAAGCTTACTTTAGTAGCCACAAGACCATGCAGAATTGCCCTAGCCAAATGGAAAACATGAGCAGACATACTTTAGCTATGCTAAAAATTAAGCCACGTAAAAACAAGCTGTGTTGGAGATTCTGGTTGCTACAGCAGATATTAGATTAGCAATTCTACTTAATGATCACAATGGGTTTAAGCAATTTGTAAAGTAGAGAAGAGTGGTTTAAATAATAAATCCATGAGCTAATCATTAATGGCTTGCATAATGTCATTTCTAGATGAGAATTTCCATATCATGTAGAAGGGCAATGAATGGAGACATTTTCAAATTAGGAAGGATGACAACAATTAGGGCACTTATTAAATAATAATAAAAAAAGATGCAACAATAGATGATATGACAAAGGCGTGAAATACAGAGAAGGACAGACAAGACACATACAGGACTTTTTTCTAAACTCTATAAAGAGATCAAAAGAAAAATGAAATATGTTTCAAGATATCAGAGAAGATGAATTGTGCATAGAAAGCATTGCCTCTGCAAATCACAGCAGTGCTCTCTGCTCCCTTTGGCTTATACTGATGACATCAACATGAAGGGAAGTTCAAGAACCAGCTTGAGTCTAAGACTTTCTATTATAATCTCTTTTAAAAGGGCAAACTACTTCGTTTTTAATGAAGGACAAGTGTTAGCAATCAGCAGGAGAACTATCAAAGAATAAAAATTAGTATTGAATTGTCTCTGCCATTAATGGTAAAAATGACACTACTGGTAGAGAGCAAAAGGTCCACGAAGTCCCATATTCCATCTGGTAGTAGGTAACACAGGACATGAAGAGAAGAACTGAAATAGCACATTTTTGCCAGCATCAATTTTGGTGCAATTGCATTAAGAATTTGGAAAATAACAATTTGAATGGGGAAAGAATTAATCAGAGCAACATTAAGGAAGAAGACTAGAAAGACTGCATATTTTTTATATGAAATTAAGGAAAAATTAATTGCTTAAGACTAACTGCTAATGATAAACTGAAAAAACAGCATAAAAACTTGTTTGATAATCAAATTATCGCACTTTTGAAATTGTCTAGTTTCTAAATACAGAAACAGTTCAGTTTAAAAGGTGAATGACACTACCATATTAGATATCATCAGGATGATTCAGAATTAAGAAAGAAATGTTACATTTCTTTGACACACCTGAGTTTTATATTTTTCACAAGGATGTAAGTGGCAAATATGTTAGAAAAATATCCTTTCTTTCCACTGACAATTTTCTGAATTTAAGAAGTATCAATTCTGCATTAAATATATCTGCTTATCAATTAAGCAGCTAAATTTTACAAGTGACAGACTGTTAAAATACTAAAATAAGTTCCATTAGTTAAAAACTTCTAAAGAAACACTATTTCTTGTTACACTTGTCATGCCCCCAATTGAATTTAAGATTTATTGCAACTTCAGTAAACACGCAGTGCTATACAGCTGAAATACCCCTGAGCAGTACAGGTTTGCAAAAGTCACTCATTTCTTTTTAAGACACTACTTAAGGGCAATATGAGCATATAATCCGGTCTCAAACAGAAAGAATATATTAGGTTTCTCAAACCAGGAATTGAAAACCACATTTGTATGGATCAAATACACTAGACAAGAAGCATCTCCATTTAAAATCTGTATATTTGAAAACAAATTACACATTTATTTTACCAGTAAAATCTTTGTGTATTGGCTATTATAAACTAAAAAAGACAATAGTAAAGTGCAATTATTTGCCAAAATCCCATTACCTGTGTGCCAGCAGCACTCTGAAGGTCATCTGATTCAGTCCCAAATAACTTGGCAGCAAGTTTGACCAATCCCAGTTCCATTCAGCAATAGTTGACTGTTGATACATGGCAAGAAGCTATTGTTAGTTATTAATCAGTGTTAATATGATCAGTAAATTAAAGCTCCAGCTGTGATATACTAACCAAGAAGGAGGGGGGTCTAGAACAAGGACTTAGACAGATGATATCAATCATATCCACAGAAGAAGGTTTTTATTCCAATAAGACAGCAATTAATTTATAAATCCATTTGGGGATGTAGCCATTATTTATAAAAAGATAAATCAATTTTTTGAACCGTTATTCTTCCAACTGTTAATGGCACTCTGCCCAACCACTTTGTCTGAGAGCTTGACTCTTTGAAAAGCAAAACAATTGGAAATTTTTATGTAACAGCAATTTAAGTTTTCTGCTGTCAGCAAAAAGTTTGTCATTAAAAACTCAGTGTAGCTGGAATTTAGCATGTAACCTGTAACATAATTAGAGTGATGGTTTACTTGTCTATTGTTTTGTAAGACACTCCAGTCACCAGATGGTTATTACAGCAGTAAGTCTAGACAATATGAACAAATATAACTCCATATTGCTATTTAATAAATAAAAACAATCTATAATAATAGTGGGCAGACAAAAGACCACACACAACATTTTTTATGTTTACAAAACAGTAACTTCTGTTGCATAATATTAGTTTTAATTGTCAGTAATGGGGAAGGGAAACGGGTCCTGGCTCAGAGAGGTAGGCAAGTCCCCGCCCAGCCTCCCTCACCTGCCCAGTTGCCCCTATGGAACCAGTATGGGGCTCTGGAACAGGAGAGCCAAGGAAATGAAGAGGCGGGTGGACGTGCACCCATGGGCTGCCTAAGGTGAGTGAGTCAGCCCCGTGCATTAGGACCAGTTCAACAAAGAAGAAAAGGACAGTAGTTAGCATTGGAGATTCCATCCTGAGGGGAGCAGAGGGCCCCATCTGCCGCCCGAATCCAGCCCGCAGGGGAGTCTGTTGCCTCCCTGGAGCTCGGCTTAGGGATATCACCAGAAAACTTCCTGGTGTGGTGTGCCCCACTGGTTATTACCCGCTGCTGGTTGTCCAAGCTGGCGGCAATGAGATTGAGTAAAGGAGTGTCAAGAGGGTTAAAGAGGGCTTTAAGTCACTAGGCCGACTGGTTGAAGGATCGGGGGCACAGGTAGTGTTTTCTTCAATCCCTTCTGTAGCAGGCAGGAATACTGAAAGGGACAGGAAAGCCCATATGATTAACACTTGGCTCAAAGGCTGGTGCCGCCAGCAACATTCTGGGTTTTT
Source organism: Trogon surrucura (assembly GCA_020746105.1). NCBI lineage: Eukaryota > Metazoa > Chordata > Aves > Trogoniformes > Trogonidae > Trogon > Trogon surrucura. The sequence continues at coordinate 6,330,944 of CM036658.1, forward strand.
GTGATCATGAAGAAGTTTACACGGCACCGGGTATGAGAGCAACAGGTGGAGTGGGGCAGTGTCCAAGAGGGAAAATGAATTCTTGCTTGTGAGCTGATGGGACTGACTGAAAGGGCTTAAACTAGGTTCGAAGGGGGAAGGGGATAAAAGCAGGCTCACTACAGGCGAGCCAGGGGGAAGTATTTCAGGGTTGGGGGTGAAAACAATGACCCTGCTCAAGTGCATCCACTCCAACATGGATGGCACAAGCAACGGTAACAGATGCTCCTCAATTAAGCCTCTAAAGTGTCTGTATACCAATGCAAGAAACACGGGGAATAAGCAGGGGGAATAAGAACTCTGTGTGCGGTTGGAGAGCTACGATCTCATTGCGATTACAGAGACGTGGTGGGACAACTTGGATGACTGGAATGTGGGCCTTGATGGCTCTGTCCTCTTTAGGAAGGACAGGCCAACAAGGCGAGGGGGTGGAGTTTCTCTTTACATGAGAGACTAACTTGAGTGTATCGAGATCTATCCAGGGGCGGATGAGGAGCAAGTCGAGAGTTTGTGGGTAAGAATGAAGGGGCAGGCTGGCATAGATGATACTGTGGTGAGTGTCTATTACAGACCACCTGATCAGGAGGAGAAAGTTGATGAGGCCTTTTACAGGCAGCTGACAGCAGCCTCTCAATCACAGGCCCTGGTTCTCATGGAGGGTTTCAACTCCCCAGATATTTGCTGGAAGGCCCACACAGCAGCCATCCTCAGTCCAGGAGGTTCCTCCAGTGCGTCAATGATAATTTCTTGATGCAAATGGTGGATGAGCCGACCAGGAGAGGAGCGCTGCTGGACCTTGTGTTCACCAACAAGGAAGGTCTGGTTGAAGCAGTGAAGGTTGGGGGCAATCTTGGCTGCAGCGACCATGAGATGGTGGAGTTCAGGATCATGTGAGGCAGGAACAGAATACCAAGCAGGATCGCAACTCTGGGCTTCATCAGGGCCAACTTTGGCCTTTTCAAGCAATTTCTGGGGGAAACCCTATGGGACAGGGTACTAGAAGGCAAAGGGGCCCAAAAGAGTTGGTCAGTATTCAAGGACCACTTCTTCCAGGCTCAGGATCAGTGCATCCCATCAGGTAGGAAATCAAGAAAGAGATCCAGGAGACCTGCATGGTTAACCAGGGATCTGCTGGGCAGACTCAGGTGAAAGGGGAGGGTATATAAATTGTGGAAGGAAGGGCTGGCCACGTGGGTGGAGTACAGGACAGCTGTCAGGGAGTGTAGGGAGGCAATCAGAAAAGCTAAGGCCTCCTTGGAGTTAAAACTTGCAAGGGAGGTCAAAGAGAACAGAAAGGGCTTCTTCAAGTACATTGCTGACAAAACTAACACTAGAGGCAATGTAGGCCCTCTGGTGAATGAGGTGGGTGCCCTGGAGACAGAGGACAGAAAGAAGGCAGAGTTGCTGAATGCCTTCTTTGCCTCTGTCTGTACTGCTGGAGACCGTCCTCGGGAGCCTCAGTCCCCTGAGGCCCCAGAGGAAGTCATGACAAAGGAGGAGTCTGCCCTGATTGATGAGGAGTGGGTTAAGGATCAGTTTGAACACTTGGACATTCACAAATCCATGGGCCCTGATGGGATGCATCCACGGGTGCTGAGGGAGCTGGCAGAGGTCATTGCTAGGCCACTCTCTGTCATCTTGGGTAAGTTGTGGGTAACAGGTGAGGTGCCTGAAGACCGGAGGAAAGCGAATGTCACTGCAGTCTGTAAGAAGGGCAGGAAGGATGACCCGGGTAACTACAGACCGGTCAGCCTCCCCTCCATCCCTGGAAAGGTGATGGAACATCTTATCCTTGATGCTGTCTCTAGGCATATCAAGGATAAGAAGGTTATTAGGAGCAGTCAGCATGGCTTTGCCAAGGGGAAGTCATGTTTGACCAACCTGAGAGCCTTTTATGAAGACATAACCAGGTGGATGGATGGTGGCCATGCAGTGGATGTGGTCTGTCTGGACATCAGCAAGGCATTTGACACCGTCTCCCACAGCATCCTCATAGGTAAACTGAGGAAGTGTGGTCTGGATGACCAAGTAGTGAGGTGGGTCGGGAACTGGTTGAAGGGAAGAAGCCAGAGAGTTGTGGTCAGTGGGGCTGAGTCTGGCTGGAGGCCTGTGTCTAGTGGGGTCCCTCAGGGGTCAGTGCTCGGGCCGGTGCTGTTTAATATATTTATCAATGATCTGGACAAGGGATTAGAGAATGTTGTCAGCAAGTTTATTGATGATACGAAATTGGGAGGAGTGGCTGACACACGAGAAGGCTGTGCAGCCATTCAGAGAGACCTGGACAGGCTGGAGGGCTGGGCGGGGAGAAATCTTACGAAGTTTAATAAGGGCAAGTGTAGAGTTTTGCACTTGGGAAAGAATAACCCCATGTGCCAGTATAGGTTGGGGGCTGACCTGCTGGAGAGCAGCGCAAGGGAAAGGGACCTGGGGGTTCTAGTGGACAGCAGGATGGCCATGAGCCAGCAATGTGCCCTCGTGGCCAAGAAGGCCAAGGGCATCCTGGGGTGTGTTAGAAGGGGAGTATCAAGTAGGTCGAGAGAGGTTCTCCTGCCCCTCTGCTCTGCCCTGGTGAGGCCACATCTGGAATATGGTGTCCAGTTCTGGGCCCCTCAGCTCAAGAGAGAAAAGGAACTGCTGGAGAGAGTCCAGCTCAGCCACAGAGATGATGGAGGGAGTGGAACATCTCCCTGGTGAGGAAAGGCTGAGGGAGCTGGGTCTCTTTAGCTTGGAGAAGAGGAGGCTGAGGGGTGACCTCATTCATGTTTATAAATATGTCAAGGGGGAGTGTCAGGAGGACAAAGCCAGGCTCTTTTCAGTAATGTCCATTGACAGGACAAGGGGCAATGGGTGCAAGCTGGAGCACAGGAGGTTCCACAAAAATATTAGAAAAAGATTTTTCCCTGTGAGGATGCCGGAGCCCTGGCACAGGCTGCAAAGAGAGGGTGTGGAGTCTCCTTTGGAGAATTTCAAACCCCGCCTGGACGCGTTCCTGTGTGACCTGCTCTGGGTGATCCTGCTCTGGCAGGGCGGTTGAACTAGATGATCTTTCGAGGTCCCTTCCAACCCCCAACGTTCTGTGATTCTGTGATTGTTGTAACACTAAAATAGCACTGAGTACTAAAAAACCCAAATGATTAAGCAAGTCAAAACAATGGAAACAAAAGTAAAATGTATCTGGCAGGGCATCTTCTAACAGACAGCACTTGGTTCTTCAGGGAGAGCAGAATGTGTGGAAACCATCCCCTTCCTTCCATCTTCATTTTACACTTTTCCTTCTCTTAATTTTCTCCCTAACCCTCATATTTGGCATGCGCTTAAAACAAACGTAGAAAATTAAAGGTGAAATACAGAGTTAGAAAAGGAGTGAAAAGTAGCAAAAGAAAGTACAATATAGCATGGAAGTGGAAAGTGAATGAAGAAGAAAGAGGGAACTGATAAAAAAGAAATAAAGGAACGAGATTCAACTCAAAGAGTAATTGGAGTAGTAGAACACGGGAGAAACAGACAACTGTTCTATACACTTGCCAAAAAAAAAAAAAATAGATAAATAAATATGGAGAACATACTTGTAAAATCAAGAGGGATGAAGAGGAGAAGCTAAACAGCCAGTAGCAACATTCATAAAAAAACCAGGAAAATTTACAAGTATATCAGATAAAAATTCAGTCCACCAGACTGATCAGCTCTGTGAAAAAAATAAATGATCAGTTTGAAAAAAATCACTACAGTGAAAGAAAACCTTTTCTTTGTACCACTTTTCTTTGTTGATACTGTGGAGGAGTTGCATAACCTAGACTTAATCTTCTTAAACAATAGAGGAGCAGCAGCACTGGCAGAGACTGAGGTGTCAGGACAAATTGATAAAATCAAGAGCAACAAGTTACTAGGGCCAGATGGTGATTATTCAAGTTTTTTACAGGAATGTAAGAATAAAGTGGCTGAATTGTTAACAGAAATGACACACTTCCTAGAATCAGCTACTGAACTAAAGGGTTGGAAGGTAAGAAATTTACGTATCATTAATAAAAATGCTAGATTTAATCTCAAAATAGCAGTTCAGTGGCCTTTGTTTCAGTAAAATTCGAGGAAATTATGATTAAGTATCTTGCTAAACGACATGCTAGGGACAAAAAATATTCAGCAAAACTTTAGAAAAGTCAACCACCTTACTGTACTATAATTTTTACATATGCTAACAAACAATACATGGAATGTTTACTACTAATTATCTTTCAGAAAGCTTTTGAAATAATTTCTTTTAAGAATTCCTCCACTGACAAAGCTAAGAGGATGTCTGCACTGCATAGTATAGCCATGTTCTTACATTATTATATTATAGTTGTGACATATTACAACAAATAATACATAACATCTTATGTAGTGTCACGTAATGGAAATATTCTCTCTTTAGAGCTGAACCAGCTCTCCGTACTCACAATCAGAAGCAATACATAATTAACATATTGACAAAATTTGTTGTAAAATTAGTAGCTTGGTGAAACTTAGAATTTATAAAAGGATAAAATGTTATTTGATATATTAAAACCAGACCTAGTTGCAATAGAATTAAGCAAAATCAAGACATTAATCACGGATCATACATTCCTAAGCTTCATGGTAGTTGCCAATGAGTGGGAAATCAATTCAAGAAATACATCTTGTGAGAGGAATAAATGTTCCTTGTCAGTGCTGTGGTATCTTCTATAGGTATTGGTAATAGTCTTCCCTGGAAACCAAACACCAAACTATACTGACCACTATTTTATAAACAGACAGTCCCACACCACTAAATAAACATGTAATTATATGGCAAAGGGAAGCAAATTATTTAATAACATTATTAAGCTCAGGAAATAAGTCTGTCATTGTCAACAACAAGGTTGGCACATGGTACTTTAAGGCCCAAGATCTACGTTTTATTTTCTCTTTTGATTTTAAGATACTTTTCCATATTCAGGTAATAGACTTCATGCCAAAAGTTTACAAAATCCAAAGCAATTTAATATGAACTATCCCTTGTCATCTGTTGATTAATAGAGCACTGCAAACCTGTCATGTAGCACAAGAATTCTGCCCTGAGTTGTCACTACTTGAAGGTCTTATTCTACCACACTATTAATGAATTGAGAATAGAGGCATGGTAAATTATTTTCTGTAGTTTGGATTGGAGTAAGTGATTCTGTAGGTCCTAAAATTCTATCAATTCCAGATATATGTAAAGGGACAAGTGAAAAAAAAAAATTTAAAAATTATACTTTTAAAGTATGTTTCTTTACAGTGATACAATTGGTGAAATAGTCCAAAACTCTCAGAACTGGGAAAGAAAATTACACTATTTTAAAGCAGAGTTGTAATGAAAAAAGACGTCTTTCTACTATAAAAGTCTATAAAGTGAATTTCATGCCACTGTAACACCATTTCTTTTGAAATACTTGAAATTGAGGGGTAGAATCAGGACTGCAGATGACGGATTAGAAAGACCTGAGAAACAATGGCATAAGACTTTTTAGAGTCCATGGTATCAGAAACTACATACCATTTTGTGTAATGAATTGGTCCGGTAGCACTCTGGTAGAGATTCAGTCAACTAAATCCATTTTCTTTAACTGCTGCATTATCAGGAAACTAGTTCCTATACATAAATTAGCCCTTTACATACCACTAACATACCTTAATGAAAAACAGAGAAATGGACGCTTTCATTTTGTTGTGGTCTTCATCCTGCTTATTTTCACTGATCTGTTAAATCTTTGTGTTTTCAAAGCATCCTTTACTTTACAGTTCAATGTTTCTGTGAAAGACTTATTGGGGAGATTCTAAATGTGCACTTGGAGTTTTGCCATGATTTTTCAAAGGACTAAGACTAGCCCTATGTATGATTACACAGAGGTAATAAATGTCATTGCTACTAATGGGCTTTCCCTCACTATACTGAATGAACACAGAAAGTCTAAGTAAATGCAAATTGCTCTTACATGCAATAATTCTGATAAGAGAAAAGGACAATAATGGCTTTTTGAACATCATGCTATCGTAGAGGGTGCCCTCATTAGACTTCTGAGTAATCACATTCCTTTGCACTTCATCAAATGTGAATGCATGTAATTAATTCCGTTTTCATAATTTCAGTCTCTGTCATTATCATGATGATAATAAGATCGACAGGTAAGAATTGTACTATAACCAAGGTTCCAGATTTTCACAAACCTGATTAAACACTTTTGCACAGGATTGTCTGTACACCTCAAAAGGGTTGAAGACAGGCTGCTCTTCCCTGCCCTTCAGTGTCAAAGTCAGGCGTTGTTGACTGGAGGTAGCATCATCCTCGGAAGAATTCTCACAAGACAGCTGCTCTTTCAAATATTCCTTTTAGATTAAAAAAACAACCAGAAAACAGTATATGCCATCTAGCTTTGCAAGTGCAATTGACTAAATTTAAAGCATAACATTACAGTGTGCTTAAGAGTTCTTTATATTAGAGGGAATAAGTAATCTCTTACAAAATAGAAACCATTATAAGAGTAACACCATTTTACAACAAACAGTAAATAACCTCCACGAAAATCCAACTGAAGCAAATCAGAATAATCTAAGATACCGCTCCGAAATTGTCATCAGATTATGTGGATCAGTTCTCATTTACTGTATATGTTAGGTATATGGAGAAGTGAAAAACAAACGTCTTATATGAGCTGTTATAATGTAAGATGCTATTATATAATTTATTTTACATGATAAAATATACACAAATATTTAAAATTATTCTTTGGACAGCATTAAATAGTTACTGCATGACTACAAATAAATTGTTTGAAAAAGCTGTTTAAACACGAGTTAAACGTTCTCCCTCTCTTCAGAGCTTTTTAAAAGTGTATAAGCATTCAAAGACTAAAAGTCATTTATGATTTACATGGCAATTTTAGAAACTATACACTAACAGACACATGATCATTTTGGCCACAATCTTTTCTGTTTTCACTTCTTGAACTACTATGTAAATAAATCATCATTGCATGCCAATAAAGTGTTTTGATTAAATAGAACCCTTTCACAAAGAGCTAGATAATGAAACACTTACAGATCTATTTGCTGGAAGGGCTACTGTGATTAAACAGTTTATTGTTATGAAAATGAAGTCCATAATGATAGGATTGCCATAACATTGAGCAACTGCTCAAGGTGAGTCTTCGTTAAGATGGGTGGATGTACACGCTCCTTTTACCTTGCAGTATTACTGAGACGATAAAATTTTTCAGATGCAGGTGAGGGAACATGTAAACTACCTGATAAGGCACCCTGCGTTCCTCAGAGGATCTTTCTAGAAGAACAATTTCATCACCAGTTTAAAGCGATCCAACTGAGGTCGGGCCTGAAAGGCACAAGTTCCCTCCCAATCCACACAGACCGTAGCTGTTTCTCCCTTGTGTTGGCACCAGCATATGTTGTGAAATCAGCCAGAAATTAGAAAGGTTCCATCCACATATACAACTTGCACAATTTCTAATATTACTACAAAGGTGAGAAAGCACAAGGGCAAGAGAAAGACCAGGGCTGTCCTCTGCGGGCTGCAGCCAATCGTCAGGACTGCCTAGGACAATCACGAAGTCAAAGTGTATTAAAAATAGAGAAAAAAAAAAGTCAGATGTTTATTTTTTTTGTTTAAAACACCACCACAATCCAGCTGAGAAAACACACCCTAAGTCTCATACCTGTATTTCCTCAGCCGACAGAAATGACTGGGTTTTTTTTCCACCCTATTCAGCCAAGACTTCATGCCATAAGAAATATTTTAAAGTCAAGGTGACAGGAATTACTTAAAGTTCATTTCTATCCATTTACTAATTTTTCATAAAAACTGCCTTCCATGCACCCATTTTCACTAAATCTGTAGACAGCTCTAAGGGAAGCCGGCCCTCTGGGTGTCTCAGAGCCAGCAGAACCATATTCTAGTTGGGTTTTGGGGGGAGGTTGTTTGGGTTTTGTTGTTGTTGTTGTTGTTGTTTTCCAGTAGAGATACTAGACATTGGTGTATTTGCTTGCTTGAGTTTGAACATTTTGAGTGGTATGCAGCTCCCCTCCCTGCACAGGCTTTTGTGTGTGGAATACTGTGGATTTAAGTTTTGACACAGAGACTTATTCAACTATAGTAAATGCATTGCTTTAAGAGGTCCTTTAGTGCAGCTCACATAGTAGACTCTGAAAGGGTCATGTTTGAAAAATATGAAAACAGATAGAAATTAAATCATGTTTGTTAAGATGTGTGTTGTACCCTCACTGTCAATGAAGACAGAATATTATTGAGCAAGACAGGTCAGGAGAGCTGTTTCTCTTCGGTAGGCATTAGTTAAAAATGTTTTTAAAAATAGTTATTCTTTTTGATAAATACAGGGAGGACTGTAGATATAAAGATCTGTAATAGATACTGTAGTAACATCCCAGTTCTATTTAAAAATACAGCTTCCAAGATCCTATATACTTTTTCACCTGCTTTTCTAAGGAATATCATTGAGAAAAACAATTCTCTGTCTCATCATTTTGTTCTCTATTCACATGCAATTATTAAGCAGAGTAGCATGAAGATCTCCAAACTAATTTTAAGAACACGATCCCTTGATAGTCCAAGGAGTCTCCAAACAAAGGGATGGACCTTTGAAAAGATAATCAAGTCTATTTCTAGTCAAGCATACTAAAGATTATCTAAGTTATGAAAAATAACACTGAAAGTGCATTATCATAATACCAAGCTAAGCATTAGAATGTTTTGTAATGGTTTCAAAGGCAATTTGAAATAACACAGAAAAATCATTCCATGAGTCAAGTTAGGCCGGCTTTTTTTGCTTTTTTTTTTATTTTTAAAAAAAGTTTTTTCCACCGAGAAATGATCTATATTTAACAAAGCTCTTACTAGCTGCAGAAATTCATGGAGAGACACCTGGGATGTCGAACGTCGGGCTGAAGTCCCTCCTCCACCTAATTCTCTCAGCCTCTTGCCTCCTCTTGGAGCTGCTCCACTTTGTATAAATAACCGAATACTCAAAGGAGTCAGATCTTGGATCGGGGTCTCCCGAACCCGATATGGGTATTTCACCCCTTCAGCTACACTATGATTCTATTTTTGACCCAAGAAGCTAAGATAATGGATTTTTACAGCAGTTTCTACAAGGCGAAACAACTCCAACAGGGGAAAGGGACCGAGTTCCACACTGGCAGCTAATGGCTTGGCGGTTTGGGGAGTTAGTTCAAATCTGGGAGACAAAAGACTCAATTCTTGCGTCTAAACGAGGCAGAACAAAGATTTGAGCCTGTGTATCCTATCGCCTTGGCGACTGCCCTAACTACTGGAATATATGCTATTTTCGGAGGTCTTGCTCATCATCTTTTCCTCACTGTTATGCATAGCGTAATCCTGAATGCGCTCCAGGTGAAAAGGTTTTGTTTGAACTGTATCACAGTAATAATTTTCACTTCACTTCCCGAACCATTTAATTGTTTGAGATGAAACTTGAAAAGACTCTGTATTGTATTAATATTAGGTTGCCATCTCCACATACATGCTTACGTTGCTTCTAAAGCTTCCAAATGCAGATGCATGAAGGTTGCTTTTAAGCCTATACTTAGGAACTAAACAGTTGATCTGATTTTCAGGAGCACAGTACCAATACTGAGCTGCTCTCTATTGACTTCATACAGACATAGCTGCCTAATCAGGATTTTTTAAATATATTTTTTAAATAAAAATAAAAATCTTGGTCTATGCGTATATTTGCATTATTTTGCATTTTATTATAAACACTTCTGTACACTTGCAATGATCTTTACAGCACCTGCTTAAGCATTCAAGGAATAGTAATTAAAGCTAATAAACACAACTTTCTTAATTAAGATGCGTAGATCTGTGTTACCATACAATTTAAGCTAACCTGTGTTTATTTTAGTGCATGAAATCAGAATGCTTTTGGTAACTTGGGGCAATTTAGTACAGCCTGAGAAATAATGAGATAATTCTTCTACGTTGCCCACATTCCATGTGCAGCAAACAAATTTGATTTTGTTTACTGTAATTTTGAAAGCACTTTAACTGCACAGAGTTGTCTAGACTAAGTAAGGTTTTCATAGAGTTTACTTCCTCAGCACAGCCGTAGGGTTCGTTTGTTTGTTTTTTAAATCAAGAGAATTCATTTCCCACATCTAATTTTACTTCCTGTAACAGTCGATTTTTCAATAGCCTCGCTGATTTTTTTTTTTTTTATTATTTTATTTTATTTTTTTACTCTGTTCAAACCCCTCAAATGTATCTATGGTCTGCAATACGACTCTGAAGGAAGTTTATGAGCCATGCTACTGTTTGAGTACATAAATAAAACCTACATTGCTTCCCATAAAGTAATCCTTTTCTGTACAAATGCAGAGAAGCCTAAACTGAATAGATTCTATTACAATACAATATAGGATTTCATATTGACTTTAAGAAGCATTATCACCTCCTTGACTAACCCTTAGCTGCCAGCAGACGCTGCCTCAGGCCAGTACACACCTAATTGCTCGGTAAAAAGGCCGTTTCCCTACCTCATTGAGCTGGATGATATGATAAATTTGCCTCAGGTACTCGCTGCCACCTGGCTTGTGGCAGATATCCAGGACCATCATGTTTATTTTCTGCTCAGTGAATCCAAGTGCAATACCTCCTTGCTCTAACGCTGCACCTTCTACGATGACTGAGGCACTAGAATGTAGAAAAGATACAAATACGTTAAATCTCTTCAAAAAAATCGAAATATTAACACAAAGTCAGCTAAAATTATATGTTAGGGAAAAAAAACCACAAACCAAAGATTTGGATTGCACCAGACAAATGTTGCTGTGTGCACATCTCACAGGCCTTTATAGAAATACCTATTAAATGCTAAAAATAATTTTTATTATGGAAATTTAAATTATTTTTACCTGAAAGATAAAAATATAAAATATTCCTTACTCGAAGGACATACAAGCAGCAAATATTTTTTTATTTTCTTTTTCACTAGAGAAGTATCTTTGCTACTAGGAATGGCATTTGCATTTGATCTTTTGTACACTTTTCTCTGCCTGTCGCTGCACATATTACAGCATAATTAACATGTCAGAAAGGTAGCCATTACTCTAAGTATAGGTTAGAAGTTTTAAATTGAAGTCTTTTTCTTCCCACTGGTGCAGTGGTAACCATTTCAAAGGTACCTATTTGCCACTTGTTGCACTTTTCGCTCTGTACCATTCCTTGTTTTTCCTCCTAAAAGTATTTATGCGTAGATGCTACGAAAAAAATCTGAAGGTTACAGGCACAAATGACTTCAAAATGTGCATTTAAAACTCCAGCCATTGTCAGACTGCCCTCCCTGCACACAAATATAAGTTACCAGCTCTGTACTTGCTTAGTATTGTACTACCAAAAAAAAAAAGTACTAAAATTAATTATTTTCCTCAAATACTAGAGCTGCAACACAGATACACATTGGCACCTTGACAAAGAAGGGTCAAGAACTTGAAAGACCAACAGAATACAATATCCCTTCTGCACTCGTTACGTGATTAATATAAAACAAACCGTAACATCTTTCTGAACTAAAAAAGCCACGATATTTTAAATTTTTGCATGTAAATTAAAATATCCCCAGTGTACTTCAGTACAGCCAGCTGCAAGCTGCAGTTAATGTTGAAGGTGTGCCGTGATTACAAAGTTAGTTCTGCTGAAAGTTGCTGATTAACCTGCAGGCTCACATAAATGCTACACAGCTGCTGGACACTGAAGCCGATATTGCTTCCACACGCAGCTTCAGAACATCCTACAGAGCGAGCAGTTTCAAAACATAAACTATGATTTTGTTCTTTGCTGAATGGAAGCAAGCGATACTCTGTTATTACAGTGCATTTTGCAGAAAAGCTTCGAAGAAATTGATCTTTCAAATTAAAGCCCGCTTTTCTGACGCCACACACGGATACGACCTGAATTTCTTGTCAAACTTCTTAGCGGCTGACATTGAAAAAGTTGAGGACCTCTGAGAAAGGAGAGTATCAGTGTCAGCGCCCAAATTGTATCCTTCCCTGTCCGTCACTGCGCAGGTGAAGCAGATGATTGGATTCCGTCAGGGCGATGATTAATGAGTTCCTCTCCGGATTTGGGACTGCCTATCAATCATGTCATTAGGAAGAATGTGCCCTGAAAGAGGTAGACCTCAGCCAAGGAATAACTGCATTCATCTTAATCTGTATATGCACCCAGCCAGCCAAGGCAGGGTCACCATGATGAAAAACAATAATCTTCAACTCGACAAATTACTTTGCGGAGACAGACGTTTCTTTTCTTCCCGTGACGCGTGTTCTTCAGACTCTAACGTGACTGTTTACAACGTCGGTGCTACCATAAAGTGAAGGTTATTTTAACGAATACTAATGCTCTCACAGGCAGTACACAAGGCAGGCAACACATACAACTGCCACTTTCTGAACCTTCTGCTGAATACTATATTTTTTTTAATAAATTGCCTAAAAGCCAAGTTAAATTTGTATGCCACAGTGAAAGAACCCATACAATATTTAGACTTTTTATGTAGCTGGAGGTCCCAATAACAATAATGTAAAACAAAATCAAGCAAGACTTTTGCTTATAAAAATCCAAAAATGTTTCCATAACTCTGTAGGTGAATCCAAATAAGTTTTTTAAATTAATGGGTTTTATTGTCTTTCACGCACTATATCTATTGAAAGTCTAGAGAAATTCATAAGTAGAAAGACGTATATCAATGCATGTGCATAGTTACACACAAAACCATTTAATTATGAAGAGCTTATCGAGAACATAATTTTACACTAACTTAGATTTTCAAATATAATCATTCCTGTTTCAAACAAATCACGTAAATACCACAAGCCTCCTCTTGGAAGATACGCTTTTAGTTTTGTGACTATGTGACCACTACTTGGTTTAATTGATATTTGAATTTCAGCTTTAATACATTAGTTTTGTAATTTGCATTTATAATAATATTTTATCCCTACATTGCATATCTCAGCCATTTAATAACTAGATTTTTTTTGTCCCCCAGAAATTGACTCATGATATTTGAATACAAAATGGAAGAATAACATTTACGCTATTGAAGAAACCCCACTGGAGTCAGGGAACTTGGTTTCATAACTGCATCATATAACGACTCACTTGCAGAGCAGGTAATACATTATTAAGCCCAAAATTAGGAGCACTAGTCACCAAACTAGTTCTCACTTTGGTCGACACTGTACACGTACAGAAAACATTCTCCCACATTCGTTTCCCACGGTCTGATACCCGATGGATCACACAGCACTTCTGTGGTATGTTAGAAAAGAAACTAGTATATTAGTTTAAAATTCTCAGCTTCAGAAGAAGCGCAAATACTAAAGTTTTAGTTTTTAGAGGCTTTCCACAACATTGCCTGACCCTGCAACTGCATTTTTTAAGAAATACCTATTCTCTCTGTGACATCAGAAATCGGATTACGGAGCCATTCTGTTAAGTATCATTTTACACATTATCATTATGGTTTTTTTATTCTATGACTCCTTCAGTCACTGGCATCTGGCTTCAATCTTTTAATCACTGGATTAGAGGCTGTAAATTAGTATTAAATGGAAACGTAAAGATTACAAAGGTCAATGTCAATGAGCATCCGTGCGACACTATTACTGCTTAGTGCTACTCATGTTAAGTGGCTGCTCATAGGAACGGGATACTGTCCCTGAAAGCACTGCATGGAAGTATGTTTACTGGTATCAGTAATTCCAACCTACAGTCACCCTTTGTTTATACAGACAATTACAGTCAGGATAGCAAGGACTGCAAGCCTCAAGAATATTCATTAAAAAAAAAAAAAAGGAATCTCGCATTCAGTAGTCAACAATTTAATTCAGGAAGTCATATAACTCCAATAAATCTAATATTGGAAAGCTGATGAATAGCAGTTTTACAGAATGGTACACAACTTCAACATTGTAACAGACTGGTCTAGGAGCACATTGACATGCACACATCTCCCTGAAAAATCATTATGAGGATTTAACACACTCGGACCTTAATGTCAAATCCAAGGGGAAGGTTGATATTTCCTCAGAAAGCCACAGCAGGGTACTCTCCACGTCCTGTTTTCATATATCCTCCTCACCCTCAGGGTTTATTATGTTTTAAAATGAAGTATGCTTACTTTTTAATCACAGATGAATACTGAAAGCTTTTCATGGTCCCTCTTAATTTAATCACCATAGCCAAATTAATTTACAAGTCTATTGTGGTGCCTTCTAGTCAGTGCACCTGTTTGCATTCTGAAAGATACATCAACTAAATTGCCCACACTTTTGGATCATCATGAAAATAAGAAACCTCTAATTGCTATGAAGATACTGTTTCAACGAAACAACCACGGTTTACTGTTTCAGAAATGCAATCAAATAGCAAAAACATGCTATAAAGACATTGTTATTAAGAACTAACCTGCTTCATCTAAGAACAATGTTCAACTATTTTTTAAAAAAAATAAACAATAGCCATAAACATGCCCATAATTAAGTAAAATGAAGAACTAACAACAGCATTTGAAAAATACTATGTTCTTACCAGTCTGTGCTCAATTTTCTTGCCTTCAGCAACTGGCTTTCAATCCAGTTTGGTCTTTGCTGTTCAATGCTTTGTATAACCTTCTGGGTCACTTGCTTAGGACCACTTTTCTGTTTTCCCATAATACTTTCTAAGCACACACGAACTAAACTGAGTTTTTCTTTGCTCCATCTGTCAAGTGTTGCACCTGTTAAAAGTTCTGCAGTATTTCCATCCTCAAATATCCGACATATAATTACAATCAAGTTCCAGACAAGCAGACCAGCTTTCTTCAATTCAGCAAAGTTTCTTGACATTTTTCTCTCAGCCAGAAAAAAGAAGTACTTAATTGGGGGAGGCAAACATGCAATCACTGTAGGTAACTTGCTGATTACAATAGATACTGCCTGAGCTGCAAGCCTTGTGAAGCCTTAAAAAAAGAAAGAAAAGAAGATATGATTAACATTAACATTCTAGTTCTCTCACAGCACGCTTCTGAATGTTGTATGATAATTTCTAACTTGATTTTGTACTGAAAATGGGTAAAAAGCTTAGGTACTCAACAGCGTAGCTTGACTTCTATTGTGCTTCCTCCACATAAATCCAACAAAATCTAAACAATAACATGAATTGAAAACAGAGCCTAGAAAATTTAGAATTCAAACTGTGACTCTTTTAACAATTAGACCTGCTGTGCACAGTTATTACAGAATAAATGAAAAAGACAAAACCCAGGTACTCTGAATTGTAAAAAAGTTGTCTTCAAAATTGTAGTGTAATATTTTTTCACGGGTTAAGTACTGCACTAAGTTTCTCAGGTATATATTCATAATTTTTAGTTTTCTATCCATTCCTTTCATGTTCAAATCCACAGAACTTCAGTTTAGCAAACTTTCATTTTTTTTTCATTTTTTTCCCTAAGTATGAGCCTTACCTCTCAGCTTGCACCTCAGTTCAGGCTTAGCAATAGCCTGAAACAGCTACCCAAGTTCTAGATTGCAGTGACCACACTGCTGCATAAATGTGCCTCAACACACTGAAGGGAAGACATATGGTAAGAAAGAATAGATTGATGCCTTGGCTTGCCCACAATCTACATATCCAGAATTTAAATGCTGGAATATACTACACTGATACTACTGTATTGAAAATAATCAGGTAATACGTTGGTGGCAACAAATTTATAGGGAAATGTTTCCATAATTTAGCCTTTGGAAATGATGGAGTCTTTAAGCACGGTAGGCTGTGAAAGTACATACCAGACACCATCTTTACATCCAATCACTTTCAAAATATCTCCTATTACTTCTCTTCCTCCAGCAACTGTTTCAACAACCAAGCAGTAGCAAATTCCATAACAGTTCCAGGGCTATTCAAATATAAATTGCTGTTGTAAAGTTGGGATGAGTAAGTTGTTATCATTTCAGCCAACACTGTATATTTAAATTTAAATAGTCCTGATTGGAAAGACGATAACTAAGAGACGAACTAGTTATGGCTATTAACTCTGCCTTGAATCCCACCTTACTATTGCCAGATACTAAAAATATTTTCAGTACTATTATTACCAGTACTACCATACTGATTATTTTTAAAAGCTTGCTTGTGTATGCATAGGTGTCAGCCTCATGAAAGAGGTACTGAATGTTAACACAAAGTACTTTAAGAAAACCACAGGATGCGTGGAAATCATTTTGTTCATTGTCAAACTGCAATGCTCCTGGATTATAACTGCTCAATTTTGAAATGTACTCTTGAAAGGCGTAACAAGTTCTTATGACAGATATATAAGACAGTATAAATCTCACTCACATTTCCCAGACTCTTTTCTCTTCATTTCCCGAGGAGTGTAATTCCATTCCTTGGGAACGGTTTTCAGCAAACTTTCAGGAACGATTTGCTTGTGCTGGTACGTTCCGTAGTTTTCTGTTGCCTCCCATGAATGCATCAAAGAAATTATCTGCTTCACTATGCCCTTGACTGAATTAATCAAAGTCAACTTCAAGCACCTGATAACCTCTGGCTCCGACTCGCCACAACTGGAAACTTCAGAAGGAAGAATTATAAAATATTCAGTAAGTGTGGTGATTTGTGTAAATCTGTTTCAGAATGAAGTGTTCTGGAATTCTTACGGAAAGAAAAGTAAAACCATTACGATTCATAGCAACTTAGACCTATTAAAGAAGGTTTGCTGTAAATTAAAGAAAGGATATAAAGCAAAACAATGTTGCATCTTGTACCATCTTAATAGAATACTGATAAGAAATACCATTTATTTCCTCTATCTTTAATTTTCAGTCAATGCATTTCTAAAAATTTAATTTAAGTTGCCTGATGTCTTCCTTTTTATATATAGTACATTTAACTACTTGTTAGACATCAATGAGGCAAATGGATATACCTATTTTTTCTACTTCCTTGTCTTGACAGGAAAAATGAAGTTGCATTTATTAGATACGCAAACCTCTGTATCAGAGAACAAAAAAGGGAAAAGATACTTTGGAAACAAAAATGCATACAAATAACAGCCATTAACAGAGACATAGCATGTTATCAGAGATTGCATGTTGAAAATAGACTGTCCTAAATACAGTTATTGACATTACAACAAGTATCAATCATCTCCACATTCTTACTACCGCAGAGAATTGTCACCTCCCCACTGCCATGGAGCAGCAGTTGTCAGGCAGAGGGCTGCAGGATGTATCAGCGATGTCTTTCGACACATCAGGTCCTCTGCTCATACATTTGCTTCTCTGTACTTCTGCTTCTCTGTACTTTCAGTGATCTAAGTTTTATTCTTTTCTGCATGGCCTTTCTGGAAACTTCCATCCAATATTTCTGTAATTTTCTTCCTCTTATGACTTAGACTTCTGCTTTTGGCAATCCCATTTTTCTCTTAGGAATACCTGAGCACTTTTACCACCATTGTTTTCTGTTCTGTGATATTCATAATTCTGTTTCCCCTCTTATATCTTCCCATTTTCTTCCTTTTTTTCTTTCAAGCCTTCCTGCATTTTAGCCATCATTTGCAACATCACCCTTACAAACCACACATCTCTTTTCTGGTTGAATGCCACTTTTTTTGGGGGGCCGGCATAAGTTGCTCTAATTGTGGGGGGAGATCTTCCCTTTCATGGAAAACCGTCAGCCTGCCTGATGTTAATAGCAGAGTCTGCATGCCCATCAGACTATGTGTCCCTCAACAGGAGTCCTTCCTTTTATTTTTCCACTCTCATTTAATAGTTTCTTACTTTTAAATCATGGCAAAGGTCTGGAGGTATTGAATGAGACAAATGACCTGTACTGGTAGAGAGTTTATCTGCCGGTAAGATGGATCCTTAAGGGAATCAGACTCCTGCTCCACCACACTGCTCCATGACCTCAGCTTTCTTCAAAATTTACATCACTTCTACCATGACCTGATTGCTCAAAACACCTCAATTATACTAAAAATTTGAAATAAACTACCATCATTTCATCTGATTTACTAAGACAAAAATAACATGCACTACGTGTCTGAAAACTGACAAGGTCTAACATCAGATTTTAAATACCTATTAATAAATTAAATACCTGTCATATTGTATAAGCAACTCCACAAATGCTCTTTTTCCATGTACGTCTCAAAAGCAATGCCAAGAGATTTGGGTGCTAAAGTGCAGTAAGACAGTAGTGTGAAGATTGTTTCAATCAGAGTAGGCTCTTTGCTATTTATCTGTTCTACAAGAGAACTTGGTTCACCACGGTTTGATTCTTCATTTCCTTCAAAATAAATAAAAACATGGTTACAGTAATTTCCAAGTAATTCAGATGCACGGTAATAGATATTATAAATCAAAACAAACTGCAAACTGTATCTGAATAATATTGTAAACATTAATAATACTTACAGATACTGAAATCTGATCTTCCTCTGCATAATGACATTTGACTGTCTTCCTGAATTACATGTAGCCATTAAAAAAAAGACTCAAGCATGTGTACAGTCTGTGGAATATGCCTATTTAATTCAACATGCACTCAGTATATAATTGGAATTTGATTATTTACTAAATATTAATCAGAAGTAAATTGTACTGCTTCTGTGGAATCACAGTCCAAAAGTTATTGCTCCTTAACTCCTCTTACCAATACATTAGTCATGTGAAATAACAGAACTCTTATTTAGTTATATAAAACTAAGTAGCAGCTGCATGCTTCCCAAAATGGGTTGGCTTTGTTTTTCAGTTTAAGAGGAAATTGAGTAAAAAAGTAGTTCCATGAAACAAAACCTCAGCTCTGCTAAGATACAGACACCTATGTTTTTAAAGATAACCAGTGATTTTCAGAGTTAAATGGTAAACAGCTTACATAACATGTATTCCTAAATGTTTTTTGTAATTATAAAACATTCTCCCATCTGAAAAGTAATGATGTGTTTTAACCTCTTTGAACCAACGCAACTCAGTAGTTTTGTCTTGTGCTAGTGTCAAGGAGCTCAGCTTCCCACATACTTGTGGAATACATTTTTGATGTTAAGAATCATAACAAAGTGCCAGAGCCAGAGCCAATTAAACACTTTTAATTTAAATTTCTAGTTTGCAAAACTGAAAGTTTCTGTAAAACTGAGTTAGACAAAATTATACTTGAAAATGTCATTGTTTTATGCCAGTTTGGCTGCCCTTATCTTTAGCAACCTATGCAGGAGAAAGATGGGAGAGACTAAATTTCTAGGCTGCACTTTTCTAGTGGTTTAAACAGCCTTCAAAATCTACAACAGTGGAAAAAAAAAAAAAATCGGCTTTCCACCCAGCTCTGAATGACTTGAGAATGCTGTAAAATTCAAAAATCTCATCTGACTCTCCTCTGAATTTCTACAATCTAATTCACACGTTACTGTAAATCATTCGGTCTGGGTAGTGTGCAACGTTAGCAGAAACAGCCCATAGGACATGGAAAGCTGAAAAACAAGACCAGTGATTTCATGACCAACAAGCCGTGGTTTGGGGTTTTTTTATGTTTGGGTTTGGGTTTTTTTCCCCTAAGACAGGAGACGAATCAGCAATAAGAATTTTTTTTAGTCAGCTTTTTTTCCTGAGTTGAGTGAGCTGGCATATTTTGCTGAGACACCTTCCAATGCCAGATGCTTCTGAGGGAAGAATCAAACGGATTCCACTAATTCACTCAAATCAGCAATAGGTTGTCTAACATGGATATGACAAAGAAAGAACAAAAAAACTGGAAAAAGCAGTTGAAAAGGAAAACCCAGAGATTTTCAAACTGTGAGATGGAAATTTCAATTGAACTTTAATTTTATTACTATAAGTAAAGCTTAAAAAAATTAATTTTACCAATTCTACAGATGGGGGTGTGCTGAAGTTTTTAACACTAGATAAACTGTCTTGCAGAACATGATGGGAAATTGATTTGCTTAAAGGAGCTTATGACTTCAAATTAAGCCTAAATTTGCTTTATGATCATGCAACGTGGAAACTTTGAGTCACAACTTATTAATAACTTAGTGGTATCAATAAATGTAGATAAATGGAAAGCAGTATAAAGGCACTCTGTATGGAGTAATACATGTATCTTCTTGTAACTAGCACCTAATACAGATCTTGTGCTTTTAAGAAAAGATCTTCAGGAATCCACAGGGAAGCCATTCTGAGGCCAAACAGAACAAGATACGTAAGCTTTCATCAGCTTTTACCTGTTTTACCCTGAAGTAACTGTTGTCCTTGTCATAAGAATATCTGACCGTTCAAAGCTCCAGTTGAAATGACTTTTCTGACTGATGAAGTGGCAGAGATCTTTGTAGAATCATAGAATCATAGAATATTTTGGGTTGGAAGGGACCTTAAAGGGTAATGTCATCTGGTTGAAAGGTTTAGCGAGCTGATCAGTATAGCTGGTTAAATATTATGAATTAGGAGTCTACAAAAAGATATGTAGATTTCTCTTGCCTTAGAATTTTTCTTTAACATTTATTAACTCACCTGTCATAACATTAAATATTCATCTTAGTTTGAACTCCAATGCAGCCTTCTTGTTAGTCATCACATAAGAATAGTATTTATACGATAGGCATCAAAGTCATTGCCCACTGATGCTTCTCTGTTTTTCTTTTTTTTTTTTTTTCCTACTCACTTCATTTGTATTTCAAAAGCTAATCTGTGAAAGAAATCTAAAGCTCCTATAGGTAGCTCAGAGGAGATGCTTCTTTTCCATTTTGGCAGGACTTATGGCTATATACTTAACTTAGGTACCTGTTAAAGAAAATCTGCTACTTGTTATTTCCAGAGAGCATAGTGTTCCATATGCATAAAAGATGCCAAAGTTATATAAAAATATTAAGATTATTAATGAATCCCTTTAGAAGAAAATTATGTATCCCTAATCAGCCACAATGAATCATTCTTTCTATGACAAAATAATACACTTAACCTTTTGGGATAGTACCCTGTATTTTAAAAACCTGTCTTCAGAGAGGCAGACTTACAAGTGTAATTTATCCATATTTCTTTCTTGCTGCTAGAAATACCTCCCAGTAACTTGGTGACATTATCACACTCATCCAGCTCTTATCTGCTACTGCTTTAACCATGAAATGAGTCGTACTGAATTTAGAAAATCTTGTGTTATTGACTCTAGACTTCTCCTTCCCTAGTGAATCCTTAGAAGACAGACGAGCTATAAACAGTTATGCTGTCTTTTTTGACCAAAAGAGGTAGTCAAAATTCAAATTTATACATGCTGTTTCATTTAAGAAGAGGAATTAAAGATGGAGCAAGTTCCTCCCTCTTACAGTTCTTTTATTTGCAAAGAGCATAAAACTTCTGCTTTCTTTATAGTTCAAATCAAAGCAGTTGACGAGGATATAAAGAACACAAAAAGGTTATATTTTACTTGTTTATAGAACCAAATCTTTCAGCAGGCACTCTGCACTACCTGCTTCTTTGCACTACATTCTCAGTGTCGCTTCTGTCTTTGGATTTTTTTCTATTCTTTATCTGTTCTGCTAGATCATTTTACTTGTCTCTCATAGAGTTGCTTCTCTCCAATGCAATCATTCTCCAGTCAGTCTTGACAGCTAGAATCTATTGTAACTTTGAATATGACTTCATTTTGGCAGAAAGTCTATTATTTTAGTTTTTAATTCCAAAAAGAAATTTCAGATCATAATTACTTCTATCCTGAATGAAATGCATATCTTAACCTTACCCATTTCAATTTAGTAAAGCCTGAATAATAATATTCCCTGTATTAGTTACTACCTGTGAATCTGATGAATCCCAAATTTGTGAGAGCTAAAACGTTCAACACAGGACAAAAAGACTCTAACAAACTTTATACCATCTTCTCATAAATTATTAACATATCAGCAAACTACTTCTGTGCCCATAAATTTATACATTACCAATCCCATAGTATTTTACTCTCAGTCAACTCCCTTTAAAGTTTTTTCTCCCTAAACATTTTATTTTCAAGTATCTGAGAAGAAGCTTGCAAAGTGCCTCTGCACGAACGCAAACAGCACGGGCAACAAACAGGAGGATTTGGAAGCCACTGTATTCCTGGAAAGCTACGACATAGTGGCCATTACTGGAACCTGGTGGGATGAAGCCTACGGCTGTAGTGTGGCTATCGATGGTCACAGGCTGTTCGGAAGGGACAGATGAGGAAGGAGGGGCAGGGGTGTTGCCCTCTAAGTTAAGAAATGGACAGAGTGTGAAGAGATGTCCCTAAAGAATAGCCAAGAGCAAGCTGAAAGCTTATGGGTACGGATTGGTGGCTGAGGCAACAAGGGGAACCTTGTGGTTGGTGTCTACCACGGGCTGACTGATGAAGCCTCCTTGCTCCAGCTACCGGAGGTATCATGCTCACAGGCTCTCATCCTGCGAGGGGATGTCAAACACCCCAACATCTGCTGGGAAAGTAACACGGTGACCTGTAGGCAACTCAGGAGATGCCTGGAGTGCCTCAACAAGAACTTCTTAAGCCAGGAAACCTACCCAAGATTTCAGAAACTCCGTAAAATCTGTTTGCTCTTCTCTCTGATTTATCACCAGGAAGTCATCAAAAGGAAGACGGTATCAGATCAAAGTCCGTTTTCCATTGTTCTTCCAGATAGAAGTACATCATGCCAGAAAACCCTTCTACCATTTTACCACGTTGGTTTATGCACGTATAGGATCCAGTAAACTTAGTGGTCAGATGGCTATTTTGAGGAGATGACACTTTTAACTTCACTTTCAAATCTTTTGTTGTTAGGCTACCACGATACAGTTTGCTGTCATGAAGAAACCAAGAAATTGGTCAGATGTTCCGGAATCTGTACTCACAAGCCTCATCCTGGAAGATCTACAAGGATCTGGAGGCGAGAGCTATCTCTGCCCAAGCATATAAGTTCTCCTAAGAGACTTACTTGTGCTCTCCCAATGAGGACAGTGTTGCAGATTAATAGCCAAGTTTTTTCAAAAAACTTGAAAGACTGCATTTCCCCAAAATTGTGTATGGTTGAATCACGGGACTAGCATAGTTGCTAGTTTTTTTCAGCTGCCTGGTAAACTGTGCCTCAGCATTATTAAATACTTACTACAAGAAAGTACAAAAATAATGATGTTCAAGTATACCTGAAGTAAAAGTTTTAAATTGTTATATAGGTTTAGCCAATGCCAGGATTTCAATTGAGATGGTAATTTATTTAAGGAATGTAAGTTTTCTTTTGTTATAACTCACTACTGTCACTAAAAGTTTACTGTGATTCCTACAAGAGGTCAGTTGATAAAGTTCCCACTTTTTACTATTCTCTTAGGGTAACTTAAAAAAAAAAATCTGTTATTTACCTTTAAATGCTCAAAATTTAATTAATTAAGTTACAATGTAATTAATGCTGAATTATACATTGTGGGAGTTAAAGAGCTGCTTTGCAAGGTGCAAAGAAATGCAGAGGATAAGAAAAATATCTTCCCATTCTACAGATATATTTTCAAGTAATTTCTCTTTACAGGAATCAGTTCCTAAAAGCACAGTCTTCAAAAACTCTTTATATCTGTTAATGTCTCGGGATTTGGCTGATACTGCACCATGGAGTTCTATTTTCTCAGTGGAAATCCTCCCTTCATCTTATGTGTGGAAGTTAAATTATTTCTTTTTGAAGCAATTCACATTTCTTTGGATCCAATTTCAGATTTGCAGCCTTAAACTTATCACAGAATATTTGCAAATGTTACTATCAGTTCTTGTTTCAAAGTTTTAGTGGACACCAGGATATCACTGAGGTTTAACTGCCCTGGCTACACAATACACAATCCATTAGTCTCTCAAATAAGCATGGTGCAAGCCCAATGGAACTGCCAGTGGCCATCCCCTGCTCTGAAAGGAGTTTTTTTTCCAGTCGATCTTCACATGCCAGTATTCACTCTTAAGTTTTGTGTAGAAAATGAAATTAAATCCCTGTAACAACTGGAGTCTCATGTATTCATTGCAATGAATAAATTTTTTTTTTAAAAAAAGGAATACATTGCTTTTTCTATTGTACACCATTAACTTGGTGCTACCATCTCTTCTTTGTAAACAAAAGCATGTATGGGGCCCAAGCACTCACTGAAGACCTCAGATGCGCCTTGTTGACGATTTCTCAGTGACCTCTTCCTTATCTGCTGTTGGTAAATGGAGAGGTGTTTGTTGACTTATGAGGTTCCCTTTGGTATTAATACCATGTTGGGCTAGTGTAATTCAATAAAGCTATTGGTTTTTGCTTTATTATGCAAAGAATTACTCCTGGTTCCTGGAAATAAAGACTCTTGCAGTGTGCATTCAGAGCAAACCTAGCAGAAATTCTCAAGTTCACTTTCACCCTTCCTGCTTTCATACCAGCATCTGCTGAGTTCAATAATTCATACTATGCAAGCACCACTTTCTTAATTCCTCTATTATATGTTGCTTGTCAAATTATCAATTTTTGTTTCATATCCATGGGTGAACAAGCAATTCCAGTAAAAAATTCTGCCAAGAAAATTGCAAATAGAAAATTAACACTGTACCAGTTACCTTCATTCATTCTCTCCACAAAAGCACAGTAAAGGTCCGAGACCCTCCAGTCACTCAAGACCATGTCTTAGAAGACATTTTCTGAATATTGGATCTAAGGAAAACAAATCCGGGGTTATATTACATTGTAATATAACTGGTGACTGCCCTGCTGGAGAGCAGCGCAGGGGAAAGGGACCTGGGGGTTCTAGTGGACAGCAGGATGACCATGAGCCAGCAGTGTGCTCTCGTGGCCAAGAAGGCCAAGGGCATCCTGGGGTGTGTTAGAAGGGGAGTATCAAGTAGGTCGAGAGAGGTTCTCCTGCCCCTCTGCTCTGCCCTGGTGAGGCCACATCTGGAATATGGTGTCCAGTTCTGGGCCCCTCAGCTCAAGAGGGACAGGGAACTGCTGGAGAGAGTCCAGCTCAGCCACAGAGATGATGGAGGGAGTGGAACATCTCCCTTATGGGCAAAGGCTGAAGGAGCTGGGTCTCTTTAGCTTGGAGAAGAGGAGGCTGAGGGGTGACCTCATTCATGTTTATAAATATGTCAAGGAGGAGTGTCAGGAGGACAGAGCCAGGCTCTTTTCAGCGGCGTCCACTGACAGGACAAGGGGCAATGGGTACAAGCTGTAACAGAGGAGGTTCCACAAAAACATTAGAAAAAAACTTTTTCCCTGTGAGGGTGCCGGAGCCCTGGCACAGGCTGCCCAGGGAGGTTGTGGAGTCTCCTTCTCTGGAGACTTTCCAAACCCACCTGGACGCGTTCCTGTGTGCTCTGCTGTAGGTGATCCTGCTCTGGCGGGAGGGTTGGAATAGATGATCTGCAGAGGTCCCTTCCAACCTCTAACTTCCTGTGATTCTGTGATTCTGTGATCAGTGGTAGTTCAACACACTTAGGTTATTTAGAGTTGTAGTTTAAGTTATAGGAGTCCGGCATGCAAATCCGATTTTTCAACTATTTTTTAAAAGTTGCCTTTTACTCACTGACCATACTCACTGCAGACACATAAGTAATTCAGTTGTAGGTATCTGGATTTACTGCCTTCAGTATTTTTGATGCGGTAACTTCATATCTGAGAAGCATTTTACTTTTTATGTACATTTCATATATCACATTGCACAAAAAATGACCAAAGTCTTGCCACCTTTTTGTCCAGGCAGCTTATAGTTACACACATGGAGTTTCAATAGCTTCAACACATCTGATAACCTTCTTACAATATTTAGCAACATTAAATCATGGATACATACATTCCCCCAAACACTCTTTCTACCGAGACAACTTTACCAATCATCTCAGCAGTACTTCTTACTATTAAGGGTGAATATGCATTATTTCTGACTCTCACTATATGATAATAACAGGAGTGTGATGCCTACTGTAAGTATCCCAAACTATTGCTATAATAGAAAAAAATGTTATCATTACCAAAAAACATCAACATATAAGCATCTCCTTATACAGAATTTTTGCCTTCTGGCCTGGATTTTAAAAGGAAAAGGAAAGACTGAATGTAAAATGAAGTAAAATATGAGAAAATCCTTATCACCTAGCTAAAGACTAGGGAGTTGTGTTATCACTAGGGCAAATCACTTCAAGCCTAAGGTATATGTAGCTTTTTATCAGGTTTCATGCAGAATATTACAAATTGCACGATTTTACTGTTCCTGTGTACATAATTCTGTAAGCCTTTTATCCTACTGAACAGAAGAATCCAAGACTGTCATTGCTAGTACTAAGGTATAGCTTATTAGTTCATCTTTCCTTATACTGCTGCATAACAGCTCACACAGTAAAAAAAATAAATAAAAAATTTATATAGCATCAGAAATCTGCTGTATAATAGAAGGACTAAAGAATACAATAATTTTATCATCAGATAACTAACCCCACTGAAATTAATTTAGAAGATATGGATCATCACAGGTTTTGGCTTTATCTAAACTGAAAGATCATTCATACCAACATTGTAATGACATTAATACACTCTGCGTAAATAGCACATGTTCTAATTCAAAGTAGGGTACACCTCCCTGAAGCTCAAGGCTGGCCAGTCAATAGATTAATACATTCTGTCACTTAGTACCTGTGATAATTTAAGCAGCTCGTAAAATTCAACAGTGGATAGCACTAGGGTACGAATATGATCCTGATCAAACATTTGTCAGTCTTTGTAAGATATGACAGGTACTGAATAGGCAAGTGGATGCAGTGCAGCTCTCAGTAAGATGCATGACAGGAGTGGAGGCAATGTTGTACCCCTGACAAATGCTAGACCACTTTAAAATGACAGAATTAAATTATGTTGTATCTAATTTCATGTGGACCTAAATGGGGCTTTTTTTGATAAGTAGGAAGAAGTCTTTTGCCAAAGACAGAAACTGAGACTTTTACTATCATTGCAAAATTAAGCCAAACAAATGATTATATCATTATCTTGTCAACTATACGATTATTTGACCTGAAAGTTATTAAGAAAGATGTGATAAAGTTTGTTGCTTCAACACAGTATCAGCAGCATGAAAAGAAAGCCTTGTAGAACCATTCTTTAATTTGTTCTATTTTCGTAACGACATTAATGTGAGTATTAACATGAGGAAGCATATAAATTTACTTCTACAATCCCTACAGTGACAAACATTTAATAAGTTAAACAAAACCTCTAAGAAGTTTTCACTTCTGAAACATAATTTTGAAAGTGATCTTTCAGCCTACTAATCCACACTTTAAAAAAAAGAAGCAGTTGTGTTTTCAAAGCTCTGTCAAGTTCAGATTCATTTTGTCTCCTTTGCATTTACGATAGCAGTCTATTTTATCAAATTGTAGTCTGCTTTGAAACTATGAATGCTCACATTCACTGCAAAACATTCTCATTAAAAGAAGCAGTGATTTTTTCTTTCTTCTCACCCACTCAAGAAGTGTCCTACTGAATGGCTACTGATACAAAAACGGTTGACAGCCTTCCTTCAGTATTTAAGTAGTTAAAAATGAATTCATGTTTCTCATTGATACAAGAATTGACAATATAAGTACTTACTTGAACTTCTCAGTAAAATTTTCACTAAGAGACAGTCATGATGTAGCAATGTTTCCAAAAGCAAGTTCAAATTACAGTATGGCTGGGATAAGAGCAGTTTCAGCTGACCCTGGGTTGCCATTTCTCTGGCTGATGGAGTCCTTTCAAAATGTAAGATAAAGACAGAATAATGTAGTTAATTTATCTACGAAATTAATATCCTTAAAGTGCAGATGTAATGCTAACTCCCTTAAATGTCAATTCCTCCCAGATTACTCTGAAAACGCTTTCATGCTTGCTTACTTTAAGGCAGCTCAGGGAAGGAATTACATTTAATCTCAACTAGCTAAAAGCAAATTAACATTTGGTAGTCTGCCAAAGTTATAACTGATACAAAGCAACCTCACTTATCTCTTTCATGGAGCCATGTTTGCCTTGTTCTACCAGGCAAAAGGGATTTTTTTTTTTTTTGTGCTTGAATAAATTTAAGGCTATTACTCTTTGGTTCAGTATTACATTAATTGTTTAGTAAGAGCTACGAAGTGTCCTTGATGAAGTATATGAAGCTCTTAATTAAAAAACACAGAGAATGCTCAAAGGGGCTGCAAGATTCCACACTAGGTTGACAAATTCTTACACATCCTAAAAAATCCACCTGAAATATTAGAATGGTTGAATAACTGCTTTGCCAGCAGGGAGAAGTGAGAAAATGTTGTACCAATTCATCAGCTTTTAAGGAGATTGCAGTTTGTTTTCTGTTTGCCCTTCCCATGTTCTGCAGAAGTTTAGGTTTCCAAACAAAAATATTCCTCTGAATTCAGCCAAGGATCCAACACCAACTGTTTCACTCACATTGGAGCAATTAAATTAAAGAACAAAAGAAAAAATATTTTCTCCCAAACGGTGTTTATCACTCATTGTATTTACTATCTTCTTCTTGAAACGTTAGTTTTCAAAGTCAGATCGTAATTATTTTTTTACTTGAAAGCTTAATTTTTCATTACTTTGAAGGTTTTAAAATTAAATTTCAACTGATGTTTAGCCATTGTGTTTATTAATTTTGGCTACAACAACAGTTGCTACTCACTGAAAGTTTATGCACTGCGTATGTAAACTTCTATGCACATAAATTTTAAATACACCAGTGTAAAAACTACATATGCAGCGACGTGTTAACTAGGCAGGGATAAACATAATCTGCCAGCACGCGCACAACACCTTCAGCATCAGTCAGAGCCTAATTCATCAGGAGCTACATTTTCCTGCCAGACTAGAGAAGGGGTTACATGCCTCTGCACATGCACTTCATGTGCCTTTTACACGTAACTATTGGGACAGAACTACAACAAAAAGCTGGATGTTCAGTCAAGGTTGCTGTAGAAACTAGATACCTGATTCAGACGTACAAAGCCTGGAAATGAAAATGGCAGCTGAAATCCTACTCGAGTGGAGTCCCTCACAGGTGTGAGCGTTTCTGTTAACAGAAATGCAACGTGCCACATACCTCGCTGAGCAACCTTGAAGTAACCTAAGGAAACCAAGCTTCCATAACCTCATTTCCCAGCAGGACCTTTACATCACATTACTATGTCAAAAACTTCACAGTTAATACTGTAATAGTAATTTTAGCAAAGGAGGATTTTATACACCTCAGCCTTTGGGAGTTCAAACAGTAAAGCAAATACCTATGAGTTGATAAGCAATGGACGTGCCATGAAAACTTATGTACGGCTTTTGTGAATTTCATCTGGTACATTATATACAACGATTGATAACGTAGCACTGGCTCAGCGATTGTATTTCTGCATATAAACACATACTGGGTTCTGACAATATTTATCAAAAAATATATACACATCCACATTTAAATCTGCAGCCAAAATACCTTTTCCGTATTTAAAACACTTTCAACCTTTCAGCACTAGGGCTTTGCATTCTTAATAGTATTATCTTAATTTCTGTAATGTTCAAGATTAGTTATATACATATCAAAAACCCTAACACATGTCAAGAACTAATTAGTAGTTAGTAATTAAAGTTTAAATTAGAGCAATTGCTATATTCACACTAGAATTGATGCAGTGGCTGAGAGCAGACTCAACACTTGACTAACTCAGTTAAAATATATGGGCAAATTTCACTTTGTTTCTCCCCTGAATGCCACATTATCATGTCTAATAAGGTCACTCATCGCCTTCAAACTACAAGAAAAGGGTCAAGTTTGGCCAATTAGATTTATGAAGGGTAATATTTTAAATGACTTTAGAAATAAATGCCATTTTTAGAATATTTGAGTTGAAATAAAACTTGTCTGTCATTGACCAGATGGGAAGTTATCATGTTGTAATATACACCAGTTCTTGGCTCTTTCAGCCTCTTGCAGATTGAAATGTACAATGGTGTGACTCACTTGGAGGAAAAATAAAATATAGCAGACATTCCCTACAGCCATGAAGCTAGCACCAATAAATGCACTGAGAAGTTTTGTAACGTGCATATGGAGAGGCATATGTTCTCCCATCCTCGTAGCTCAGTTCTAGTGAAAATAAGACTAGCCTCATAAAAAGTGACAAAAGGTGAAGTACATATAAATATCACACATATAAATGTTCAGCTTTGTACAGTAAAAGAAAAAAAAAACACAACCAGAATTCTGATTTGCAAATGGGACGATTATAAACCTCAAATGAAGCAAAGAATGAATCACAATTGCCAATAAAGGAACTGTAATATAAATTATCAGTAATTATTTAGTTTGATAACCAGCTATGGCATTTTGGTTAGTATCCAAGGTAGGAAAAAAAACCCTCAAATGATAAGATCAAGATTCTATAAGGCAAATATCTATTAATGCTAATTCACGTTAACAACATTGACAAAGATGCTGTACTCAAGTAGATAAAAGAAAACAGACTGTAGCCATTACTAGGCATGAAAAATAATGTAATAAATCTGGTTAAATAGCAAAATTCTAAACAAAGCAATTTCACTTAATAGAACACCTCAGCATATGAACCTCAAATTGACTCATTATATACAAGGTTCTTTCACTGTTTTTTTCTGAGCAGCTGAAAGGTGTGTTGTTAAAAGGAAACATTAAATATTTCCCTCATTATCACCAGGACAGTTCACATGTCTTTATATATATGGACTATCCTCACTCAGGTACAAAATACATATCTTCTCAGAGATGCACTTTCTTCTGGAATCCTCATTTTCACATTTGGTGGTCATGAAGATGTATATTTAATCACCTTTCATCCAGGGAAAATATGTAAATGCTGGACATCTCTGGAACAGTTTTCTGCTATTTATTCAAGACAAATCCATCTTAAATTGCATTTGTATAATCTTAACTCCACCTCAAAAAAAAGAGAATTATGTCAGACTGAAGTGGTACCAGCATTTGCTCTAGAGACTTGTGCAGCAGAGGGTACTCACTTGTGAAGTCATTTTCCAAAACTCATAATTCACAGTGTAATTTAAATTTTGAGTACTGTCCTTGGATTAGGGCATCAAAAAGTCTATTGTCTTTTCTACAGTGAGTCCTTAATGAAGCATATTTTTCCAGAAATAAAGTAGAGCCCTTTCTAAGCAATCATGCGATCATTCCCTCTTCCATACTCCCCGTTCTCCACTCCTTTCTCTCCACTCATGCATAACTTAAAAAGCCACTGATGAATATTTTTGAAGTTCAGTTGGGAAGGAAAAAAAAAACACGTGATCTTTCAAGCTTTAGAAAAAAAATAAAATACTATTTCAATCAAGGAAAAGGACATGTTCTGAATTCAACAGTTGTTCATGTTGTTGGGTATCTCCGTCAGCCAGTCACGCAACTTGGGCTCAGTCACAGCATCTCCTGCTGTTGGTTCGAGCAAGGTGGTAACTCTACTGCTGACACACAGCTAGGAGCAAAGGCTCTGGAGAGAAAACAGCGTGTTTTGTGTAGCACAGGGCAAAATCCTAGGGAAGGTGCTGTCACACACAAGCTACGAGACACTGTGTGTACAAGGGAAGAGGTAACATGTCCACAGCACATTGGTCATTGACAGGTCACCAGACGTCACCACTCATGATAACGTATTCCTTCAAACTAAAGAAAAAAACCCCACAACTCAAAAAAAAAGCAGCTTTTCATGAAAATGGAGAGTGAAAATCTCTCAGGAAATAACTTTTGAAGAGGAGGAGGAGGTGAAGGGGTTAGGAGAGGATCTACACTGGTGTGGGAGTGCTTCAGGTTCAAAATTAGAAAGGGAATGACAGCACAGCTGGTAGCATATGTCTCATATGTAACTTGTCATTATATGCAGTGACATAGAAAAAGAAATTAAGCTTTCACCTCTAATCATGCAGTAATCTCCCAAAAAATCAACTATGATCGAGCAGCGTGTTTTTCAGTGAGTTATTTATATATCAAACACTTTTTTTAAACCAGCAATCATAAACAGAGATGTACATTCTCTATCTCCCTTTTAATTATAAGTCTTTCGAAACAGCAACTGTGCTGAGCTACATTATTGTCAAGAGCTACATACTCTTTAATTAAAGCAAGAAAACCTTACCGATAATTCAAATATCAAACATAATGAATATACTAGCAAAAAGCTACACAGTGCACTGCTTTCAGCATGACCTTTCCAACAGACTTAAAGATTAGGGAAATCTGAAATGAATTTTAAAAGTGTTTCTATGCTTTTAAAATCAGAATATTAATTAGACATTTATTCAGATATACTCTTCTCAAATGTTGCAACAGTATTTGATTAATATTGACCATCTGCTGATTTTTTTGTAACAATCAACTTGTGATACTCACTTCAGTAAGGGAGAACAGGATGATGGTATGCAAAATAACCAGTGTGATGGATGGTAAAAGACTTCTGAAAAATCTTGAGGAAGATGTTCATCAGAATTGCTCAGAAACGTCCTGAAAAAACCCAAATACTTCTGAATTACACAGAAGACTGAAAATCCCTTCACATCACTAGTGCTAAACACATATATAAATAGAAGACAGAAATTCCCATAAGATAAATCATACTACCACATGTACACATACACCTAATTGCAAATTTATTCATCCTATAGACTATAAAAATGCCATTCTATATCTTGTTTATCTTCTTTCTTTGAAACTTGGTATCCAGCACTGTCAGTGTTGCTAAAGCAGTTTTCTTCATATTTTTACTCCTATACAGCATGTTTTCAAACCGTGCTTGAAAATCCACTGAATAAATAAATCACTCTTCAGTCATTAATTTCTACAGATCTTTACCCTCTGCATAACACAGACATCATATTATCAACATTTTTATCATAATCACAAGTTAAAGATCTTTTGAAATTATAATGTTGTTTTTTTAAATAACATGCAAGTACGTACAGACTTTGGGTTAAACTGGACAAAAATCTGAACCAGGAGCTTTGGACTTTCACTGGCTTGTGAAAAATAGAATATTGGTTGAGAAAAAAAACAAACCTGTTTTCGTTTATAAGGACTGGTGAAGAACTAGTTTTATAGCACTTCTGCATTACTTTTCTTACCCAAAGGATGTGAGAGGCAAAAATCAGATGTGTCGAACCCACTGATACTAAGAATTAACTAATTTAATTATGTAATAATATTATTATAAATATATATAATTATAAGAATAGGACTATAGAATTTAATATTTGCCTTTAATTGTTATCTAATAATAAATGTGTTAGCATTTATGCAGTTCTGTAGCAACCACTAGGATGAAATGATGTGTGATTGGAGTGGATGCCCCTTGGCCTCTTCCCTTTTTACTCTCATTTACAGAAAGCAACTCCAGCAGAGAGGATATAATCTGTTACATCCATCCTCCATTAACCACAATCACTTATTTTGCATCCCACTTTTCAACTTACTGTGATTTTTGCATCTTAATAACTTTCCTTCTCTGAAGATTGTTTCTTTATGTATCATGGCTGGGATTTTTAAAGCTATATAAAGAGGTAACTACCTTTAAAAATGACTCTTGTACAAAACTCATTTATGGTACCTTTGCTTTGGTTTCTGGAGTGAGTCAACTTCGTTCCCTCTTTTGAGTCAGTACTCTTTCATTGTGGTAAAAGTAGAAGGATATTTATAAATACCTCAGGAACACACATAAGGACTTGCTCAGGACACAAGAATCTTTTTACGATACCTAAAAAAAGCCACTGCCACAGCATTGAAACAGTGAGAGTGGGTCTAAACACTTAAAACCAGAGACAAAATGGAAAACCATTGGAACATAACCTTCAGGAACTCCTAACGTAAAAGGTAAAATCTCTTTCTTATTGGTTTTGTCACCGTGGCTTTAATAGTATTTGTGTTTTGTCATTTAATTATTTAAAATTGCTTACTAACTCTTTTCCAGAGCTGCATATAAGTAGTTTAGAAGTATAGCTACATGTCTATACGGCCCTATCTGCCTTCAAGATCCCAATTGAAAGAGGAGAATTACACTTGTTCAACAAAAGAGAGGTAAATAGCTTCCCAAATTCTCCAAAAGACAGAGTGATTTATTTGGAAATTAATTTTACTAATCAAACAAAATTAGTAGGAAGAATTTACTACAGACTTTAAAAGGTTCTTAAGTAAGTAACACCTGAGCAGAATGATCAACACATAGTGAATTTGTGCTTTCTGTGAATTCAAGAAAACTCGAAGATTAAAAATAAAGCTGAGATTGAAATACAGATGAAGGTAGAACTTAAACTATTAAATAACTATTTTAAAAACTAATTTCAACTGTGTGAAAAAAAATCTTATTGTATCTCATAATCTGAAATATTTTTCTTAATATCACAAAGCACAGAGCCAACTTCCTACAAGAAAGCACCATAGATACAGTCTGGGTAGTAATCTGATAAAAACAAAGACCACATCTTGTCTACTGATAGTCCATGGACTTTTTGAGAGACTTTTGGGCTAACACAGCTTAAGTTTGGCTTCTTATCTGTCTCCTAAGGATAAGCACTGGGCAGAGTTTTGGACTCTGAGTCTGTATAACAAAACCTCTGCACAAATCTTTAAACTGAGATGGAGATAATCTGAGGGCTCTGAAGATTTTTTTTAATATTAGAATAACTTCAAATACTATAAAAATTCAAGTGTGTAATGATAGTACAATAATTCTGGTGCCAGCATTTCTCAGTGTCCACTGCTGGCTATGTAATTCTTGCCAGGAAAACCCAGCTCTGTGCCAGACAGTTTAGTTCAACTACTCTTCTGACAGAAGTATAATAATAGCTACTATGAAATTTGTTTTGACTACAAGTTATGTTAAAGCAGCTGCCTATAGTCTCAAAGCAGTGGATAGCATCTGTGAAAGTATTTAATAGCACAGCAAGATTCCAAGTTGCAGTAGTTTCATTCTTCAGCAGAGTATGACAAGGTGAGAATTGATCTTGCAAGCCTCAGTGCAGGTGTGAAAAAAATGAGATGCCAACAAGATGCATCCTAACGGTATTTCCTTGTAGATTTCGAAGGATTTAGCTCCCTGTAAGGAACAAACATGACTAAAAAGCAACTTCATGAAGTCTAACACCTATATATTTTCAGTTTAAAAACAGGAATCTCAGATATTTTTACCCAATAGACAGCATTTTTACCAACAGAATCCCTATATCATTCCCGCAGCATTCAGGTCATTTACCTGATTTCTTGTTGAGGAAGTAAGATATAATAATTCATAGTATGAAATTATATGAAGGCGCATCCGCCTTACTCTTTATGAGTATCTTCCTTAAGAGAAAGATTGTAATGTTCTACTCAGTGCAAAGGACTAAAGAATATAGAAAAAAATCAGAACAGATCTGCTCCAACTTGAACAGCCCTCAGCCTGGTGCAGAAGACAGTCCCTACTCTGAAGTCATAAAAGAGACTGTTGTACTGCATGTTGCCAGCCTGCTGCTTCTGGATAATTCCATGATGTAAAAAAAATGAATTAAGAGCAGTATTGGATTCTCCAACAAAACCTGCAAGGACTGAAAACTGTAAGATCCACTGCACAAAACCCAGTACACTGAACTGAGTAACTGACAACAACCTTGCCAGCAAGTAAGACTACGACGACTGGAAAATCTGAGAGATGAAAATCTTCTTATTTCAGAAGTTTGGGTCAGTGGCAACAGAACACCTGGTAGTTTTGGGAAGCGCATTCTAGAGACTGCTGTTGTTCACCAGCTTGTTTGACAACCTGGAGAATAGCGGACAGACAGCACTGACATTGAGGACATTTGCAGGTGATATCAGATGGGGAGAAGCGAGCACAGCAGCTAACACGACGAACAGCAGACTAAGTCATGAATGATGGGGGCCAACAGAAACTCGCAAGGTTCACTGAGGTCAGCTGCAACTTTTTGCTCCGGCCACAGAATTATAATTACCTAGGCTCTCTGAGGACCAACCCTACCCATCCCCAAGTTGAGACTTATGGCCACTAGCGTGTCGAGTACGAGACAACCGTGTATTCCTGGAGGTTTACATGGGTCATCTAGCACAGAATCACCAAACTGCCTAGACTGGAAAAGACCCTTAAGACCATCAACTTCAATCATTAGATCATCAAGTCAAACCAACACAGTCAGGTCTGACTGCTCTTGGTGATTGCCCTCCTTTGAACAGGAGATTGGATTAGATGATGTCCAGCAGTCCTTCCAACACTTCTATCACAGTAGAGTTACTGTGGAAGGAAGGCCAGAGAAGGATGGAGGAACACAAAGCCCAGAAATAAGAGTAATAAAAACTGATGACCCAAGATTCACAGGTGAATTTAGGACAGGGTCTAAGAAGTCTTGTCATACAGAAAAGAAACTTCAAATGACAGTAGAATACACAATATTTGATCACAAAATTAGGAGGGAGAAAGCATAAGCCAGATGCGCTTTATTTGAAGTTAAGGATATTATTCATTTTTCAGCACCCCTACTATTTTGTTGCATTTCAACAACATAATAAAGAATCGGGAATAATTTTAATTCCCTGGAAGCAATGTTTAATACAGCATCTCTAGTAAGCTGGAAATGAGCCAGCCCTATTATTAGACAACTCCTGAAAACAATGTTCTGTCATCACCACTTTTATGATTACACAAAACTTTCCTGAGCAGTCTGAAGATTAATTTAAACCTAGCCCCTGCAGGGAAATCTCCTAGTATCAAAAGACAGCATGATAGGTTTAAAAGAAAAATATTTCACTTCCAGTTAATTTTACCAAAGTTTTGAAAGATATAGAGCCAAGCTAACAGATGGAAATTTTGATTATACAACTGTAATTGTAAAGAGAACTGATGAAGGATAAATATTCCTTTAAAATTATGCATAGCTTCTAAATTGTTATTGATAGATTCTTAATGTGATGAACTAGGCACAACTCAGGAAATTACAGATCTAGGAAATCAACACAAAATTCAATATATGAAGGTGTTTCCAACTGGATATAGTAATTTGAGAACTTAATTTTGTAAATCTGCTTTTCCTTTGAGTTCTGGACATTAGGTTAGGTTACCTGACAAATACTAGCTGTAACAAATCATGCGATATAAAAGAACTGTTTTGATAATGGAGTCTCACAGGTTTTGAAAAGAGAAGTTCTGTGAGCACTGTTCATAAAGAATATCCCTTCCTGCTTACAAAAAAAAAAAATGCATCAACTCTCTAACAATGTTTTTTTTGTGCGTTAATATTATTTTTGTAACTATGTAACAAAATATGACATTTTCTGTATTCCTCTGAAACAAAGCTGCCAGATTTGGGTTATGATTTGCAGAATACTTTGTACTAAATTAAATGAGCTGCTACATCCTGCACATGTCAAATTTTTGATCTCAAGAGAAGCAAATTCGAATACTGAAATTTATATGCCTTAATATGAAATCTATATGACCAAGTTGTTATTCTGTAGCATTTTCCATAAAATACAAATCTGTCACCTCGCTCTTTCCATTGGCACTTTGTTCAGAAACTTGTCGAGTTCTCAAGTTAGCTTTTTTTTTTTTTTAATCATTCCAGGTATAGATAAATCTCTAAAATACATGGATTAATGGAGCAGACTAGGGTAGCTAAAAAGTACAGGATGTACTACTATAGATTTGTTTTCCTGTCATTCTAAGGCCTTTCATAAAGGAAAAGTGAAATGTCAAAATTGACAGTAGAAGCAGTCACAGCTACCACAGTGTCCAGTCCTGCCTCCAACACTGCTGACCCAGCAAGGTTCTGTAACCGAAGGCCGAAGATCAGAGAGAGTCCTCCTCGGGTGCCAGCCATTGAAGAAGAGGCCTTAAATTCCCCTGATCCCTCATCTTTATACCAAATGTGGCTATATGGGATGGGATGGGATGGGATGGGATGGGATGGGATATTTTGGGTCACCTGCCCTGTCTGCTCCTTCCCGCAGGTGCCACCTTTCACTTCCTCGTGACCTTTTTACTTGCCGGCACCCCAAGATGTTACACGAGACCCAGCCGTGGCCTCGGTCACCCCAGGAGCAGGCACCAGCCAGAGCCTTTGGGCACCCCAGCCCTGGCAGTGACTGCCACCACCAGCGTCACCCCTGCCAGCAGCAGCACTGCCTGCACACACACACGCTGTCACCTGGGCTGCAAAATAAAATCGCTGTGCAGAATTGGGTCTGCTTAGCTCAGACCAGGACAAATATTCTTGTTTAGAACAACAAAATAAACCACAGGTGAACAGGCTTTGGCTTTCTTAGTTTTTGGGGTTTGTGTTTTGTTTGTTTTTTTTTTAACTTGTGGTCTCACTTTGTATTGTCTCTTACACCAAATTTACAGCAGAATTTTTAGCACAAAAAAGCAATGAAAGACGCAGACCCAATTTCAGTGCAAGTAATATGTCCTTTGGTTTACAGCTGTTCCTTGTCAAGACACAATTCTATAAAGATGGGCATTCTATACTCCTTTTCTTTTAAACTATATTTATTATTTGTTGAAGCATAGTGGTTATATAACCAGATGATAATTTCAGTAAATTATCTTCAAATTCCAGCACTTCTAGAATTATTACAGGATGACAGCAGAACCTGGAAGCTGCAGGTGGAAAAATCTAAACTAGTAAGAAGATGACATTTTTTCAATTGTATGAGTGACTAAGTCTTTGAAAATCTTACTGAAGGTTTGGTACCATAGAGGTAAATGGTTTTGGACCAATAAG
Source organism: Trogon surrucura (assembly GCA_020746105.1). NCBI lineage: Eukaryota > Metazoa > Chordata > Aves > Trogoniformes > Trogonidae > Trogon > Trogon surrucura. Next base: position 6,369,799 of record CM036658.1, read on the forward strand.
AATGTCTTTCTAATAAAATGTGTCCTAGGATGAACAGTAAATTGCAAGTCTGGGACAGCAATTATCAATGAAATTCTACTGTTTGTGTTACAGAGGAAATCAAACCAGACATTCATTATGGTCTACGTCATCACCAGACAAAAATGTGCAGTATAGGAGTTTGATCCAAAGCTAATAAAATTCCAGCAAATATAATTGGGTTTTTGGTAAGATCATAAAGGTAAGTTCAAGACTAAATTGAGAAATAGTCAAAGGTTATCAAAATGTGTCAACACTTTGCATTGCCTTTGTATTTCAACACAATGATTCACCTTTTAAATCCATCCATCTAAGTTCAAGAATCAGTTTTGTCTCAAACTGATTAATTCTTTCATACTCACTCATACAAATTCTTCAGTGGTGAAGTCAAAATAGCCAGTACAGAGAGCAGGCTGTTGCAGTGGCTATGTATTTTATAGATCTTAAGATCTCTGTCCTCGTGTGGATTCAGGAACTCTTGTACAGAGCTGCAAACTGACCAGAGCAGATCTTCAGTGGACATCAATATTGCTGCTATATCAATACTGCAGGGGAAAAAGAAAGTGAAAATAACATTACTTAGGACATCAGGACAGTGGTAAATTTCAGTTAGATAGAGCTTTCCTCTGACAACATAAAATACCTATGTCATAGCATGGACTTCAAATTTAATCTTTAGTTTAGGAATTCTGAATCCACGACACTGTAGAAATTCAGTGCTTTCACTGAAAAGTGGTTACTAAAACTTATAAAAAGACTTTAAAAAATGAAATTTCCCCTTCCAAAGGACAATGCCACTAGACAAGGACAACTTACCTTCTAAATTATAACTAAATAAAATTACATTTAGTTTTCCTTATGATAAAGTACAATTAGAACGTACATACTATTTTCAAATACTGCTGCGGTAGAAAAGTAATGACCAGTGGACTAAATCTTCAATTTGTAAAACTTTAACTGCCAAGGAACATATTATGCTGTGGAAGGTTTCTGATTCAGTGATCTATTCCCTGTTGACATTGGCTGACAGAGCACCAAGGGGTCATTGGCCTAAATAACAGCAAGAACTTGAACTGCAACAACAAAACCTCCCAACACTATCCTAACATACAACAGATAGGAAACAGGTGGATAACACAAAATACAAGGCAGGCATGAAGTTTGACTGAAAAAAAGTATGTAAGTGCCTAAAAGCCAATGGATGCATACGTGATCATCTGCATTTTCGAGTGTCAAGTTATTTTTTGGAAAATCAAGGCAAACGCACATGAACAGACATTTTTCAGTATTGCATATATTGATCTTTAATATTTCCAGAACTGTTGGGAGAAAAGACACCCTTCCAAAGTACTGTATTAGGAAGAAATACTGTATCAAATCATATTCTTCACATTTCGGGGTATTTTTTCAGGAATTTTTCAGGAAACCTCTCTGTACCTAAAGATATAAAGAAGGGCCCAACCATGGTAAACCAGTTCAGGAACAGAACACACAAATAAGTATTTTGATACATAGAATAAAATGGGTGGTTTCCCACTTATTCCAAGAATATGCATTTGTGCAGGTTACTTAAGATTTCATGACCCTGCATGTTTTCATAATGAAACTGATGATGAGAGCACATAACTCTCAGGTCACACAGAACATATTGAAGCCGACTGTCTCCCACTTGCTACAAATAACACACTCTTAAGTTTTTAACTTGAGTGGCCACCAGAGAATCGTAGAATTGTTTATGTTAGAAAAGACCTTTAAGGTCATCAATTTCTATAGTCAAACAAGACATTGGATAGAAAGGCCAGAGTTAGGGCAAGCCTCTACCTGGAGACATCAAGTAGACAATTTCTTAAAGAATTTATCCCCTCTGGCAAAACATAAGAATCCCAACAAGAACTTCCAGGTGCATATTTCTTAAAACGCAGGAGAAGGAATAGCACCTTTCCTCTCTCTCCTGCACCACTGGCTTGATTCTGGCAAATCTTATGATGTGACCTTGTAGCTCTTCCATTTTAAAAGCCTTATGAAAACCTGAATTCTGTTGGAACACATGGAGTTTTCTTCATGAACGAATGGCTTGATTTCTAATCTTGATGCTGCCAATTCTGCCAAAATTTTTCATTGTGTCATCACTTCTCAATCCAATGTTCGTCATGAGGCTTTCAAAACAATCAAGTAGTTTATGGAACAATTACACCAAGAGTTCAAAAGACGTCTTTGATTCTGCCCAGTTTAGCATATACTTAAATATACAACATATATTGAATTAAAATGGACATAAGAATACATAAATTGTGTCTGTCCAATCTTCCTTGTTCCTTAATATCTAATTTTGAGTGAAAGCAAGGTGTAAGAGAAAACTAAGATTTAATTATTTTATCCATTAAAATCGTGCATGAATTATACAAATATTACCTGATTTGTGGTGTTCTCTTGTAACTGGGGCAGGCCTGACAATATCTGGAGGACAGCATAGCCAAAAATTGCTCTAGAACATCTTTAAGGATCTCCTGGGCTGTCTTGGGTGGGAGAATAGTCCATAGATCATGATGAAGACCACAGCAGAAGTAATGCCACATCTGGACAGAGAATGAGCATCTTTCCCCCTAGCAAAACCATCACACATTAAATAATATAAACACACCTCTAAAATGTCAGTTTAGTTCCTGCACGCCTAATTAATACACTCTGAAAGGAAATAGCTGAAGAGTTTCAAGCAGATGATAACCAAAAAATGGTCCTTGACAACATGTGAAACATCTTTATAAGCAAGGAAACACATGTTTCATTTCAGTTACAAATCTAGAGTTCTGCCGCAAAGCCAAACCACAGCATTTGACCTCTTATATTAATTAACGTATTTTCAAACCCCATAGTATTACAAGTCTGTTTTTAAAACATACGAAGTATTCTGCACTCACTAGAATAGTTGGATGAATTTAATACAAAAGTTTCTTTGTCCTCAAAAGAAAATAATTATTTAAATTACTTCAGTGTACGTATTCCCCCAGATTCATAATTGTCACATATAACTGTGATTATGAAACTCTGGTTATGTATAGAGGATATGTAATAAGAACAGAAAAAAACCCCAAAAAACTGGGCAAATTAATAGCAAGAGATGTCCAGAATTTTGTTCATCTTACAATGATAACTTTTTGAAACAAAACATTTTCTGTGAAGGAATCATCGTTGTTACTAATATTTCATTTCATATACAGAACCACTCCAATAAGACACAGAGATAAATACAGAGCTGTCAAAAAAACAGCGGTGAATCCATAGTGTCACTGAGAAGTACACAGTTAACTCACATTTAAATATTTCCACTAATAGCTATTAAGAAAATAGCATTATGCTGAAGTTGGATCTGAAGAAAGACTTGAATCTTCAATGCCCATATTCAAATGGAGTTGAGAACAATTTGAAGAATTTTTTTTATATTTTAGCGTTATCAGAAATACAAAACAACCCTATGATTTTTAGAACACTGTAAGAGCTGGATAGGCATTCTCTAATATTAATAAGCAAAAAATAAACTGGCTTCTTTTTAAATATACCACATTAGGAGATTACTGGAAGTTGTCATTATTCTGTATTTCTCTGCTATGGCATATGAGGTGTATGGTTAATTATGACAAAGAAAAAAATTACGAAACTTGCGACCACTGCACTAGCCATTAAATTTATGACTCATGCAGGCATCTCTAAAGTCTCATTTAGAAAAAAAAAAAAAAGAAAAACAAATTAATATGTCAAATTTTCCAAATTTCACTAATGTAGAAAAGAAAAATGTAACACAGGTAAGTTTTGAAGGAAAACTGTATGCCAATTTTCTTTGTACATAACCACGGACATCTTACAACTCTTTTAAGCGTATTTCAACAAGCAAACCAAAAACATTCACTCTGGTATTTTGAACAATCAAGCACCTGACAAATGTGTCCACACAGGTAGGATTGTCTTATATTGACCAAAATTGGATATAATAAAACAATGTTCGTATTATTAAAATAATTTATTTTTCTTACACTAAATAAAATTACAATATTATTGTGTGATACAATTAAGCATCATCATAAGAAAGTACAAGTTTACTCTGGAACTCAAGTCGTAACATAACCTCAAAACCCTGCATCACTCAAAAGTTAATACATACCTATAAGTCAGGATTTCTTAGATGTATTACCCTGACTAGTCTTCGGGTTCAGTGGAACTTACTCAGATATAAACCTCTAACCTTGTCTTACAGACATTTTAATAACATTTCCCTTCCTTTGCAAAAACATTTCAAATGTTACAGAATAAACTTACTGGTCAAAAATTAATTAGTTTGAATGCCTAATAAAAGATAAATTACTTTGGTCGTATTTTTAATTTATAAAAAAAAATTAAAACATTTGTAAACACCACGCAGATTTAACAACCAGAAACACAATTTTAAATTGACTTTCTAACACAGGGTATTTATTTTTTAAAGTAATTGAATGCTGGTGAACTTTACTTTCTGCTATGCAACTGTAAACAAAAATTGCTTCATTTTCTCTGCTTTATTTAATCTAAAGCAGTAAATTGAATAATAATAATGATAACATCCGTTTTCCAACACTGTATCTCCACTGCAGAAGTAAGTTTCACTGAAGATTTAAATGAGATTCATCCTCATTTTCTGACCTGTTTTCCTATTTGTTGCCATTTCTAGGCAATTCTACTGGTAAACATCTGCTATTTTTTGCAGCCTTCGTAGAACACAAACAGATGTGAGCTTTTATTTAGCTTATATATCAGGAAGCAAGCAGCTGGGCTTTATTACATAAGCCACTCAATATTATCTTTGAACAGACAATTCTTTATTCTTTGACTATTAGAAAACATAAGTTACCAAAGCTACAGCAGATGTCTGAAACACTAAATTCTCCCCTGGGGAGCTGGCCGAGCAGCAGGGTGGGTGCTCAGGGTGCTCCACCAGCAAGATCTCCAACCCGGGGAGTTTTGCTCCCAGGCACTTCCAACCCCGAGTGCCAAATGGGAATCGCGCTGCAGGGCCACAGCTCGGATCACAACACTACCATAAATTCATGACTTCTCTCCTTGTGTCTCACAAAACCCCTGCCTGAGTTTCCCAAAAGGTATTTAAAACTTGCTGTGATCTCACAGTGCTTATAGCTTCTGTGTTTACCCTCTAATCTTAACTGGGCTTTTTGGCTTTCCTTTTAATTCCAATTATTGCTGTTGGATTAGGTGCACATCAGAGGGAGCATGGGTGAGCAGGTACTGAAATTGGTTATGCAAATCCAAAAATATTTTAAAATATTCTTATTTTAACAACATAGAAAATTCTTTTATGGGATGTAATAACCATTTGCTATCAATCTTGTCCTCCTCAGATCTTACCACCATATAAACAAACAGATAAAATGCATCTCTGTGTAATCAAACACAGGCATTGTTCCCTGCCCCTTCCTCCTATGTCTTTCAGTGGTTTTGTCTTCTTTCTGGATGCCTTACACACCTATTAAGTCAGTTTTATTAGTGAATGTGTCATTAGCGGGGAATGGAAAGGAAAGCTATCACATAGTATTTCTAGTACCACTTGAATATCCTAGCGTATTGGGGAAAAAGAAGCAAGTAACTTCATGTGATTCCTGAAATGTAGGACTGCCATTTAGTTTGTAATGAAGCAATATCGATATCGAGGGAGTTGGGTTCAATATCAGATGTATGTATACTTGTATATAGTTCTTTATTTTTGGCATCCAACATGGTGCCAATAAATCTGTCGCGGGTTAGGGCTGGGCCGGCCACTAAAATGTGGACAGATGCTCTCTAACCCGCTCTTCCCTCCCAAAATGGGAAGGGAAAGAAATGAGGCAAAGAGACTTAGAGGTTAGAAGAGAAAACTGAAATGAAACAATAATGGAAATAATAGTGAAATTATAAGAATAAAGAACTATATACAACTATATATAAGTCCGATATCAAACTCGAACCCCCATGATATCAATCCCCACTGATGCTGCAGAGCAGGAGGTACTGGGGAAACCCCAGGCTCAGCAGTGGCGGGAGCTGGATACAGGGAGCTGGATTCGGGAACTCAGGATCCGGATCAAAATCAGGAGACTGGACAGAGTCCTCCTTGGATGCTGGCCATTGAGGAAAGAGGCCTAAACTCTCGTGATCACTCAATTTACACTAAATATGACGTATATGGGATGGAATACTCTCGTTGGTCACCTCTCCTGTCTATTAATTCCCGGAGGTGCAACCCTTTACTTCCTTGTGACCCCTCTTACTGCCCGGCACCCCCAGCGTGGCACACAAGAGCCAGCAGTGGCCTTGGGCACTGCAGGAATAAGTATCAGCCAGAGTCTTTCTGCATCCCAGTCCCAGGCAGTGACTGTAACATCAGGTGTTATCACTGCCAGTAGCACACACTGTCTGTGAAAACACGCTGCTGACTTCAGAACGTGCAGCCTTTTAGAAAAGACTGAGCTGGAAAGTAAAAATCACCAAACAGAATTGGTTTTGTTTAGCTCAAACCAGGTCAGAGGCACAGCTTCACGCTTCCTGCTGAGCTTAGACCTCCGAGGGATTCATCTCTTACTGCTACAAGTTTCAGCAGGATGTCGCCTCTGTAACAGGCAATGGGTCTTAAGCCAACCTCTTCCATTTGGGATGACTATGAGAGCTCAATGGAAGTAGCAGACGCTCAACATCACACCTCCTGAAGGCACCCCGAGCAGACTATGGTCCATCCTTACATGATAAGCAGAGTGATGATATAAAATTATATACTTCCCATCTCAAGTCCTGCAAGCATACACAACTGAGATACCAGTTTTATTCACCCCTTCCTTTACACCCATACACATCAGTTCTGATCGGCAACGATAAAATTGACAAGCTAATCCATCCTCCTCTTGTGACAGATAGGTTTCCTCCACAGTGGACAGTTCTTGAGTCACCAATAAACACGACACAGCACCACGTGGACTACAGACAGTGAAAATCATATAATGATTTATCAGTTGCCAAAAACCACTGAATTTCTTACTTTCTTATCAACCCAGGACATCAGGGCTCACATTCAAAAAAAAGTGAAGTGCTTATTTACTTGTCTTTGAGGGATTGGCATCTTGATAGATTACTCATATTAAGGACTGAATCACTTGTCCAGTATAGATTTTTGTCACTGACTCATCTGCTCTTTATGTTACATCTTTCTCTCTTATAAGAATTGCGGAAAATGCTTAACAAAATCACCCTAATTCTTTCACATGGCAGATGATAGAAGGGCAGGATTTAGTCTCCAGATCTCAGTTATTACTGATAAAAACTTATAATAATTTCACTTCATTATGAAATTAAGTGAAAATAATTCCAAACGGTATATATCTGTCTGTGTCTGTATTTAACTGGGATGAAGAAAAAAACCCCGATGAACTGTAATAATTCACTTTATCCTTTGAGTTTTTTTCACAGAATCATTCAGATCATACTTGAAGAGCAAATCTGTGGCTTCAAAATGCAGGTGAAATGGCACTAGTTATTGTAGAAATACACTGTTAAATGCTGAAGGTAACTATGTTGATCATCTTTCTTTGTTACATCCTTAGCTCACAAATGGTAAAAAGGGGAACCAACTGAAAATAAAAACTGAAGAATCAGATTAAAAATTTCAAGGAGAATAACATCTGGCTTTCATTTTTGTATGTCATACTTTCTGTAAGAAGAAGGGTTAAACTGATGGTGTCTTTTTTTACTCAGTTCTACTAAATATCTTGAAGTTGACACACAATATTTTATTAAGAAAATGACACAAACACTCCATGGTAATGATTTATCTCATCTTTAAACGACTACGCTTTCCTACATCATCTCTACAGAGACATTTGCCTGCAATAATAGACATTTCAAAACAGTAAATTCCAATAATCTTTATGTAAAAATAATGCTGATCTTATGCTTCTAATTAGTCAGAGAGCTGGCAGACAGTAAAACACATTTTGTAAAGGGAGGCACAGTAAACTTAACCTCACACCTCATAAAAAGCTTTGTAGTCATCCCAGTGGTGGCTCTCAGCATCCTGTAAAATGCTTGTAGCACAAACTCTGACGCAGTAGTTCGTAACTTGAAACTGGAGAACGTTGATGAATTCCTGATATTGTTGGACAGTCAGTTGGAACAGGGGCCTGTTCAGAGAGAATGATCAAAGAGGCAAAGACTGAAAGGTTGTGCAGTAGGAGGTAACAATCCCCAGTACTGCAAATGGTTTTGATTATTAGGTATCAATCATTCATTTCCTCTCAGTCCTGGAGTTTGAACCTAGCATTCACTTTTGAAAAATATCTGGTCTTCGTTTCAGGAGTTCTTTAAATATAGCTGCACTTCATCCTATTTTCTGACATAAAAATACATTTGTCATTCAGTTATTGGGAGGCTCTAATTTGAAGCATAACTGCATCAGCAATGAGTGTGATAAAGAAAACACAGAGAGTCCAGAGTTTGCTTCTGTAGGTATTTAAACTAAAATTCTTTCATGATACCCAAGTAGAATTGCTGAGCAGGATTCTGGCTCAGCCTTCCCATTGACAAAGATGCGCTTCAGGCAGGAGGGAGTAAAACATCAGAGGGAAGGTAGCTCAGCAACTCCTAACAAACCATACAGTCTCTGAAAATTGTGCTAGTAAAGGTGTCCCTCCCGGAAGGCCCAGTTTCTACTTGCAAATAGTACATGTACAGAAACACACGGGCTAACAAAGAGATTCCTAGTAACTTAAGTCAAAACCTACTAAAAGCAGAGGAAATGTAGTTATATTGTCCATCCAGCCAAAAGCAGTCTTGGACTTTACACTACTACTTTCCCTCTTCTCTAATTTTTATTCTGCATGCAATGGAAAATAAATTCTAAAACTACATTGGATGTATTTGTTCACATTTCTGAATACAGACAATGTAAGCAAGAAGTGAAGGACTGTATATTTATACTGTCCTCTATGTGCTAAATCAGATTTTATGAAAATTCAGCTATTGCAAAGGTCAGAAAAGGAAATTAAGACCTTGGTCCTCTGTTTGTACAAGAACAGAGTACATTCACTGGACAATCCTATTTACTCAAGCTTAATAAATAAAAAATAGTAATCTGCAAATCAAATGCAGATCTTAAACATAAATAAGTTGGTTTGTAATGGCTCCTTTAGATTGCCAATAGCTTTGATTCAGGTCCTTCCATAAATAGTACATGCAGTGCATGCACTAAAAAATACGATGCAATTTGGAAAACTACCACCATGCTGTATCACCAAAATGGAACGAAGACCTGTATTATTTATGTCTGAATTAAATCATTATAAGTAAAAGGGACTCACTTTTTGCTCGTTTCTCTCATTAAATTGCTATACATCGTAAAATGCTGAAAGACATATATGGCTGTGGAAAGGGCAGCATACAAGTCTTGCAGGGGAGCCTTGGAGGGAACGTCTTTGCTTTTCTCCTCCAGTCTTGCCAGGACAGCTGTTGCCACTTTGCTGCAGGCCTCTACAAAGTTTGCTCTAATTTCCTGAAGAGAATCATCTCTGCATGCCAGAGCCAATGGAAGCAATGTGTCAAGTTCTTCCATGATGTCAGAACAAAACTGAGAGAAATAAACGTGGTATCAAGTTATTTGTACTGTGACAGCACTGTTTAATTTATACTCAGTAGGGTCAGACTTTTGAATAATGAAATTGGCATAAAACATAAAAATATTAATTCAGCTTCACAAACATTTCATTCTGTTACACAGTGGAGAAACATTTATCTACAGTAAATGAATTATTATTTCATTCCTTCTTCCTTTAAAACTGCATAATATATATTGGGGAAAAAATAAAGCCATCTTACGCTAGTAATGCCTTCATTTTATTTACGGTTTCATTAGATATACATTCAAAACATACGGTTAATTCCTGCTAAACAAAGATAATTTTCTAAACTAATTTATTTTGAAAAATATACAAACACACTTCTTAATTCTGAATTTGAAAACAAACTTGTAATCTCCTCATAAATTCATACATCAATCTCCCTAAAATAATCTCACCAAAGCTTATGTGTTATTTTAAGCAAAGAGTCATTTGTAGCATTCCAAATTTGCTAGAACAGTTGCAAAGCTTACTAAATTAAAAAAAAACTTTCAAACACATATTCCTTTAGAAAACCAGTTTAATTAATCATCATAAGTGACCTTTCAGCCAAATCAAAGAACTCTAATTTGGCCATATTATTGGTTATGCTAATTAGTTAAATGGCATGTCTAAGGATATGAATACAGGAAATCCCTTTATATCTATGCTTCAAAGCTTTCAGCATTTTCCCATCGAAACACTTGGTAACTGAGCAGATACTAATCAGAATGTTTTAGAAGTTTTTGGATGAAAAAAATAACGCCGGCGAAGTTTGAAAGTTAATTCTTTCAAGAACAGACTATGGGCTATTGTATAAAGCTCTGCTCAGCCTCATATTGTAATGCCTCTCGCTTTCTTCTTAATTCCATTTATATAAGATATAGAATATTAATGGTACTGTAAGTACTTCAAAGTGTAGACGGCAAACAGCCTTGGCATTCTGTCTCCCCTCAAACTTCAGATCTTTTGATACCTGCCTTAGCAATTCGTTTTGGTTGCTCCTCCTGTTGGACTGCTCTGCAGGACTCCCTCATTTGCTGGTTGTTTACAAGACTCATTGCACAGCCTGCAGCTGAAAACTCTTCCTTCTGCTCATGTTGAAGAATTTTTGTTGAAAAGTCCTCAATTGCTATTGTTATACAATGAGCCACAGAAGAAGACAGGTCTTTAAACGCGTTTCTCCAGCCAAAATTCAATAAAACAGGCTGAAACACATATTTATATTAAATCAACCCAAATTCATTAAAGTGTTGTTACTGTCTGAAAGTTATACAAACACCCATAATTAAATTAAAGGGCAACATCACCTTTTACAATTAATTTTAATAACCTAAAATGTAGTCTGCTAGCCTTGAAATCACATTAAAAGTGGTATATACAATTACCAAAAATGAACATGCATAACAATATTAAATTTGTTAGCAATTTTTAAAGAAATAATTAATTTTAAGAAACAATTAAAACAAAATTGGTTTTTTAAAGTCATGCTCTTCTTTACATTATTTATAATCTTTAATGGAATCTGTATAACAAAGTCAAATACCTTTATAATAATTTGCAACAGTATAACAAGTAATCCAGGAATGGATACCCTTTAATAATTTTCACCATGAGGTAACAACTGGAAGCTACTAACCATGAATATTAAGGGAAAACATTTAGAGATTCTGGTTTTAACACAGCCACACTGCATTGCACTTCTCTAGAACTGAATTTAGCAAAGACTAAAATATTTAAATAGAGATTTCTAATTTTCAGCCAAGGCTGGCCTTCACCATGGTTTGCACCAGTTCCCTGTCTTCTATAAACAGAGATTTCTGAAGTTATCTGAAGCATAACAGTTGCGAGAAGAAGACACAGTAGGATGTCATGACTTTTCCACTAATATTGCTTTGCATTGCTCATATGACATACAGCAGACTTAAACCTCACCAGAAGTGGCCAACTGAGAACTGCAGCACTGTAAGAGAAATATTTTAATGACGTAAGATGTAAAGATCCTCAACCATGAGGGCAGAAAGAAGGATGCCTAACAAGTTGCAGCTATAACACTAAATTGGAAGGCAATGAAGGGCCACAAAGCCCTTCCAGCTTACTCCAGTTTAGAAGCTGCCTCCTCCTTTCCTTCCCTCTCCCCACCTCCAACACTTAACTCCAGTGAGCACAGAGAAAGCCCCCACTAACATCCATTTTTGCACTCCTTTTTTTTTTTTTTTATCTTGAGTCAAGTAAAGCTCAATCTTCTCAAAATATTTTTCTTTGTAATCTATAAGATATAGAAACATTAGTTTCATAAACTGATTTAAAACACATTTTTAAAAGTCACTTCAGCATTAAAATTGAGCCATTAGGAGATGAAATTCCACTGTTGTGAAATATCAGGCTTGTTAAAAGCATTTAGGCCCCGCAAACTCAACACTAAAAATTTGTTTAAAAGTAAATGGAAGCCAGATTAAAACTTATACACATGTTCTACAAAGTGGTGCTTAGTACACGGTAGTTTGTTGGTATCAAAGAAACAGGACATCGAGTGAGTACTTGTCGCTACAGGAAGCTTCATTACGATCAAATACTAAGAACTTGATGGGGTTTTTTAAAGTTCTGCTGTATTCAAGAGTATGCTTAATGAAGAGGGGTCCCTTCGGAGAGCCGGCCAAGTTAACGATCATCACACCAATATGGCTACAGATCGTCCTCCCTTTATTGCCCCGGACAGCTCAATATATACAGTTCAGCAGTGTCCCCGCGCCTGCCCCTTCACAGAGTTGGTCAGTTACAGGTTTACACACGCCAGTGTTTTATTGGGCAGTGCCATTCCACTATGCAAGCGGCTCTCGCCCCCCCTTCTCCCCCCGGGCCCAGCACCTCCAGCCAAGCATCTCGCAAAGCTCTCACAAAACAGATAAAACCTCCTCCTCCCTGTGTTCCAAGGCAGCTTCAAGGACAGAGCCTCTGTTTAGGCCTAAGCTGGGTTGTCCACGCTTTTAAAGTTATACCGCACCTCTGCTCCACAAGAAATTCCTCTACAGCTTAATACTGAAGAAAGCTATCATATTTTAGCATTTTTTTACTGTTTTGTTATAAGGCATCTTCTACTCCTGATGTTAAATCCATTCTTTTATTAAATCTTAAATAACAATAATTTCTCTATAAGTGCTTTAAGAATTTATTCCATTTTAACTGAGACTTTGCACCTAAAACTAATTACTTACAGCAGCTAAATAATGAAACTATGGCAATAGGTGTTTATAATGAAGATGGTAACAGACTACGCTGGAGACACAGACAAAAGAAAATCCCCTACAAAGTGTAAGACTCTTTTCATACTCACCTCTTCTACCTGAAGTAACTGTTCAGGAAGCACACTGATTTCATTTGCTCTAGTTTCTCCTATTAAAAGCTCCCCACTAGCTTTCTTCAGAACTCCTGCACAGTATGATAAAAGGGATCAAAGTTAAGATTAATTCTGTAGAAAAGTCAGCAGCCTACAACACCTTCTGATATATCAATATGAAGCATAAAAAAAACCTCAACAAGATGTAGGGGAATACTAATGTTATGATAAAGTCAAATTCAGGTTATACACAGCTCCTTTTATATAATACGATGAAATCCACATCCCATTGTATTCATATTTTACACAAACGCACACATAATGTGTAAAATATAGTTTCTTTTGTCATTACTTCATTTTTATACTGATTGTGCAGTCACCTATTCCTAGGGAGAACAGATAATGTTAGAACAGGTGTGTGGAAATTAATTTCAATTCCTTGTTCAATAAATTATATGAATTACACACTAATGTATTTTTATAGTTTTTACTTATTTGGAAATGCCAATATGATAAGAATAAAAAGACAGTTAATTAGTACAGTTATTATAAGCAACATGGTGACAGGAACAAGAACAAGCGAAGCGCCTTATGAAGGGCTGGTACAAAACTTACTCATAAATCTCAGAGTAATGGGAATATTGCCCCTGTTTTGACAAGGACAAACCCGTATCTGGGGTAGACATCACTCTCAACAGTGTTTCAAGCAAGGAGGTTTCACTCCGGGAGGTTCCTGGAGCACACCGATGAGAACTTCCTCCTCCAAGTGACAGAAGAGCCAATGAGCAGAGGTGCTGTGCTGGACCTTGTTCTCATCAACAAGAAGGAGCTGGTGGGGAATCTGAAGGTCAAGAGCAGCCTTGGCTGCGGTGACCACGAGATGATCAGGATCCCAAGGCCGGCCAGGAGGGTGAAAAGCAAGCTCATAACCTGTGACTTCAAGAGAGTAAACTCTGGCTTCTTCAAAGTTCTGCTTGAAAGAGTCTCATGGGATACAGCCCTCAATGGAAATGGGGCCCAAGAAAGCTGATTGATATTCAGTGATGAGCCCCTCCAAGCTCGGGTGGGAGAAAAGATGCCAGGAGGATGCATGGATGAACAAGTTTCTCCTAGTCAAACTCAAACACAAAATGAAGAGTACAGAGGGCGGAAGCAAGGATGGGTCACCTGGGAGGAACATCCAGGGATGAAGCTAGGAAATCTAAAGACCAAATGCAAGTAAATCTGGCCAGGGATGTCAAAGACAATAAGAAGGGCTTCTGTAAGTACACAGGAGACCAAGGCAGCCTGGGGAAAATGTAGGCTCATTGCTTAGTGAGGTGAAGGACAAAGTTACACATGACATGGAAAAAACTGATGTATTGAATGCTTCCTTGCCTCAGTTCTCACTAGCAAAACCAGCCATCGCAAATCCCAGGTCCCAGAGACCAGGGGAAAGGCTGAAGCAAGGAGCATGTACCCTTGATGGAAGGGAATAAGGTCAGGGAATACTTAAGCAAACTAGACATATGTTAGTCCATGGATCCTCAAGGGATGCATCAACAAGTGCTGAGTGAGCTGGCAGATCTCGTTGCAAGGCTACACTCCAACCATTGATCAGTCATGGCAACTGGGAGAAGACTTCAAAGACTGGAGGAAAGCAACTGTCACTCCTGTCTTCAAGAAGGGCAAGAATGAGTACTCAGGGAATCACAGCCCAGTCAACTTCACCTCAATCCCAGGGAAGGTGATGGAGCAGCTAATCCTTGAAACCATTTCCAGGCACATGAAAAGACAAAAAATTCATCAGAAGTACTCAGCACGGCTTCACCAAGAGGAAGTCATGCTCAACCAACTTCATAAACTTCTATGAATAAATGACTGGCTTGGAAGATGGGGGGGAGGGTGGTGGATGTTGTCTACCATGACTTCAGCAAGGCCTTTGACACTGTCTCCCATATGTTGTGGGACAAGCTGTAGGCAAGCTCTTGATAGACGTGCTGGATAAACAGATATTAAGTTGGGCTGAAAACTGGTTCAAAAACGAGGCCCACAGTGCGGTGATCAGTGGCACAAAGTCTAGCTGGGGGCCTAGTTACTATCAGTTACTGCTAGTGACCTATTTCAGGGGTCAATACTAGATCCAGTCACGTTTAACACTGTTCACTAATCATCTGGATGATCAGGCAGAACGTATCCGCAGCACGTTTGCAGCTGACACCAGACAAGGAGGAGTGGCTGATACACCAGAGGGTCATGCTGCCTTCCAGAGGGACCTCAACAGGCACACAAGCCGCATTAAGTTCAACAAGGAGAAGTACAAAGTTCTGCACGTGGGTAGGAAAAGCTTCGGATACCAACATATGCTGGGGCCCATCCAGCTGAAAATCAGTTTTGCATAAAAGAATCTGGGGGTCCAGGTGGACACAAAGTTGAACATGAGCCATCAGCAGGTCCTTGCTGCAAATGAGGTGAATTGTATCCTGGCCTGCACTAGGCAAAGCATCGACAGCAGGTCAAGAGAGGTGACCCTTCCCCTCTACTCAGCCGTGGTGAGGCCACACCTGGACTATTACGTCCAGTTCTGGACTACTCAGCACAAGAGAGACACTGACATACTGGAGAGTGTCTAACAAAGGGCCATGATGAGGCTGAAGGGACTGAAGCATATCTCCTACGAGGAAAGGCTGAGAGAGCTGGGACTGCTTAGCCTACAGAAGAGAAGGCTCTGGGCCAGGGATCCCATTAATATATGAAGGGAGGACAGAGCCAGGCTCATCTCAGTGGTGCTCAGTGACAGAAGAAGAGGCAGAAGAAGAGCATTAGGAAACAGTTTTTCACTGCGACGGTGGCCAAGCACTGGCACAGCTTGCACAGGGAGGTCGTGGAGTCTCCATCCTTGGAGATACTCAAAAGCCACCTGGACATGATGCTGGGCAACTGGCTGTACATGCACCTGCTTGAGCAGGGGTTGTTGGAACAGATGACTTCCAAAGGTCCCTTCCAACCCCAACCACTGTGCAATTCTGCGAGTCCGTTTTTCAAAAGGAATGTGAGAATAAAACTGAACAACATGGTATTTTTAAAATCCATCTTCTTACACAAAGCTGGTAAACAATGCAGGTGCAGATATTTCTAATTTATTGTATCCCATGTAAAATTAAACCCAAGAAGTTTTAATGACTGTCTGCTAGCTCTTAAGTCACCTGAAGATACACAGCTACGGTTTAAAGAGATTTTCTCTTTATACCCAGTATGTGCATATACATAGGATTTCATCTTTCCCCTAAACAATCCACCTCTGAAGATGAACACTCCACTTTTCATACACCTATACAGCATTCTGAAGCTTCAAGGTTTTTGCGTTTTTTTTTCTGAAAACATTGGGGGAAAACAGATTTAAGCTGGTAAAAACAAAAAATAAAATGGAAAAATGTAAAACCAGAAGAGACTAACCAGGTCAGCTCCCTGATTATTCAACAAATGTAACAGACAGCAATATAAACTTACTGCTTTTTTTTTCAATATGTTTTAATTTATTTTATGATGAAGTCTCCCACAGATTTTCTCAGAAAATACTCCAGAATGAAGAAAAAAACCCAAACACCTGACTTGCTATTTCCCTTCCTTTTTGTTCTGCGCTTTCTACCTCAAATTTACCTTGTTTTTCCTTGCAATTCTTCTTTTTTTTTGTAGATATCTGATCTAACTATGAGAACAACTTACTATCTATATATTTACAGTCACTTATTGTCACTACTTAGATGATCTATTTATATTTTTTTATATCAAGACTTCAAAGATTTTCTTAACATTTAAGCCGAAATCCTTGTGTATTCAAGGAATTGTAGCGTTATTTGTTAAGGACTCACAGCTGAGAGAAATAGGCATCTATCTGGTGGTAGATCTGTGTTTTCAGGACCAGAGGCAAAGAGCCATGTGATGTGTCTGCCAGCATTAGTAATTTTAAAGGTTCCTTCATTTTTAAATCAACAGGTTCTACTAGATCTCCCCACCTCCTTTTCTAACTAACTCTGCGCACTCTTGCTCTGTATTCCTGTAGCTAATCCTACATCTATGTGCACGCAGGCTCACACACATATTAAGCCTTCTCTGGTCTTCCCAAAGAAGACTCAAAGGTCAAGCCTCCTATCTTTTACTGAGTTCCTTTGGTTTCCCAAATTTTTGCTTTTACCAAACCTCATCTAGGTAAAGTTGGCCTTAATCTTCTTCAATTTAACCTCCAGCTAGCAAGTGATCCCTTCACATTTCTTGATCACTGCACGCCAGCCACAGCTCTGCCAAAGCCTCTGCACTTCAGATGCTAATAAAACCTTCCTCTCAAGCATTGTTTCCACAGGGACATATATCAAATTACCCCCTTCCTGTCCTGCTACCTCTTCACTTGTCTTCTGACTGTCTTGCCCTAATCAGCAAACTCCCCTGGGAAATAAAAGTGCAGCTTTATTCAAGAGACTGGTATAGCTGCTGTAGTGAAGCTACTCAGCCCAAATTAGTTTGCCGTTGCAGACAGGGAGGCAGGCAAGGGGATGGAGGAAGCATCCTTACCTAGACAGCCAGCTTTCCACAAAAATTCTTTGACTCCTCTCTACTCCCAAATTCCAAACCTCAGACTCTATTTGCATAGACAGACAGAACTGCAGCACTCCTTCTGATGTGGCTGCTTAGAGACTTTGCAGGAAGAGAGCAGAAAAAAAGTGAATTTCATGAAAGAAGATGATGGAGGCTGAAGGAAAACTTCTCAGTTTTTCACATATGATCCCTTTCCAGAGCATATTCTACACCTCCTCCGTTCTTGATTAGGGAACATTGGATTAATCACAAATCCTTGCTATAGCTTTTTTTAAATTTACGTACTACCACCTTAACAAATTGCTTATACTTTCAGTACTTCCTTCAGTTTACCATCCAGGCAGCTCAAATAATTTTGATAGTGAATATTCAAAACAAGATTATATCAAGTGCTTCACTCAAAATTGAAACTCTTCAGCCAACTTTCCTTATATATATTAAAATTTTCTCTGGGGTTATTCTTCTCTTTAAAGCAAACCTTTTTGCCTATGTCGCCTTTGTCTTCAACGTATTTCATTGTTTCTCCAATTCAGTATTTTTCTGGTTTTGTAATGATGATGACAGTGAGACCTCTTGCATTGTTAAAGTTTCCTTTTCCTCCTTAAACTAAGTTCTATTATATTATTTCCTTTTTTTTTTCCTACAAAATTCCACAGCTTTCCTATGTTCTTCATAGCACTCAGGGTCATAAGAACAGTTATTGTGACATCATCTTGCATTTAAATAGAACCGCAAAGCATCAAGGAAACCTCCCGTATGACAGCTCACTAACTGTAAATAAGGTGAGTAACAGCACCATCAAAGTAGCTTACTAGTTGGATTCAGACAGCTTAGCCAAAACTTTTATTCAAACTGTACTGGAAATAACATGTCTTGCAGAAATGGCAAATACCACTCCCCCACAAATATAAATAAGCAGGAGAAACAAAATATTCAACTAGTCATAGATTAAAAAACCTCCTGCATTCTACCTTCTATAATGGACTTTTTATTTGTTGTATTATAGTGAGCAAAATAATAACACATAAATAAAACACACATCTGAAGTCGAACTAGTGTAAATTCCATTTTCACTTCGGATTATCTGCCAAAGCTATATATTCCTTAAAGAAGCTACTCGAACATCTTGCTTTGAGATCAAGGCAAAAATCACAGCTTTCTTTCTTGAATCTTTAAAACTTCATTAAGAGGATGCACCTCATAAATTTAATTCGATGCTCCTTTCATTACACCTTCTAGAAATGGTTACAAAGGATTTCTTCTTATGCTGTGAACGAAAAGACCTTTGCAAATCTTCCCAGTCCCCTGAGGCAAAGCTTGTAAACCTAAGGGCTTGACAACTTTGCCCACAGTGTTTTCAAAGAGCTCCATTGGAGAAAGCTTTTCTTGGTACTCATTATCTGATCTGGCCAAAGTTCACCTTTCTCACTGGAATCGAAAAAAACCTGAGAGACAGATGAAAGTACGTTAGATGTTTTTGATTTTTCACAAGTCTCAACAAGAGGTTTCTGAAAAGCCAGAGGGAAGAGAAATCTACCTTAAAGATGGGAAGAGAATGCAATTTGGCAGGATTCTAAACCAAAATCTCCTGCTTAACCCTTGACTGCAGCTGAATGTTCCAGATTCCTTCAGAGAGAACAACTCCTGTGATGCTGCGTGTACTAGGTATGTCAGGACATCTCAGCAATTTCAACTGAATGTAACTAGAGAAGTATACTGTCTCATCACAGTAGGCATGACAAGATACCTACAGAAGAAAGGGTTAAATGTCTAGTCAAGTAAAAATGAAAGGTGGTTGCTTCTTCCATTTTCTTAAACCATAGTAGTGGAACTAGGTGAGGTTATGCCACAGTAAGAACAAATGTTCTGCAAATGCAAGAAAAATACTGATGCCTCTCCTCAGGAAGGCAGAGCAGCAGTCTTGTCCAGATGCCAAAGTCCAGGGATGGAACAAAATCACGACATCATCACTTATTTGTCTGAGAACTTTTCATGATGTTCTTGTTTTACTTAAGTAAAAACTTGAACATTGCACTGGTAGAAGATAAAATGTTTTTCTTGATTGTACTTAGGTAAGACAAATATAATTGGAAATCAAGCACAAAACTCGGCATGTACATACTTCTCATTGAGGAACACACATTAAATTAGGTCTGGTAATGGAAAGGAAAAAAATAAAATCAGGAAGAACAGGATGGAGAATAGTGAAAAGAAGTTAGGAGTGGAAAATGCAATTCATAGAATTTTTTCCAATCCATGCAAACACTTTGAGAAAATGATGATTCTGAATATATTCCAGAAGATGCCGGATACAGAACTCTCAAACTGAACTCAGAGAACTATCCGCATCACCTAAAAAAACTCTCTACATCCATCTCCCTACAGAGTTCACTCTGGTTCACTGTTTCCTTTGGTGCTATTGTCTGCCATGGGGTTACCATCAGAGAACACTGGTAGGCAGTACTTCCCTCTAACATCTATTTTCAACCGCCTAAATTGGTCTTCATAGGATTCCATTGTGCACACTGCAAAGAAACTTGTCTTGTTGCCAGCTAGAACTGTGAACTACATGTCTTTCTTTTCTTCACTGTTCTTTTTTTGGTTCACAAGCAACCTCCTACCAAAAGCAGAATCCGCAGAAGAGACTACATCCAAGCGATAATGCAATGAAAAAGTATGAAGAGAAGCCCAGGTGGCCACCTTGCAAATTTCCAATGTGGAAGCCTTCGACCTCTCCGCCCAAGAAGCAGCTATAGTCCTAGTGTAATGAGCTTTACAAACCCTGGGAGCCTCTTTACCCTTAACTACATACGCCTCCCTAATACAATCCCTTAACCATCTAGCTAAGGAACTCTTAGAAGCCATTTGACCCCTCTTAAGACCCCCTAAGAGTACAAACAATCTGTCAGAAGATATGAAATCTTTGATTCTTCTGTGATAAACCCTAAGTGTTCTTCTTACATCCAATTTATGCAGCCATTGCTCTTTGTCATCGCTGGGTTTAGGGAAAAATGAGGGCCAAGAAACCGTCTGGTTTAGATAAAACTCAGATGCCATCTTTGGGACAAAAAAAAATTTAAAAAGAGGAACCATCCAAAGAACTACTTTGTTTCTGATGGAACTTTACACACGTTCTATATATCAAGACTGAAGTACTATGGGATATGCTGAACAAAAATCAACTAAAGCTGCCATTGAAACAGCTATACACATAAACGCAACACCTGACACAAGCACATGAAAAAACATTATTTTTGTTGCATCTCTGCATGAGTTACATAGATGAAAAGGCTCCTGTGAATACTAAAAGCAAACAAAAAGAAAAGGAAGCAAGTGTGAGGTTCCAGTCTATGTGATGCCTAGGGAAACTTTAGCTCACTTGGGTATTAGCCTACCTTTTACGAATTGGCCGCTTTTCCTTATTTTACCAGCAGTACTACTTGCAGGGGACTGACTCTTCAGATATGTCTACAGTGCAGTGCCTGCAGGGTAGTTTGGATACACCCAACCTGGCTTAAAACCAGTGAGAGATAGTACAAGTAACTGTCTAGCAACAGCAGCGTGGTTCAACCTGGGCTAATTCACTGGTTTTGCAGCCTGTGCTGGGTCGTAAAACTGATTCTGGTACTTGAGTTAATTTAAAGCTGCTTTGGACAGATCTGCACTCTAGAGTATGTCAAATTAAACATTTTTTTTTTTCTAGCAAGATGTAAGTATGCTTCTACAGAAGTACAGAAGATGGCCATTATATTTTCCAGTCACATAGTATTTGTTCTCATTAAAATACAGTATTCTAATCAATCCTTCTTATCAAAACTCAGTCTTCATCAGTGAAAAAAAAAATGAGCCCAATATGGGACATTAACAGGGAAAATCTTAAATCCCTTTTGGTACTTAACAGAACATGGAACTACTGGGAACATAGCTCTCATTCTCCCATATCAAATCATCTTTTATTTTATCACTGCAACTGAGATTTCTGACAATATGAAGTGAAAATAACACCAATAAACCCTTCTTCTAGTCAGACTTTTTTTTTTTTCATTCCTCTGGCCATGTCTTCTCTTCACATATTATCCAGAAACTGACATATCACTGAACAAAGTTTTGTGGATAAAATCACCTGATCAGAACAGCGACACTAAAAACCAAAGGTACCTCTGATGACTTCACCAACTTCACCTAAAAGATTTACCTTCCCCTGTGTTTCAGGGCAAAAGTAAGTTTATGTTTGCTTTAGAATAGGCCTTCTACCCAGAAGACTGCCTCCTACAAAAAAAAAAAAATCTAGTAATATTTCTCATTCAGATTTGATTAAGTGGAGTTACCATTTATGAACCAAACTCCTATAGACATGAGTACTCTAAAAGAATATTTCTCAATGAAGAACGCTTAACACATTTTTGAGGAATAGTTCTGAACATAATTAAGCTTGGAGAAATGCCTGCAGGACAAAGTCTTAAACAGGCTTCCTGGAAAGGAAAATATTTCTTGTTAATGTTGAAATCATTAAGATCTCTGAATTATTTGAGATCATGTCTTAGAGTGTAGTTAATCAAATAGGTCAAATAAATTTCACATTCAAGATTTTTTCGATTTTTCTCTTACTTTATCACATAATATACAAATTAAAATTATCCTTAGTGAGTTTATATCCTATCCTCCATATTACCCTATGAGAAATGTACTGTAACACCTCTTTGTGGGGTCAGGGTCATCAAATGTAAAACATAGTGTATAATAGCTTGACATTTCTTAAGAATTAGTAAAAAAGAGAGATTAAAGGAGGCAGAAATACATTGACACCAACAGCAAAAATGAAACTTGAATGCAGATTTTATCTGAGCTTTGATGTGTATTCTAAAACCACATAGGTTAACCTCTATTTCTTTATTTCAGTGTCAGTATTTTAGATGAAGAGTCCATTAACAAAATGTGTGCATCAAAACTCTTCCCATTTAATCTTACCTTTTTATTTTTTATCAATTTAGTATTCTAAGACCACATTCCCAAAACACCTTTCTTCTCAGCCTGCAGCTCGGCTACAGAGATATCGAATATTTGACTCCACCTACCCTCTCTCCCTAAGCAGCCTGGCCTCATTTCTGGTGTGATCCTTTCCTGCAATATAATCAAAGCTCTTGAAACCACTTGCTCTCTGGTGACCTGGAGTCTCTTTACTGGCAGAAGCAGCAGAACATTTATGAGCATACTGTGCCCTGGAAGGTGTTATTCACCTGAATTTTTAGGGTTTCAGGTTGTCCTCTTACGACATGAATGCAATTAGATGGAAAAGAGAGTGAGCTTGCCATCTAAAAGCAAATGCAAACATGATCCTTGACTGTGAAGCAGTTTACGTTCAGAGGGAGAGCCTACTTCTATAAAAAAAAACACTGAAGCCAGTAGGATATGCATGATAGTAAACACATGGCATAGTAATAAGTGTTGGTGGAAGTTACGGGTTAAAAAAATATTTAGTTGTACGTATACTACGATGATTTAAAATGATGTTCAAGTCAGTGTTTTTCTCTCTTGAAAAAGGCAGCTTTCAAGGACAAGTTCAGGAACAGTCAAAGTTTCAAAGAATTCAGACTCCTGATATTGTTCTGCCATACATGAAATACAGGACTTCATAATTCAATGGAAGACACTACATTACAGTGTTTGATAGTTTTTAGCTAGGATTCTCCATCAATAACTACTATACATCACATCTTTATACACAACTACCGGTTCTTTTCCACAAGTCATTGTGCTCAAATGCAAATCTGCGTATTTTATAAAAGATTTTCCGTGGATATGGTAACACATATGTTTCTAAAATACGATGACAGGAATTAGGTAATTAATGCTGAAAATCCTCTAAATTATCCTTTTGCCCAAAGCAGAATCAATAAAAGAGGAAAAGCATTCGTTACCTTGAACATTCTTACTCCTCTCTGTAAATGAGGGCACCAACAGAATTTCTGAGGAGAGCTCTTCAATTTTTTCTTCCATTAATAAAAAGAGTTTGATAAGTTGAGAAAGACATTTGAGTTGATGCAATGTTAAGCAGAAGTTTCTTCCTTTTTTCTGGTAGTCTTGGGAGGCTGTTCAAGTAAAATCATAAATACCATTTACTATAGCTTAAAAATGATTTTGCAAAACTGACTACTTAAGAAAACATATCAAATATTTTAATTTTTATCATAACATAATGTATATTTTTCTTATTATAAAATACTCTTACTTTAGTTTATCCTAAGTCTTTGGTATTTCTCAACTATCTGGGAAGTTACAACTGCATTTCAGATATTTTGTTATTCCTTAACAAGGATTTTTGCCAAGCAACAGATCTACTCAGAAACCTCCTCACCTGTGTTTTACAGAAAAAACTCTGTCGCAAAAACTGATTGAACAAAAGGGAAAAAACACGTCATTACTGTATTTTAATGGTTTGGGACATCACATCACTACACTGTCACTCTGCAAGTCACCTTGTCTGTTTAACAATCTGCTAGCACAATACAGTTGATGAATATGACATTTGAGTGAAAAGAAACATCAATCTAACACTCCACAACTTTAAATATGTGGGGTTTGAAAACAAGTAAGACTGTCAGTGAACAAATATCAGCAAGTATTATACCTATAAGCATTTGGTATTTAAAAGAAGAAACTGAACATTTTATTTTGAAAGGTTAACACTTGTAATCATAACATATAATCATGTCACATCAACCAGGGAACTCTGATTTGAGCACAGTCAGATTATAAAAGACTGTGAGCTGTTTCCAATCCAGTATTACCAAACCACATGGCTTTAAGTATTTTAATTTTATAACTTCTTCAAATGTAACAAATTTCCAATTCTATGTAAATTGCGGTGAGCTGATACCATGTTCCTATGCAGTTCTGTTGCAGATGTAACATCAGCAGAACAGTTTATGTAGAAAGTGTCAGAGTGAGAGCCAGAGTAGTTTGAAAGGGAAGCTCTGAAGACGAAAACAAATAGAAATTGATTGAAATGTACTTTTATGTGTCAAATCTCTCTTACCTATGCAATTTTGAAGTACCCAGTACCTCCCTTTTTCCTCAAAGTTCCTAGATATTTTTTTTAGGTACTCACAAATCACTTTTAAATAGACATAGATCTAAGTAGCAGATCTGAGCTCTGAATACAAATTCCCTAATTTGCTATTCCAGTTTTGCAGCCTTAGAGATTGAACTGCTGGTTTTGCATCCACATCTGAATTTCCTCAAAATTCCAAACAGATGTATTCTTGCTAGTCCCTTGCATTTCTAAGAAAGGCAAAAGAAAGTCTTATGCATAATTGTTTCTGTTAGTGCCTTTCCTCTCTGAATAATAAGTAAATAATATCTGTATCACTGGATTTCCAATTTTAAGTCTTAAACTTAAAAAAAAAAGACATTCTGCTATTCAGAGAATTTTTCTTCTTTCCCTGAAAACTAGATAATATAAACTGAGTTTTACTGACATGAAATGACTCCCCGAGCCTGCTGACAGCCAGAAATAACACATCCAAGATGTAAGAACCACAGATCACATCATAAAAATCAATGGAATGTCAGTTCTGTCTCCTATAATTTGAAAACCTTGTGATGCTCCTGCCTCCTCCCTTGAGGAACAAAGAAACCTTCTAATTGTTTGATTGCCCCAAGTGACATTGTCCTCATTAGACTGAAAGGAAGTGGACCTAGAAGCCAAAGTTATACTACAGTAATTTTAATTTTAGAATATATTATCAAACTCAGAAAAAGAGTAAATGCTTTAATTTTTACTTTCAATGACCACTCAAAGTATATTTCAGCTGGAAGTTGAAGATACTGAGTTCAAAGATCCTTCTTTTTTCATGCTGTTAAGAAGTTGAGAGAATGCTTTAATGTATGACAAAGCACATTACAGTATATGCAAATGAACACTTACATAATCGTCAGAGCAAAAGCTCACTATTTAATACTACATATGTTCTACCAACGTCTAGAAAAGCCCTTCAGACTTCTAGGTTGCAAAGTACAGACAAACTTCTAGATGCTTGAAGGTAGTGAAGAATATGCATTTAATTTCATGGCTGACAAAACTTTGGTACAAATTTACGAAAAAAATGGAAGTAAGCATAGAGGAAATTCTGTCTTTGATAAAAAGGCACAAACATAGGCGCTGTCATCTGATAAGCAGCCAGCCCTCACAAATGAGAGGAAAGGAGGTGAAAGAATAGTGTCAGGTGCACTCATGAAGGCCTGAAGCAGGAAGTTGAAATTGCCTGAATCAGTCAGTTCCCAAATTCATCAGAAACTTGCAGGCAGTGAGAACTTGGTGATCCAGTTCAACATAAAGTGATGTGCAAACCTCTGAGATCAGAAGATGGTCAAGATAAAGGCATTAGAAAACAGAAAGGAAAGATCAGGCCACCATGTAACAAATACTATTCTCCTAGAAGAGGGGAAGAAGGCTAAACAATCATCTTGCACTACAGACATAAGGCGAAGAATTCTTAAGATGGGAGGCATGACAAAAGCCAGATTCCAAGACTTTGGAAGAAGAAAAATGAACCAACCAACCAACCAACCACATATACTGAACTTATGGACAGCTCCATATACTACAGAGTAACTCATTCTTAAATTTCTTTTTGTCCCCTGTTATGCTTTGATATGATAAAGAAAATGTAATGCAACTTACATTTGATGTATAAGTATATCAAGTATCTGGAGATGATAAAGATCCATGCTAAGGGCAGGTTTAGCTCACTTGGTTGAGTGTGGTGCCGAAACACCAAAAGTTGTGGGTTCGATCCCCGTTTGGTCCTCATGTGTTGCCTGATCCCATTGAGAGGCGGCCCTCCCCATGACAGGGAGGTTGGATTAAATGATCTCTAAGGTCCCTTCCAGCCTAGGCCATTCTATGATTCTATGATCATCTACAAAAGCTTTTTGTCACAGCGCTATAGATGGGTAAGGCCATGTGCTCTCACACTAGCAATCAGCACAAATCATGCCAATGTATCGTTTAATGGACCACAATTGATGGTAATAATGCAGTATTTGAAAGGATCGGTGCTGGTCCAGTAACACCTCTCAGCTGCTGGCCCACACAGCTCATGTAAAGTTATGTTATTCTGTGCAGCTCACAGGTTTTGAGGCTCTCAACTCAGGGCCGCAATCTTTGAACAACTCACCTGTACTATCCAGAGCCATCACTGCAAGGCACTGTTGCATCTCATTTTACTTACACAGAAACTGTGGGTCTTACTAAAGTGTGCAGGCTCTACAGTTGCTGAAGCACAAGCTGTGCAGAAACACAGATACAGACTAATTCTTTTCTAAGACTGTTGCTATTTCTTGTGGGCTTATATAACAAAAGCACATTACTGGACAGTCTAACTTTAGGAAGAAGTTAGCTTGAACCTCAACTCACCTTGGTTCAAGCAGCTTGCAAGAGCTGGATGGGAGGAGCCATCGAAAGTGGATGTCCTTTCACAGGGTATTTTCCATGTCCATGGTTTTATTTCCTCACAGAAATTACAACTCATTTATTTACTGCCTAACGATCAAATAGTGTGCATGCACCTGAATACTCAAAGCTTAACTGAAAGACCTTACATACATCTCAGACACTCAGGTTTCAAAATGCTGACTTTAACTTTGAAGACCACTGACCAGACTGATGAATAAGCACGTCATAGCCCATTTTTTAGCAGAGGGGAACGAAAAGGTATGTCTCCTCAGACAGTGTGGTGAACTGACACAATGCCAAATGATATGGTAAAAAGGATCTGATAAGGCTACAAATGCCTCAAACAGCCCTGGCGCCGAATATATATAGGGATTAGGATATGCTAGAGATAAGGCCATCCTGCCTCTGGACTGGTGATCTCTCTCCCTCTCTCTCTCCCTGTCTTTCCCTTTTCCTCGCTAAGTAAAGCAAGGTCTAACATACTGTTTATTTAGTTTTATGCCTAAATTTCTTTCTTGTGATGGTTAAGTGTAATATTGTCTGTCTTAATATTGTGTTTAGATGTCCTTTATTATTCCTTATTATTATTATTAAGTTGTTTTAAGTTCATTGCTTATTTAGCCTTTTCCTGGATTTCTGTTATATTGTCTGCCCTATCATACCATAGAGTCAATTGTCGTGGGTCCCACCTATACGTTCTGATACATTAATAAATGTTTGTGTATGGGCCTTGAGACTTGTATCACCTTTGTCCACGCCGTTGGTGTATTACGAATCTGAAAGTCACTTGTCCCTCTCTCCTGGGTGGGACGTGACAGAAACTGAGCTGATTGGTCAACCACAGGACAGTAACATGCAAGAACTCTGTAACAGCCAACAGTTAATCAGCCAAAACAATGGCAGACAGAAAATGTGCAACCAGGTTTGTAAGTCTTGTAGAAGACTGCCGGGAAGAGTAGAGGCCTCCATGTGGACAGATGACATCCTGTGACACACGTTCAACCAATTCTTGGTGTCATGAACTTGTCTGGAAGTTCATGATGCTGACTGGTGTACAATTACTCTGAAAAAATTAGTGAATGAATCATGACTTATGATGCTAGGTCAGAGAACTAACATAACGCATTTACCCAGCAAGATCTAAAGCTGCTGAGGGCACCCTACACAATTCACAGAAGACCCTGCACAGAGTGCCTTGAAGCACATGAAGTTGATCTGAGTCAGTCACAAATCTGTTAGCAATGGCATTCCAGTCTAACTTCAGAGTGGAAGGAAGCATGTCACAAGTTACATGATACAAAAAAACTCCCTTCCTGAACCACCTGCAGTTTGCTGCTATCACTCTTTTAAACTAGATTTTTCTGCATTCATAAAGTCTTTGTACAAGGAAATAGCTGCAGCAGAAACTTCAGCTGCAGGCATACATCAACAGCACTTCTGTGGTGTCTCCTAACAACAGAGCATGGTGACGTCTGCTAAAGCACTACCATGTGAGAAGAATTTCTGAAAAGGGACAGAGAGGTCGGTACAGAGGCCACAGGGAGGCAAAGTGGATCATACAGCCATTGTCAATGTTCTAATGAGCCAATTTTGCAAATATTGCTCTAAATAGAGGCGAGGTCAGGACCTAAATAAACACAGAGGAGTAAGGAAAGGTTCTGAGCACCTGAACATAGCCTCAAGCTTCCTTCTGTGCAGAACAAGAAGCACAAAAATAGTGCTGGACAAAACTACTGCCTATACTGATGATTGCCAAACTGCTCTGGAGGCTGTATCTGCCAGTAGAAAAATCCTAAGCCAGTACTATGAACTATCCTTAGGCCAAAGATCCAAACCAAGTACAATGTCAGGGACCACCAAAGGCTGGCTGCTCCCTGAGGGACAGAGAGTAGAGCATGACGATATGGCCATCAGGATGGTTTCCTCAGCAGCTAAGGGCCTGTGCTGCACTCCCCAAGCAAGGTAAGCAAGTCAGACCCAGAAATTACAGTCAGGTTTCAAGCAAGAGTCCAGATCATCAGCCAAGTTCATAATGATGATACCAGGAAGTTAATTCACAGCTTGGAGTCGGGATCAGGTCTGGTAAGGGGAGCCAAGAGTCAGGCACAGCTCAGCAATAACTAGGTAGGTCCATGGTGATAAAGCAAACTCAAGCTCAAGCCAGAAAATCTGAATCGATGTCATCCATGACCAGCCACAGATCTCTTGGACATCAGGAGACCTGTGATGTAGTTCAGGTGAGAACTGAAGACCAAGATCCCAGCTGAAATAAGTCTTTGGCCAGGCTGTTGTAGAAACAACAGAAGAGGATGGTGAGGGACATTAAGGCCCAGTGTACACAGGGCTTTGTTGCATGGCCCTTAGGAAGCTTCAGTTTTCAGACTAAAATCGCAGAAGAACAGGTAATTTCTGGAAAACTATCCTTCTGCTTCATGAAGGACAGCATAATTATTTTCCTAACAGGAAAGAAGACAAAGTACTTCAGGCTTCTTCTATCTAAACTGTGGTCCTTTCTTGTGGTAAAGGGGAGAAGAGGTGGAAAAGACAAAAAATTTATTTGAATTAGCTTGAACCTGCACTGAATTTATTTCTAACAAGTAAATAAATATTGATGATTCACTACACGAAACTGGAATGATGCAACAGAATAAGCTCAAACCTTTAATCCTCTTAATATCTTAATAGCTTAATATTTAGATAATCCGCACTGTTGACTTCCTATTGTACGGGTCATCAAGGGTACTTCACTTCCTCTGATTTACTGATTTACATGCTGATTTACTACACCAATCATCAAATGACAGCTAGCAGAAGTCTGCCATCCCAAACCAGGTGACTCTCAGAGAGCTTGGCTCATAGAAAAAGAAGGCCCAAACAAACAAAGCTAATACTGGAAGTCTACCAAATTGCACAATGTTTGCCAGAACACGCTGGTACCAAGGCAGTTGATGCAGTTATATAGCATCAGAGAAACTGGGAGCACTCATTTTCCAGTTTGGCCTTTCACGTTAGCAGAATAGATTGAAGCTGAAGAAATTTTCCTAAGATCTGAAGGACATACCACACTTGCTGAAGAATGAAGCAGCCCATCTTACCAGAGACCATCTGGATGGTTGTATCTGGGCAGGAGCACACCACTAGTCTTCAAGAGGTAGGAATGAGCACTCCAAATGAACTCTGCTAAATTAGGGCTAGAGACAGATTTCACTGGATCTCAAGTTTCTGTTCATACCTCATCCAAGCACCATGACATTAAAAAAAAAAAAAATAGGTAAATGCATAGCCCTTTCCAAAGCAGCAGGAAAACCTCAAGTGCCGGTAAGTCTAAGAATGAAGTATGTTCACTGCAAAGGCATCAGTGTCACAACCATAAGTAATTAAAGATATTCCTTGGGGCAAAAAAATGTTAAAAACAAGCCTTGTAGTAAGAAATGCAAAAATACATGAAAAAAGTAGAATACTCTAGGTCCCACATGCTCCAGATTAAGGTAGTGTTAATTCATGATAAACATACATCAATAATAAAACACAAAGCAAGTTTGATCTACTTTTTTTTTTCATATGGCCTTCCAAAACAATCTAAGCTTCTGTCCCATCCTTGGCCATCCTGCAACCTAAATACTAATCTAGTTCCCAAAATTCTGGCAAAGGTGTTTTAATACCTCAACATAAAATCCATGCATCATGCATGCTTTAACATACAGTCAATCCAGGTTCTTAGGTAAACTTAAGCCAAAACAGTTCTATGATCCATGTGGAAAAACCCTTCAGTTGCATTTTCCGATGTTCTAAACCCAAGTAATTTTAATCAGCTGTTGTATAATTTAGAACAGAAAATCCTCTCTAACTCAGGTTATGGGTCCTCATCCCCTATGCTAACTTCCTGAATCACGTAAAACCTGAAATTCTTGCAATGGTCATCCCACAGTTTCTTGCTTTTCCCCCTTGTTCCTCAGACTGGAAAATTCTCCTGCAATTGGAGGAGCTATGCAGAAAAATTATGAAAAAACCTAGATAGAAAGAGCATAGGTAACACTTAGAAACAAACTTCTGCTGAAACAGTCAGGAATCAGTAACATACACAGGGTTTTGCTGTTTCATTGCACAAATGATGGCTCTTGGTTAACAGCAAATATTTAGATTCAGATGCTGATAATTCAAGATGAGCATGCACTACAAACACACCCTACAAAAATGTAAGCACTCCCATCACTGTTTTCAGTAACACAGTTTAGTTACACACTTAGGAAAAGATTAACTAGAAAACAGCAAAAATGGCATTTGTTTTGTGCAGATGAAGTTAAACACGCAAAGTTCCGATACCTTTATATCTAGACTTCTGATAGCATTCTAAGGCTTCAGGACTTTTAAATGGCAGATAAGCACACTGCCTTAAATCTTTACTCTTTTATCTCAGGCTTGAAATGCTAGGCTGAAAACAATTTAAATTTAATTAGTTAGCAAATCACTCCTTCTAACAACAAGTAATAAAAATGTATGACTCAACACTTGGAGTATGAAAAAAACGATGCTCCAAACAAGTATGCAATAACTTTACTGAATTTTTTAATGTGAAATCCTCAGAACAGAGAATAATATAATGGTTTTCACATAGAGTAATTATAAAAAATGTTAGTGCAAAATATATCAGTTTGAAAAATTATAAGCACCTAAAATAGGAGTGGCTAAGAAATTAGTGTCTCTATGTATCATAAAATAAAGAACATAATATTGTAAGAGTAGCTACATTGAGTTCAGCTACAGAGACTTCATCTCAGCATCCTCAGCTTGTCAGTGACTGAAAGAGGAAAACTAAATTAAAATAGAACAAGAAAACCATATACACTATTTTTCCTCAGAGCTTACCTAGATCTTGCAGTTGGGCAGCTTCCACAGAGAGATGTGGCATACATGAATAGTCTGTAGTGGGTTTCCATTTCAACAATTTCTCTAGTTAACCTTTCACCCTGCCTAAATTTTTACCATCCATAATGTTTTTTGGAAAGAAGTTCAAACAACAGTTTACCTACACTCTGGTTAACAAATATACAATTTCGCGTGTCTGATTTTTCATCTTCAAACTCCACCTCATGCCAGCTAGTTTTAAGAACCAGCCAACTACCGATACTTCTTTATTTTTCCAATGCCTCCCTTCATTTTATAGACATTGTATCCTATCATTTTAATTTTATTTTCACACTCAAGAATTGTAGCTTGCTTCTTTCTCCTTGTATGGAAGGTGTTCTATACTTTTAATCAACTTGTTGCCCTTCCCTAAGCCTTTTACGCTTTTTTTTCTACATCAGCAACTAAAAAACATGCATACATAGGATATAGTCTAGAGAAACTGTCAATACTGTAAAAAGAGACACACAGGGATTACTAAGGAAATCAGGGACAACTTCACAATACTAACAGTTAAATTAATACCTCACCCTCTAACAAGGTAAATACACTGTAGAGCTATCTCTACTCAATTCCAACAAAAAATCAGCATGTCATTCAAACGCCAAGGTTAAATTCAGGATACGGCATGTCTCGAACACTGAATCTCAGCCTTCTCTCACGTGTGCTTGTATATAAAGGTATTTTCTGCAAAATAATGTGACCAATTGGGAGCTCTTAGGAGTAAAAAAAAGATGATATTAGAGAATTTCACTTTACCAGTCATGAAGCTGAGAAGTGACCATATTCATTCTAAGCCAGCTAATAAGCATTTTTCCAGCAACATAGAGTGAAAGACATTCAGAAAAGCACTTGATCACAGTACCTGACCTTCTCCTTAATGCTTATATCCAGTAGCAAGATATCTGCCTTTATCTTACCATTTAAAACAGATTTGCCCTCATCTCTAGAAATGAAGTATTATGAGAAAAAAAGGCTGT
This sequence comes from Trogon surrucura, assembly GCA_020746105.1. Classification (NCBI taxonomy): domain Eukaryota; kingdom Metazoa; phylum Chordata; class Aves; order Trogoniformes; family Trogonidae; genus Trogon; species Trogon surrucura. The sequence continues at coordinate 6,402,727 of CM036658.1, forward strand.
GCTAGGTCTAAATGACCTGTGTACACCTGCTAACTTGTGATTTTACATTCAGTTTCAAAAGTGGCCCTTTCCTCAAATCTGTAGCTCTTAAAATCAGTAAATAAAGTGTTTCCAATTTCCTTGGTTGTAGCCTGGAAGCATTTAAACCTCAAAATGCGTTAGAAAGCATGCATATGAATGAATCCCGTAACTTTAACATAACTTTTGTGACTTTTTCTTTCCTTTTTTTTTTTTTTCAAACGAGCATGGTACCTTACACATTTTAAACACTACGGCATTCACAACATCTCAAAAACCCGAATGGATAATCCTGATCATATCAACCCATCCAGGGCTGTGACACAGTAAAGCGTGGTGCAGAAATCCCTGCACTAAAGGTGAACTGGCTGTGGATGTTCAAGAAAAGCTGTGCTCTGACAGCGTTGCCCTCAGATTAATTAGCCTTATGACTCAGTGTACAGAGCCACACAGCTACACTGCTTCTGAGACTCATGATGGAATCCTTGGAAAGCAACCTGATGACTGTCTTCTTCAGTGATTACAGTGGGGAATTCTCCCTCAGCAGGAACCAAGGGCTTAAAACCCTTTTAATCAATTTTACTGTAAAACACCTTCCCAATACATTAAATATCATTCCCTTGCCCCCATTTATAAAGCTTAATTTCATATAAGATACATCTGCAATATTGTTCTACAAGGTACACAAGAAAGTGGTGTCAGGGATTCCATGCAATAAAGCTACGTGACGAGGAAAACGGGAGAAGAAAAGGTGTAATATTGAACTTAAAATCTAACTGCAACCTGCACACAAAAAATAGAGCCTTTTCATAAATGGAACTAACATTTTCTTAAAATCTGAAAAGCCGTAGCCTAAAAAAGCACTGGAAACTCAGCTGCTGGTAGTCACTGTGTTTAGGGATATTTCAAGGGGTAAATTTTCAAAGCAGTGCACAGGGAGTTACATGCATAAATTCCATTAACAATAATGTGTTCCTCAGCTCTCAGTGATATTAACTTTTAAGTGATGCTATAACTATTATAACAATCTTGCATTTATGACAGCACTCATCTGCACACTATCTCCTAAACAGAGCTTGTGTATATAAACCGTAGTATTCTCTCCCTTGTGTTTAGTAATGATGTATTTCTTTTTTGTGGACATCTGCTTACGCTTTTGTCAAACTGCATTTTGGTGTATATTTTTTAATGTAACTGCTAGGTTTAAATAATTAGTATTGCTGGATATAATCACTAATGTCCTCATACCGTAAGAGGCAACTTAATATTTCTGCATAGCAGATGTAATACACAATATTACACAGAACTAAATTATTACAAACAGTGCCAGTACTTTTCTATACACAGTACTTAAGATAATTATAAAAAATCATCTTCATTACTGTGTGCTAGCATTTTTTTAACAGTTTAATTTGGATAGGCTACAAGATACATTCAAATCACACAGATACAATTACTGCAAACCCAAGAAGCTATTAAATGTTCCCAATCAAATCCCTTTGACCCTGTTAATGTCTGTTCCTTGTTAATCTAAGGTAAACATTGTTTATAGCATGCATTTGTTACAGAATATGAAAAAAAAAAAAGGAAATCCCTTAACAGTTGTTATTGATTCCAGCATTTACCGACTGAAAGTTAAGTGCCGTTTACAAAACAGAACAGATGCAGATGCTGACAAAAAGGTAAACAATTGTTGCGTGGCTTACTGCCAGATTCTAAGCCAATATATTAAACTCCAAGTGAAGCACATTTCCCCTATAGATTGCACTTATTGCCACTTCATTTCCTATGTGCTCTGTCTCTCTATTGCTGTGCCTGGCACTAAGCTATTTTCAGTTCTTCGGTGACCCCTGAGGCCTAGCGCTACCTCACATAGCCATTAGGGAAGGGAATTGCATGTGTCTGACATGGCCTGAAACCAATTATTTGATATTTTCCTCAGAATGATGCCCGACTCTGCTGGGAATGAGCAATCATGAAATAATTTACCTCCTGATTTAATTTTTTCCTGCACAAATTAGTTGTAGCCTGAGCTAGCTATACACAGCTGCCTGTGACATATCTCTGTCTTATCAAGATTCTACTTGAAATGATGAAAGGGGGGAGGAGAGTTGAATAGAATAGGTTGGGGAATCCTGCTTTAAAAAGGCATTGACAAGTTTATCAGATATACTGATCACATGCGCTCTCCGCTGATTGAAACTGACAGACCTATAAAGAACTATCAGTGCAGCAAAGGAAACTGCGTGGATGCAAACTGTTATCCGAGTGTTTAAGGTTTTTTAAACACCTGTCTTGCTTTGCAGCTCCCTGTTAGTTCCAGTGAAACCCAGCAGCGCCAGGAGAATCTGATAAAGCAGCTCACGCAAACAGACTACCTGTTTGGCTTATTTTTGTCCCTTAAAAAAAAAAATAACATAAATGGTCAGAGATCTAAAGACAGCAAACATGTTCTTATTAGACATCACCATTAGCTTGTGACTTTTGTAAGTGCTTATTGCTATACATCCACACTGTGCATGTGTCAAAAACATGCAGTGAAGTAAAGGATCTCAACTTACGTATAAACATGGAAAGCATGTATTAATTTGCATATATTTCATCAAGACAGTGTGTCTGTCATAGAAAGAGATATGTCACTGCCAGCTATTAAACAACCTCAGTGAAGACTACGCTAATGTTTTGAAAGAGATTCGCTACACATGAAATTTTAATCAAATCTGTTCCATAATGTCTTCCCAGTTAAATGAGATCAGTTTTCACCTCATCGTGAAGGCTGGTTCCGTATCAGGTTGCTAGATGTTTGCTACCAAATGCTTAAGTCCTTTGTCAATACTGAGTGTACAGGTCTGTCAAAATTAAATCTTTACTTTAAATCATGTTCACTGGCCAGCTGATGAAAGACCAGGGCTGGAAAAACACCGGTTGGAAAGCAAGAACATCTGATCATGCTCTGACACCAAATTTATGTAGTAATTTTGAGCAAATCATCTCACCAATCTGACTCCGTGACAGCACACAGCTACTTTATAACTCTGTTGAACAAATTACGGAGACTTCCTCAAGTGCTCTGAGGATGAAGTGCTCTGTAATAATGTTTAATAAAACTACTTTATACACAGACACCTACTGTAGCTTGCTCTGAAACCAGACTCAACATGCTCCTTTATTTTCAGACCCACATGCATCCTCTAATAAACTGCAAGATATTCTGATCATACACTGCAATTTCTGCTAGACATTTTAAACAATTCGAATGTAAACAAATTAATCAGTCTCTGAATTAAAACTAAATAATGATGGGTCCATTTAAGGAATTTAGCAGCCAGCGCCCAATCATTTTCTGGTAATTATCATAATAATGAAATAGCCAACATTGTTTAAACTTTCTTTTGGTTAAAATAGTTGTAAAACTTGTAGATTTACTATATTTGCAGTTGTTTATAGCATTTTTTGGGGTTTTTTTAGGTGCTATTCTGTAAGTGACAATTCCTTCTGAAGCGACTATAAGCAAACAGTCCTCTTTAGGACTGCTGAACAAAATGCTACTCTTCACAATATTTCTCAGCAGAACTGAATCCACAGTCTGGCTTTACCAATGACAGACACTGGTTACACACACACTTTTTAGATTTTCTTGCCTATGCTGTGGGCTGAGGGAGTCATGGCATTCCCTGATCTCTTCCCGTACATGCACAGAAAACACCAAAGGAGCGTCTTTGAAGAAAGCATAAAAACTGAGGGAGACTGTAGCAAACTGCAGATAGCACCTATTCTGAAGCAGAGGAGTCCTTGGAAAACTCTAAGAAGTTGATCTTCCTCTTCAGTCTTTGCCAAAAGAGAAATTTAGTACTGTCAGGTTTGTCAAACTTTCTCATGAATTCTAACTTCGACAGGACATGCAGATGTTTCCCTATAAACCATTTAAAATACTTGGCTGGCAAAAGATAATTGTAATTTGTATTTGGTAACACAGTAAGTAACATATTTATCTTAATCTTATCTCTAATATCTGCAAATATAAAAATGTAATAAAAATGCAATAAAAGCTTCATTTCTATCCTCTGTGTTTACAATCACAGTGGAATGCCTCGATGTCTCAGAGATTGGTTCATTACATCAGAACCATTCTATTGAAATTAGATTGTGAGGAACTTTCAACCAATCAGGAATTTCTATCAAGTGTTCATCATTCCTTTGTGTAGTTTACGCACGATGTTATGTATTTCCTTAAATAATAGATTAAAGTGCCTCTGTCACTTTTGCTTCTCTTACTCCTTGGAATTTCCAAGATATAACAGACGCAGATAGTGACAGCTTTTGTTCTAATAAGAGAAGACACTCAAAAAAATACTCATAAAGCTAGAGTCAATACTCACATTTCTGCTTCCTACCTTTTTATATTTCAAAACCCTAGTTAGGCAAAGTCACCACAAACTTCTCCTGATTACTTTTACAAAAAAAATAAAAATCAAGAACAAATCTAGGCATACAGGAAAAAGGGCAGACACTGCCATTTAAAAGCTTCTAGAGAAATAAGTATGGAAATTCATAACATTTTAACAAACATTTTGTAGACAAATGAGTACAATGAAGGATTAGTCATTAGTCCTACGTCAGCATGGATGTACACATATAGGTTCCTACTCACTGAACTCAGACTACTCTTAAAATATCTCTTTATATATGATCTGACAGTACTGCATGTAGCAGAACACCTTATTTTTGTGTTACTGAGGTTGCTGGACTTTTGTAGTATATGAACAGCATATCAGTAAACTGGTACGTATTTAAATACAAAGATTTGTATCTTAGCCAGATGATGACCAGTGCATGAAGCTGCTGAGGAGAAGGAAGCTCTTCTTGAAAGTCTGAGACCACTAACTGATCCAATTCCAGACCATCTGCAATGTTTAGGGGTACTAAAAATCTCAAGACCACTAACTGCTTAATTTCTAAGAAACTGGACTATGTTATAACCACTTCTATTCTCTCAATCAGACAGGAATACATGCACTGCCTTGCTATATTCAGTAAATTCAGTGAAAAGCATTATAAAATAACTGAAAGCTTTGTTTTTCAAAAAACTCAGTTGATACAGCAGCCCATCTTCTTGATTGAAGATGGAGGGGTTTTTAAAATTTCTAAGCCTAAGGCACAGTGAAAAGGACATTCATGTTGCAACTCAGCATGTAACATCCGTCTTATGGGTGTGACACAGCCCCAATTTAAACACATATAATTTTTTTGCAAAACAAGCAATAGTGACGAAAAACATTTTGCCCTTTTAAAGTTAAATTTGCTCTCTGAATCCAGATTTTGCGATAGAAGACATTCTCTGTCTTGACCAAAATTACAGCCAGGGCAATCTAATTAACTTGTGACTACATGATGGTAGATGCATATATTGAAAAGATTCCTGTAACAACCTCCTCTTCAATCAATATTTCAGGAGCTTCTTTAAAAGACATTTTTGAGGTCTTCTCTTTTTTTTGCCAGAAGTTCTACACGCTTTTCTTCATACAGGCCTATATTCTGAAGTAAATGATAGCCTAGCTTAGCAATTCTCTCTCAGATTTTGTCACTTTATTTTTAAACAGAATACTACAGTGTAAATCTCAGATTGACCTCTGACCACTCACAAAGTATCAGACTGAAGAGTAAATCACTTTAATCTTTTAAACTTGGGAGAAGAATGCAATAATTAGAGGGCATAGGAGCTAAATGCTCTCTTTACGCTGAGGAAGACCATGCAGGTGTGCTGAGAGAGCAAAAAGGAAAATAATTAGTCGGTGCTTGCTAATTGTGGACAGTTTGAAAGCAAAAAGAACCCACAAACCAAGAATGGAACTGTGCACCTTTCAGCTTCTACAAAATGTAGAAAACAGGTTTGAATTCTGTTGAAAAAGATGGAGTAGAAGACCTCCATTACGACACAACAAACTAAAAAAAAAACCATAACCTAAAAGAGCACCAATAATTTTATGTTTAAAATATATATATAAATTGAAGAGTAAAGTTAGTGTTTACTTATCTTAATAAAGAACATCATAATATTCTGGAAATGGGCTTCTTTTCAATGTGAGAAAGAGTCAATAATGAGATTTCACTGCCTGTCTTCAAATTATGGGCTTAAGAAGTAATTTCAAGCAACTGCTCTCAAAAGAAGGAAGGTATTCAGGCATGCCATCAGCTTTGAAATTCTGTCAGTTCAACTGACATTTCAGTAACTTAGATACTGTTATCTTACCCCCTACTATAAGCTTAAAAAGTAACAAGCTTAATGCTTTTGTAATCTTTATGAAAATGTCATTCTCCCACTAGAAACACATTTGTGGTCCTAGGGTATTACGATCATATGGCCTTTAAAAGAGTACCTCTTTTTTATTAAAACTTCAACTCTGTGTGTTCAAACAGATGGTTTTATTTTCTCCCCAGTACTACTCATATTTCCATTTAATATAATTGTGCAGTAGAAATCAAATACAATACTTGCAAGGATAAGAAATAAATAAAATGTGACAAAGAGGCTATGAAACACATTATTTCCTATATTAAATGCAAAGACATTTATTTTGTTTCCCCTGAGTAACAGGATCTTGTTTTGGCTGTCAAAATTTTATAGGCTTCCCAAGCAAGAAAGACAACTGCAGAAATCTGCCTCATATCTGTATGTCCACTGGTTTTCCATTTTAACTTCCTACTATAAATTCCCACCAACACTGTTTGCTCCATTATTTTAAACAGGTCACAATTAAACCTACTGAATATCTCAGTATTGATTGGCCCATAATACTAAATTAGAAATCTCTGTATAAAGTAAAAAAAATCTATTGACGGCATCTGCATTTTTACTCAATCCATATGTAGCTCCAATGTCATTTTTTGCCAATGTCTTTGTGTCTTCTGTGAAGGATATATACATGCCTAAGAGAGAAGTGATATGGTTTTACTCGATATGTGTTACTTCACCATCTTTCACAGATGGAAACTATGATTTTCACTCCATCCATGTAAGATGTGGGGAAGACTGTGACATGCATCACCAGGCCAGTGCAGCTCAAGGAGCCACGAGCTGCAAAGCCTGTCTGCGTGCAGGTACCGTTCCTTCCAGCAACTGCTCTGTGTCTTGTTTTAGCCATGCCCCTACAGGCCCGTTCCTGTAAGAGCTTTGTTACCAGGCTCTCTGTGGAGTGATGGAGAGCAGAAACAGAAGACTTCACCTGGCAGACAGAAATATAAAGGAAGCATCAGGAGGGATGAGTTGGTTATTGTGGGTCCGCTGGAGAAAGAAAGAGTATATGCAAGGAAGGTGAAGTTCCAGTTTCTGTTATCATTATTTTTGTTTTTATAACATCTAAATTCACTGTGATATGTTTTGAAATGTTTTAAAGCTTAAATTAACAAAAAAAAGCCACCCCAGATTTAAATAAGCCTCCATAACTAAGTTTTAGAATTGTATATTTCTAAGATGCTTGTCCCTTAGCAACGGAAATGTGCTTGTCTTTACGCACGGGAAGTGATAGTGGATACTATAATCTGTAATCCGCACCGGCTACTCTATATCAGCACGCCTCACCAGCACTTCAGAGAGATACTACAGGACTTTCTAGAACAGTAGTGAGCCAAGTGACTGAGATACCTTCCTCCTAATACTTCTAAAAAGACAGATCTAACAATGGATTACAGATAAGAACACCTGACGGAAAAACGATCATAACAACAACATAAATATTGTAAATTACCTGCTACAGATTGTAATCTGGACATAAATCTCAAAAAAGATGCAAAAATATAAATATTAATTACATGAAACCAAGTCTGGAATTCTTTAATTTCCAGATATCATAGAATCATAGAATGGCCCAGGCTGGAAGGGACCTTAGAGATCATTTAATCCAACCTCCCTGTCACGGGCAGGGACACCTCTCAGCTAGATCAGGCAACACGTGAGAACTGAACGGGAATCGAACCCGCAACCTTTGGTATTTCAAGCACCACACTCAACCCACCGAGTTAAACCGGCCCTCAGATAAAGAATGAACTTGCACTCGTCTGGGATACAAATGGGAGAATAAATTATACCAAAGTTATTGAGTCCTAATTATTACCAGACATGAATAACTAAATGCAGTCACTAAACCAGCAGGTATCAATGTTATTTTAGGCATATTTTTGATAGATAAAACAAAGATCATAGAAGATTGGTTGTAGGCAATAATTGTGGCTCAAGAGATCACAAAACTGACTGAATTTAAATTAAACGGAAGGATAAAAGCAAGTCTAGAACTAAGGTTCTTTATTTCAAAGGGAGTAAACGATAAACTAGGGGGAATAAAGCACATGAATGTAGAGGAGAAATCAAATTTAAGTCAAACGTCGAAACCCCAAAACTTTTATTTCAACTTAGGTGGATAGCAAATTGCTGGGGATATGTAAGTACATGTGACCTCAAAATACATTTGCCTTATCAAGTACTTCTATTTAATGTCTGAAAGTCACCTTCATTTCAACAACCTACTCCAAAGTCTGTTTCTCTTCCTGCCCTCAACTGCACTGCACAAATTCAGCTCCTTTAAACGATATTTAGTCCTTCTGTGCAAGTTTAGATATATGCCATACTCACATTAGGTGTTCCAGGAATATTATATAAACACTATATATTCCTTAGGAACTCAGAAATGTTTAAAGATAATAAAATAAAAATATCAGCATTTAAATCACACTTTGCATTTGAATATATCTTTAGAATAGAATGGAAGTTGGTCATATTCTGGAGAAAGAAAATAGAATGGAAGCTTGCTGCACACATAAGTAAGAGGATGGTACATCGGGGTAAAAGTGTAAAAGATGAATATTAAAATGTATCAGTGAAGGTTATTTAATTACTTTTTGGCTGAAACGGCACTTAGTCAAACCTGAATCACTTCAGTTTACCCCCACTTTGCAGTAATGTTTTCTTCAGGATAATCTTAGAATCACAGAATCATAGAATCATAAAATCGTGGAATCATAGAATGTGTTGGCCTGGAACAACTGATTTTCATGAACCTACGATGTACTGCCTCATATTTAAAAAACAAATTTGATCTAAGATTTTTTTTAAATTATTAATTATATAAATATACTAAAAATATTTTTTATTCACAGATGTCATTAGGTTTGAAAGCCTGTTTGAGGTCACTGTCAGTATGTGACTAAATGAAAATATTAAGCCCATGAATTTGAATATGTCACAAAAACTCCCCCCTCAAAACTCTAATCTCAGTTTAGTCTTAACCGTGGGAAATTAAAAAATCGGCTAATTATTCTACAGGTGTACTTACATTCTCTCTGTATATATATATTTATATATCTGTGTGTGTATATATATATATATAAATAAAACCAAAGAAAGCTTGCCACTAGTACACAGACTATGTATAATTTCATGGGGTTTAAGTTTCTTTGGCTCATGTCTTATCTATTACAAGAGTAGCTGTTTCTTCATCTAAGAGAGATGAAGGATTAAGACAGGTTAGTAATGCCTGATTAAACTAGCTTAATTTTTTTTTGTAAACGAACTCGAAAAAGGTTCCAAAGGTAAAAGTACAATCCACATTTAATAGACTTACTGCAAATAATTTCTGAGAAATATCACACTGGAAATTGAAGCAAAAAAAATCTCAAGAGAGAAGCTGAAAACCAGCTGCCTGGATCAAGTTATAACATAAAACCACCTGCCTCCACTAGAGCTGGCAATCAAAGATGCCAAGTTCCAGAGAATTTGCCTCTTCACATACTGTTTTGCCAGCTTCTCTGTAAAACCATGCTCATTTTCAATCCTGATAAATGGATACAATCTCATTACACTACTTGATGAATAACTGTTCCAATACAGCATGAAAACAAAAATGTTAATTCTTTACTTCACAAATAGATATATGAGATATTTTAAAGATTTACAACTCTCTTAAAGCTTGTTATAGACTACTTATATTTTCTGGACAGAAGTACACCATCTATATAAAGTTTTCTGAAGTTCTAGCATTGTTTCATTATTTTCTGTTATTTTCTTCTCCTATATAGTAGGACAGACTACAGCAGTTCGTATTAAAAAAAAAAAAACCAAAACGCAACAGCAAACCAACAAACACATTTCCCTGAGGGTGTACTAAGTAAACTAAGAAAAAATATCTCCTTCCCTTCTCCCTTCCCTCCATACTCCAGCATGCTTTTTTTTTTTTTTTTAATAGTCAGCAAACTGGGTATCACTGTTAAGGCAAGCTATTAAAGCTGTCTTTTATTTAACCTATGTTTAAATACAAGTTTCCACTCTCAGTTGTGGGAGCGCACGAAAGGTATCAGAATTTAGTAAGAGTTTCAAGCACAAAAAGACATTTGACATTAAAAATTTGTCTACCATTACAAACCTCCCAAAATAGTTATTCTGAAGATTTTTTTCCTAAATAGCTATTTCAGCACGAACTGCCTTGTGAACACTCTAATTCCAAAGGAAAAGTGCCTTTTTGTGACCTAGTGGTACAAACAGTATATGCAAACATTTAGAAGATGGAATTCTCTTTCCAGAAAAGACTCTTCACATAATGAGCTCATATACAATAAACTATTCAATAATAACTGTTTTGGCAATAACATATGTATAAATTTTGCTTGACTTGGTTAATAACACCAAATAATAGGTTATGGCATGTCCACAAAACTAACAAAGAACTCCTATGTGACTTCCCAGCTCTGACCCCCAATTTTGCTCTTGCCTGCTGACTTCACTATTATCACTTTATTGTCTGGCTGGCCGCAGTCTATAGACACAGATCATCTGGAACTGTCTGATTCTGCAGAAAACAAGTAAGAGAGAATTCTGATGCATCAATGCTTGTCTCTCATACCAGCTTCTTGAAGTAAAATAAGATGATGACATGAGTATTATGACAGTCAGTGTGAAGAAACTGATTGTGAGGCTTAAGTGATATTAACAAACACCACTTCCAAACATATTTTATGGGTGCTAAGGGGACAGTTACTCAGCCTGAAAATCTGACCTTTGATACATTTTGAATCAAAATAAAAAGTTCTGTGGGATTTATAAAATACAGAAATTTCTATTTTATTTTTAATTAATTGCAGCAAGCATTTTTAAAGTTGCAATCAGGTCCCAAGATTTAATTTGCATATTTACATATTCCTCTTTCTTTTGAATACACAACAGGACTGTGCACTGGAAATCTGTCCTGATAAATGTGCTGGCCCAAAATCACAGAAAGCCACATATAGGAGGAAACAAAATTTAAGCAAAGGAATTACTGTCTTCATAGTCTGAAGGACTGTTCTCTTCCTTCTCGTGCTATAGAAGCAGTTAATGTGTGTTTTTTTTAAAAAGCCACCCTTGTGGTCACTTTAATCTCCATGTGTTAGATGTAAAATGGAGATAACTGAATCTCCCCATCTTTGTCAAACGTTTTGAGACTGAAAAAAAGACTAAGTTACAAACTTCCAGTTCCATACCAGTCATTTTTCTGTCAGTGAATCCTTTCACTGACACCCATCTCCCTATGTAACTCAGAGATACATTTCTGTCATTTATTTCTCCTTGTTTCCCACTAACATTCCATCCCACTAATATATCAGCTTTACACCGAACTTCTCATCCTTTCAGATTGTTTGCACACCTTTTCCCTTACTTCATCTTTCATGTGCTCGACATATTCCTCTCTATTTCAGCTTCTGCTGAAAAATTATTCCAGCATGTCTTCCAGTGGAATTTCCAGTTGACTTACATTAACACGCATATTGAATTTAAAACTCAAAGGAATATAATTTTCATTTGCATAGGCCTGGGAAATCATCACCTCATCGTTTGTGCATGTAGCAGAACTCAGAGGTCTATCTTCTGTTTCTGTACTTTTAATATTTTCTGTCTGCAAACTACTTCACCTTTACGGAAAGCTATGTTTTAAACAAACAGCTTTTGCACAAAGGAGTGCTCAGAATTCTGCACTGAAAAGGCAATTACATACAATCATGCAATTACGTTACAAAAGTTTCCATTCTGCTTGATTTTTTCCTAAAGCTCTGATTCCTCCCTTTGGAAATGAGAATGTCAGAGTCACCAACTGTAAAAAGAAAATACAGAAATACCACATAAATTCCTTAAAACGTAAGTTCCTTACAACAAATGTCCAGGTAGCATCAACTCTCACCTGTCATATTTTCACTTACCGTGTTTTCACAAGACTAGAAAATGTAAAAATTAAATGACTTTTTATGTACCCTTTTGAAGAATTACAATCTGCCTAGTAAATTTTGATTCAGCTCTGATGTATGAATCTGTGTCTATTTCATGGTCACATTACTGTACAGACTGTCCTATAACATCCTTTAAACTTTTGACTATTAGAAAATAGTGAGGGTAGAAGACTGAAGAGTTTTGTGTGTTTTTAAATCTGGATTGGATCGTTCTTATTCTACAGAATATTTTGGCAGTTGGAATGTTAGACTGAAAAAAAAAATTACTATGACATGACAATGCTATCCAGTGAATTATAAAGGGGTTTCTATATATATAAACAGAAGTTACATCCTTTAAAACCTTTTTCATCACAACTACACCACAGACAGATCCTAATTCTACTGCAGTAATATAGTTTAAAAATAAAGCTGTAATTCATAATCTCAGGCCTCCCTCTTCATAGGAAATAATCAAGTATATTGGAAAAAAAATAGAATTAAAATAATATCTAACTACAATGAACATAAAATAAGGCTACTAACCCGCAGCATGAACTGTTCCTCTATGCTTCTTTGAAATCTTGTTTGCCTTAACTATATGTAGAGCATTTTCTTTGAATTGCAGCTCACAAAGTCTTTCAAGAAGAACTGTCATTTCATCAGTGATGGTATCCAGATAAGTTTCATTAATAAACTTCAATGATGACGAAGGATCAATAGTTCCAGTTAGAATGTACAAATCCTCTTTTATCATTGTGCACAACGTGGGTACGGAACTTTGGTAACCATGAACCACCTTATCAAAACTTGTTTCACCACAACTAGACAAAACACAGTTCTGTAGAAGGTCACTGACCAGTTTATTCTGCATATTTTGATACTTCGTTAAAACATCTGATTCAGGATAAAGAAACAAAAGTTGCTGTATGCACTGAGTTTTGAACTCCATTTGCTGTTGTAAAGCATTAGCATTTGTTTCTTCTTGACTTTGCAGTCTATTCACTAAAAATCGACGAAGATGCAATCTCACATCATCCCAGAGAGATTTCACATCCATAGTTGAATCATCCTCAATGGCATGAAGGGAGGATGTTAATTCAAAAGACGTCCCACTTGGAGTACAGGGAAATGAGACACCACACTGACTAGAGAGATCCAAAAGGAAGTGAAGTATCATTTCTTCTTGATTTTGCTCGTTCTTCAGCAAGCTTTGCTAACAAAAGCAAATCAGACAGTATTTTAGAAATGCTTTGTTAGTTCTGGCTCATAAAATGAACAGCTTCATGCTAGAGTACCAATTGTTTCCAATGTTAATTATCTTACCAGCAAATAAGAAACTCCAACAAATTGCTATATAAACAAAAGAAATAACAAGGCCTGTTTTCCCTTGGAATTATGTGCTAATCCATCTTGTCTACCTACCCCAATAACTCCTCATCTTTTTTTACATTCTCAACCTCTTTTCTCAATCAATTCTAACCCACAATTTAAGGGAAATCTTCAGAAAGCTCATCTGGTAAGCTTTGGCAGCCTATTTGTTGCAGTGCATGCACACATCTTTCAAAGAAAATGGTATGAAAAATTACTCAAGATTTACACAGATAATGACAGGTTTTTCTCATAAAACCAAGACAGGAATTTATAGAATGAAACAGCTCAGCAGGCAACCATCAAAAAGGCCATTGTAAGGATAAAATAATCTTCCCAGGACCCCCTTAAAGAACTAAAATTGAAAACTTGTTAAAATTGAAAAGGCTTAGATCACACAGGGCAGAAGAATAAGAAGCTGTGTATCCTGTCAAACCATGATGCAGACTGATACATTAACAAAAACACATCTCAGCTAAATGGGTTGGAGAAGAAGGAAGCCAGTCAGTCAGGTGGGTGAAACCACACGGGTGCATGTGCTGTTCCTACTTCAGCTGAGCCTGAAGAGTTCCCTCTTGGTCCAGGGCCATGATCTCTGACTTCAGGGCTGCTTCCAGTTCAAGAGGCCACAGAGCAAATAGTGGGTCCTCTTGTCACAGCTCAAAGCTTTCTACAGAATGACACAAATTTAAACAGCATTTTCTGGCTTTCCTTAATATGTACAAGGCAAATCATTTGCATGAGCAAGCTGTGTTCGATATATAAGCAGAAGACAACTCTGCAGTCTCATGGTCACTGGAAATCAAAATCTTCTTCCTTTCTCAGGAAAAAACTTGTCTATTACGTATCCATTTCCCATATCCTCACCCTTTTTTCCTGCTGCAGGTTGGCTCTGAAGTTTTTATTTGTAAAGACCTGCTCTCAATCCTCCAGCTGCAATAGTGCTGACTACAGATTTCTCCATCACAGCCAGAAGAAAACAGACAGAAATTGGTTGTACTCTTGATTTTCTGGGCTTCAGGAATCAAATAGGCAAGCTGAGGTGAACCAAGTCTTAGAAGTCCTCTCACTTGCTCCCCCAGCTTCTATTCCTTCTCTCCAGCAGAGAAAAGAACTGTGGCAAATGGCATAACGATAGCCCTTTCCATGTCCTTCACCTGGTCTCCCAGCCACACTCCATCCCATAAAGCAAGGCTGGTAAAGAAACTGTAGGCAACCTTCCACCTTCAGACTACTGAACAATTTAACCTAAAGTATTTGAGGAAAAGACTAGTTTTCTTTCTTTTCCCTTTTTGAAAGAAAGAGAAATCAAATTTTAGTATGTATTGCCTAAATATAATAATTTCCAACACAAAATGTTTTATTTTTCCACTGTAGCAGGCTTTTATCAGTAGATAATTTATAAATATAAAAGAAAAAAAGACAACATTCAGAACAAAAAATTCGGTGGAGCATTTTTTGTTTTTCTGTCATGCACAAAAATTTTCATTATCAGAACTCTATTTTTCTGGATGATTCAAAGCTGTTGCACTCTTACAGGAGAAAACAAGACTTTAACCTCCTATTGCCCTTTACTCTGGAGTGCTCAATGATGAAAAATGAAAAATAAGATACTTGCACCACAGCAGGTAATTCTGAACAAAAGACAAGTGAACATGACTGCCTCCCATAAAGGAAAATCTTAAAAATAACAGACTAGCTATTTTTCTTCCCTTTTACATTTTTATTTCAGAATGCTTCCTATGATTTTTTTTTATTTACATGGAGGAAACACATGTGGAAGACTGAATTAAAGGAATTATCAGTAAAGCACGTGCATGTGACAGAAATATGTATAACTAGTTAAAATCTTAAATCATGCATATCAATATGCATCTACATAAGACTGATTTGATTTTCTTTTATTGCCTACTGAAGTTTTGTGTTCCCAAAGAGAATGCACCTCAGCATGTAAACTGAAATCTTAAACACTAACCACTGCGTTGAAAAGTCACGTCTTTACAGGTAGACTTCTGAAGTTTAAAAGTTATTTTATTTTTTAATGAATATGCTCAAATACTGTATTTTGAAATGAGTGAAACAAGGGAAACTGACTAATGAGTGAATGTAACCGATGCCTTTCGATGATGAATCCAAAATGTCTTCCAAGCACATCCCTACTGCTGTTTTTTAAGGTTAAGTAGAAACATTTTTATTCATGAAAGCCAGCAAGAAGCTAAGTATTGTTTCAAGCCTTTTGCAACTTAAAGTAAAGCATTAAAAATAGGTAGCTTACAGATGCCATCTTAGACTTAGTGTTACTCAGAAAAAGAGCCCCTGAAGTGAACTTTGAAGCTCTGAAAACACAGTGTCATCAAATCTCTTTGAACATTGCCTATATTGACACAGACTTTTCCATTTGAAAATTAATCTGTGAAAATACTTCAAAAGATGATGCCAAAACTATTCAAGAGAAAAACATCCAAATTAGTATCGAAAGGTCTCAGAGAAGCATGAAAAGTTCTTCTACAAGCAAAGGAAGTTAGTGACAACAATATACAGGAAAACATTTGCAGTCTGTGAACTGGACTGCTACCTACTACAGACTACAACATATCATATCGATAAAAAACTTGAATAAGAGAAGAATTTTGTTACTAAAAGATTTTGTCATTAGTTTAGCAGGAACAGAATTTATTGAAGGCGTGTTCATGTGCATCTTTGGCTCTTAAATATTTAGAATTACAAAGCAGCACACAGAATGATAAGACTTCACAGAATTAACATTTTCAGGCTTTGTGAAGAACCTCTCATTATTTCTATGAGAGTTCACAAATGCATGAGAATACCATCCTAGAAATAAACCTAAACAAAGCATCCCAGTCAAAGTACATACCGTTCTTTGCATTATTTTTAATTGTTCTAGCAGCTTAAAAGATAAACAAAATCCCTCACCAAATAAATGTACATAGTAAGGGATAACAATGAGTAGGGATGTTGTACTGAAGTAGAGAGAAGGTTACTGTTATCCAAGATGTATTAATCAAAAGCTCGACAGTGAGAAGCTAAGTCAGCTGAGTAATTAGATCAATGGATGGAGACACATTTAAGAAAGGTTGGATTGTAATAACTGCATTAATGCTGAATAATATTGAAAATAGTTTACTGAAGATCTGTTCATGGAGCTAAAGGTTATCTTCTGCGAGTACAACTTCTTGCAGATGGACTGTCTGTTCTAATACATGCACACTTTCCATCTGCAGTCTCATCTACACAACAGGATGGGTTATGTGAGAAGCCATGAGCCTGGTGACAGCGGTGCCCCAGTTCCTGAGCTCAACAGATGTTATTCTGATCAGCTGTGCAGAATTGAGACTTTAAGCCTTCTCACACTTTGCTGTCGGTTTCGCAGCCTGCCACAGAGCCATTCTCAAGGCCTAACTGGATTCTACACTTGCAGTCAGTGTGCTCCTGGGAAGCTGAAGAGCGGAAAGCACATTTTGGGTAAGATACATCGGACCCATCCTAGAGATGGGGACATTCCGGTGTTTCCCAAACAAATGCCGCCACCTGGTGTTCAGGCATATGGCCTGGATAGACCTCGGAGAAAGAAGAAAGCAGGTAATGGACACAAGACATGACAGCCATGCCCTCTTCTGAAGGAATCTACATAAGGATCTAACTGGACTAAAAGGAATAACAGAAGACCTCATCAGACAGCCTTTTCTTGAATTATCTCATTTTGGGTACTTCAAGTATGACATGTAGCAGTCTCTGACACCCTTGAGTGTGGTGATTATTAACAGCAACACTCATAATGATCACCTGCGTTAGAAGGGGACAAAATCATTTCTTCACCACGTGAACATTAAAGACCTGGTATTTCTAGAGATGACATCCTCACATGACACAGATTAGTGTCCACTGGATTCAAAGGTGACTGAAAGATCAACAACCAGTTTTAAGAGTTAAAATCCGTGAGGTGATTTGATGAAGCTTGAGTTCTATCCCTGGCATAGTCTCAAACGAGAAAACAGTCCACTTATCCACAGCAGTTTTCCATGGCCAATCTTAGTCTAAAGATGTTCATGTTCTACAAATAAAACATGGCATGGAGGCGACAAAGAACAATCCACTGGATACTGTTTATTTGTTTTGAGACTCATGCATGCATACATCACACAAACACAGACACACATACTCTCTATGTATACTTGCAGGCGGTCACTGACTGAGATACGTCCTTCACTCATCTAGCCAATTCAATCTTCCACACTTCCATATCCACATATAAATTCTCAGGTTAACTTTTAATGAAAATTTTGGATAAAAGCATCTTATAAAATGACAATTTTTCAATGAAGTGAAATTTGATTTCTGGTTACATCCAGCTGTACAGCTTCGCAGGATAATGTATGTAGCTCCCACTTTTCTGATTAGAAAAAGCACATAGGAAGTTAATGTGTAAATAATGCATAGAGGACAATAATCTGTATTAGATGAGTTAAATACACAGGTGACATACCTGAAGTAACAGCCTCAGAGTAGACAGTAATTTCAGATGCTATTTATCAACATGTGTTTATAAAACGGTGCTGAACATGTGGCAGTAACAGTGAAAAGACTGTGACCCAAGCTTGTCTATTTAAGGCACAATCAAAAGAAAACATAACCCTTTGATGCAGACATAAAAATAATGCTAAGCCTTATAATAAAATTCCTAAAGTATCCTCACAACATGAATACTGAAACAAGAAAATTAATTAACCTCAGCCCCCCACCCCCATCATAACCAATTTTTGCAAATATGAAAGTCTTTAGGAAACAATTTTTACCAGGGTCCTAAGGAATTCTATCAGCTCTCCGTGGTGTGTAGAAGAGGATTTGAGAGAACTAAAATTGCAGTTGTTTAGCCACTGAAGACAGTCAGTTGTGCTTTGTAGTACTTCATCAGTACATATTTCATTTACTTCAGACTGCAGGTCTTTGAGACACTGTTCTATGCTAAAAAAACAAACAAACCACAATCAAAAAAAAAGATCATAAAGATTTTTTTGAAGATAAAACCATTTTATACATTATATATTTTAAAAAACCCTACAAATTAACAGTAGTCCTTCTTCTTCATAGATTGCTCTCATAAAATGAGGCCTGAATTTGCAGGATTAACATTTTTAAATACAGTCAAGCTTGAGCTAAAATAATTTCTTTCAGGCCAGGCTGTATGGTCCTCAGTAAGAGTAAGTACTGACTCAATTCTCAAACAATCCTGTACTTTTTAACAACATAGTCAGCCAACAACACATCATCCAACCCAAGATAGGGTTCTTGGTGCTTAATTAGCTAAAGTAGAGAATATAAACTGAATCAACTATCACATTCAAAGGTGAGTGTGTCATTTTGCTCCTTTAGCGAGCAGCAGTTGTTTTAGAAAACATATAGTAACAATTTCTTAAAGACTCACTGACATCACAGAAAATGCTTAAAAGAATTTTAGAGTCAGTTGTGCAGAGAAAGCATATCTTTTCTTTATTGTTTTTGTCATTAGAATACTTGAAAGAAAACAGTTTACTTTCAAGGAGCTGATGCACTCTTTAACACTCAGTTAGAATCATAATTTCAGCTGCAAAAATCACAAGAACAACCGAATATCCAGAATGATTTTGTTTCTGTTTGTGTGGACACATACAGGAAAACAAAACAAAACAAAACAAGCTCTACATAATTTCCTTCAAAAAAATCTTTTCAGTATTTCAGAACTATTTTTTAAAAAAATGAAATGCTTAATATTTTATACAGTTACAGACAGAAAAATAGTATTGACTAGATCTAGGCAGATCTAGGTTTAAAGCAAACAGAGTCAAGAATAAGACTGATGCCAGTTTCTGTTTATTGAAGTGCAAAGTGATTCTCACTGCTATTTGAATTTTATTTTGGAGTATATTAGTTATTCCATTTATGTTCTTAGAGAAGTTAAGGGACGTAAGGTTTTACACAAATTAAAATTTAGTTTTATCTCTATAGAGCTATGAGATTAGATGAGACTGAGCTCTTTACAGGTATTTCAGTGTCAAATACTTTTGATCATATTACTTTCTATTTTCATGACACCAACCAAACAACAAACCTGCCTACTAAAGTGCCACTTGCTTCTCTATTTTATACAGATGAAGTATGGCTGTTTTCCTTCAATTGCTTTCTAACATTTTCAAACTTGACTAGTTTTGGCAAAAGAAGACAAATTAGAAAAGAGGACAGGGAGTGGAGAAAAGCAGAATGAAAGGAGAGGAAAGAAAAGAAACCAGAAAACAAATCATTCAATGTATTACAAGCTGTGACAAAAATATGAAATTAATTATCTTTAAAGAAAAAAAAAAGAAAGCTTTTTAACTAGTAATCTTGAATAATTTTTTAATTTTTTTTCTGCCTAACTTCTGTGTATGGAAAGATTAATTTTCAATGAAGTGTCATCTTCTGGGAGGTAAATCTGTTTATCAAAAATATAATCAGCTTTGAATATGGATTATAAAACCCTGAACTTAAATACTACTTACTCATATCAAGAAATAACAAGAAATCACTGATGAAAGGCCATTCTGCACATCACCCACTGACTGTACTTTGTCATTTAGTTCTGCCTGCTGTACTGTTTTCAGGACGCAGAAGAAGCATTAATTTGATTCCATACTGGGATTTTCTCCTTTATTGAGTGATTTGCTGTTTATTCTGTTACAGGCGCTATGCAATGTACCCTAAATTTCTATGAGCTGTCTCATTCTGACCAATAGCAATGAAGTTGATCAGTGTCATCCACACCTTTCAGAACTGAGTCTGTAAGTCTGAACTGACATCTAAAAAAAACCACTGTAGGAAAAAAAAAAGCAAACGATCACACTAAATTAAGTTCAGAGATTCTTTTATTTTTAAGTTACCTCCAACAAGCATAAAAGAAAGAAGTATACTTTTTCTGAGAATGCCATCAAGACATATCATCTATGATGGGTTTCTCTTTGTGCCTTTTGTTTCGTTACAATATGGCACTAAAAAATAACATGTGGAATATGAAAACTGCATCAACTACAATTACTGAATGCAAGGATGATCATAAGAATGTAAGTGCAGAAAAAGCATTTTGAAGGTCAGGAAAAAAAAAAACACATAAATTGTTTCCAAAACTATGATTACGCAACTTCTAAAAGAATGTCATCACAATAAGTAGTCATTTTGAACAGCTTATTTTCCTTTATTTAATTGTATTCAATACGAATTATATTTGTTTTATGCTTAAAAGACATGAGGAAAACCATTCAACGTGTACCTAGTCTACCAGAATGAAGTCACCACATGTTACAAATGTGTTATCTTGAGAAACTAAATTCAGTACCTACAACCAACACTAAAATATGAACATTTGAAACTTATAGATGCACGGGTGGCCTGTACAACACTTCTGTAAAATTGAGGCAAAATTAAGAGTTTTCTGAGCATTACGGAGTTCGGTGGGAAGTGCACTGCAACAAGTATCGCCCCAACATCAAAGGACCTCATCAGGATCACAAAGAACCTCCATGAAAAACAACTGAGCTCTGCCTGCCCCCCACTCCGGTTCCTGATGAGATGGCCCAGCTCTAAACTGGACAAAAGATTGGCACCTATCTTTTTAACTTGTGAAACCTGAGGACTATGAGTCCTGAGGACTATGAAACTCAATGCCTTCTTCATACACTTGACTCCTGGGACACCATCAAAGGCTTTTATTGTGGCGTGCTGAGGTGTCTTGTTTGAAGTCACCCAACAGACTACAGCTGTGCATTGTGAAATGGGCTACTGCAGTCAGCCTGTGCCAACCTGCTCCAACTACAAACCAGATTTTACACTTGTCTATGGCATAAGAAGCTGTGTGCAAGCCAATAAAATACCAGCTGTGAATGGGCTACAGCCTTCTCAAGACCAGATATTTTTGTAATTTGTCCCAACACTGATAAGGGGATTATGTGGATATATTTCAGTAGCCCTCCCTGTAGGTACAAATCATGATAACTCAGTTCATTTTATTTATTCCTTTTATCCCAATAAAGTAAACAGTGAATTAGTAGTAAAACTGTTTTTGATCAAATAAAAATATTTTCATCCTGTTTACTTGGAGCATACTGTAGGTAAACATGGCTTCAGAAACGTTGCTGTTGCTTTTTAAGACTTTTATCAACACTTAGTATTACAAAGACTTGATTAATTACAGGTACTTATTCCTGTACATGAATTACATCATTAAATTAAATATTTAGGAATTTGGTTACCTCTGGGAAAAAACCAAAAGTTTATTATCTCAGTTTAGAAACCAATCATTTTAAATAAAAGAATTCTGCCAAATAGGATTGAAACTATTCTCAATATGTAGGCTAGTACTTAATATTTTATAATTTCATATCAGTGTACGGACAATGAGACATTGACTTCCTTCACTACAAAGTGACTTTACTGAAGTTTTAAAAACCATAAACAAACCATATAATTGTGATGTGAAAATTGTTGTTTCATCTATGTAATTAATTTTATTCATAAAGATGCAATTACAAGAATAAAACGTGCTACAATCCTTTTTTTTTCTCCTAATAATAATTTTTTTTGCAAAAACATTCTTGCAAATATATTTTATTAAGTTCAGTAAACAAGCTCCTGTTCTGAAGAAATTGAAACTTCAACCTAGAGAATGTCAACTGCCACTATGCAGATATGATGGGAGCATAAATTGTCTTAAAATCCTGTAGTCAACGGAAAAGTACAACCCCACCTGTGTGCAACACTATCTAGATCAATCTGGAATACAGGATTTGGAGTACAACAGGGAAGTCAGACATAGTTCAGCATTTAATGATTTTTCCCTGTTTACTTTTGTTAATTAGTTTGATGCTCCATATGTATGGTTTAGAAACACTAAATCTTAATGGTAAGGCAAGACATGCAATTAATGATTTCAGTGCTCGGGTACCAATGTTGAGACAGTGTTGAACCTAACCAGAAGGTGCTTAATCCTTCTTTTGGAAATTAGCCTGTTGAAACTACATTAGCATGGCTGTTCCTGGTCAGATGGAAGGTCTCCAGATATCTGACAGTGATCAGTAGAAGAAGTCAAAGAGAACAAAAATTCTTGAGAACAAAAAGGTTAAGATTTCTTAGAGTATTTTCATCACCTCTAGCAGCTTGTAACACAAGCACATAAATCAGATAGTGTCCTAGTATTTAACATCCCTCAATTAATTTTTCTTCCACATATGATTTCACCTTTCTTTGACCCTGTGGAACTGTTCAGGCTTAAACAGAAAAGAACCACCAAACTACTAAGCAAGGAATGGAATACAAAAGCTCGGTGAAAAAAACCCACACCTTTCTCTGCAGCAAAGAAATCGAATAATTATGCTCATATGGACTTTTGCAAAATGGACTGATTTTTCAAGAAAGAAATCTGTAGTCCCACAAGAGAAGTATCTCATCACATCAGTGCTTGCAGTTAGTATTGCTGCTATACCGTTATGACAGTGAAAAAGATTTCACAGAAATATCTTCTCCTTTTTACAGGTGAGGTGTTGTGGTTGTTTTATAAACTAAGCAAAGTTCTGTTATGTTACCTGTGTAACTGGAGTGCTTTTCTGGAGTAGCACGTCAATACCATTTGGTAAGTCCTCCCATTGGAGAGAGACAGTCTCAGTTTGAGAACTCCTAGGCGCTCTTCTCTATTAAGTTAATGACAGTTTTTAGGAATGACCTAATCATGGGGAGACACTCCTTTTTAAGTGGTTGAATCAATGGACAAACAGTTACAAACCAAGTACTATAATGGACTGGATAGTGTAAGCACTGTCATATTGATAACAACATTATTTTGAAAAGCAGTGTCAAAATGAGGGTTGCTGCCTCCATCTATCATTTTCCATTGCTTAAGATTACTATGAGTAAGTTGGAGGATGATCTTCTAACTCCTTTCAATTCCTAACAAGCACTGTTTCAGTTTATTTCATATAGCACATGGAACAGCCATAAAATGACAATGAGATTGATTAGATTAAACTGCTAAACTATAAAGTGAAATTATCTTTAAACCTCATGTTACTTTTGCTTAAGAACCTCATATTCATGGAGATATGCTTTTAGAATCAGTTTACATGTCTTTTATTAAGAACAGAGAGTTTGTTTTTAAAATAATGAAATAATTGTTTCCACTGCTTCTGGAAGACAGAAGCACTAACATACTACTACTATGTTATTGTCATGTATGTTCATTAAAAAGCTTGACTGCTAAAGGTACAGGGCATTTTGCATAAAATCCATCATATCATTTGGAAACCCATGTGTCAGATGACCTGCTGTACACTTTGGTAATAAGAAGTTTTTGAAAAAGACATTTACCAGTATGATTTACAATTATTTTCATTGTTACACTTTCTCCCATGATGAAATAAACATTTTGGTTTATTTCATGAAAGCTGAAGTACCAAAAAGGAAACAAGAGAATTTCCCATGATCAACAGACAATTTTATCAGCTCACTGCTGATGCCTCAGCACTACTGTGTCTTAATAAATAGCAATTCAACCAAAAATATAAATAACTTATTTGCTAGTGACTTCTATGTTGCTAGATACAATCTAACTGGAAAAAAAACCAAGCCAAACCAAAACCAAAACCCGAACACATAAATATTCAAGCAAAGAATCATAGAACCATATAATCTTTTGGGTTGGAAGGGACCTTTAAAGGCCCAAGCCCCATGCCCTGCATGCCCTGGGCAGGGACCCCTCCCAGCAGAGCAGGTCGCTCCAAGCCCTGTCCAACCCGGCCTTGGGCACTGCCAGGGAGGGGCTGCCACAGCTGCTCTGGGCAACCTCTGCCAGGGTCTCACCTCCCTCACAGGGAAGAACTTCTTCCCAATATCTAACCTAAATCTCCCCTTTTTCAGGTTGAAAAAATTATCCTCTTCCTATTTTTACATATTCCTGTGAACCGTCCCTCCCCAGCTTTCCTGTAGCCCCTTCAGGTACTGGGAGGCCACTATAACATCTCCAGGCTAAACAATCCCAACTATCTAAGCCTGTCCTCATAGGAGAAATACTCCAATCCCTTGAGCATTCTTGCGCCCTCCTCTGGATTCCTGCTCCGAGGATCCCAGCTTTTCATCCACCAGTACCCTCAAGTTCCTCTCTGCAGGGCTGCTCTCTATCACAGTATCCCCCAGCCTGCATTGATACCAGAGGTTGCCCCGATCGAGGTGCAGGACCTTGCACTTGGTCTTGTTGAACCTCATGAGGTTCACACGGGCCCAGTTCTTAAGCTTGTCCAGGTCCCTCTCATCTTTCAGCTTGGTGTCATCTGCAAACTTGATGAGTGTGCACTCAATCCCACTGTCCATGTCACTGTCAAAGATAGTGAAGAGCAGTGGTCCCAGTATGGAGCCCTGAAAAACACCACTTGTCACTGATTTCCACCTGGAATTCAAGCTAACCTCTGCTGTGACCATCCACCCAATTCTTTATGCACTGAACAGTCTACCGAACACATCCATAGGTCTCCAATTTGGAGAGAAAGATGTTCTGTAGAACAGTGTCAAAGGCCTTACAAAAGTCCAGAGAGATGACACCATAGCTCTTCCTTTGTCCTCTGATGCAGTCACTCCATGATAGAAAGCCACCAGGTTGGTGACACAGGATTTGCACTGGTGAAGCCACGCTGCCTGTCTCAAATCACCTTCTTGTCCTTCCTGTGACTCAGTAGAGGTTCTAGGAGGATCTGTTCCATGATCTTCTCAGGCATAGAGGTGAGGCTGAGAGGTTTGCAGTTCCCGGGATCCTCTTTTCTACCCTTTTTAAAAATGGGTTTAATGTTTTCCTTCTTCCAGTCACCAGGGACTTCACCTGACTGCCAGGACTTTCAAATATCACGGAGAGTGAGTGGCTCGGTAACAACATGAGCCAATTCCCTCAGGATTTTGGATCACATCTCATCAGGTCAAACAGACTCGTGTACGTTCATGTTCCTCAGATGGTCACAAACCTTGTCTTCACTGCCAATGGGTGGCACCTCGCAGTTCATCAACTTCAGAGGTGCAAGGAGAGAGGTTGCCAGTGAAGACTGAGGCAAAAAGTTGAGAACCTCAGCCTTCTCCTTGTCTATTGTTACTAGCTTGCCAGTCTTGGTCATCACGTGGGTTACACTTTCTTTTGACACTTCTTTTCTGGCTGACATACTTGTAGATGGCCTTCATGTTATTCTTCACATCCTTCGCCAAGTTCAGCTCCAGCTGTACCTTGGTCTTCCTGACCTCATCCCTACGTTAACTTATTTTTTCACTCTGACTATATTATTTCCTTATTCATGTTCTGTATCTAAGTTCTAATCAAAATGAAACAAGACCAGTAAGAATGAAGTTAAACATTATTTTGCAAGCAGCAAACTGTGAAGCCACTATAACACTGAAATCAGAAAGAAATAGAATGGTGATGACTTTGCTGCATCTGACATGGGAAACTAACTCAACAGTTTAAACACGTGAGAACTCTCAGTTCTAACTGCCTATCACTAATGACTACCTACCTTTAACTTCCAATTTTATTTTAAAGACTTGAAATACTTCAATCCACAAGAAGTAAGCTCTCCCTTGATAACTTATTTCAGAAGACTGGCAGTGGAACATACGAATCTTTTAACTGTATTGGCCAAAACATGATAGTAACAAATAATGGCTAAAAAAACCCATTGTCTTGTGTATTTTCCTACAAAATTAATGGGGATATTTTGCAGTGCAGTGAAAGATCTGATTAAAGCTAACCACCTAAGATATTGACACAATCATAATCCCTGCATACTGGAGTAAAGCGCGGGTTCCCTACATTTTACAGCTAGCTGTGCCAGCAGTGCTATGTTGCAAAAATTAAGACTTTCGTCCTTGAGCACTTTTCTAAACAAGTACGTAACTCTTGCTTGCTAATAATGAAAAGAGACTGTTACCAGCCGAGTACAGCTCATGTTGGGAGTTTGCTCGTGAGAATGGACAGGTAAGATGCTTCTTGTACACAGGATGTGTATGGGAGTAAATGGGAGAGTGTGATCAAAACAGCCCTGGGAATGTCTGTTCTCCCTGTGTGATGAGAGAGTGACTGAAGGAGAACATGAGCTAATGACAACCCTGCTGCATAGTCTGGTCTCCTGTTTGTAACCCACAAACAGTGCTTCTTGCTAAGAAATTTTGTCTTAGCTTCTCTCGAGAGCTGCGTCCAGCTGCTTTCAGCCTACTCCAGTAAAGAAACTGTGTGTCTATTAAAACAATGTATGTCTCAGAAACTCTGTGCTGTCCAGCTCTCAAGGTGGTAAGAAACAATGATCCTGAAAACTCAGTGATAAGACAACACAGGCTGAATAGGAATGAAATTGCATTCCTTTCTCAGTTTAATTACTTGTTCCTAGAAATTAGTCGAGGGCAGTGTGTAGAAAATTATGATTTTATCACAGATTTCAGTAACATTATTCGAATATCTTTATAGGTACTAAATTCTCTAACTAGATACTACAGTGATGTACTTGTACAGCAAGCTACATTCACACAGAAAAGTCAAATTCTTTGAGAACTGTGATAAGTATTAGGTCCAAATAAAAGCAATACAATTATTAACTTTATTTCTCTAATATTAGCCCTAATTTGAAATTCTCCCAGACATTCAACCACCGTGATTTGGATGGAGATGCGAAGATTTTTCTAATTCTCTTGAATAACAGGAAAGTAAGGTGCAGCTGTTTCCTGAAAATTCCAGAGGAATAAGCCAAGATTTTCTTCAAAAGAAGAGAGAAAGACAACTGTTGCAGCACATCTCAGTTAAAAAATGCATGAGCCCTTGCACGCTTGAATTCTGATATGGGTAAATGGAATGCGGCAGCAACGTTTAATACCACATTTGAAACTCCTCCATTCCCGTGTTGAGAGGTATCGATAGTGGGAAGTATTTCAACAACTGCAAAGTGTCATCCTAACATCTTCACTGAGGGACTTTCCAGATGGTCCCATTAGCCACAAGTTAAGGATCTTATTAGTTGCTCAGATAACGATTACAATTTATATTGAACAGTTCTCGGACAAGATGCAATGCTATAAGCACTTATCAGTACTGACCTCACTGAAGACCTTCAAAAAAAGACTTTAATCAAAATCTCAGGTGACTGAATTGACCAATCTGATAGCCTTTTACGACGGCATTGCTAGTGGATAGATGAGGGGAGGGCAGTGGATGTTGTCTACCTTGACTTCAGCAAGCCTTTTGATGCTGTCTCGCACGGTAACGTCACAGCCACGCTTAAGAAGTGTGGATTGGATGAGTGGGCAGTGAGAAGGACTGGGAACTAGCTGAAGGACAGGGCTCACAGAGTTGTGGTCAGTGGGCCAGAGTCTACCTGGGGGCCTGTGGCTGGTGGTGTCTCCCAGAAGCTGGTACTGGGTCCTGCCTTATTCAATATATTCATCGATGACCTGGAATGAAGGGACAGGAGGCTGTGGTGTCATCCAGTGTGATATGTAGGGAAGAAAACTATGGAAATCTGTAAGGGCAAGTGTAGAGTTTTGCACCTGGGAAAGAACAACCCCAAGTACCAGTACAGGTTAGGGACTGACCTGTCGGAGTGCACCGTAGGGGAAAGTGACCTGGGGGTGCTGGTGGGCAGCAGGATGGCCATGAGCCAGCAGTGTGCCCTCGTGGCCAGGAAGGCCAATGGCATCCTGGGGTGTGTTAGAAGGGGGGTGGCTGGTAGGTCAAGAGAGGTCCTCCTGCCCCTCTGCTCTGCCCTGGTGAGGCCACATCTGGAATATTGTGTCCAGTTCTGGGCCCCTCAGCTCCAGAAGGACAGGGACTGCTGGAAAGAGTCCTAAGGTTTTTTTGTTTGTTTTGATTAATGGGCAAAAGTCAAAATAAACGTGAGGGGAAAGACTGAAGACAAATGGCTACACTGATGAAATCATGCATATAACTTCATGCTTTAAAATAACTCAAGATTTGGCAAAACTGGTGAGCACTGACAATAGTTTTGATAGTTTATGTTCACCTGATTCTAAAAACTCTTGTAAAACTAAAGTTAACATTCAAGTGTAATAAGAGCTCTGTTATATAATAGTGAATGAATGAACCACTTACTCCTTTAAAGCTTAAAAATAAAACAATTTTGCACAGATGGCCTTTTTTTTTTTTTTTTTTTTTTTTTGTTATAGCACCAAATAGAATTGGTACAATACAAAAATACTGAAGGTAATTCAACTGCTGGAAAGCATATCTGATTTGTCGTGTCACACAATTTTATAAAAGCTATTCAGTTGGAAGGCAATAAATGAGCATTCAAGTGATTTACACACTTTTGGATCATAATTTTTTACACAATGTTTTATTTTTAAAAATATATATACGCTGTATACTATTATGTTTATTCTCTGTGGTATAATAAAATCATAAATCTATCTGATGAAAAATGGATTGTATTCCAATTGTATCACCGTAGCACATAGAGCTGCTCTTATCATACCACTTACAAAGATCAATGGTAACTTGAAAATGATTTCATTCCATGCTACCTCTAATATATTAGCAATAAAAGGACTCTTTTTAATTTAAAAGTCACATCAGCTGCTGTCCATCTTCTTTTAAACTCCTCTCCATTTCTGAAACTGACATATTACAGGAGCAAAATATCACCTGGTAACTACAGGGCTACTTTTTGATTTTCCTTGTGAAAATTAGTTTAAAAACTAGCTTAAGTGTCAATTCAGCAGAAATACAAAGCTTTCCTGACATGCGTTGCTGTGTACCACACCCTAATACAATTTCCTGCTCTCCCTGGACAAAACACCCTTTGGACCTTAAAAAACTGATGGCAAAAGGCTCTTCTAATTTGTAGCACAATGTACCTATGACAGGGGCAGTCAGTCTTCTTAAAAACTTACAAATGGTTCCACTGTGATGATGATAATGTAAAATGTAACATAAAATGTTAACTGATATAAAGTACCATTAAAAGGAACAAACAGCTGGCCTGCTCTCCTACAGCCAGAAGTTTTGGCAACCAGCAGCATACATTTTACACACATCTGAAGAGGTAAAAAAAAAAAAAGTAGTCAAGCACACATTCCAAAGACTCATCTTGATAATAATCTTTCTAATTCTCAAGCTGCCTCTGCATAATGACGACAAACCCATTTTTATTTGGTAATTGAAGAGGTGACAACACATTTGCCGAAAATGCCAATGCTGTTTTTTCCCAGATATACAAGATCATAGAAACAGAAAACTAAGCACCCGTAACTGTGTTATGACATCAACTAAACTCTAAGTAAGTATCCACATTTCACTGATGTCAACAGTTAGATAAGTGTAACATGAAATTGTACTATGCAATGGTCCACAACAGCATTATTTCCCAGATCTTCCTTATCATTGCTACTCTGGGATTATTACTATCGCAACTACATTTTTCGTCGCGGAGTTTTTAAATCAAAGTGCTCAAAATGTGAAATAAGAGTAATATAAAGAGAAAGCCTGAAATATCTCTCAGAGGGAACAATCTGTGAGGTTCCTGGAATGTGTTGAGGATTAACTTCCTCACACAGCTGTTAAGTGAACCGACCAAGGAAGTTGCCCTGCTGGACCTCCTGTTTGTGAAAAGAGAAGGCCTAGTGGAGGATGTGGCAGCTGGAGGCCATCTAGGGACCAGCGACCATGAAATTATCAAGTTCTCTATTCTTGGAAACACTAGGAAGAGTGACAGCAAAACTGCCACTAGGGACTTCCGAAGGGCAGACTTTGATGTGTTTGGGAAGTTACTCAACAAAATCCCTTGGGAATCGGTTTTGAAGGGTACAGGAGTCCAGAAAGGCTGGACACTGCTTAGTGAGGAAATCCTGAAGGCACAGGAGCAGGCCATCCCCACGTGCCTTAAGACAAGCCAGCGGCATGGAAGACCAGCCTGGCTGAACAGAGACATATTGCTAAAGATCAGGGGAAAAAAGAGAGTTTATGGCCTCTAGAAGCGGGCAGGCCACTCACAGCGAGTATAAAGACAACGTTAGGTTATGTAGGGCGATTATTAGAAGGTCCAAGGCCAAGCTGGAAATTAATCCGGCTTTGAAAGTAAAGGACTGTAAGAAAAGTTTTTATAAATACATTAATGACAAAACAAAGAACAGAGAGGGCCTCCAGCCCCTGCTAGACCCAGAAGGAAATATAGTAACAAAAGATGAGGATAAGGCTGTGGTGCTTAATGCCTTCTTTGCCTCAGTAATAGTAACACCTGTACTGAGGGAAGCTAGTCCCCCAAGCCAAGAGAATGGGACCGGGAGCAAAATGTCCTCCCCACTATTCACAAGGAGACGGTCGGGGACCTACTACTACGTGTCAACATCCACAAATCTATGGGGGCAGACGGGATACACTCTAGAGTACTAGATGAATTGGCAGGGATTCTCGCCAGACGGCTCTCCATCATTTATCAGCAGTTCTGGCTGACTAGGGAGGTCCCAGCTGATTGGAAGTCAGCCAGTATAACACCCATCTATAAGAAGGGAAGAAAGGATGACCTGGGAAATTACAGGCCTGTCAGTTTGACTTCCATTATGCAGCACATGCAGGACAACCAGGTGATCAGACCCAGTCAGCACAGGTTTATTACCTGTTTAACAAACCTGATCTCCTTCTACGACTGGGTGACCCACTTGCTGGATGATGGAAAGGCTGTGGATGTTGTCTACCTTGAATTTAGTAAGGCATTTGACAATTGCAAACAGCATTCTCCTAGAGAAACTGACTGCTCTTGGCTTAGACGGACATATGCTTCGCTGGGGAAAAACTGGTTGGATTGCCGAGTCCAGAGAGTTGTGGTCAACGGAGTTAAATCCAGTTGGTAGCCAGTCATGAGTGGTGTCCCCCAGGGCTCAGTACTGGGGCCACTCCTGTTTAACACCTTCATCAATGACCTGGATGAGGGGATGGAGTGCACCCTCAGCAAGTTTGCAGGTGACACCAAGCTGGGTGGAAGCATCAATCTACTTGAGGGCAGGGAGGCTCTGCAGAGGGATCTGGACAGGCTGGATCACTGGGCCAAGGCCAATTCCATGAGTTTCAATAAGGCCAAACGCCAGGTCCTGCACTTTAGCCACAACAAACCCCAGCAGCGCTACAGGCTGGGGTGTTGATGGACAGCTGGCTGAACATTGCCAGTCGTGTGCCCAGGTGGCCAACGGCATCCTGGCCTCGGTCAGGAATGGTGTCAGCAGGAGCAGGGACGTGATCATGCCCCTGTACTCGGCTTTGGTGAGGCCGCACCTCGAGTGCTGTGTCCAGTTTTGGGCCCCTCACTACAGGAGGGACACTGAGGTGCTGCAGAGGGTACAGAGGCAGCTGCCAAGCTGGGAAAGGGCTTAGAACACAAGTCGTGTGAGGAAAGGCTGAGGGATCTGGGGCTGTTCAGCCTAGAAAAGAGGAGATTGAGGGGAGACCTCATCGCTCTCTACAACTACCTGAAGGGAGGTTGTAGCGAGGCGATGGTTGGTCTGTTCTCCCTAGTGGAGAGTGATAGGATGAGGGGAAATGGATTTAAATTGCACCAGGGAAGGTTCAGGCTGGATATTAGGAAAAATTTTTATACTGAAAGGGTTGTCAGCCATTGGAACAGGCTGCCCAGGGAGGGGGTTGGGTCACCATCCCTGGAGGTGTTTAAGAGACAGGTGGATGTTGTATTGGGGGGCATTGTTTAGCAGGTTGATAGGGCTGGGACAAAGGCTGGACTTGATGATTGTCAAGGTCTATTCCAGCTGATACAATTCTATGATTCTATGATTCTATGATTCTAAGTCATATAACAAAACTTTGGAGATAACCTGAATCAATTTTCAGTTAGATTCAGCAACGGTTTGCCTCCATTCTTCAAGAAGCTGTTTGGGAGCAGACAGATACGTCTCACAGAAGCGGCTTCATTAAAATTATACAATCTTAAACTAGATGTTGTGAAGGGCATTTTGTGAAATCACAACTCTATAATACACGTTGTTATTTAAAGGCAAACATTTTCAAAATGTAATATAAATTCATGCTACTTGTTATGTCTCTTAACGTACACTTCTGTTTTTAAAGGGGCAATCAGTTTATTTGCTTAAGAGCATCTCCCACAGATTGAAGTATTTTAAAAGTACTACAGAGCTCAGCCACAAAACATAACCAACAATTTTCAGCTAAGGAAAAAACCTCAGGCCATTGGTTTTTTTTGTAGGTATGCAAAAAATCCGAATCAACAAAGAATTCTTGCAGTACTCCACTGTTTCTATAGCACTGATTTTTGAAAAACACTATGTTACGAAGAAGTGGACAATGAAATATATTACATAACAAATTCTTGTTAGAAAATCTATTGCACCATAACAGTTATAACCGAAATAAGTAAAATAATGACTTATACATGAAAGATTATTTATATTAGCTTACTTGATTTTTTGTGCTTCCATTAGAAATGCTTATAGAACACACTGAGTTCAAATTTTGCTTTTTGTAAAATGCTATAGCTCTTATGGTGAATAAAAATTTCTATCTCATAGCTGCGGGAAATACAACTGTCATGGGAATACACATTTTCTTCCTCCACTATCACACCTACTGCAATAATTCCCAAGATTAAGATGATTCAATTGTTAAAAATACCATACAGAGAAAGATTACAGCACAGAAATTAGACAGCATTAAATATTTGTTTAATGCTGAACTGGTTATGTAAAAATACTACTATAATAATTATCAGGTTTTTAACCTACAAGTAGAAGAGGAAGGAAAGTCATAGTTCTTCCTAAATGTAATGACTTTCGCTAATATTTCAGATACAAATAAAATACTCTTTACCTAGAAGAGTTCTTCTTTATTTTCTCATCAAGATCACTAAGGATTTGTTGAAACTCCAGTTCTCCAGGAAGGACATCTAACAAGCAATCTAAGTTGGAAGAATCAAGAGAATACTCTCCCCCCCATTCCATCTTGAGATTCTGTAAAATAAATAGAGAAAAGTGGTTAAATGATGAAAAAATTCAAACTAGAAGTACCAAAACATACAACATTTTGTTCCTTGGAAATGATTACATGTGGGTTTATGTAAGGAATTACAAAATCAATGTTGATCAGTAAACCTTGGCATGCTTCTGAGTGGTACAGTGAGGGACACCTGTAAAATAAATGCAGGGATAAAATTCATAACATATTACTCTTTTTAGTTCAAAAAAACCATTTCTTTTATGTTAATCAGTAGTATCTTTCTTCATTATTTAAAAATATTTAGAAAGAAAATTCTCATTATTATAACTAGAAACTATAAAAATAAATACATTAGAGGGTAAACTTCTTTTCTGTGTGCTTATAATTTCTGTCCAAGGAGTAACTGCTTTCTGGAATTTAAGCTCATCATTGCAAATAACTAGAAATTAAAAAACCAGACCAAACACTATACTGTATGAGAAAACGAGCGTTATTTTGCTCAACAAAGACTTTGCCAAAACACATATCAAATCCACTGGCCTACTCAAACCAAGACATTAAATCCCAGGCGTCTTCATACCATAAGAAAAACATCAGCAGAGATATTTTTTCCTGTTTTTCTTGTATTTTCTTTTTTGAAAAATAATGAAGCTGATTTTACAACTAGTGATCACATGCTACCAAAGTTATAGAAAAAGATCTGTAAAACCCAGTATATTTCACATCTGTTACTTAGTATTTAATAATGCTATTCATATTACAGTAGCAACTGGAATAACAAACATAACTATTGACATGTGCATAATGTTTGGGCAACAAAATATAATGAATTAATAAATACACCGTCTTTCTTTCGAGGAATACTCGTTGATAACGCAAGTAGAGTGTTGGTTGGAAATTTACCTGGAGGCCTTAATAGAAAAATAGATTGAGAGTTTTCGCCTACAGGACTCATGCTCCAGAAGACCATCAGATTAAGATGCAAGGTCAAGATAATAATTTTTGGTCAAATATGAGTGTAGCAGAACTACACATTTCTTCAGCAGAAATGATGCTAGTGATTCAGGTTTCGCTCTTTCAAAATTAAGTTAGAACAAAGAGCAAGGTCCTTTACAGCCTGCTATCTCACACATCTGAATTAACAGCACAATACTATGAAATATTTCATGGATATATGTAATTTTCTTAAATTCTCAGAAGCTATAGCACACCCCTTCGCAAATAACAGTTCAAAGCCTTTCAACATTTTTCAATGTAGCTGAAACTCAGTCACCCTGCTGGTTAAAAAATCTGGATGTAAACCAAATACATCACATAACATATTGAGGGAAAAATTAGCCTTTGGATATAAGACTCATATCTTAACAGATGTAACTGCAATTAAAGAGACTGTAATTAAAAGCAGAAGCTGAAAAGTACCTTCTCAAATGCTGAAATACTTGTCACGTGCTCTAGGAAAAAAAAAACAGCAGGCCAACTTGGGAAGGTTCTGCAATCAATGGAAAAAATAAAACAGCGCTTTAAAGAATTCAGATACAAGAAATACTGAAAATACCTGTTTACTCATGTATGATACTAGTTACATTCAGACATTGTCACACACATCCATTTCCTTTTCTCTTCAGAAATATCTCAAGACTTTATATAGAATATGATGCTTGCTCCATTCAATACCTACAACTCAAACCCATCTTTTATTCAACTATGATTACAGAACAGTCAAAGATTGATGCAAAATGTACTGTATAACAGATACACGTAATACAAAAATAACAACAGCTTGGAATGATTCAGATTTTTCATAAAATAGATGCACAATCAAAATTTTATATTTATATTTATTCCAAACTCTTTTCTTTTACAGGATAGCCAAAAGAAGCTTGTGTTCCTCAGAAAAATATCAGTATAGTTTACAGACCACTTACTGTTTGAAAAATTCATCATATGTAAAAAAATCACCTTGTAAACATGACAGCCTAGTTTTCATGTATGAATTCCTGTAAGACTTCTATGTCATACTTCTTTGGTTCACTTGTCAAAACAAAGTAATTATTCCTTTCAGTCTTGGTTTATAGGGGAATAGGCAGCATTTGATTACTCAGTTTTCAAATATTGTTTTAGATGGTCAACAGTAATTTCTTCTTATGGAACTGTAAGAATTTCTCTAATACCACACCAGCGTATGAAGAAGCAAAATACAAAAATGTTTCAGAACGAAAAAAATGAGTTCATGAAGAAATAGATTAACACCAAATGAGCAGAAATTCTACTGTTATTTATCACAACCAGTGTCAGGGCCCTGGGCACACTAACAGGCTTCAGCTGCCTGACGAGCTGGACTCCCAGTGCAACCAGACTCACTCTGGTGCCTGCTCCACTTGCCTCTCTTGGGGGGCAGGGTCCCCCCTGCCATTTGGGTTCTCCCCCTTCTCTCTCAGCCCCCTGACAGCCAGCAGGACACAGGCCTCCTCTGATGGTAGAACCCCCACTCCCCCGATTTTTATTAAGAAATAAATCCATTTCTTAAAACGTTTATTATTTGTAATAATATGGGGAAAGAATCCTGTTTTGAAACTCCAAATTCTTTCCAAGTATCTTATACAGCAATAATCCATTTCTTCCACAAAGGAGATTAATTTAACAATTGTTATTATGCTGCATAAAAAATATCATTCCGTCATATTTCTATTTATGCTTGCAGTGAAATACTGTATGTTTTGAGACAAATGTTGTTAGAGAACCAGCTTCAGATGCAACTCAATGTGTCCCTATCTGTAATAGGTATAATTCTTTTCAAAATGTGTATGAGGACTACTCATCACCATTAAAATGATGTAGCTGTCAATCTTTATTCGTCGCTACTCAGGAAATTTAACCTATCTATAGTGTAGCTTAAAAAGAAATATTTTTTGAGTCCCTTATTTTAACTCATGGTATCAATGCAACTTAACTTCGCTGTAACAATACCCCATTTCTAACAAACCTAACATGAGGAACCACTTTTTATCAAAAATAATTAGGCTTACTTGAAAAACCATTATAGAATCATAGAAGAGTTTGAGTTGGAAGAGACTTTTAAAAGTCATCTAGTCCAACTCCCTTGCAATGAGCAGGGACACTATGGAACATTCAAGTCGATACAAGAGATACTTCTTGCTTTTTCAGTTCATATAGTGTTTACAACTGAAGAGCACTTTTTCAATGTCAATCAAAAGGAAGCAATCTTCTCATGGAAGATCTATATAAAATAATACTTCAAATTGGATATTTCTTCATTTTGATAAAACAATCTTTGTGAAAAAATTTCACTGCAAACATACATGGGAAAGTCCACCAGACTTTTAAGATAATTTGCAATGTTTACATTTACTATACAACACATTTGTTCTTAGATACATAGTTTTTAAAAGTTGCAAGCACATAAAACTCAAATAGATCTTTGTATGAGCAGTGTTGCTGAATTTACAGATGTACAATATACCTCTAGGTATCTATGAATCATAATATTTAACTATACATTCATAGTCTCACATACTACAGATATGCAGGTAGCAGACATCTCCTACTTTTTGGCACAAACACTATTGTTTTTAAGTACAAATTTTGAGTCTTCCATTACACTGGGCAAAACACAACTATGTCATGTTTACATACATATACTTATGTTTTTATATATATACGTATATATATACACATAAAAGACATCTATTCCCAAAGACTGAATATTACCAATCTTAATTAAATGAACCTCACATAATTTTACCATAAATGGTTTGACAAAGAGAATTAAATACCAAGTTTGTGTTTAATAGCTGAAGAATAAAATTTTTTTTTAATCTTCAATTTTTTATGATTATTTGGCTTCCTGATTTATTACAGAAAAAAATGTTTTGGTTGTATCACAGGTTCTTTTATTCATCACAACTAGCATACAAGTCTAAATAAATATTTTTAATAGATAAAAAAATGGCAGACTGATACTGTTTTGTTCAAATCACTGATTCCTAAACCAAGACTTGTATAAACCTAATCTCATTCTTACACAGCTCTACAAGTCAGTCTTTAAAAAGTCATTCAAGAGTTTAAGAACTAACGACGTGTCATTAATTTTATTCAGTTAATACCAGTGTACTATTTTAGTTCTTGTATAATGAGACATTTATTTCTAAATACTTCAAACCCTACCTTTACTATGTAGTTCAAGACATCTTTTCAATAACTATTTGCTTTTTGAACTTAAACAATAACTCAGATAAAAACATAAAATATTTAGAAACTATGACCTAATACATTTACTTATTTAGCAACATTTTTTTCCACATAACGATTCTCCACACTTCAGCACAAAATGCGTTGTCTAAGTGCAGTACAAGCACCATGGCAATCAAATTTTCTGGACTGCTACCTTACAGCCAATCTAAACATTTGAAAACTTACTTTAACATTTTATGAGTTTTACCCCTAGAGCTCTCATTCCACCTACATCCAGGACAATAAAAGAAAATTGTTACCATTAGCGCTACTTTAAAAAGAGGATGTCAAAGTACCTGTGATTTCAAAACAGGAATATTTTGAGCTGCAGCACTACACGTACAGAGAGCTAGCCAAATCATTGAAGCTTTTTTTTTTTCCTGATACTGCTTCTTATCTTACAGGAGATATCTCTTTATTGCCCTGGCATCCTTGCAAAACTAAAAGTGGATGAGAGAATTGACGAGATTTTTCATCACTCAGCTTACACTTTCAAACCATCATCTTAACAATGGTTTCCTTTATCTATCTTTAGTTGCACAACTGTTCCCAGATGCTTTACAGCAGAGAAGATGTCATCTGAATCGCACAGCAGGCAGCAACAGTGATGGCAATGGCTTGAGATAATACTATTTGATGTGAAATTCCTACTGTTCTGGACTTCGCATCTGAATATTTAAAGTTTTTTGGGAAACCACATATTGCTTACACATGAAACAAATTTAAAAATCATAATTTCTCAAGATCTACTCTGACACAGCAAAAGCTTCTCACACAATTTTCTGTGGAAAAAAAAAAATCCTTTAAAAATTGTATCACTCTTTAAAGAGAGAAAGAAATTAACAATTCTGCCTACAAAATAACATAGCCCATTTTTGGTTCTGTTAACAGGCAGGTATTGAAGACATCTATTTAAATTATCCAATTTACCTTTCATATTCATCTATTTCCTATATTTTGCTGAGACACACACAGCTTTTACAAAAAGAATATCACATATTTCCAGTGAAAAAACATTTAATGCATATGAAAAGTAGTTTTTTATTAGGATTGTATTTGAAAAATGTTTTGAATGCCACAAACAACTTTGAAACAAGTTTTATTAAAACCATCTTGTAATGTTCCCCCTACAGACCTTCCATATCTGCTGTTGTCATAAACTTGTATTTAAATGTTAATTTTGCATTCATCAGCTATTATTCAACACACATATAACACATTTTCCTTCGTATCTTTCAAAGAGAGGTTCTAAGTATCTATAATTAAATTTGTAACTATATTGAATACAGTTTTTCTCCCAAATTCTGACGTTAGAAAAGCAAATAAGAGAGTGGGAATAAGATACAACCCACAATGGGACTAAAGAAACACAGACCTCACTGTGAATGAAACAGAAAGCTACGCCTTGTATCTAAAGCTGTAATATTAGAATGCAGTGCTCTGATCTAAGGCAGCTATATCAGCCACTGAATCACCAGCACTGCCTAAAGCCTTGAAATAGGACTGTGAAAATGTACATTTCTGACAAATAGCATAGGTTTTCCTTTATAATATCTGTGGTTTTTTCAAACTATGTTTTTCTTAGTCTGTTTTCTCAGCATACGCACATGCAAGAATTTGAAAGTAAGATCCATGAGTTCTCCCTATTACCTCTCCCCCACTATTTGAGTCACACCAAGTGAAATACTCAGAATATAAAGCAAAGGAACCAGCAGTGCTTTTTAAAGATTTCCTGCTACTTAGGACTGGTAAGAGGTGTTCAAAGACAAGGAGAGATTTCTCATTTACATAAACTTAATCAAACACTATTGGTCAAAGGAAGTGACTTCAAAAGAGGAACATGCTATCTGGAGTTGCAACAAAACTCCTGAGGAGTTATGTCAGAAGAAAGGAATAAAGCATGACATGACTTCATAACCTTCAGAAGAGAAGCAACGGCCCGTTTCTGAGTAGTTCTTGAGTAAAACAGTCCTGTATCATCTTTGTCTCTCAGCTAGGTGCCCCATGGATGGAATCCCACAGCGTACAACATTCAAGATCCAACACTTAAAAATTAGCTATTCTTAGACAGGATGCCCACAAACATTAAGCATCCTACCTGTGAAAATCAGTGGCTTTCCCTACCTTATTGGTCTTCACAGGTACCAAAACAATCAGTTTGACAACTGTTTGTATATAAACATGCCTTTTTTGACTCTTTGTCTTTATTTAGTTGACATTGAAGAATTCAAGATGCCTCCTATCACAGAATTCTTTTTTTTGTGCATGCAGTTCTGTTATATTTACCAAGCTTAAAAAAAAAATGGATAAACCTGGTGCAATGTTGTCTTCTTTAGATATGGTTTCAGGCATTACCAAAAAAGATTGAGTAAATTACTTTCTTGCCATTGCAACATACACAAAAACACAGTATAAAATCCTCTTCTGACATTGTCCCCAATTAAGACCACAGCAATCAATCTCATCATCAAATGGATATGCTTTATGAATAAAAATACTTTTCAGTTAAAAAAATAATCAACAATCAGTAGACTAAAGTAGGCACTGACGCATAGAGAAGATTCTTAGAAGCCTACTTAGAAATACCTACTGTATGTTTTCTAATCATCCTTTTTGTTAGACTAATGGCATTTGACAAGAATACATATAACTAGAGTAATTTCAAAATAGCATCCAGTATTTATTTTCTACATATACAACTGAAGATCGTAAGTATTGAGTAAATTTTGTATACTGATATGAGAAAATGTCTGAGACCAATAATTACTTTCCTCGGAAATACTGCATGGCATTGTGTTTCCTTCCTGAAGGACAAGAATGTAAGATAACTCCTATGTGTGAAACTAACAGTGTAACTGCTGCAGAATTGTCTTCCTAATTATGGAAATAAGAGATGCTCTTTAAGGATAATATGTGAATTTTCCCATTTTCTGTCACTTAGAAAATCAGAAAGAAGAGGCAATACTTTATAAACCCCCAAATCCCTATCAGAACTATGCTCTCAAAAACACTTGCTATAGCCCTCCTATCTTGCTTGTCATTAATGTCTAAAACTGCACAGAATTAATAACGAATGTGCTGAAGGAACTAATCTTTTAACACACTAGTAAAGAATCTCAGATATACCATTTTCAAGTAAAACCCTTACAAATACATACTAGCTACTTCTATCCTAGACCAAAAAAGCCTTTTCTCTTCTTGTTTATTGGAAAAATCCTCCATCCTGACACAATACTCCTTCAGGACAATGGTATTTAAAGGAAAGAAATTTCAAGACCTTTGAGGTCTTACAGTTCAGTAGATCAGATACAGAGTTGTTAGAACTTCAACAGGAAATAGGCTTCAAATGAAACTATTATATTTTAAAAGAATTACAAAAAAAGGCTGTGACCACAGCTTTTAAAAGGCAGGCTGCATTTCAGTCCCTTCACTCCTGCACATTCTATTTTCTTCCATTACTTCTCAATTTAATGCTGAAAGTTTGAAAAATGTCAATTTTGTAAAAATGAAATACAGCAACTCTCCAGAGAGATATCACTTAAGTGGTTCCAAGTTCATAGTCACAGTATTAAAGGCTTGTTTAGTAGTATAAATGTCATAGATTCTTTTCTTTACAAATACTATTACTAAAGCTTCTTTCTAAATTCTGCACAGGGTCATATGAAACATTTCAGTGATAACTGTAAATGTCCATCACATTTCCTTTTCCTTTTTAAAATTATTTATTTATTATTAAATCAAAATTTCAATTAGTTTCTGCTGTCATAACTCAGCTTGTAAAGTTTCATGCCTTACTGCAAAACGTTCAATACATCACAAGAAACTGCAGAGTAATGCAGTCACATACAGCACCTTATTCACCTATGTCTTCCAATTTCAAGAGCACTGTTAGCTTCTGTTTCTCTCCCCTTGGGAAAAAAAAATGACAGTAAGTAAAGTATGACACTTTACATCCTTTTACCATGTACAATGGAGCCTAAGTACTGGAATACACATGATCTAGAATGTGTCACATTTTTTCAAGCTTACAAGACAAAGTCCTGAATAGAAAGCATCTGCTTGCTTCCTCCTACTCCACATCCAGGAGTATTCAATGGAAACATCATGCTTCTTCATCAGTCTCTTACTCAAACCTGCAAAGCAGCCAACAGATCAAATCAAATTTAAGGATGCAAATTCCATCTTTGAATTCATAAGAAACCTTCGCTACTCTTACTCAGAGTATACCAGCAAATTCACGATGAAGCCCACAGGAGCCTGAGTACTTTGGCTGAGAATATTCAGCTGCATACAAACTGTAAGAGCACAGCAAAACAAGACTAAATAATCTTAAGCATCTGTATCACTTCCTTTTGGAAAAAGGCTTTTCACTGCAGCATAAGTAATAACAGTGTCACATTGCCTATAATAGCACTTTCTTCCTCAGTGCCTATAGCCTTTTCTTCTTTAAAGTACAAATAAGTGGAATGCAGTTTAAAAAAAACCAGTTATTTCCTGCTCTTTTGAATATAAAACTCTTTTCTATTTAATGTATCAATTGCCTTCTCACCTTCTATTCCTGTACTTCAACCTTTTTTGTGTTCCTGCTTTTCCCAAAGAAACTGGGTCTTATGCAACCATTGTCTGTGAATCTCTCTTTCTCCATGCTGTCCCAGGCGCACCCTCCTCCCAATTTCACTTTTGCAAAGGGGTAAAAGACTCAGAGATAATCAAGTCACAACAAGTTGCAGGTAAATAGCTGCACAAGTAGAAAAGAAAACCTCTCTAATTGACTCTGCTGAACTTACCCAGAGTTTGCTACTCAATGTAAGAGACAAAGCCTTAAAACATTAGGCATTCCTAATTGCCAATGCAGTCATGCTGTGGTGCTGGAAACATGGAAAATGATGATCCCAGGTCCTCGAATGTCAGGGACAGAATGAGGTTGGTGCTTCGCAAAGATGAGTGATAAGCATCAGTCCTCCTGGAGGGATCACGACACGACACACAGCTGTGTCCTGATTTCAGCATTTAGTGATAACAACTAGTACCTTCTGTGCAGATAATCC
The DNA here is from genome assembly GCA_020746105.1 of Trogon surrucura. NCBI lineage: Eukaryota > Metazoa > Chordata > Aves > Trogoniformes > Trogonidae > Trogon > Trogon surrucura. Next base: position 6,445,648 of record CM036658.1, read on the forward strand.
TTATTCTGATTTGTGCTATCTGGATGTCTTGGTAAGCAGGACAAGACAGTAAGTTCCTATAGAATTTCTGCCAAAAGGAACTGGATGCAAGTGTGAGCAACAAACGTGCACAATATCACTTATGGTACACACACCCACTAGCTAGGAACTGCAGAGACCTCTAGATAAGGCACCTGGAAAACACCTTACCAAAAATGAGGACACATGTCTAAAACGCTCCCTACTGTGTAACTGCAGGAAAATGAATGGATTGTCCTGGAACAACTGAATTTCATATAGGATGCTTACTGTTTGCCAGATGAATCCACATGGAGTGTTTTAAATAGGAAATATGTCTGACAGGCAGAAGCAAAAAGGACAACCCGATGGAGACTGAGACTCTTTGGCACGAATTATATTAAATAAGTATTTTCAAAGTGGTTTTAAGTGCTGATGACTAACTTCTGCCACATCCAGGAGTGTCTGCTCAAATTCTCTCCTCCTTGTACTAAGGAGAACAATGAGAGGCTATCTGTGGTCCTTCAGTTTACTCAGATACATCAGTAACCTGAGCTGCAAGATCTGCATTAACAAACTGTACTCAAAGCACACACACCATGAATGACCAGTGGAACTGGGAAGACCTCAACATACTCAAGATAGTGTTTTGAAAGAATCATGAAAGGTATTTCCTGTCATCAAAACTCTTTCAAAACATAAGCTACTGCTCTCAGAATGGTCTGCTGACAAAAGGGACTTGGACCTTGCCTGAGCAAACTCCCAAGGCAGCATTTCAGGACACAGATTACGACTAAATCCAGTTGTTTGCCTTCATCAGGCAGTTTTGAAACTTCACTCAGAATGAGAACCTGTCGGTGGCACACAATGTCCTAGTGAGAAAGATGCTCCTTCACTGAATTTCAGGAGCATGTCACCCTCTGTGTTGTTGTTTCTGAATAAGTTCTCAAACGTTTATTTGACTCACGAGGCCTTGTGTTACATAAGAATTCATTCGGAAACACGGGTACCGAGCAAGGAAAAAAAACAACAAAAGTAAAAAAAAAAAAGAAAATAAGTGTGAATTCTTTTGAAAATAATGAGAAAATTAAGTTTGAAAACTGCAGAAGACGTGAGACTCACATGGCTGTGATATGGTTGAGACCAGCATCATTGCTTACCATAACAGTGTGGAACTGAAGCAATGTCATGGGCACAGTGGCCTGAACATTAACACATAAAGTATGAGAAATGAGAGTGAATAACTGCAAGAGATTGTGATACTTTAGCCCGAGGATTTGAGACTTGCTGAATGCAGGTGTTCGCTTATCTGTTGTGCAGACACTGAGGATGGAGATCAACAAGGGCTGCACGGTGAGAACCAGCCGAAGGAGGGACTCTGGTGGCTCCAGGACACCCCTGCTTTGGCTAAAGGAGACTAAATGGAGACTAATGATGTGAACATCATCTTGCAAACAGACAAGCTGCTTCAAAACAAAATTCTGAAGGCCACAAGGCCCAGAGTGGAAATTCTTGCCTTAACATCCCTATATGACCCTAGTGACCCACTCTGTGCTCAAATCACGCCGAATGCCACCCTGGGGTGGGGGTGAGTGAGCACATAAGGAGCACGGATGGAGTGTGTGGATGGAGGGAGAGAACAAACCCAGCAGAGGCAGTCGAGGGGCTGTGCTCCTTCTCCTTCACCCGGGACAGGGTCGCCTTCTTGGTAAGAACTGCGCTTCCACCTTCTGGTGAGAAATACCCGGGGCAGAACTTTGCTGGCGTTACTATTATATATCGGCGCTACTGCAGAGACTGAATTTACCAACGGTAACTCCGAATCTTGTATGTGTCGCTTTAATACATCACCTGTTCTTTGTTACCCTGCACATTGTCTCAGTGCAAGTCCTTAATGGGGCAAGTGCTCAGCTTGCGTACGTGCCTCCCACAGCCACAGACCTTTCACGCGACAGGGATATTGCCCTTCACTGTTTGCAAAATACTGCTCTCCAAGTCTCTCCCACAAGAATTCTACCTCTTCCAGCTGACGATCAAAAAGCAAATCTAGGTTGCTTAATAAAAACTGTTGACTCAAGGGCTTCAACTTTAGTCATCACTGAAGTTAGAAGATACATGATAAGTAACACAAACAAATAAAAAGGATTATCTGGTTAAGGCCCACGTTTTATTTTTCACAAAATTCCTGTGCAAAGGTGAAAAAATCATCAAAATGTCATTCCATGACAAAGGCTGTTACACATTTTATAGGTGCTTGAAATGAAACACAATCATGTTACACTTCTAAAAGTTGCCAGATGACTTGCCAATAGTTGGCATACAAGTTAGACCTTAAATTTCAGAATGTACTGTTTCTTAGTTTAATTAATGAATTTTCTTTCATTTTCACTTTGAAAGATGGTTATTAAAGACACTGCTTACATCTTAAATTACATATATCCTTCAAAATAAGTTTTTGAAGATCTTTGTAATTAAGCAGTGTGCAAGATGAGAAAGGGAAGAAGAGGGAAAGGGAGTTCTATATCCTTCTTATTTGTTCCTCTTACTTTAATTTTTTTCCCCTTTTACCTAACAGAACTCTTAAATCCTACTTAAAAATTATACTAAATAGGCTGTATTTTATCACCTTTGATTATATTGAACACATTATTGCTTATATTTTGAGTACTTTGCAAATCAAATTATTTTAAATATTCAACATTTTTTTTCTCTTAAGAAATCTTACTTGACCAGCATTTTTTTTCAGTTTTCACTTTTTTTTTCCAAAAGAGATACATGTGAGGCACTGAAAGTAGTTCTTCAGATAAGGCATTTTTCTTTAAAACTCCTGTATTACACAAGAAATAGTGCACTTCTGTAAGTAAAATTTAACTTACCTAGTTGTATACATTTTGCAAATAAAAATTTTACAAATGAACACTTTATAAAAGGCCCTTTCCCCTACATTTGGCTGAATAAACCTTTGAGAGGAGGAGGGGGTGGAAAGTGAACTTCTGATAATCACAGTCACTACATCATAGTTTCTTTAAAATAACTTTTTCAAAAACACACAACTTTCCCTTGCTCTTCAGATTAATTCCACAGCTAGTCATTTGAAAATGTAGTCTGATCCAGCCAAACTTCCCTTTGAAGAGTACTAGACACCAGACAGAGGTGGGCTCCAATAGGATATTTTCAAAAACATGAGCATTTGCCTGAGTAACATGGTAAAATCTGCACATTCAGGAACGGCAGCTCCCCCCCAACCCTAACTAACCTCAAGTAAGTCCACACAAACTGTAATCCGAATTTTAAATGTTCTGCTAATTAAATATTTTATAATTTGTTTTATTTTTTTATTTCTGCACTCAGAAGTACTTGTGCACACAAAGCACTTTAACAAACACCACCACTGGTTGATGACACAGAGATACAGGATCAAACAGGATGATATATAGTTGACATTTCTCACTGTTTGTCCCCAAATTCAATTATTAGGGAGAAAGAAAAATCCTTCCAATTTCCTTCAAAGTGACTGTTTTTCATTTGTACACTTTTATACCACAACTAATAGTTAATAATAGGCTGCATAATACTGTTTACAATGAATTATGCCCTATGGGCAGCTGAAGGAGGTAAGAGAGTATCTGTATCTCTGAGAACCAATAATGTTTTGCCCTGAAATGGCAGACAGCTACCTTGCTTTTCTCTCTCCCCAGGTCACCCCGCTTCTCTCTAACTTCTTCATTATTGCTTTTTGTCAGGTGATGAACTGCTGTGGCTCAAGTGTACTCCTGTCACCTCCCATTCGGTACTAACATCAGGATGCCACCTCACAGCTGCAATCAGCTGTTGAACACACGCTTCTAGGCACAGCAAACCCACCTCCACCGTTTTAGGTATGAGATATTTAATATTTCCTTACACTGAAATGGACACAAGGTCACTAAAACAGCGTAACTGCTGGCAGTGTATAAGCATCCTTATAGCATTGTAACACCAGTGATAGCATAACCTGTAAGTTATGTAGAATGAGAAGAATTTTGTAAGAATTTTGTAAGTCAGCTGAATAAAAGCACGTGGCTTCAAGGGAGCAAACAAATGGTATGGTTGCAGAAAAGCACTCAAGAAAATGTGCAAACCAGTAGAATGTGTAAGGTTAAAGAATAGAAATAAAACCGGAAATACTTCTGATGGAACCAGAGGAATCCTGCTAAATAAACAGAAAAAATGCCTGGCAAAACCTGAGCAAGTCCTCATCTTTAAAATCAATCACGTTGACAGCAAATGAGGCTCTCCCTATCTCTTTGAGGAGGAGGGAAGGCAAGATGCATAAAATACAGAGAAAAAAAAAGGTGTGTAGAAGTTGCTTATTTGGTTTATGCTTTCCCTCACTAAAAGCTAGAGGCTGGCAGCATCAGTAACCAAGATCATCAAGGACCCAAGCCACCAATGGTAGCTACGCCACATCAGCTTTGCGGTAGGGTATACTCACAGCTTAGGAAAGCTTGCTAAGGACTGCTTCAGTATTGTTTGATAACGACTGACAACAACTAAGGATTCAACATTTATTGTTTATCAATGTCTAACTAGTAAAGTACTGCTTCAAAGTGGGAAATCAGTCTGTTTACCAGTCCTCTGTACATTACCAACACAGCAGCCTCTAACTCTCTCAATGACAAACAGGCACACACATCCAGGTGCAAGTGTCACACTCCTGTGAGAAGAGTTCAATTCCTCCTTCTGCTACATACTACTAACTTCACTACAGGGTGGGAATTGGGTAAATCACCTATTACAATTCTTTAAATTTGATTAAAATGGGAATACTATTTCCTTCCTCCCCTTTTCTTTGTCCTACTTATACTTTGAGTTGTTTTGATTAAGGACTGCCTTTTACTTGCTTTTACTTAGGTACTATGCCTAGCATCAACCACAGATTAGGCAGGACCTCAGGCTAGTATGAATTATTTTCATCAAACCAGAAAACTGTAATGCTAATCTAACTTTCTGATAAAGCAAGTACATGCTTCTTCAACTACAGGATGACATATTTCATTTCCTGAGTAGCAGTAGCTCACTCTTGTGTTTTTTAACTCCCTCTAAGTTTCGATTTCATAGAATCCTAGAATGGCCTAGGTCAGAAGGGACTTTAGAGATCATCTAATCCAATCTCCCCGTCACGGGCAGGGACGCCTCTCAACTCGATCAGGCTCTGTCCAGCTCGGCCTTGAACACCTCCAGGGAGGGGGCAGCCACAACTCCTTAATTAATCTCCTTAAAAGGAGATTTAACTCCTCTAAGTTTCGATTTAACTCCTCTAAGTTTCGATCCTCTCTTATTTCAGGGTCTACTTCAGGGTGGTTGCCTTTGTTTCACATTCCCCCCTCCAGCCCACATCAGGGTCTGGCACTCTTCTCTGGCATCAAGAGTTTTATCTGCTCTTTATCAGAGCACCTCCTTTACGAGCATCCCCCCTGTGTTTTCAACATCACCCTTTTCTGTCTTGACAGTCTTTATTTTGCAAGCCTGTGAACAATTTTAGGTAACCTCTTTTTCCTCAGTCACACTGCTCCCTTACCCCTTTTGTTCTGGAGAGATGAATCACTCTGGATGCTAATATGCTTCACTCTACTGTGCAGATAGGGGAAGATGAGAGACAGGACTTTTCTACACTGGCATGGCTTAACTTTTCAAACGTTGCATCACGTTGTCGGAAAGGTATGAAGCTATGGCTATGCTAAATAACAGCAAAGGCTTTCATGTGTCACCTGTTTTCCTTTCAGTTCTCTAATTTCCTATAAAATCATAAGACTCTACACTAAAAATTGCCCCGAAATAGAATTTTTCGCAAAGTTCCCACACTGGAAAACAGAAGAAGAAACAACATAAAAATGAGAGCAACCTTCAAACTTGACTAATCAGATGCCTTACTTCTGCAGTAACTTGCCTATTCAAAAATTGAAACTTCACCTATACAATCAAGAGATAAAACAAAGGATTAAGATTAAATAATACATTGTATATTCACTAGACACCAAAAGATGCATATAGTGTGCAGTTAATGTATCTTCACCAATTAAAAATTCAGCTATATGAATATTGCAATAATTTAAGTTTTTAAATTATTTATCTCAAAGTGGCAGAAAAGATCACTATTTAAAAATAACATGCAAGATGCAGGTCATGAAAAATTGATGTGAAACAGCAATCTTTAAGACTTGAGCACACTTCATGCAAAACTATTAATGCTAAAAAATTCCTACCAAAATTCAAGTCATTGGAAAAAGAAATTTTATGACCCGTTCCATCAATTCTTATTCCTCAATTTTATTCCCTCTGAAGTATACCAGCAAGTTGTATGAACTCAAAGAAATGATAAAGAGTTGCTGCTTAAATCAAATCATGAAGGAGGAAATCAAATTATCTCTGAACCACTCCCTTCTTCCTTCCATTTGCCTCTCTCCTCTTTCTTTTGCTGCTACACTCCCACCCTAAAATTTCTCAATGCAAATAAACACTGGATGGCTTTGTGTTAAGTCAGAAGAATAATCTATAACTGAATTTTACTGTATTTGCTGCTTAACATATCCCAACAGTGAGCATAACATTTAGAGTCTATCATATCAACATAGTCATCATGATCCAAGCTGCAAATAATAGAGAGTGTCACTGTCAATTTTGGTTTCTCACACTTCCTTCCCTTCACTTCATCTGATTTTAATAATCCCTGTCAAACCACAAACAGTCCAAATTACCTTCTTGACACAGAAGCTTTCAAGGAAGAGACAGAATCTCAACTTTCATTTAGCGACTACAAAAGCAAGCTGTCCGACTGGACAAATATTATTTCCACTCTTGACAATCTCTACAGTAAAGCACGCTTTTTAATTTTCACTGAAGCTGCCAAGGGTTTGAGATAAGCTTCTTGTTTAGTGTAGATTGACTCACAGGATTAGTAAACCAACAAATGTAATTGTGTTTAAAGATGCCAGTACTTTCAAGTCAAAGAAAAAATTACTTGCAAAAGATAACTGCATGTCATAAGCTAACTGAATTAAGAAAAAGATTATATGAATAATTTCAATTTAGTAGATCTCACAGGATCTGCTTCAAGATCATTTTACATTTCTAAGACTGACCACATGGTTGCTGCTAACATGTAATATAAATCAGAATTTCAAGGAGGACAACTTTATATTCAACTACATCAGCAATAGTCTATGAAAGGTTAGCATTTGACAACAGGAAATATGTTCAAGGCAAATAAGCTTCCGCAAAAGGATGTGATCTGTAATCATTTTCCTCTCTGTTGGCTTGTCTTCAAAGTGAGCTTGATAATGTAACTCGCTGCTTCACATATATCAGTTTAAAAGTAATTGATTTCTCTGATGAGGCACAGTATCGTATAATTAGCATTCTATTTGAAGTTTATGTGAATTAATCAAAGCATAATACATTTTTATATAAAATATTTTCTTCACATAGACACACCAGTCTCTCTAATCATCTGCAAGTCTATCGCTTCGTATTTAAAGTTGCAGCCGAGTTCTGAGTGTTAGTAGCTAGTAGTTAGTATGAAAAAAGAAAACAGAATAACCAAGATGCTTCCCATCAGACTTCTCACCTGAAGTATTTGGTTGAATATCTCAGATTGTCTGTCCCATGCACAGGCCTAATCTAAGACTAATCAAAGCTGTCGTACAAGATTCTTTGGTAACTCATCAGAATATACCAGAAAAATAAAAACCTGTCTTTGAGGAATCAGTAAGATCATTATAAAATACAGAGGTAGATGCCTAGACTGTGTTTAGAGTTCTACAGCAAGGGAATTATGCTTTCTACTAATACAGCAGCAATTCAGGGTTCTTTTTAACAGTTTGGGCTGGCAACTGGCTCCCCATGATCACTAATTCTCATAGTCAGACATCCTCCCATTTGCCTTTTTATTTTGTTCTCCCTCCTAGTGAAAAGTAGGAGTTTTAACAGTGTATTTTCTCTCCTTTAGTGCTACTAAGCCAAGCACAATTTTGATACTCAGCAATATATTGATTCTACCAGAGGTCTGCATCAGATTGGACTTGTATGTTCTTTTATTAAAAAAAAAATGATCTTATAAAAAGATCCCTGAAAGGATAAAAAAACCAACAAACTATGAGTAACACACAAAACAATGGTATTCACAGTTTCATTAAGCCCCTTTAAGTGAAGTGCTTAGTCTTGCCAATGTCTGACTTCTAGTTAACTATCACTTTGATGCCAGAGCAGAACTCATAACTGATACCAGCGAGCTTTAGGCATTACAGAAGCACTGATTATATATCATTTAGGGTTTAAGCACTACCAAAACACAATGACGTGTAGAACACTGTATTAACGCACTGACCAATATGAAAGGATGTCTACACTATATCTACTTAATTGTAAGCAAAATAATTGCACAAAACTAAACCTTGTGTTTAGCTGGTTTGTAGTTCTGTATCAGTGAAGCTAGAATTTTTTTATTTTTTTTTTTTAAGACAGGAGCTTCTTACTAATTCATAGGCCATGTATAAATGATTTTTTCAACTAGTTGCTCAGTTAGCCTTTATCTTGACAGAGTATCCTCTCTATGTTTCAACCCAGTTTTGTCTCACTTGATAACTTACATTATCAGATGTTACATCTTTATTTCTTGGCAGGAACTGTAAGTCATCACAACTAAGACGCTACAAAAGCAAAAGGAATGCATAACCAAGTGGCACTTTAAAAGAATATTTATCCACAATACCTTTCCATTACTGCAGAAGAAAGAAATGAAAATAAACTAATAGTTACAGTGAAAGGAACTTCCTTCTTCTCAAGGATTTCTTAAACAATACTCTCCCAATGCACCCTGAAGCTTCTCATCACAGGGGCAACTAAGAGTCCTGCAGCTGTCAGGTCATGAAAGAAACATCTCATACTTGATGGTGAAGCTCATTTACCTCTATACTGTTAGCCTATATATGACATGGAAATGCCATGTGGCTGTGATTCAAGAATACTCACAGAGGCCTCTGATACATTCTACCATCTCTTCTGGGAAGATACGGTGTCAAGAATACTATCTCAAAATATGAAAGAGGCAACAATATTAAAAGGTGGGAGGGGGAATCATAACAAAATGCATGCATCCACAGGAAAATAAATCTTTCTTTGGAATCAGACCAGGTTATAAACTACTGCGTAAAAAGGAAAGACAGCTTATTTGTGATGCAGAAAGGGGTTCTTCCTCTCTATCACCTTAAACAACTACTGTGAAAATATATTAAATTCTCTAGTGCAGAAAGCACTGAGCCTTTGGTTTCAGGATTAAAAGAGCAAGTGTTCACAAATATCTTACAAGTGAACATCATGCATTGCTCTATTCTTTACATAATTACAAGACTCAAATGAGTTGTGCAACCAGCCAGGAAGTAGAACTACAGTGTAAACAGTATGTGGGGAAAGTGCCCTATAGTGTCTGGGACATACATGAATGGAATATTTTGTTGGTTGGGTTTGGGTCACTTGCCCTGTCCGCTCCTCCCCGCAGGTGCCACCTTTCACTTCCTCGTGACCTTTTTACTTGCCGGCACCCCAAGATGTTACACGAGACCCAGCCGTGGCCTCGGTCACCCCAGGAGCAGGCACCAGCCAGAGCCTTTGGGCACCCCAGCCCTGGCAGTGACTGCCACCACCAGCGTCACCCCCTGTCAGCAGCAGCACTGCCTGCACACACACACGCTGTCACCTGGACTGCAAAATAAAATCACTGAGAAGAATTGGGTCTGCTTAGCTCAGACCAGGACAGAGCATTATTTGTCTATCACATGAAATAAAATTTGCTCCAGAACAAAACCAGACTGAAAACTAAAGATCCAATTCTTTTTATTTTTTTTTCTTTCAAGGAAGATTAGATTTCAAGTTCCTAGACAGAAAGAAAAGAGGACATCAGAGATTGGAAAAAAAGAGTAGAAACTTTTTTCTAGGGTCACATTAACATTTTAGCAAAATTTCCTGTTAATCTTATAGAACTTTACAACTTTTCTGAAGTTAAAAATTAATAGCCATTTAAGATTCAAGCTGGAAACTCATATATCAATCAGATTTTTAAGGTTTAATCTGTGTGTTTTTTAATTTAACTGCCTAAAACTGACTACACTAAGAACCATAGCAGAATATCCGTAAGCAGCATGAGCTGTGATCAAACCTATTTTTATCCAAGAGTTCTGTGGTGGACTTTCAACTCTATTCTACTATCCTGTATGAGAAATTACACTTGTGATCCCACCAACAGCAGGTGTCCCAACCCGAGCTTCCTTTCGCTGGTACCCCACCAGGAAACAGGGTGGATGTTGCAAGAACAAACAAAACACCCAATGAGGAAAGTAGTTAATGGTATGTATCCTGAATAACGCAGAAAGAGGAGGGAGCATTTAATGAAATGACATATTTTTCTGAGATAAACTGGTAATACACGGCATTACAATATCCTGCCTCATGCTTCAGAGCTGAACGTTATTCAGAAGCTTAAAGTTTGCGCAAAATAAGAGACTCAAAAGTCTATTGCTTTCCAAGTATGTATCATGGAATGTCATTGAGCAAATCACTTGATTTTTAATATCAAGGCAGACTGGAATGATTTTTCTATTTCTTTTATGCTGTCACCGTATGCACCAGGAATAAGTTCATTACAGGAAAAGAACTAAGTGGGCTGCATTCCTAACCACCCCCTATATCTGCATTACCAGTGGTAACTCACATGTTCCAGTCAAATGTCACGGTAAGAATTAAAAAAAACTGCAGAGCCTATTAATCACATTTCAAATAATCCACTTCTTCATCTGTACTATGGGATGATATAGCTCCCTAAATCACTTCTTGGAATGATTACAGGGTTTTATTCAAGTTACATGTTTGTACTATTATGCACTAATGGCAATGCAATACAAAGAGTGGAGAGAAACAGATTGATTGTACTGAGAAAACTGAAATTCAGACAACTTCAGAGGTAGGACACATTTTCTGACCCTTTCTTCACAGGGTCAAGGTTATTAGGATTTTCCGTATATTATAGAATATACAGTATTCTGCTCCAATTGTAATAAATATTAGAGGCTGTTACACCTACGCAAATGCTGCAGAGTACAACATGTATTACAAAAACAGTGGTCTCAGCTTCTCCTAGCACAGAAGAATCAATGTGTAACGTTCAGTTAATAGCTCATCAGTGGCCCTATGGAAAAAGAAGGTATTAAAACTACTAATAGGTAGTATTTGAGGAACCAACGCTTTCACAAATACTAATCTTAATTGCTTAAGTATTATATAAAATTTCTCATACAGTAACACAGTATGCTCCTTAATTCCAACTGATAAATAATAGCCCAAGCTCAAAACATTAAAAACAGTTTAAACTTTAGGAGCCTTAATTTCTGTTGATACTTCTTATACAACCCATGGTGCTACATAACACTTCATTGTTACACAAGTGTAAAAGCAATGGAGGAGATACGTCGAGGATGGGGAATTAGAAGGTCACAGAATCTCCCAAAATAGCATATGGCATCTATAAAAAATGCTTAGGCAAGGTCCATGTAAATCAATAGTTTCACTGAGAATAATCTACTTCGTGGTCACCCACTTGTAGAACAAACTGTTTAGAAAACAGAGAAGGTGGAATCCCAGATGAACATTTTATATATAAAGGAGGCTTGAAAGAAAGATGGAGAGAGACCTTTTACCAGAGCCTGTAATGACAGGACAAAGGACTGCGGTTCTAAACTGAAAAAGGATGAGTTTAGATCAGACATTAGGAAAAAGTTCTTCTCTGTGAGGGAGGTGAGACCCTGGCAGAGGTTGCCCAGAGCAGCTGTGGTAGCCCCTCCCTGGCAGTGCCCAAGGCCGGGTTGGACGGGGCTTGGAGCAACCTGGTGTAAGGAAAGATGTGACTGCTCACTGCAGGGAGGTTGTACTAGATGAGTTTTAAAGGTCCCCTCCAACCTAAACCATCCCGTGGTTCTGTAACTCTATTAACTGTATTAAAAGAAGATTGGCTGCTGCATCCAGTAGTGGTTGTGGACACTCATGCAATGAGTCAGACAAGGCACCTAAAATCTAGTCCTGCAAAAATACCCTCCCAGCCACTCACCCCGTGCTAGCCCATTCACCCCCATTTACCAGGCAGCTGTAGAAGCACTGTCGGTGGCACAGGGTAGGTGACTGCAGGCAGTGGCTGGTGAAGGCCTGCCCGCTTGGCAGCAGTGCCAGTTCATGCTAGACTGAACTGACAAAACGATGATGAAAATGATAGATTGACTACATTGGACGTGCAGACCTTGAGAAATCATCTCTGCAGAGGAACTGGAAGGATTGCGTTTACACATGTGTGCTAACACACCTGAACAGAAAGTTCTGTTTAACAGCAACAAAATGGGGAAAAGTATCTAAGAATTAACATGAAGTACTCTCATTCTTTTGTTTCCCAATATTTTATGTAATCAAAAATACTGTTACAAGGCTTTCTACATGCATTAAACTCTTGTTCTACTCAGCACTGTTTATTAAAAAGGAAGTTGTTCTTTATGTGGAAAATAATTGGGAACTCTTGGGACTTTCAAACGTTTTAGCTAAAGTACCCTAGGACTTAAGTTCCTGTAACTCAGAAGTTCTGTAGAAGAATCAGTACGGACAAGAGCAAAGGAAGTCTAAAAGAACCACGTACAAGTTTAACAACAGCATAGCCCCTGTTCTTTGACCAATACTTTCATATCTGTGTTCTAAATTAAGAACAAAGACAACAAAGCCTGTGCTTTTTTCACTGCTTTTATTACTTCTCTAAAAACAGAGGCTATGCAAAAAAATGGATCAAAAATGACAGTAAGGTTGTAACTCCAGCCCACAAAAGCCAAGAAATTTAAAGTTAGTCTGACATTCAATCCTTAAATCATGCAATTGTGCGTCTTTTTTAAAAAGCAACAATGCAAGTTAATGACATGTTGTCAGCCCTAACTTTGAATTGCCTGAAGTTTGTCATTTGGTGTTTGTGTCACAACCTTAATGTTATTTAAATGTAGTTTTTAGTATCTATTATTTAAAAAGGTCTACTTTATGACAGCAAAAAGCTTTGATGGAATAAACCTCAAAGTACACTGTAGTGCTGGTATGCCACTTCATTAGAAGTAGTGCATAAAACATATGCTGTTGACAAATCTAATTCATTAAAGGTGAGGTAGATGCACTTTAAAACAACTGGATGGCATCATTATCTACAGTTCCTTTTATAAATTATTCTTCTTTTCCTTTTTGACTGAACTTGTCAGTGCTCCCTTTTCAGACTGTGAATGTTTTTGCCTTAAAATTCAATACTTTCAACATGTTTGGACAAGTTAAATAAGTAGCGTATTTGCTAAAACTGAGACTGTAAGCAGAAACATTCACACTGATTATTTCACCTATATTAACTAATGAGAAATAAAATTAAGCAACAATGTTTAAGAGTTTCAGCTTTATCAGACATAAAAATTAAAAAATTAAGAGAAGAGGAAAACACAAAGTACAACAGCAATATTCTGGCAGTATTTTGCATTGGTATTCAGGTGACTTGGATTTGATACTGAATTCTGCAAGAGAGGAGATCAGGCACATCAGAGGGCTGACAGCTAGATGACATATTTAGTTACAAAAGGAAGAACTGCTAACTATATAACACAGACTTTTAGATAAAGACCAATATTAGTAGAGGAACAAAAGGCTATAGAAGTGCCAATAAATACAGCTTAGTTGGTATTTGAAGCATGGCTCATCAGAGCGGTGAATTACTTGAGCAGCCTTCCAACACATAAAACACATGTAACTAGTCAAAAACTGATCAAACTCTATCTCGGAATATCCTCAGCCCACAAAGAATTAAGTATTTCTATCACTGTGGTCTTAAAAGCCCAAATAACAGTGCAAGAGCTTCAGTATATTGATTAAAAAATAAAGTGAAAAAGTACGCTTTCGAGGACTAAATATAACCCAAGTTATCCTTAAATTCCACTAATCACATACTCAGCATAATTCTAAACTACACTGCATACAGAGAAACTGGGGGAAAAAAAATCAAAGACTCTTAATCAAGGATTCTTCCTATAACATAATTTCCCTTTAATTCCTTTCAAAGTGACCTAAATCTATCCATTAAAAAAAGAAGAAATTTTTGCACAGAATGCGTAATTGTACTTCAATATGTTGATATTCTGTATAAATATTTTGTAATGAATTAGCTGAATTAGCAAAGAATTTAGTCTTGTTCCAGAAAAGCCCATGTATAACACATAATACCATGTTATACATTTATATACAGACACATGTACATTTTTAACTAGGTGTGGTATCTCAGATTAATTCTGTATTGTCTCTTCCATAGACAAGCTGATTCAAACCTAAAACACCTCTGAATATAACCCAGCAAGGCCTACTTTATTCCTCTACAGATTGCAGAAAAAAGAGTTCCTGCAAGCAACTCTAAATGTTTAAAAACTGACAGATTAATTTACCACATTTCAGTCAGCACCTACCATTTACCTCAGAAGATTTACATCATGTATGTCCAATATGCTACACATGCAGTTCCCCTAATTAATCTCCCCATTAATCCTCATCCTGCTCTTTTTTTCATTTTGTTCCCTCTCCTGCCATACTGTTTTTACAATCCCATGAGTGGAACAGTCAAATTTATTTAAGCCTTCCGCCACCAAAACATGAGAAGATTTAGCTGCAGATGGACAAGAGTGCAGCAGCATCTCCACTCGAGGAGATGCATCTCGAAGGCCACCTGTCTCCAGAATCCCTCTGTGAAGAGAAATCAAAACTATTCCACTTACAACATTATTACTGCAAAGATCCAAATTCTACTGACCGCTGGTACTCGGAACTCCTTTGTAAAGTCATTTCTTACATTCTGTGAAGGGGGCTTTTGTTTACATCTAACAAACGAGGAAGTAGGACTTTGGGTACCTAAGTTCTACTCTGATCTACCTAATAAATCTTTGAGTATGCTGCTGGGAATAGGGAGGGGGGAAAAGGAGAGGAACATGGCTGGCATGCTTAGAGTTTGTGCCTATACAGAAGAGTCCATAATGCCATCCTAAAGGAAGATCTCTCACTCCCCAGCATTTCCTGCTCTGTTCCCAGCCAGGGATTTCAGTCCTGCTCTTATTTCCGCCCTTACTGATGATCTTTATGAGCAATAATGTCGCTAACCACAGGGCCCTTCTGTCAATACTGGCACTCCAGATGGGAGAAAACGCTGACAGCAAAAACCATCTACGCTAATAAATGTCATTGTTTCACTGGGAAAATGGAAGAAAAGAGGGAGAGACCTTATCTATGTCACTGCTTCAAAGGAGCTATTTGATTTTGCTGTGCAGAAGAGACTGCCAAAGCACCCCTTCTGCAAAATGTTTAGCCACTTTTTTTTTGCAATCCTCAAATTATTTTCAGGAAGCTATCTGGAAGACCTCACCAATTCTCAAAAAGCTCCTGACTGAAGATCACAAAGGGACACTGCTGTCTCTTTCCTTCAGGGAAAACTTCCCCAATAGCACAGAGTGGTATCTCTGGATGGGATAACAAATTACATCTATTTTACCTAGGTATGCCAAGGCCAAGCAGAATCACACAGTAATTTTTGCAGTAACAAAACACTCCACTCCCAAGTCTGCAAGTGAAACCACCCTATGGAAAAATCAAGTCAATAAGCAAAATTTCTTGGACATTCAAATAAATTTTTCACAAGACTCTGTGAGAGAAAATAAAAATTATGTTTTCATTGAAACAGACCTGAAAGTCTATGTGAAGAGTAACCCACCTTCTTTTGGCAACAGGTTACTAGGTTAATAAGATCTATTTTTGCTATTACTCTGACAGCTCATTTTTTATTTATTCTTTGCTAAATGTTGTCTGCTTTTTGAGTTTAGTAGACAATGATTTTTGAATTAAAAAACCAAACAAACAATAAAACCAAACACCACACCAATGGACACATTATTTTAGTACTGAATGCGTCTACTGCAACCTTCATGAGACACCAAAGAGACACTGACATCCTAGAGCCAGATGCCTTTGAGCAGGGACCAGGAATTCTTCGGGAAGGATGACAAACAAAGCTGTAAGAGTACAGCAGTTACCTGCAAGCTCTGCTGATAACAAGGGTTTCAGCTCAACAGCCACGAAGAACTGCGATGATACTCTGTTGACCATAACTTAAATGGCAAATCTACTTGTGTCACAATTTTATATAATCTTCCAGTTACATACACTGATAGAACTGTAACAGACAGCAGGTTATTTTGATACTAGCTTGCTCTTGTTCCTTCATTATCTTTCCTATTACAATTTATGTCATACTTTCTCCTAACTTCTTTTTAGCATTTTTCTTTTCTCATTCCATCCACAATCATTTACACCTTTTGTCTACCCTCTGTACTGACTTCAAGTGCAGCAAATGGCACTAGAGAGTACTATCAGCAAGTTTGCTGATGACACCAAGCTGGGAGGAGTGGCTGACACTCCAGAAGGCTGTGCTGCCATCCAGCGAGACCTGGACAGGCTGGAGCATTGGGCGGGGAAAAAATTAATGAAATATAACAAGGGTAAATGTAGAGTCTTGCATCTGGGTAGGAACAACCCCCGGTTCCAGTATAAGTTGGAGAATGACTTATTAGAGAGCAGTGTAGGGGAAAGGGACCTGGGAGTCTTGGTGGACAGCAGGATGACCATGAGCCAGCAGTGTGCCCTTGTGGCCAGGAAGGCCAATGGCATCCTGGGGTGTATTAGAAGGGGAGTGGTTAGTAGGTCAAGAGAGGTTCTCCTTCCCCTCTACTCTGCCCTGGTGAGACCCCATCTGGAATATTGTGTCCAGTTCTGGGCCCCTCAGTTCAAGAAAGACAGGGAACTGCTGGAGAGAGTCCAGCACGGGGCAACTAGGATGATTAAGGGAGTGGAGCATCTCCCTCATGAGAAAAGACTGAGGGAGCTGGGACTCTTTAGTTTGGAGAAGAGGAGGCTGAGGGGTGACCTCATTAATGTTTACAAATATATCAAGGGTGAGCGTCACGAGGATGGAGCCAGGCTCTTCTCGGTGACAACCACTGATAGGACAAGGGGTAATGGGCTGAAACTGGAACAGAAGAGGTTTCGCTTAAACTCGAGAAGAAACTTCTTCTCAGTGAGGGTGACGGAGCCCTGGAACAGGCTGCCCAGAGAGGTTGTGGAGTCTCCTTCTCTGGAGACATTCAAGACCTGCCTGGACACATTCCTGTGTAGCATAGTCTAGGCGTCCCTGCTCTGGCAGGGGGACTGGACTTGATGATCTTTCAAGGTCCCTTCCAACCCCTGACATTCTGTAATTCTGTGAAAAGGTAAAAAGTATACACATAACATGGTACTTCACTGGTTACATTATGTCTAATTTGATTTTCTAACATTTGTGAGCCAGGGTTCATGTTTATGGGCCTTGTGGGGCACCAATCATGATGCTGGCAATTGCCCAATAAGAAATAAAACTGGGAGAGGAGAGGGGTCACTGCAGAGAAGAAGCCATTCTGGAGTATTCTGAGTATGTACCTTGCTATTTAATGATGGTTACTACGAAAAAAATATAATTTCTTTTACCATTACACACATTCACCATTCTTACTGCAGTTACACAGGCAAGAATAATCACAAAAGACAAAAAAAAAAGCATTTTAAACCACCCCCCAAAAATTTAAAGGAATTCAGCAAACACAATCCAAATGAGTTTATAAGGAGTCTCAAAAAAAATAAAAAGGTGACAAGACTTTGATGAACAAAAATTAGCTGATCACATTAGAATGGATGTCCTACCTAGGAGAGATTATTAGAAGGTCAGTGGGGGAATTAGGTCAATTAAGTATTACAGGTAGGTAAAGCAGATTTAGGTCAGGGTAGTAATATGGTTAAGAAAAAATGTCCAAACAGCCATGGACTAACTCACATCACGCAAGGGCAAGAAACTTGAAGTTTATGTGGTAGGAAAGGTTAAGTATTAAATGCTAAACAAAACTGTTCCACTACCTGTATTCTACCAGAAAAAAAAAACAAACAAACAAGCAAACAGAACCTTATTCCAAGTCGTGAGTGGCTGAAAGTATACAAATGTAAGTGCAGTTTGTTAATTCGTTAATGAGCGAACTAATACACACAAATAGTTTGGCATCATTTATAGAAGAGTTGTTGAACAAGTTGCTGGACACCGTTGTAATCTCTCTCAATTTGTCTCTCGACACTGATGCACTGATGTACATTCAGGGGTGGTAAGGTGGCAGAAGGGCAGGTGAATGCAGAGACATAAGGCGACAGGCCAAGCTTACAATGACCAGTGAAATTCTTTGTAAGAAAAATGGTTACACAAAAAAATCTCCACAAACCATACTTCCTGGAAAGACCATAAGGAAGATATTTTTTTAAAAATATAAATATGGAGTTATGATAACTGAGAGTTACATAATCAGTAAGGCTTGAAGAAAAGAACAATTTCCACAATGCTTGTTCCTATATTCATCAGCTTGTGAAAGAAACTACAGGCACACTCATAGAAGAATGGTTACTGTTAAGCTATCCAAGCTTCTATGGATTTCTATTATGTTTATATTATTTTCAAATCCTGTAATACCGTATCACCATAGAAGTCAATTTAAACTCCCTCACTGTTTTGACAAAGCCGAAGTCAGTGCTTCATACTGAAAACAGACTTACAAAATGGACTTAAAAAGGGCACAGAGTTAGACTTTTCTCCACATGAAGGCAGTGTGGAGACACTTCATACTGTTTTAGTTTTATGACTGATTTTTCAGTGTAGTTTCTGGGTTTTTTGTTTGTTTATTTGGTTTTTTTAAAAAAAGCTGTGAGTACTAAACATTTGACCAAAAGTTGCCTGTGGCATTGTGATTTTTTTTGGTCAGATGATACTGCTTAAGGAATTATACACATGCTATGTTTGGGCAACACTAAAAAAAGCTCTAAGGAATATTTTTTTAAACGCTGAAATAGTTATTCAGCCAATTGATAAACTCCTTCACATGACGGAAAACATTATAAGCATATAATGCAAAATATCTTCCACTAGATAAAAAAATCTGTCAAGATTGTATTTCACAATGGAAAAGACATTTATGCATGGATTGTATGACAATTACTGCAAGAAATTACATATTGTTTTCAACACAGGAAGTCAAAAGGCTAATAAGGTGCAAACAGCACAAAAAAACCACCACCAAACTCTAAGTTGCAAAGTTGAGGATAAAGTGGTGGCATGCAGAAAGAGCTTGTGAGATTTAGGGACAAGGTTCCACCGTGATCACATTGACCATGGCAACAACGATGAGGCCCGGAGACAGATAACTGCATATACGATGTGGAATGAAACAGATATCTACGGGAAGATGTACAAAGTGACATTTCAAGGCAAAAGACATAGTGGTAATACAACTACCTGTAGAACATAAGGGAAACAAAAAGTATAAAGTAAAAGCTAGAACAGTGGAATGAAAAAAAAAAATTATCTTTTTTTATACCTCTAGGAAATAAAACTAAGAAAGAAGCAGTTACAGAAGTCTGAAGGAGATGGGACCTGAAACATTGTAAGTAAACCCTTTTTGTGAAAGGTCAAAAAGAATATTTATTCCTCAGATCTTGACTTCTTAAAGAACTGAGGACATGGGAGCTGTAGTTACTCTTTATAGTCCTTAAACAGTAATTATAGATTTTCTATGTGAAATACCATTTGTGTAGCACTGAATATCACTTTCAAATTCTAAAAAAAGATGTCACATGTACTATAGAGGTGTAAAAGTAGATATCCATCTAAAAGCCAAACACAAACAGCTTAAGTATAGTTTCTAACATGGAGCAACTGAACCATATCTTTGACAAACATATTACAAGAACAAAGAAACCAGAAGATAACGAAAAATAGAGCAGTAAAAAAGACTGCTCCCTAGACCTATAAGACCTAGTACTAACTCTTGCAAATAAGAAAAAGTATGATGAATTAAGAGATATTTAGCTACTACAACGAGATCACAACATGGATGGAAAAGAAGAAAATATCTCAGGATTACTGTGAACAAATAATAGAGGGAAAGCATAAGTGACATCCAAACTTATAAGACATCACTAAAACAATAGTAGAATATATTCTTAAGTTTTCAAAGCTACATTTCAGCAGCAATGCATTTAGAAGTCAAAATAGGGATGAAAGTTTTGAGGTGTCCTTTACTTTGATTCCACGTATTTTACAAGCCAGTGACAAGACAAAACAAATAAAAACTATAAAATAGTTAGTTCTCAAAAGGTAACAAATGGCTATCATGTAAGCACACAACTTTTCACCAGTAGCTAGTTTAACAGCATTGTGTGCCAACAATTACAGTCCTCTATGCTGAAGACTTCTCCAGCCTGTTAAGAGCCCTATCGCACAAAACTGCTATTAGTTACCAATTAAGATACAGTTAGTGGAAGTTAAGAAGAATTATATTGTTAACTTTAAACAATATTAGCCAAACATTATTTATTTCAGCTTTACCAAAGTAAATAAACTCTGAAATTTTATACATATGAATTGTCTTCCCAGTTTTTAAATAATATAAATTTTCACCATCAAATTATAAAAAAATATATAGGGACAATAGATTAAGTATAGACTAAGTGTTAGATTACATTTTATAAAACAAACAGGGGTTTTTGACTTTCTGCACTCTAGTCAAAAGAATTAACACAAATACCTTTACAGTATGGACCACCAATAGCAAACCTATAAAGGTGCAACAGGTACAAAGCAGGAAATGCAAGTAATCTTCATTATCAATCAGGAAATGCAAGCAATGAATGTAGCCATTCAACTCTGAATCGTCAAGTAGATTTAAAAAAACTTTTCTGTGCCACTTATATCAAAAAAAATTGTCATGAGTTTGTCAATGGTTGCTTCTTCATGCTTGCATACAAAAATATAGTTGCCATTTTAAGGAAATAGAAGATGCAAAAACCTTCAGAAAGCATTAAGGGTACCAGAATACTTTACAAATAGCCACAGAAGACCCATCTGAGGTCCAGCAAAACTATTCCTCCATTTTGATATTTGAGGCACTTGGATTTAAAACCAGATTTCCCATGCACTGCCCAGTTTTAAACGTCTGATGCTAGGTGGGTTTGGTTTTCCTTCCACAGGAATCTCTATGTTTTGTAGCACTGGTGAGTTCAAAGCATTGCTTCTATTGATCTCAACTGCAATGACAAATGCTCAGCAATTGTGAAAGTTTTGGCTTCCACATCTGTTCACAGGCTTTAAATATGAAAGGTCTACCTCATGGAGTAGAAACCAACTTGTCCACTGTCACGTAAGAATTTTATGGAAAGGAAGATAAAAAAGAAAGTGTTCTGCAAAGCTAATTTTATTCATTCTGAAGCACTGATGGATTTCTGGAGTGTTATCCTTACAGCGCATTACATGACAGAGGAATCAAGTCCAAAGTCATCTCTCAAAAACACAAGGGACCATAATTAAGTTCCAGGAGCAACAACAATATGGGCAGTTTACATGTCTAAATTCTAAACTGCATGTGAGGTACAATCTGTATATTATCTTGACCTTTTCTTGCTGTGTTGTAATTTAAAAAAAAAAAAAAAAAGTAAAAATCAGACATACTTCCACAGAGAAGTCAGGACCAATTTGATTAGCAAGGCAAGAATCCCGTAATCAAAGTACGTGGCTTGATTCTCTGGCAGCACCTGGACACCTTCCCTTAGGATCAGCCATCATGTGGCACGAAACACTGAAAGTTTCTCCGAGATACAGTGAAGAGGATCAGAAACCTCTGGCCCCTCTCCAAACTCTTGCAGACAGCCTGCTGCAGAAGGGAGACACTTCAAGCTCCACCTACATCCAGCTACACTCATCTTTCCTGCCAGCTTCCTCAACTCAGTGAAGTCTCTTCCATCTTCATGGAATCACAGGATGGTTTGCGTTGGAAGGGAGCTTGAAGATCACCCAGTTGCACCCCTGTGTCCGGGGCAGGGACCCCTCCCAGCAGCCCAGGTTGCTCCAAGCCCCGTCCAACCTGGCCTTGGGCACTGCCAGGGAGGGGCTGCCACAGCTGCTCTGGGCAACCTCTGCCAGGGTCTCACCTCCCTCACAGGGAAGAGTTTCTTCTTCCTAAATCTCCCCTCTTTCAGTCTGCAACCATTACCCCTTGTCCTACCACCAGACTCCCTGGTGAGGAGTCCCTTCCCATCTCTCCTGCAGCCCCTTCAGGCACGGGGAGGCTGCTCTGAGGTCTTCCCTGTGGGAGCCTTCTCTTCTCCAGGCTGAACAGCCCCAGCTCTCCCTGCCTGTCCCCACAGGGGAGGTGTCCCAGCCCCCTGAGCATCTTCGTGACCTCCTCTGGACCTGCTCCAACAGCTCCTTGTCCTCCTGCTGAGGGCCGCAGAGTTGGACACAGCACGCCAGCTGCAGTCTCACCAGAGCCGAGGGGTGTAAT
This sequence comes from Trogon surrucura, assembly GCA_020746105.1. NCBI lineage: Eukaryota > Metazoa > Chordata > Aves > Trogoniformes > Trogonidae > Trogon > Trogon surrucura. Next base: position 6,468,168 of record CM036658.1, read on the forward strand.
CCCCTCCCTCGACCTGCTGGCCCGGCGTGTCTCCAGCTCACACACCTCCATTGGACCTCTTTTAACTGCTTTTAACAGACTCTTTTAACTACTGAGCGACAGAAACGCCGAGTACCACACGCCCCGACGCGCTGCCGCTGCCTTTCCCCCCTCTACGTCCCCGCCGACCGAGTCCTCTGGGCCTGAGGGAAGAACCTCCCCCTTCCCGCCCGCCGCCCAGCTCCGGCGGGGCCGCCTCAGAGAACCGCCGGCCCCTCCCTCCCTCCTTCCCGCCCTTCCTCCTTCCTTCCCTCCCTCAGCCCCCGCCGGTCCCGGAGCTTCGGAACTGCGCAGCGCCGCGGCCCTTCCCTTCCCCGCGCCTCGCAGGAGAGGAGGCGGCCGCAGGGAACCGCGGCACGGACGGCAGCGGCCACCCCCCCCCCCAACCCCCGCCACAACCTCGTCGCGGCTCTGCGGCGGCACGGTGAGGGCTGGGGAAGGGCAGCCCCGCCGCGGCGGGGAGGGAGGAAAGGAGGGGGGTCGCTTACCCGTCCCGGCTCCTCTCCGACAGCCCCCAGCGACGGCGGAGCGTCAGTGACAACGGCCCGGAACGGCCGCGCCGACACATCCGGAGGCGGGGCGGGGGGAGAGGCGGGAACGCGACCGGGGAAGACAGCGCCAGGCGCGGCTCCCACCGCTCCGCGCTCCGGGGAGCCGGGGGGAAGAAGCCACCGGCCCGCACCGCTCCCCGCGGCCCGGCCGCACGTGAGCCCGGGCGGGATCCCCGTAGCCTCCGTCCCCCCTTCTGGCGCGGTTCGCTCCCCGCGGCCCGGGCCCGCCCGCGGGAACTCCCCGGAGGCGGATTTTCCCTCACGGGGGGCCCGGTGTTGGCCTCGTCGCAGGCCTCGATTCGGGGATCTCCGCCCTTCCCCGGTGTCCCGAGGGGTGAGGGGCTTCAAACTCTTCTTAGCTGCCTTTCCAGCCCGGGTGATGTTGGTTCCCCGCGGTGATTTTTCCCCTGACTTCTCGGAAAACAAGTAGGAAGTGCTGGTAACACCAGGCAAGTGAGGCTTCGTGGTATTTTTGCACCCTAATGTTTCCTTTTTCCTCTTGGTTCTCTGGGGTTTGGGTGGTTTTTTGATTTCTCTTTTTATTCTCTTTCAACAGATGGCAAACGTCGGCCAGAAACGGGTAATCCAATTAACTGGATTTAAAAAGCAAGAGAAAGAGGCGCTGCTCAAACGGCTGCTCGGACTGGACTGTGTTATTTTAGATAGTAAGGTATTGTTCACTAAAGCACCTGGCGGTTAGAGTGTAAAGAAAAAAAATGTGAGCCTTAAAAGAAAGGACTCTACGATTCTGTACAAATACCCAAGGAAGTTAAACTGTTTCCAGTGATACAAGTGTGTTGTGTTTTTTTTTTTTGTTCTGTTAGAAATACAGAAATTGTACACACCTTATAGCAAAAAAGCTGTGCAAGAGTGAAAAATTCTTAGCTGCATGTGCTGCAGGTGAGTAAAAAAATCTGTAAAATTTCACGAGATCATAACATAAAACTGGAAAGGACCCTTAAGAGGTCTCTAGTTACTCATTTTGATTTCATGAATGAGTTGTCCTACAGACTCCCTCTTCTTGTTCCATTAACCTTGATTTTTTAACGTAGTAATATGTCCAGGTTCCGATTTACTTCTTTTTGGTTTGGATTTTTCCTAAATGACGTTCCTGCTATCTTCCTTCGTTCGATCTGCATCTGTTTCCAAACCGAAAGCTTCGGTAGGTATTAGATCATGAAGTTGTACTCAAATGATAGGGATCTTGTCAAAATGTAGCACTTGAAAAGTGGACAGAGAGAGAGCATGGCGTAACCAGCATGGACGAATTCACATGCAATATTCACTGTCTGTAACTTCCTCTCTATGCAGAAAGAGAAAATCCCAGTCCTTTGCCATTCTGATACAAGCCTCTGGCCTTTCCTCTTATTCTTTTATGTAAGGCCTGATGCTGAAATCCCGTACATAAGCTTTTGATAAGAGAATTCTGTATTTAAAGATTTCTGTCTTTTTTTAATAGGCAGATTGGGCAGAAGAATTTTATGATGAGTTTAAAAAATCTGGTGGAGTTATGAGATTTCACAATATCAATTTATTTCCTGGTTAAATGTGATCTTTATTTTCGCTGTATCATATTACACTAAAGTGTTAACACAATTTTTAGGATGGGCAATGTTAAATTTAAGAGATAACAGCAATAATTAAATGTAGATTTGCATTTAAAGACAGATGTATTTTTTTTTTCATCTTTGTACCTTGCATACCGTATTAGTTGGTATTTTCAGTCCTGTATCTGCTAGAATGATATATACAAACAGATGATTCCGTGTACTAGTGTAAAATCTTGATGACATTCTACTCAAAAAAAAAAAAAAAAAGACAGAGATTTCCATGAGGGAAACGATGCATATGGATTTATGGCATAGCACTTTATTTAATTGAATTAATGTTCTCTTACTTTTTGGTAGTTAAAACCTCTGGAGACGTTTTCTTGAAGTGGGTGGAAACGATGTATGTAGTATCCACATGGCCATGCAAGATCCTGTCATGTTTGTATACTTCCAAATCTTCCCCAATACCATCTAGCACATTTTAATCACAGAAGAGGTTCTATTTTTGCATAATCATTGCTGTTACCCGTGATGAAAGAGAGACCCTGTTCATTCCTACTGCGATTTTGCCCAAGCCAGTGTAAAAGATCGTGTTTAAACTGCTTTAGAACTCGTTGGAGGATACCAGTCTTCACGGACTTCTAGCTGACAGAAGTGTTGAGCTGGAAACTTGGAAGTGAAAGTGATTTTAGCATACAGGTTGTGCACAGCATACCTTTTCCAGTCGTAAGTCTACTGGTACCTGTGCTAGGTTATGTAGAGGTACCATCTGTGCTCCTGCACTGAGACGTTTTGCCAGTCAACCCTGCTGTTCTGTGAAACCAATTAGATTCACACAAATCGAGTCAATTTCTGTTACAGTGTCTTCTGTAGGTAGTGTTTCAATACAGGAGCAGGGTACTAACCACGGCTCTTGACCTGAACCTGTAAGAAGAGAGAGACAGGAAAAAAAGGGGAAGATCATTACATACAGTATCAAAAGCATACATGCAGAAGATGAAAGAGGAGAGGCGGAGAAGGTGGAGCCAACGGATGAGAGAAAAGGATGTGAAAAGAATAAAGGGGGAAGACAAAAGTCTAAAACCGTATCCCCCTAATGTTGGTACTCACTACACTCACAGTGCAAGTAGTATTAAGAATATATAAAAGAAGCAGCATACATGCTAAAACCTTCATTCCTCTTTTTAATCATCAGTGGCAAAATATTTCTTCGATTTGCTGCGTTTTAGCACATTTTTAGAAGTAAAAAGGGGGTGGTAGAAAGAAAGGGTTAAGCAAGGTTCTGTGAAAGTCGCAAGGACAAAATCTAGGCATCATTTGCAGATTTTTGAGGAGATAGACAAGTATGTTGTCTGGGAAGGGCAAAAAGGTACTTCATCATTAAAAGAAAAAAACGATCATTTTCAGTGGTATTGTGAGATCTGTGGTTCTGAAGTGATGAGGAGAACTCTTGTGGTAGGAAGAAGTTTTTAAAATGGTACTTAAAATTCCAGCTTTTGTTTGCACAAGAAAGGTTGAAGTTAATTTTATATTAGATCTTCAGTTGATTGCTGTTTGTCTGCACAAAAAAATCTTTTGTAGTTGACAGTTCATTTGCTTTTTAGGAAAGTGGATACTAACTAAGGAGTACATAATTAATAGTGCCGAAAGTGGCAGATGGCTCGATGAAACAACGTACGAATGGGGATATGAAATTGAAAAAGACACCCATTATTCACCTCAACTGCAATCTGCACCTAAAAGATGGCGTGAAGAACTGACACGCTCTAGTGCTCCGGGGGCCTTCCACAGATGGAAAGTTGTCCTCTCTGTTAAGGAAGGTGACAAACGAATGGCGTCTTTTAGAAGGTAGGAGGATATGTCTTAAAGCTTAAATAATGAACCATGGCACACTTGTATGGTTGAACACGTTTTTTGTTCTTCCATCCCAGTTAACAACCATAACAACCTCCACATCTTCAAAATCTAAATTGCTTTCATTAATAAACTTCCATACTTTTCATAATAAAATTACTTTCAATCCTCAGCCTTGCTACTTTTCCTGCTTTCTTTTGGTGTAATGTCAAAAATAGCATGCATTCACAAATGTTTGCATCTTAAGTAAACTGTTTATGGAATACTTTCTTCAGGACGCAAGATACATAGGCTTATGCTTTCTGTCAGTAATCATTTATTTTGTGTGGATGTTACATTAAAATAGTATCTGGAACAGGATACATATTTCACTTGGGGTGTGACCTAATCCAGCTGCAAACTGTCTTGCGGATCTGGGCCACGCTGTGACTGTCCTGATGGCATTTTTGTGTCAGCTTCTTGTAGTTCTCAAGACCTAGTCAGTACTAACATGTTTCTGATACAATGTAAATACAGGTAGTTAAGGGAGAGCACAAAAGTATCAGGGAAAAGCAGAGAGAAGGAAAACAATTGAAGTGCACTAGTTCTGGGACTATCTTTTTTTCTCCCCCATACTCTCCTTACACATTTGGATTTTGTGGTATAAATACTGTGCTGAATCACAAACCGAGTGTATTAAGTATTATGTTTGCTTCTGGTACAGTAAAAGCAAACCTCCTCTGACACTGTTTTAGAGCTTTACATTTATTAGAGGAGCAGATAATGTGCTACCTTCCTCCTGTTGAAATCCCAGTTAGTTCAGAGCACTTGAGTCTGGGCATGTCACAGAGGCAGAGGCAAGAAGGGAAGTGCAGTTTGTCTCGTAGATGAGGACACAGGGCTGCACACTGTGTGGCAGAATGCCCGTCTGCAGTTCATAAAGACAAAGGTGCAGCTGAAGCAGCCACCTTCTGATTTTGCAAGCTAAAGACCTTTTAAGTATAGTATTTTCTTGGCTGAGTGGAAGAGTTTACTACGTGCTGTCTTGCAGAAAGATGCACTCATCCTGCTACACTTGTGCAAAATGCCATTTCCTTTTCCATAAAAACTGCTCATGCAGATCTTCGTGATAACACTGTGGAAGTAATAGCTTGCACAACTCTCTGTTCACAGTAGAAATAACCCTTAAGTGGTTATTTCTAAATCAGCAAGACAGGTCAACAGACAGTTTTGTGGAAGGAAGCTTTTCCTTCAGACTTTTTCCCATACACCAACATGAAGTTCCTTTTAGTTAGTCAGAAAACAGTGAAAGGTAGCTCTTTTTTGCCCCCAGTGAGTGCTGTTTTCAGTCATAATGGCCACTGTAGCTTTGAGAAAAGGCTGATTTTTCTCTAATACTTACAACCCTGTGCCTTTTTTCTGCCTTTCTATGCTTTTCCTGCCTTTGCTGCCTAGCTGTTGGATGGGTAAGTGTGTGAGACCAGCATAATTTTCTTTTTACATAGCTGGATTATGAAAAATGGACAGATATCCAGCATGTCAAGAGACCTTATTTCTTCCACTATTTTTTTGTCTGGCATCTTTTTTTGAAAGATACAAATAGTTGCAGCAGTACAACTCCAGCGATTGCCTTTGGGGAAACTCTTACTGTAATAGTGTCCCAAAGACAAATCTGTTTTCTCTGTCTGATAGTGGACGAAATATCAAAATGAGGTAAAAAGGTGTATTTGCATTATGAAAATACCATGTTACAGTTCAGAAAACCAGTGCACCATTTTTGGTAAGGCACCTAATCTACTGCAAAACTTAATTGATAAGACCATCATCATTGTGGAGAACATAATACAATAAATTATAGCTCCCGTCACCAAATTGTATCTTTGAAAAAGTGCACAGGTGAAGCTATCAGATATGTAGGAGGAGTACACTGATTTTAATTAATAGTGTTAAATTGTGGGGAGAAGTATGTCTAGTTAAGTGGGTTCTCTATTTTTCTGAAGGCTGTTAAGCACCCTTTTATCCTCCTAATTCAGGTTGAACAGTGCCATACATCTAGAACCCTTACTCTCTCGCACTTGCATGCTTGTAGTTTGTGAAAGGTAATGTGGCTTTAGGCAGTACTAATATAACACGTCTTTCCAAATATGTTTATTTAGAGTTCTCCAAGCTGGAAAGGCAACCATATGCTCACCTCAAAATGCAGAGTGTGATGTAACCCATATATTCATCAATAATCATATTTTTCCTGTGCAAAACAAAAAATGTCTTTCTGAAGCTCGATACTACCCATTACAGTATCTAGGAGATTACCTTCTTGAGGTAAGTAAATTAAAAAACATATGTAAAAGGGTTTTCGTAGCTCAGAATTCATGCATGGTTTACTGATTAGTGTAGATAATGCGGCATTAATAGTAAAGAGGATTATGATTAGTTTTTGTCATTTGACTAAAGGTAACACAACTTTCTGATTCTGCGACAAGAATCATAGAATGGTTTGGGTTGGAAGGGACCTTTAAAGGTCATCCAGGCCCACCCCCCTGCAGTGAGCAGGGACATCTTTAACTGCATCGGGTTGCTCAGAGCCCCATCCAGCCTGACCTTGAACGTCTCCAGGGATGGGGCCTCCACCCCCTCTCTGGGCAACCTGTGCCAGGGTCTCACAACCCTCATCACAAAGAACTTTTTCCTGATACGTAATTTAAATCTCCTCTCTTTCAGTCTGCAACCATTACCCCCTGCCCTACCGCCACCCTCCCTGATGAGGAGTCCCTCCCCATCTCTCCTGCAGCCCGTTCAGGCACGAGGAGGCTGCTCTGAGGTCTCCCCTTTGGGAGCCTTCTCTTCTCCAGCCTGAACAGCCGCAACTCTCCCAGCCTGTCTTTGTCAGAGAGGTGCTCCAGCCTCCGATCATCTTTGTGGCTTGTGAACGTACACAAATGCCTGAAGGGAGAGTGCAGAAGACAGCCAGGTTGATGTCTGTGGTGCCTCTTCACAGGACAAGAGGCAGTGGCCATGAGCTGAAGCACAGGAGAAGTTTCTGTCTGAAAGTCAGGAGACACTTGGCTTTTTTTACTGTGAGCGTGATGGAGCAGTGGAGCAAGTTGCCCAGAGAGACTGGAGTCTCCATCCTTGGCAACATTTAGAAGCTGCCTGGGCAACTCAGCTTTAGGTGGCCCTCCTTGGGCAGGGAGTTTGTACCTCATGATCTTCAGAGATCCTTTTCAACTTAAACCGTTATGTAGTTCTGTAATTGTCTTTCCAAAAGCAATGTTTTGTTTTAGGCCAGAGGAAGTAACACCAAGTAAGCATACATTATTTCTTCCTCCTCTTCATGTCCTTCCTTAGCTCTTGCTTTGTGCTACTATTACTGGAAAAATTAATTAGACTTCAGGAAAATTAATTAGACTTCCAGTGTATGTGACTATCAGCTAAAGTTATTCAGAAAACTGACAGAAAAATTTATATAAAAAAATAAGTCTTTAATTTGATAAGGATTTCAAATGTGTGAATGTATCTGTCTACCTAAGTATATGAATATATATATGTATTTTACTGGATTTGGCAGTATTTTAATGATATCTTCATGCTTCAAAATCAATGTAATAACTTTTTTCAACTGACCTCAATTATTCTACCTTTTTTTTTTTTCATAATCTTATATAGGTAGACTATGCTAAAATAAACTGTAGTTTGGTTTATTAATATTTGGATTCTTAAAATAAGTTTACTGGTTGTCCTTAATGGGTGGGAAGAACTGGTAGTGACAGTGTGGAATTTGTAAGGGAATGGTATACTTGGCAGAGAAAATTCACTTAGACTATTTCTCTGCTAGTAATCTATACACACCTATAGTCCCTTTTCAGTCAATGCACTGAGCTTGATGCTCCAAGTATTAGAATTTCCTAAAGTAGTTGTATAAACTGCTATCCAAGTGTCCCTTTAACTGTTATTGTAGAAAGATCGTTCTGTACTTGTAGACAAAATAAAATAAAATTAATTTAAACTAAAGCGTTCTGTAAGCAACCAGGAACTCTGGGAATAGCCAAAAGGTGTTGGCAAGAATGTCTCATGGCAATAGTTTATATACCGTAATGCTTCTCCGTGTCAGGAGAATTGCAGAGCTCTCATCCATGCAATCAGAAAGGACCGAATTGCATTTCAGAAAATGTTAATGACTCCATACAACTCAAATCACTTGATGCTCACACGTGCAAAGACTAGATTCAACTTTGTCATTTCCTATGGCACAAAATCTGTCAACATTCATGACAAAACCTCTTCTACTAGTCAAAAGTGTTAAATTCTTGAGAACGCAAGGTCTATATTTCTTGCTTGGCTGGTAGAAGAGAATTCATTCTCCGGGGTCCTTGTAATAGCTTTCTTCTGTTGACTGAACTAGAACAGGAGACTGTACATCATCAGATCCACTAATGTACAAGCACCTCGGTGGACCTTATTTGAAGAGTGATAGCACAAGAGAAGTCATCGTTCCAGAGAGACAGAATTTTTAGTTGGAGTGGCTCAGCCAGGTGAAGCATCCAGTGAAGTATCCAATGGTTGAGGTTTACCAATCATCTCCCAAATTGGATTAGGAGTTAAATTTACAGTGATGCAAAAGAAAAGCAGCTTGTTTCTCTTTTATCTTTCCATCTAAACTATGAGACAACATGTCACTGTTCAGTGAATTGTGTTGTAAGTGTGGAATTCACTAGAATTAAAATTTTTCTTTACTATTTCCCTTGAGAGAGACGTGCCTCATGATTCATGCTGTTTGCTTCCCAGATACACAATTCAGACCTTCTTAACTTTTTGACTTGGACTTACTAATAAGCCTCGGAAGATTCTTTTAGTCTGTTAGTTCCTAGACTGTGGGATGCTTTTAGTCAAGTGCTGATTGAAACTACCGCTTTTGAAAGCAAGTAGGAGCTGGAGCTGTGTTTGTTACTAGGAGTTATCATACTTCATTTGAAAATCCTTTGGATTCCTCAGTTCACAGCATATACTTTGCTTTTCCTGTTTTAAGGAGCAGTAAAGCTGTTACAAGAGGGTTGAGAGGCCTTAATCTTTACACCCTGAAAAAAACCACACACCAACATGGGATCTCAGTCTAGTGCTTACTCCCTTAATGAAACTTCTTCAGGGAAACTGTTCTCTATTACACCTTTCAGCTAAGATAGACATTTACATTTAATAGAGGAATGAGTGTCAAGTTTTTATGGCTACTTCACCTTTTATTGATCTCTATGAGAATAAAGTGTTTCTTGCTATGCACCCTGAATTCCTTCCAGGTGTGATAAAGAGTTTCCATCCTAACCAGTCCATTAACTTGCACGTATCTTTTTTCCTTAGATTTCATTAAAGTAACTCACCTCAGAGGCCAAGAGAGCATTAGCTTTCTATTTAAATGCATCTAAGGAACTCAGAAAACTGCCAAGACTCCTAGTCTCTTAAAAGGAAAAGAATAAAACATAGGCAATCAAATCACAGCACTTGTCCAAATGTATTAGGTTTTATCAAAGAATGTTATGGACGTGTTCTTTTCTCTCCCTCCCAGAAGTACTTGGCACATAATTCATTAGAACATTCCAGCTTTGTAAATTTGCAGGTCTGGTATTTGAGTGCTACTTTTAGCAAAAATAAATACCCTCCTTTCTCCGCTAAACACCCTCTTATATGTCCAGGTGCCAAATTCAACAAAACAGTATTATATTTTATATTTTTTTAGTGGAACTGCGCTAGTGTTCAGGTTATTCCTGCTGTCTTGTTTTTTTTAAACCGTCTTTGCCTCATCTTTTTACTTCAGTATCTGAACCTCATAACTATAGTGTTAAAATACTCTGTGGGATTGTTGTTAATGATTTGATCCTACAAGGCGTCAAAATTTATTGGTCGATGATATTAAACCACATACAGGATTTTAGGGAGCTAGTCTCACATTGAAGCAGAGATATAAAATGGTTTATTAGATACATGCTGGATTTCGTAAGATTTTGCCAAGATGGTACTATAAATTGTTTTAATATAAGTATTTTTGTAAGCATGCTGTAAACAATTTGGCAGAAAATGCCAAAGGAAGTAAAGACTAGTTAGTGCATTAGAGCTATCACTGGCTCATCAAAAGCTATTTAGAGTTCTTTTCAAGTCACCAAAAATACTTATCTCCCTTCCATAGTGTGCAACAAATTCAGTAGTTTGTTGAGAAATGTAATTATGTAGTTATGCCAAATACTTTGTTTGAATTACACATTTAAGGAAAAATCTGAAAACAGAACGAAGCATATGCAACATTTGAAACTTTATCTTGAAAACTTAAAAGTATAAACTGTTCGTGGTTTGTATCTTGTCATTGCATGCACTGCTGTGGTTTTTTCTACCTGCTGTTATTTTCCATGTTCCCCATACTTGACTCACCTGTCAGATTCAGGTGTTTAAATTAGAAGGCAAGCTAGCCCGAGCCTTCCACACCTGCTCCCAGCAGAAGTGGTGGCCAGGATTGTGAAGAGGGAGAACGCTTCACGTGTCTGCGTTCTTAACTCATCACACCGCAGGAGAAAGCTGGTTTTGTGGTTATGCCTTTATGTGCCTAAAACAAATATGGTGTTTTATTCTTAGTCTTTGTGTCTTTGACAAAAAGCGTACATCAAAACTCTTAGTGAAGTTTGTCATTCTTGCATCCTAAAATAGCTCCTAAATATTTTTTGTAGTTATCTTTTGCTAAAAAAAATTATCTTGTTGCTTTGCTGAGAGTTCTTTCAGAATGAGTTGGAAACCAGTTTGAGAAATACTTTCTCATTCCCCGTGCTGAAGAAATATCTGGAAAGGATAGGTGGACATAGGAGATAAATTACTAAAAATAAACCAAAACAACTTTTAAATTACTAGTTTAGTTCCGGCTTATAGGCAAGAACTGGAAAGATTTCATTGTAGTGATAGGTTTATGTCTGGCTGTGTTTTTGTCGGTGGGGGTGTGGGGGCCTATGAAGGTGACTCCTTGGGAGAAACTTTCAGAGCCTCCTCAAGCCACAGAAACTGGCCAGACCCACCCCTCATTAAGTCCAGGCCAATCAGTGTCCCCAGGAATGAATATAATCAAGAGGGGAAGGCTGCTGGGTGAGCTACCCTGTCTTTTGTGTTGAGGACTCTTGTTATTTTGTTAAGCACATGATGGTAAGTTAAGTGTATGTTTGTGTTCTCCCCAAGTCTGCTGTGTTTCTTCGCTTGTGACCGTAAGTGGTGAGTGAGACCCTCCCTGATCTCAGTCCTGGAGCGGTTTTGTTGAATTTTCTTCCTCTCCATCCCTAAAGGGACAGGCATGGGGGTGAGCGAACAGCTCCCAGTAGGGTGTGTTCAAACTATGAAATGGGCTTTGTAAAATGAATGCGTAGCTATAGTCAAATTGACGAAAAAGTGTCTTAAAAAATTCTGTGTTTTTAGCTAATTGTAAAGGTGTAGGCTTTGGATTTAGTTTTTGAAAAGTCCAGAGAGAGAATCCATTATGGAAACAGAGCTCTTGTTTCAGCCACAGGGGTTGGGTCAGAGTTAAAATCAGTTAGGACAAATAATTATGGGGAAACTTCCATTGATAATTCCTGTGCTATAGCTTCCTACAACATCAGTGGCTTGTTTACAAACCACCAGCTGTTTATCTATCACATAATGTTTAAGGACCCTTGAACAATTACATATGCACGTGTATGCACAGAAGTGTTTGCAGTAGAGCGTGTAGAAAGACTTAGCACATAAAAGCTGGTTTGGAACATTAGCTTTGAAACTTTTAAAAAATGGTGTTTTTTTTTCTCTGCACAGAATGAAATACATAATACTGAAGATATCCAAATGAACCATTTCCTGGCTGTACAAAAAATAATGTCTAATATGCAGCTTGCTGAAATGAAAAATGCTGTTATAAAACACATGTATTTTGCTACGGTAAGTGACAATCAGATAATGCTTTCCTAGCGTAAAATGTATATTATTCAATTTATCTTTCATTATAGTATTGAGGTAATAAAGAAGATATTTTAACATCTTTAGTAATAGTGCCTTCTAACCTACAGTGTTTGATAATCCCATATTTACTGCATATACCATTACCTAAAATATAATTTAGTAGTGGTAATTGGTAAGCATAGCTGTGTGGAAGACGCAGTAGACTGCTTGAAATCTTGATGTGTAATACATGGGATAAGTAGTAGCTAATATTGTTCAACAAAATGTCATTCGATTACAGTCTTTCTGCGACTTCCCTGTTATCTAGCTGAATTACACTAATACATTTTTAAAACTAACCGTATCCTAGAGCAAGTAAATTATTGATTCATATGAATGTTTTTTCTTACAAGTGAAAAATAGAGCTAAATGCACTCCTTTGTTTTAATGTTATCACACATCTAATCTTGATAAATATGCTACATGAGTAATTAAAAACATTATTTCATGTCTAGAAAAAAAAACAAGTTCTTTGAGTAAGCATATTTTATAACTGCAAAATCAGGTGCTCTACACATATTAATGTAAGTCCTCAATGTACACAATGTTTAAATACAAGATTAAGAAATAGAAGACTTGTGCTGCTTCAATTTATATGTTCAAATGCTACATCTTTTATCAGTGACGTTTTGTCAAACCTACACACACCCAACCTTTAAAAAAATAAACATTTTGTTGACTTTTTGTATATACTACATGCAACAAGTGAACTTACTATCAGATTATCTTTCCCTCAAATTATTTGTAGTTATGTGCAGGTGAAGTAATTGTAAAAACATCTATCCTGAAAGACTTTCTCAGTAACATGTATTAGTAAGATGATAACAGTAGGCTATAACAAAATAGAGCAATAATAGTAATAAATTTTTGCACCTACTGCCATATCTTTACATTATAGACGACGTGTAAGAGGAATCCAAAGTTTTGGGTTTTCCAGAATGAAACTGAAACCACTATTTTTTTCATATGGTTAAGTGGACCAAATCTGGTAAAACTGGCCTTCCATAGCATCCCCATAGAAAAGAAGCAGGAAAAATAGCAAGAAAATTTTCCTTTTAAGTCACTAATCTGCTATTTCATAATTTTGCTGTCCAATTACTAGAAAGGTAAGTATAAATAGATTGCTATGCTGAATGTTTTTCTTGAACTGTGTTTAACGAAAGTTGCCCTTTGGGATGTTTTGTGCGGTATTTGTTGTGTTTATTGGTATGCAGCATCCAGGCTGACTTTATCTGTTTTGCAGGCTCTTAAGCACAGGCTTGCACAGAAAAACCAGCTGAATGAATGTGGTCCAGAGGTAAGGATTCTCACAAAGAGGGCATGTTGCATATATGGAATTTTATTATGAAGTTAGGCAAACATACTTTCATAGTGAAATTAGCTATTGCGGAAACATTTTTAAAATAGTTATGCTATCCAAAGCTACTAAAAACTACTGAGAGTTATAGAGCATCACTGGAATATTATTGAATTTTGTTTGTTTTTCCAACGCTCTTGGTACTATTTCCTTTATTACAAAGAAATTCTTTTACCCTGCTGATTAAGAGAACATTACCTCTTATTGTTAGAAGAAAAGAAGCAAAAATGCCTTAATATGATTTAGAGCTTTTTAACTCGTTCACACCCTGTATGCAATAGCAATGAAGAGAAAGTATACACAACTTCTCACCTGTTTTTGCTGACAGGGATGGACTTTAGCTAAAAGTTTTCTCACTGTAGAAAGAAACAGTAGTGTGCTATCAAAATTTTCCATTTTCTGACTATAATACTAAAATCCTTAAATAATGGTGAATTGTTACCTCTTAGTACTTAAAAAGCATTATACTTAGTAGCTGTGATTTTACTGTACTTAATATGGTAACTTGTGTTATTTGGAAGTTAAAATGGGAAACACTTAAAAAATGTCTACCAGTTTACTGTATTTCTCCATAGCTGAAGATTTTGTATCTCCATGAGCCATACTACATAAATAGTGACTTGATATATAAATGAAGTCCCAGTATGACAAATGGGCTCTCAGGCTCTCAGGTTCACAAACTTTATTTTAAATCAGATTTCTTTCTATTGACACAATAAGGAAGGAGAAAAATATTTTTAAAACAGGAGCACTAAAATGCCTTTGTTATTGTCCAATGGTGCTGTTAATGAGCAAAATGCCACGTTCATTTCTTTTACTGAACAGAAGGAAGTCTTAGAGGTGCCGGAGCAGGCATGAGTTACAGCATGAGTTGTAAGACAAACTGGCAGGAGAGACAACCAGCCTGCTTGAACAGTTCGCCTGCAACTTTGGGGAAAAAAGAATTTACCACCTTTGGGCAGGCAACTCAAGAAGAGTACAGAGATCTAGTTAGGTCACGCAGAGACAATATCAGAAAGGCAAAAGCCCATGTACAGCTCGGTCTGGCCACTGTTGTGATAATAAAAAACATTTTTACAAATATATTAACAAGAGAAAGAGAGCCAAGGAGAATCTCCATCCTTTATTGGATGTGGGAGAGAACATTAACACCAAAGATGAAGAAAAGACAAAGGTGCTTAGTGCTTTTTGCCTCAGACTTTAATAATCCTCAGTTATCCTCAGAGTGTTCGTGCCCTGGAGCTACAGAATGTACTCACCGTAATCCAGGAGGAAGCAGTTAACAACCTGCTACAGCACCTGGACACTCATAAGTCCATGGGGCTGGACGGAATCCACCCAGGAGTTCTGAGGGAGCTGGCAGAGGAGCATGCCAAGCCCCTCTCCCTCATCTACCAGCAGTCCTGATTAACAGTGGAGGTCCCAGATGGCTGGAGGCTTGCCACTGTGATGCCCATCTACCAGAAGGGTCAGAAGGTGGATTCAGGAAATTACAGGCCTGTCAGCCTGACCTCGGTCCTGGAGAAGATTATGGAGCAGTTCACCTTGAGTGCGCTCACACAGCTGGTGCAGAACAGCCAGGGGATCAGGCTCAGCCATTAGGTGTTCATGAAAGGCAGGTCCTGCTTGACCAACCTGATCTCCTTCTATGATCAGGTGAGCCAACTAGTGGATGTGGGAAAGGCTGTGGAGGTTGTCCAACTGGACTTTGGTGAACCCTTTGACACCATCTCCCACAGCATTCTGCTAGAGCTCATGGCTTCGACAGGTGTCCTCTTTGCTGGGTTAAAAACTGGGTGGCCGAGCCCAGAGAGTGGTGGTCAATGGAGTTAAATCCAGGTGGTGGCTGGTTGCCAGGGGTGTCCCCCAGGGCTCAGTGTTGGGGCCAGTCCTGTTTAACATCTTTATCTATGGTCTGGGTGAGGGGGCTCAGTGCTGCCCCATTAAGTTTGCAGATGACACCCAACTGAGCAGGGTGTTGATGTGCTGGAGGGCAGGGAGGCTGCAGAGGGACCTGGCCAGGCTGGGTCCAGCGGCCGAGGCCGGCTGTGTGAGGTTCAAGGAGGCCGAGTGCCGGGTCCTGCCCTCGGGTCACACCAGCCCCCGGCAGCACTGCAGGCCTGGGGAGCAGCAGCTGGAGAGTGCCCGGTGGGAAAAGGCCTGGGGGGGCTGGTGGGCACCCGGCTGCAGATGAGCCAGCGGTGTGCCCGGGTGACCAAGAAGGCCAGCGGCGTCCTGGCCTGGGTCAGGAATCATGTCCCCAGCAGGACCAGGGGAAGGATTGTCCCCTGTGCTTGGCACTGGAGAGGCCACAGCTTGAGCACTGGGTTCAGTTTTGGGCCCCTTGTAACAAGACACCGAGGAGCTGGAGAGTGTCCAGAGAAGGGCAATGGGGCTGGGGCAGGGTCTGGAGACCAAGTGTGGGGAGGAGCGGCTGGGGGAGCTGGGGCTGTTCAGCTGGAGAAGAGGGGCCTGAGGGGAGACCTTCTCGCTCTCTGCAGCTCCCTCACAGGAGGGGGCAGCCGGAGGGGGTTGGGCTCCTCTCCCAGGTTACTAGCAGTAGGATGACAGGAAACCGCCTGAGGTTGCACCAGAGGAGCTTTAGGTTGGACGTTAGGAGAAATGTCTTTACCGGAAGAGTGAAGCCCTGGCAGAGGCTGCTCAGGGCAGTGGTGGAGTCACCACCCCTGGAGGTGTTCAAAAAACATGCAAATATGGCACCTGGGAACGTGGTTTAGTGGTGATGGTAGTGTTGGGTTGATCGTTGGACTAGATGATACTAGAGGTCTTTTCCAACCATAATGATCCTGTGATCTGTGATTTGCATGGAAATTTTTAGTTTATTGAATTTACAGGGGAAAAAACTTTGGCTTTCTTAACACAGATAAGCTGAAATTCTTATTCCATATACTTAATATCTTTTTGTTCGGAAAATTTAAGCTTATTTCTAATACTTTTCTTGTGCATGACCTGCTGCTGTCTTTTATTGCTTTATCCACTGTTAGCCTTTGCCTCTGATATCAAACTTTTATAGGTAGTATATTAATGTCTCTTGAAAACAGCTCCAATATACATTTCCAGTAATACTAGTGAAGTAAAATTAAACCTATGAACTCAGTTACTACAATTAAACTGCATACTGTATTCATTGAGCTTAGTTTGCATCTGCTAGGGAGGCTTATCTCAGATAAATGTTCTGGAATCTACTACTTTTCCTAAAAGATTTTTTTCCCTTTTGTCTTCTTAACTTCCACATTATGCTGTATAAAACAAAACTTATGTCTGTGGACCTTTATTTTTTGTTACTGATCAAAGTTTGAATGGTTGTACCAGCAAGAAACTTCACAAGAAGCTGCTAGCTCCTCATCAGACAGAATGCGAGCCGGTGCAGCTTTTGCAGCTTACTGAATATTAAGGACCTACAACAAGTGTCTCCTGATACTGGAGAAAGTTCATCACCTCAGTTTTCTATCACCCTTCCTTACCCCTTACAAATAAGCTAAAAGCTGGTTCTTCAGGTCTTCCTTATCTTGGGTGTAATGTGAAAGGTCTCACACTCTTCCAGAACAGCTTTGTTTCCATGTACTTTTTAAATAATGTGTTCATCTTGCTGCTTCTTCCGGTACCAGAATTTTCAAGAGATACAAGTTTCAATCGCAGTATGAAGAAAGGGTTGCTGGCATTATCACCAGATGAAGGGCAGTAGTAACATGCTCCTACATGCACAATATACTGAGTCATCTTCACATATCTTAAATCCAGGCAGCAGTTCTTTGGCTGTCATTAAACAGTTTATGATTGCTCTTTAGATGTGTTTTTTTTCATATAATTAACATTACAAAAGTATGAATGCAACCATTATTTCCAAAGGAAATAATGTGAAGATTTTAATAGTGCATATATGAGAAAGAAAAATAGAAATAAATGTGAGCTGCAAATGCTGGATGCACAAAGACCTGATTAAAAGAAAATTGTCATGATGAGCAGCTTTATTTATTAATGTCACAATGGCATAACTTAGGAATCTGAGAAATGAAACATTCACAGAGTAACTAAATATCTAATACTGAGGTAGAGCTCATTCACTGAAACTTTGCCTGTGATCAGTATCAGTTAAGGTAATACTTTCTTTAAGAAGTTTTTTCAGGTTTGACCTGAGCTCCTAATATTTTTAGTTCATTGCTGAAATGTTTTTGGGAAGTATCTCACTAATAGCAGTATACTCTAGAACTCAAAACCACAGTTGGGCGCAAAGTCTATGTTAATACAAAATTTAAACCAATTTTTATCATTATTATTTTTTATCATTAATCTGTGGAAATGAAACTTTTGAAAGGTGAGGTTACACACAAGGAAACTGCAGGGCAGGTACAGCAGTTTGTGAAAGCCATCAGATCCTTCTGGGTCCTCCAGAGTTAAGTGTTTTGCTGTCATGAGTGGCAGAGAATAAGAAGGAAGCCCTGTACTGTGAAGAAGATCTTCAGAGCTTTGAAATCTACTTGGATCAATGCCTGTACTATGTGTAGCATTTGCTATTTCTCAGACATGCTATATGGGAATAGAAGAACTAGGGAGGTAAAACAGTGAGATGCTTTATTCTTTCATAATGTGTGCTCATCTATGATGTATTTCTTGATTTTACATTTTTCTTTAATTTTTTTTTTAGCTGTTTAGTGATATTAATTCACTTACTGCTCCAGCCATATACTGTGGGATATACTGTGCACTTTTAGAAATATTTGTACTT
The DNA here is from genome assembly GCA_020746105.1 of Trogon surrucura. Taxonomy (NCBI): domain Eukaryota; kingdom Metazoa; phylum Chordata; class Aves; order Trogoniformes; family Trogonidae; genus Trogon; species Trogon surrucura. The sequence goes on from CM036658.1 coordinate 6,486,234, forward strand.
TTCCAGGAGAAATTACAGACAAGTTATTCAATGTGTGAATTGTAGTTGACTTTTTTAATAAGGGTAGATCTATTCAGATCTTCTTAGGTGAGAAGCGCATTCTGAAACCTACCATCTTTTCAATGAAAGCCCAGTTCACTAAGAGTGAAGGCCTTCTGAGATGACGGGAATAAGTAATACTTCTTATTTAATTAATAATCTTCTCCCCATTTTATTATTGACATTTTACTTAGATATCATCTGTTAGTTATTGTAATTTTATTTTTTTCATTAAGCTATTCTTTTACTTACAAAGCTGTCTCATTCCTAGGTTAAAAGTACTGACCTGTCCAGAGGCACATGGTGTATGTTTGAAGGATTAGTGGAAGAGTATCTGTTTCCTGATATAATCACAGAACTTGCTGCTGGTCAAAAGTACTCTATACCTCCTGTGAAACTTCTTCATTCTCTTCTAGAATATGTCCTGTTGGTAAGTGATGAGGACTAAATTATTATAAATATTAAAGCAAGGAAGTAGTATAATCTTTATTTGTGACATTATATTTAGTGTTTAATTTTAGTGATGTATTCACGCTTCACTTTGTGTTCATCAACTTGTTCATGTTAAAAAGGAAAAAATTCAATACTTAAGGATTCTTTAAAAATATCCTTTATTTACAAGCTGTATGAATGTAGTGCTCTGAATATTGTGTAAGAATTGGCCCAGAATTTTTCTTATTGCTTTTAGAAAGTATGACGTCTTTCTTTTTTTCTTTTTGACTATTAGCCCACAGAGCTCAGCTGAGAAGGTTTATTATAGGCAGTGCTGCATTCACATGAAATATCACAATAGAGAAAACATGTTACTTCGCTGATTGAATTTGGTCACTTGGGAATTCAAGGAGTAAAGAAAATATTTAAACTCTCAGTGGTCGTGGGTCTTTTGCCACTATGGAACCTGGAGGAGAAAAGGCTCCCAAAAGGGAGACCTTAGAGCAGCCTCCCCGTGCCTGAAGGGGCTGCAGGAGAGATGGGAAGGGACTCAATCAGGGGTGTAGGAATAGGACAAGGGGTAAGGGCTTCAAACTGAAAGAGGATGGATTTAGGTTAGATATGAAGAAGAGATATTGTATGATGAGAGTGGTGAGACCCTGGCAGAGGTTGCCCAGAGCAGCTGTGGCAGCCCCTCCCTGGCAGTGCCCAAGGTTGGGTTGGTCGGGGCTTGGAGCAACCTGGGCTGCTGGGAGGGGTCCCTGCTCAGGGCACGGGGGTGCAACTGGGTGGGCTTCAAGGTCCCTTCCAACCCAAACTATCCCATGTTTCTATGAGTGTTATTTTTTCATTTTATTACAGGGAAATGCTGATGCAACATTTTGTGCGAAACTTCATCATATTTTTTACCTTCTTCTCCGATGTGATCCTCCTTGGAAGTCCCCAGCTATGTTAAATTATTATTTGGATCTTCTTCAGTGTCCTATCTGTAAGAAGGGCACGTGGTCCTTGATAGAGATGCTTGTAAGGTAAGAAAGTTTAATGAGGTGCTGGATTCAATAGTTAGGTTACTCCCAGTTCAGGGGTGTGGAAGGAGGGTTGGAATTCTGTTGTACCAAAGTCACATTTTTACCAGAACGAGTTAAATGTATGTAAATATCCAGAATTGTAACTGAGATTTGGAACTTCCACTTTTTTCCTGTGTGTTAGCTCACAGGCAGAGTGGAGTGGTTTTGGAAAGTAAAAATAAGCACTTTCTTGACCTCCTTTTTTACAAAAACTATCTATTTTTATTTTTTAAGCTTTCCACATGTTATAATAATCTGTGTATTATTGCTATTCTGGTGTGTGTATATATATGTACACGCACACGTGTCTGTAGTTACAAAGCACATTCCAGTCTTATCGTACCAAATATGAATGTTCGTGTTGTGTTTTGAATTAAATCATAAACTTTGCTGTCTTGTTCAGGAAGTCTGACTATATCTGATAAATTTACAAGTGTGGGTCTCAGTGTATAGGAGGTCTTTGGGTAGCTAGTCTGCTTTAGCTTGAAAACTTTTTTTGTAGTTTTCATCAATAGAAATTAATTCTTGTGTTCATGTGGAAGAGAAGCTCTACCTCTTATTGTCATAAAATCTTAAGTAATAAATACTTTGATGGTGATTACAGAATATGAATACATATGATTGTAAGCATGTCTGTAATCTTGAAGGGCATTACTGCACTCAAATCATTGTAATTGGATGTTAAATAGTTTTTATTATAACGAAACATGTCATATGGAATGGAAAAAGCTTTTATTTTATAGTATTTACTGGCAGAACATAAGTACCCAGGAGTTGTATACCTGGTGGTTTCAGTACTCAAAATTTTAGCCAAAAAGGTGTTTGCGCTCCAGAATTATCTCCATCATGTTAGACAAGATCATTAGGCTTGATGAGAAACTGCAGACCTGTCAACAAGTGTGTGAACTGTTACCTGCACTAAGCCTTGTAGGGTATTATCTATCTAAAGTATTACAATTCTACCTTGCATTTAAAGATTTTTTTGAAAGTTCTGTTAACTTGAGTAACTATACAGTGTCTCAAATAGAGACAGAAAAAATAAATACAGTTCAATTATTTTCTTTACACTGAAATATAAAATCTTCCTGTGCACACAAAGCCCAAGTCACAAATATATTAATTTAGGGTTTTTTGGAAAATACGACTTGAAAGCTGGAAAGGTAGACTTTAAGTTGATGAATGTTGCTGGGGAGCAAGGTATTTACTTGTCAAAATTTTCAAAAGTCAAAGATGATATTTTTGCTGATAGATCAGACTATGATTTCTGCCATACAAATGGATTTTTTGTTGTTTATTTTTCAGGTCTTGCCTTTGTTACCCAAACGTTTGTCATGAAGTCCCTGTTTCAGAGAGAGGAGATGAACAGAGGATAGTTCACAAAAAATTATTGAAGTTTTTCTTTGATTTAGTAAAAGCTGAAGTCGAGTTTCTAACAAAAAGGTGGGTTTTATAGGACAATACTTTCTACTTTAATACTTTTTCAAAATTTCCCATGCATTTCTGTATCTACAGCAGGTTGTGTCCTGATTTTTATATGTTCCTCTTCAGATACTGTTCTACAGAGATGGCAGTTTAGCATTTTCTTTTATATATCTCAATTCTTAGTTTGTTTATTGTAATTTGTATAGGTTTTTTTACTAATCTAACTTTTCCCAGCCTGTTCTTTCAGTATGTTACGAGTTTCAGTAAGCATTTAATTTTTCTCATAGAGTTGTATTTTTAGCTTTGCAGTGCTTCAGTATTTGTTCTTTAAGGTAAACAAACAGCATTTTGACCTACTGATTACTTTTTTTTTAAATTCAGTTATACTTTTGGCCCTAGGGAGAGTTCTTTTCTTTTCTTAGTTTATGAAGTGTAAAAAAAACAATCTTGGGTTTGCTCTGCCTTATAGTAGAATGTGGTAGGTTCACCCAGGCTAGATGCCAGGTGCCCAGCAAAGCTGCTCCATCACTGCCCTCCTCAGATGGACCGAGAAGAGAAAATACAACAAAAGGCTCATGGCTGGAGATAAGGGCAGGGAGATCACTCAGCAGTTACTGTCACAGGCAAAACTGACTTGATTTGGGAAAATTAGTTTAGTTTTTTACTAATCAAATCAGAGTCATGAAAAATAAAAACAAGCCTAAAAACACCTTCCCCCCACCCTCACCTTCTTCTCAGGCTTAACTTCAGCTCCAGTTTTCTCCCTCCCAGCGGTGCAGGGGATCAGGGAATGGGGGCCATGGTCAGTTCCTCACACGCTGTCTCTGCCACTCCCTCCTCCTCAGAGGGAAGGCTCCTCACCCTCTTCTACTGCTCCAGCCTGGGCTCCCTCCCACAGGAGACCGTCCTCCCTGACCTTCTCCAACACAAGTCCTTCCCACGGGAGACAGTTCTTCCCGAACGGCTCCAGCGTGGGTCCTTTCCATGGGTGCGGTCCTTCAGGAGCAGACTGCTCCAGCGTGGGTCCCCAAATGGGGTCCCAAGTCCTGCCAGCCAACCTGCTCTGCCGTGGGCTCCTCTGTCCACAGGTCCTGCTGGGAACCTGCTCCAGCTCGGGCTTCCCAAGGCCTCACAGTCTCCTTCAGGCATCCACCTGCTCGAGCATGGAGTCTTCTGTGGGTTGCAGGTGGACATCAGCTCCAAAATACCTGTTCCGTCTTTGAGCTGTCTGGCATTGGCTCTGATACCGGAGAAGCTTCTGGCAGCTTCAGAGAATCACAGAATGTTCAGGGTTGGAAGGGACCTCAAAAGATCATCCAGTCCAACCCCTTGCTAGAGCAGGATCACCCAGAGTCATTTGCATTCGGTGGTGTCCAGGTGGGTTTTGAATGTCTCCAGAGAAGGAGACTTCTCAAAGAAGCCATCCCTGTAGTCCCCCTGCTACCAAAACCTGGCCACTCAGATCAGCCACATAAAGGCAGCTTTTACTTTATGCAATATTAGCACAATATTAGAATTCCTTCTGTCTGTAATAGTCATCATTATTGTACTTATTATTCGTCAGAAATTGTATTTTACCTTTCCATGCTTAAAAAATCGCCAAACCTGTGTGTGTTTTGACAGTTCTCTGTGATAGCTGTAGTAATCAAAATGGCATAAAGATTTAGGTTTTTTTCACTTTCTTTTTTTACAGTTTGGTTGAAGGGACCAATTCGCAGCATCAGCAAGCCCTGCCACAGACAGTTCTTCTGAAGACCCTTTGGCTGGAAAATGAAACCTCAGTGCTTTTTACCAAACACATAAATAATCTAGCAGATTGGGTTATACTTTCCCAGAGAGAATTGAACAGAAGAAATGATGTGAGTATGAATTTTATACTTTAAAATAATGAAGACTGACATTTTATATATATTTTTTTTTTAAAGGCGTTCCTTTGTTCATTCCTTTGTGAGGAATTATATGTAAGTATCACAGCTGCTTGTTATAGCTGCCTTTTGTTGGGAAGCATGCTGGTTTTTGCTCCACTAAAGGAAATGAATTGATCCATAAGATTCTCATATTGATCTGTAGAGAAGAAACGAGTCATGAGTAGCTTGTTGGCTACATTCAGATGTTCACATGCCCTTACCAGCAGGTATTACTGTAGTCATTAGGGATGCCAGCTTAACACGTCCTGTCAAACAATAAGGTGTAACGAAAGAGGTGATTATCTTATTTTACAGTGATTGTGTTCAGGAAATGTTGGAAGGAGAAAACTGACAAAACTATTAGTTTTTTGGGTTTTTTTCTGTTTTCTACAGATAGGCTTTTTTTTTTTTTTTAATTTAATAAATGCCCCAGTTTTCTTCCCAAGTCCTTTAGTTTCATTTGGTGTCTTCCCCAGGTCTTTTCATAAAAATGGAATTGAAGGCAACTTAATTGCTGTTCTGTGACCTGCTGACCAGCAGGACATTGACCTGAAAGATACTGAGTGTCCTCTATACCACCTCTTTCTTTTCAGAAGCCAGAGGCCTTGTAAAACATCTTTGACTTCTAGATTCTCACATAAAATACAAACTTACTGCTGTCTCTGCGTTCTCTTTCAAATTATTGTGAAAGCACAGAATAAATAGGTACTTTATTCACTTTTTAAATACAATAACAGAACAACAATAGGAAATCAAATATTCCAGAGAAAAAAAGCACTTTCAGTATAATACCTAGTAGTTCTTCATTATGTTAAGAAAGCAGAAAGATTAAATGTAATGAGAGCTTCACTCATCTTACCTAGCCAGACCTCCTACCTTTTTTGAGGGCTATCAAAGCAAGACATTCTGAAACAGTGCTGCCTTTTATCCTTGGTCAAGATATTAAAAAAGTGCCTAAAATTAGGCTCCTCTACCTATATTTATATTTAAACAACCTACCTTTTCAAAGCTACTGAGCACCAAGCAGGCTTGCATTCAGTTGGTGTCAGTGGCCGTTCTGTTTCTTTGGAAAATGAGACTGCTTTCATATGTTTCCTGGTGTTGAATCTACAGTCTAAGTGTAGGCACCATTTTCTTTTTTCTACTGTGCCTTCTTTTGACAAGTTCTAGCACCGCAAGCTGTACCTTTTTCATAAACCATTCTTTGCATAAGCAGAATAATCACTTGTGTCAGAAAGTGTACTACATATATGAAAAATAAACTTGAAAGAAAGAATAAAACATAACATAAAACATAGAAACCTACCTCTTGTTTAGATTCTGTTTTCTTTATATACGTATATATAAGAATTGTACTTTCAGCACAAAACTTGAATGCCTATTGCTTTCCCACTTTGATCTTATGCACCGTTATGTACAATATCCCTGTAGATATGAATTCTAGCCTTAAAAAGCAGCTTATTGCCTCATAATATCTGCGGTGTTTTATGTTCTTTCTTACAACCATATCCTTTGACTTCGTATCTATATATTGCATTGTCTTTCCCCTTTTGTTTTTTGGCAAAAATAAACACCGAAACAAAATACCATATTTTTACATCCAAAAATCTGCCATTTTCCCTTTCTGCATTTTCAATTTTGTTACCCTAAAACTTGATACACTGATTTTTCCTTATATTCGAGGCTTCATTTAAAATTTAATGAAAAAAAGTCATTTAAAAAGGCAAAGGAGCAGATCCTCCCCAGCTATCCAGGCAGAATGGCGCTTTCTTTTCTCTTTTGTTTTTTTAGTTATTTTAGAGATGCATAAATAAAACCACAGTATTTCCAGCTCATTAAATGTAGCATATTGTATGCAGTTTTCCTTCCTCTCTTCAGTTCAAGTGTGTGGGTTACAAGTTTTGGTTTTTAAAAGCTCTTTGCTTAAGAGGCAACACATGGGCAAGGAGCATGTAAGGCCACTCAGAAGCCTAGATGAAAGGAATGACTGGCAGTTCTTACAGTCTGCATGGGCACAGAAATTAAATGTTTTATAGCACAGTGTAAAAAAAGGTGACCATGTTTCCCAGCTTACACCAGCATGTTAGCTTGTGGGAAGAAACAAACATGCCCATTGCCATATAACAAACTTCTGTGCAATACTCCAGTGAAAATACTTGTAAATAAAAACAGATTAATAAATTAAATTCTTTTTGAGGGCAAAGCTGACATAGTCTTTTCTAAGTGGTAAAAGTGGGCAATTACATTTGTGTTTTTTTAGCCTATAGAATCAAATTATCTTTTTTTGTGATTCAGACACTGCATAAATCACCGCTAGAGTGGAGGGAGGAATGTCTGTTTACTCTCTTCTGGTGCTGATTTGTTGTACAATTATGTTTTTAAATGTGTGTGTGTGTAAAAAGAGCAATCCAGAAATAATTACAGGATTCTGAGTGAGACAGTCAGTGCTGAAATGTGTTACTGGTTTCCTTGGCTTACGTACTCTGAAGGTATATCATTTTTTAAGGCCTATTTTAACCTATGTCAGAAAAAAGTAAAAGACCAAATGAAGGACTGTAAAGAATTAAGTTACTTATGTGAGTGCATTTCTTTCTTGTGTTAGATAGATTTTACTTTATCTTAAAAGTACCAAGATAAAATTACTGACAGGAAATGATATGACCTCTCTCAACAATGTGTGTGTCTGCTGAGACAGGTTGGGGGAATGGAACACACACTGTCCTTGTAGTTAAAAATGCAGTACCAAAGAACATAGAAGTCTTTTTTCCATCACTTGAGATCATCAAATCAATATTGAATATGATTTTAATATAACTAGCATTATTTATTTATTTGTTTAAATAGGTTTGATGCAGAAACTCCTGGTCAAGGTTCCTTGAATCAAAGCTTTTAATGCAGTTTTATAATTTACAAAGAAACGTGTGCTTGGAATGCTTTGAGTAGCTTTGAGCTATTGCACGGTTTTCCACTGTGTCACAAATGCTACCGGAAATGCTTTTCATGCCTGATCTGCTCATGCTTTTACCTAGCCGGACAAAGGAGTGAAAAAAAAACATTAACTCTGTTTTTTTCCATCATCTTGTGTATTTCTAATTTGTTTTCTTCCTTTTTTTCAGGTAGCGTTACCTACTATAAAACTGTTTGGTGGTAATTCGTAGAACTAAATGTCTCTCTCATCCATTTGTTCACTTCCAGTGGCTTTCCTGGAAGTATGTTTTAGGTACTTTTGGAGTACTGCATAACCTTAAAAAAATTTACACTACATGAAAAAAACTCTAACTAATTCAAAGCAAAAAAGAAGTTAAAATGTATTTTCCTGTGACTTGAAAGCTTTCCTTCAAGAACCTTTATGTGCAGTAAAGCACACTGTGAAACTTTTGTCTCAGCAGCGCTGTACTTGACTTGGCAAAGCATTAAATGGAACAGCGATGCAGGAATTGCGTTTGCTAAGCTGGCAGACATCAGTTGTGCTGATGTGACCTTTGTATGCTAACACAGTCAACAGCCTCTTCCCACTTCAATGCTTTTCTCGGTGAGATAGCTTTGATTCTCAACAGTGAGAGCGAGGAAGAGGGTTTTGAAAAGTGGTTTAACTGGATGTTACTTAATTTGCTGTGCATGGTGTCATGGGTTGACCCCAGCTGGCAAATGAGTCCCCACCCAACCGCTTGCTCACCCGCCCTGCGGCGGGACGAGGGAGCCAATCGGAAGGGCAAAAAGTAGAAAACTCCTGGGTCAGGATAAAGGCAGTTTAATAAGTGAAGCAAAGCTGTGCACGCAAGCAAAGCAAAACAAGGGCTTCATTCAGTTCCTCGCACGGGCAGGCAGGTCTCCAGCCGCTGCCTGGAAAGCTGTGCTGTCATGCGTAGCGGTGACTTGGCACGGCCAACACCATGAGCCCAAACGTTCCTCTTCCTTTCCCCAGCTTTTATTGCTGAGCGTGGTGTTCGAACGGTGTGGGACACCCCTTTGCTCATTCTGGGTCAGGTGTCCTGTCTGTGTCCCTTCCCAGCTTCCTGCATACCCCCAGCCCACGTGCCAGGACGGGCAGAGTGGGAAAAAGAAGAGTCCTGGGAGCTGTCATACACGATAGCCGTTCCCATGTTGAGTGAAAATGCTTGCTGCTTTTTCCGTCTTAGTGCTGATTGTGTTTCCATTACTATGCTTCTATCACTTTGTGGTTGAAAATGAAAATACTTTTAAGATGTCGGTATGCGAGTGTTTTTAGAACAGATGATGCTTTCAGTAGATCAGAGCATTTCCCCTCTCATTTGTAGCATTGAGCCATTTATTTCAAAATATTAATGAGAAACTCTTGGGTTGTACTACCATCATTTTACCAGAATATCAACCAAGTCTACGCAAACTGTCAGTATCTGGTTTGATTTTTGTCAGTGTGCAAATTGTAGTTGCAATTAATTTATCAGCCACGTTTAATGTGCAGCTATATATTTGCGTGAAAGGTTATTAATACTTGTGGTAACAGTACTTACTTCAGTCTGCTGCCCTGAGGTCAGCTTTCTCTCCCCACCCTTTCCTTGAAAATATTTCGTAAGTGAAGTAATATGAGCTTGTAATTTAGAAAGAAGAAAAAGAATGTAAATAATTGTGCCTTACATCTGTATCTACCTCAGAGTACATCTCTATGTCCTTGATCCTGTCACTTACCTGTGTTCAAATTATGCTTATTTACTGCATTTGTGTAATTTATTTCCTACAAAGAATTGATGGAATCAAATTATTCACCCAGTATTTTGCTTTGGGGTCCAGTGATAAAAGAGGTATGCATACTTAAGGGAAATTTAAATGCATTTCACATGTTTTAAATTAGTTCTTCACTTTCAATTCCTGAATCCTCAGAAGACAGGGTGTAATGTAACTTTTAAAATATTTAGATTTCAGTTGAAAAAAAAAATACTTTAGTGTTGTTGACATGCCATATGAAAGTTGTCAATTTTTTTTTGAGATTACACACTTCATCTAGAATGAAGTACTCTGATACAGTAAAGGGAGGGGCAAACCAATCAAGTAGTGCTTAACAAGAGTCAGAGGAAGTAGGATTGGAAGCAATCTCAGAGATCACATTCCTAACAGATTTTGTCTGGCTAAGTTCTTAAAACTTTTCAGTGATGGAGATTATGCTGCCTCTCCACACAACGTTTATTTGCAGTTGTGTTTATTCCTTTTCTTTTCATTGACAAGTAAGTCTCTTAACTGTTGGGACAGTATTTCTATAAGTTTTCAACAAACTACTTTGTAATCTTTGTTATAAGTCTCATTTGTGTCACAGTCTCTGTTGCTCTTATATATGTCTGTTTGATTTATTGGTGAAGCTTCGGTGCTCTCCAGCTTCTAAGGGAATCCTGATAAATTATTTCAAATAAACTTCGAATATGTTTTTTCTCAGAGGAGAATCAGACAAACATTGGCTGTAGTGTGAGACCTTAACAAAAGGCAGCAAAGTTTTGGTTCCTTTAAGTAATATGCTAAAATCTAAAACTAACAAATAAGTAAGTACATATTCAGTTCAGTTTCCTGCTTGTCATTGTCAATTTTGAGGTACTCATTCTCTTCCGCTTGTATGCAATATATAGTCTGGTTCTGTAGTAGCGTAGCAGTAGTGATTCTGTGGTGGGGCCTTAGAGAGGTGTCTTTGGGCAAATTAACTTCACGTGTTCCCACTATGGTGCATCTATTCTTCAAGTTTGCTCTTTCAAAACTGATATAAAATACTGAATTCTCTGTGGTTGTACATGTGGAATAACTCATTTCAGAGTCATTGCATAAAATACTTGTTCTGCATGGCACAGGAGGAGTTGAGTAGACAGATCTGACTCGACTTTGCACAGACTAGCTCAGAAGCTAGAAGCACTGCTTTACGCAGCCAGCACTGATGAAGTGCTCACACGGGTGAGCAAATAGCACGTGAAAGTACTGTTTATTGTCTTGGTGCCTCCTGAAGAGAATATGTTTTGGTTTTTTTATCTACACCTCACCATTCTGTGCAAGTTCAGGTAAGGCTAATACCCTTAAGTATGCTGTTTCTAAATTTGCAGCTTCTAGTCTCTTTTGGATTTTTGGTAATAAAAGAAAGTTTCACGATCCCACAAACTGGATGCCAAACTCTTTTTCTGTGCAGGAAAGTAACACTGTGCATCCTTGTTGCTTTTGGCAGACATCATGGTTAGTCACAAAAGGAGCTTTAACGTCATGATGAAATCTTTAGGAGAAGAGAATCCTAATAGCACAGGGAGAATAAGATCCCTGTAATTGTCAAATTAAACACAAGATTAACTAACATAAATGCAGTACTCGAAATCTTACAGTTAGACAAAACCTAATTTAAAGAGAAATCACACTTTGTACTTGTAAGCTTCAATCCCATTTTGCATGTTGCTTTAGACAGAATGTTTTCAAATAACTTGTATTTGTCCAATGCCAAATCTTAATTGATGTGGCATCAATGGCATATTAATTTTGCTGATCTGGATGCAACAGTTAGCTTTCCAGCAGAAAAAGAAAGAACAGTGAGGAAGTGATGTGGCAGGAGAGAGGGCTTTTTTCTAAAATTACTGTTACTACTGCTACATTTACAGTGTGAATTTGTTATATTGTACAGGTCTGTAGATACTATTTTTCTTTTTTTTTTTTTTTAGGCTTTCTGGTCTGAAATAGCTGGTTTGTTAAATGCAATTCTTGGAACTGTAGTGGAATATTGGATCATCTCAAGTTTGCTTATGGACAGAAACATGTTTCATCAAATAGCCGATGACTTGGCACGGCACCTTGCCATTTCATGCGATGGTGAGCGTTTGAAAGGCCTCTCAGTGTCTTTTAATCGGATGCACTAAAGTTCTATCTAAAATCCTTGGATTTATTTTCAAGTTATATTTTACCTTCTCTTGCATCTGTGCAGTCTTACGGTGTTATGTGTAAATATTCAGGAAACTGTTTTATTGTCCGTATGGGGCTGGCTGGCTGTCCCAAGCAATGGCGAAGTAGAACAGGCTTTCTTATTAAAATCCCTCTAAATAAATCTTAATACTTTTAATGCAAAAGCAAGGCTGTGTGGCATGAAGAAGTAAGAATATCTTTGGAGCTCTCTTGTCAATTTAGGAAGAGCTTTAAGCGTATATTAGTAAACCATAACTTCAGAGAGGCAATTGGAGACACCTTAGCTCAGGCCAATTTTCACTTCACAAACTTGATCTTGTTTGCTAAAGACACTTCAGCTGTAAGTCAGAAAGCTATGCTAAGCTCTTTGACCCACACAAACTTCAGATGAAACATTTCAGGGTCTCATTCCAATTTCTAGACTTCATGGACTTTGTTTGGGGGGTAGAGAAGGATTCCAGCTAGTCCTGTGAATCACTCTTGTTGCTCTTCATTAATTGTGCTAGATAAAGAGAAATGTCATGGCTGAGGTGTGTCCTTTTAGCAACTAAGGAAGGAGGAATTCAAAAGACTGAAAAAATAATCTCAAGACAACTGCTGAGAGTTTTTTCATTTCATTTTCAAACTTTATTCCCACTAAATCTTCTCCCCTTTTCCCCCAATTAGGAAATAGTGGGAAAACCGTAACTCGACTGTTACACCTGTATGGGTATCCTGGTTTCAATCATGATTTTCTCTAGAGATAGTGTATGTAGGCTTCAGGTAAAGTGTGTCTGCCTTTTCCTACCTGGATGCTTGAGAAGAACTGTCGTGAAAAAAATGGACTAAAATCTTGGTCTCCAGACAAATTGTTCCACTCCAGCCTTAGAGAAAGAAAATTATCTGAACTGTTGTAGCCTGCTTTAGATCTTAGAAGGCCAAGTTAGTTGGAACTTTGTAGTATTTAAATTAACATAGCTTTTAGTATCTGCTACTTTTGCCATCTCCCTGGCAGATTTTCTAACTTTCATATTATAGGGAGAATCATACTTTCCATATAGTATGGAAGATTTTACTCTCTTTGCTCTTCTTTACTGAGACATTCACAAGAACAACATTAGCAGGCTGGTTATAGAGTAAAGACTCTTGAACTGATTGGTAGTCACTGTCACTTCAGTTCACAGCACGTGAAGCCCAAAAAACTGTTGCAGAGTTCTCTTGAATTCTATCGCTCTTAGAATAGAAAAAGTACTCTCAAAACTTTTGTTTGTTTGTTTGTTTTAAGTCTACAGATCAGTTAATATATGACTGCTTCTTAGCAGAACAGGATATTCCATGACTACAGTAAATAAAGACTTCCTTCCTCGTGGCAGACCTTGCTTTCCACCTCTTTCCATTGCTATTCTGACAAAATTATTTTGCTAGAATCAAAATACAAATATCACACTAAAGCAAATCAATCAATCTGTGTCCTTTTCAAAAAAAGAGTGCTAGGTTAGACATGCCTCATACATGTTGAGGTGGATGTAGGTGTAGATTTATATTCTTCTGCCACTGTCTTCTTGTGTGGTGAGATTTTTTTAAGCACTATGAACTATTTGGTACATCTGAATGGGGCTGAAATTTGCTTACGGTCACTTCTAATGTAGAGTTTATAGCTCACCATGCATCACTTGCAGATTTATTTCCTTATGTGTTACACATTTTATCTCAGTTTTTTTTGTATTATATCATTTAAAAATTTTAAAGGTGATCACTTCCATAACTTCATTTTCAAAATCAAGGTGTAATTTTATAAGATCATGTTAGAATGCTTTTTAGAGAAGTTAAAAAGTGATGCTTTGCCTTTTAAAATCTATTGACCATTGTCTTAGAGGCTGGTCTTATTAACAGATGATGGATAAAATCACTTTTAATATGAGTATTTTCATGAAGGATAGCTTCTGAATCTGCAACAGCAGGAAAGAAAAAAGTCCAGAAGATCTATCTTGTAGATAACACTAGATGTACAGGTTTGTATGTTTGTTTGTATATCATTTAAAGTCTTTTTTTTTGTTTCCCTCTTTTCTTTTATCCAGATTTTTCAGTGTGTGAATTAAAAATGTTCATTTGTTCCATACCATCCCCCTGGCTTCAAATGTTCGTTGCAGAAGCAGTTTTTAAAAAAATGTGTTCACAGAGGAATATAAGTCTTTCTACAGAACCTCTTTCTCTTCAGAAAATAGTAAGAAACTCTTCTATTCCTTAGTAGCATACAACACAGACATTTTGCAAGTAAGTGGATTCATGACAGTCTTGGAAAGTATTTTTCTTTTGTGGTTGATGGTCATGCTCATTGCATGCGTTGTCTTCCACCTATAGATGTACTCTGCTGCACTTGAATTTCTCATTGTCTGAGACTGGGTTTCAAAACAATGGTAAGAGTTTTCTTTCCAGAGAATTTAAAACACGTGATTAATCTGTTTACGTGCAGTTAATATGAAGAGTCACAATGAAATCTTTTTAAACTAATATGATATGAATACTTTATTGCAATGTTACATTTGTAATTAATGAAAATACCAAATATAGTGTGATTTTCCTGGGTTGTCTTTTCCTTCAGGTTTTTTGAAGAGGTGACAGTCTATTATTCTGGGTCCAGGCATTTGTCACATATAAGATTTTGTGATTTTGAACCACAGTGTATTCCTGTGAATTTCTCTTCTTAAAAGCTTTCTCCTACTTGAGAACCGTTTCCTGCCTTCAAATCACAATTTGTGGTACTTGGTGAGGAAATACATGCTGAAAACTGTGAAAAAAATTTTCAAAACCATGACTGCTGGCAGGATGCAGGCAAATCAGGAAGATCACACTGTAATGACATGCCATAACTCAGAGCCTTATTTCAGTAATCTTAATGCTAATGACTAAGCAGAATATGGAATCCATAACTATTTCTGCATTTCCTAAAATTCTACAGGTAGATTCAAAGAAAAAAAAAATTTACACATTTATACATTTTCCATACATAAGTTTTACTCAATTTTACAGGAATTCATTGTGAACAGAGATCATTGTATATTAATATGTTGTGCTTAAACAGAGCTCAAACAAAAGAATGACAGAATTTTTAAAAATAAACCCACTATATATCTAATATTTAATGTATGTTGCCAACACATATGCAGCAGCAATTGCTATTTTTAGTATTGCCATGACTACTGATCAGTCTCTGCAACTACTTAAATGTAAATTTTTGTAGTGCTTGAAGCAAGTTCATATGCTTTTTGTGCTTTCCTTAGCATTACTGTGCCTCCCTTTTTGTTCCATACAATAAATATTAACTATTATCCAATTTTGCACGCTCTTCTCATACAGCAGCGTATCAGCTAGACTTTTCTATGGGTTCAGATAGTTACCTGCTACTCTCTGGTGCTAAATATACAGAGAAGGTTCAGGTAAGGCATCCCTCACCTATTGCAATTTGCCTGCAAATTCTAGAGGCATCTGTTAGGTACACAAAACCTCCTTTAATGTCTTTCTTCAGAGACAGTTGTTGTGTGAGCATGAACGGGTCCCCACACTGCACTTCTGTCCTAAGCTTCTGCCAAACTGCAAAAACTTACCTAACTCTTTAAAGTGAGTGGTGTAGATGGGTTGGAAGATCTCTATTACTGGAAGGAAGCCAAAATATCTGCGATGTCCAAAGCTGTACTAATAATAGGGATGTTGGATAGCTAGCTAGGTAGCTAGCTCATCACAGTGCTCAAAAGCTTAATCCAACTCCTCCTATTAGAAGAAATGAAGGAGAGGAGTATTTCTCTACCAAATTATTCCCTGGGTTGGGAGCAGGAACCTTGTAAATACTTGCATTAAGTACCTGAGAATCAATTAGCTTTACTTCAATCTCATGTCCAGCTACAAGTGATCAAAATTTTCCCAGCTACCAAAAACTGAGAGGTCTAGAATTTCCCACCTTCTTGCTCAGACAGAACCTGCCTACCTCTGAGGCCAGCATAAAGAGTGAATTACAAGAACATAGTAAGATTGCAGAAGACAACTTCAAATAATCTATGTATGCAATCATTTAGGGATCGTGCTTTTTAAAACTTAGATACAGCAGGCTGTGGCTGGTAGATGACTACTTTGCATGGAATGCCACAAAAGAAAACACGTTTTAGTTAACTGCGTACAGAGTCATTCAAAACATTACTTTTGCAACAGGTCTGTTGCTATTTGCCTGCTTTGCGAGAGGTGGGGATGCTGGAGACAACAGACAAAACAAGGAAAAGGAAAACGGGGCAGTGGCCGTGCCCCGAGTCTCAAAGGGCATTACAGATGCTAAGTGGCGATAAGCAGAACCAAGTCAAAGTGCTGCCTGATCTACCGTAAGTAATACCTATAACATCACTGGTTTTATTCTGCTTTGGGGGACAGCTTCTGACCTGACACATTTCTTGAACTTTGTATGACCTGTTTTGTTGTCCACAAATTACTGCAACTGACAGAAAGCTCCACTGTAAACCTGTAACACCTCTGGGCTGGGGTTCCCCTTTCTCCCTGTCCTCCATCGCAGTGTATATGCAGGCAGATGGTGTTTTGTTTTCCCAATATTAAATTTAAAGAATACATAGAGAAGCTGAGCCATTCACAGAACTGCTTTTAAAGATGATAGTTTAATTGTGGGTAATTTAATTTTATTACTGTTTTAAATACAGTTGTAATTAAATGACATAGAAATTATGCGATTAAGACATTTTAAAAATAACCGAAGTGGATAGATTGAGTATGCCATATATACACATTAAGTACGTATACATTATCTTAAAATATAAAATAGTGATTTTTAGATGTGTTCCCTTTGATTTCTTTGCAGTGACTTAAACTTTTCTAAGTGCCCTCGATTGACAGAAGGGCTTACAGCAAAAGCAGAAGTTGAAGCTGCATACAGCAAAGTTAATCGCTACTTTTTGCCTGGAAAGTTAGACTTTTATAAAAGAAATCTGAAAGGTATTCTTTATCATTTTTTGATGTTAAGAACTTTATATGGTTAGAATCAACAGTTTCAGGTTTGAAAATCTTGTCCTGATGAATGCTGAGCTAAAGTGATGCCTTGTGCCTAAGAATTATTTTCTTACAGTTTGTGTTTCTTCTTTTCTGATGTATTTAAAAGGAGGAATCTTATATATGGTGGAGTAAAGCTGCCTTCTTCATTCCCCTCCCCCTGCCCCCCCAGATATTAAATACAGTGTACAGCTTGTGTGAGCTCATTCCAGTCCTGCCTGCCTTACTTTGCTAATCCACCTCAACCTGTGCTTGGTAGGATCAACGTCTTCTGATTTGAAAGTATAATTCAGTCTTCATCTCTTTCAGTCCTAGACATTTTGTGAACAAAGACTGAGGAGTATGCTATGTTACATAGCTGTGTTAAGCATATGGACTGTTTTCTTCCAGGCATTCAGCCCAGACTATGAAAGGCATTTGGCTTTTGTCTTAGCTATACTGGAACCCAAGTACCTAAGGAATTAAATAGCACTGCAGTAATTCATTCCGTTCCTACTTAGTACACAAATTTAATAAATTATACTTTACGTGAGCCTTGACCTGAACAGTATTACTTGCTGGAGCTACATCTGTCATCTTCACCGTCAGAAATTTACCTATATCACTTATAGCACAACTATATTAATATGATACCCAAGAGAAGGCTTAGGAAAAACTGGCAAAAGCAAGCAGGGATTGTTCAAAAAATTAAAACCAGAGTCATATCACAAACACTGAAGGACAAAAAAAACCCTCACCTTCTTTTGGGATTTAAGAGAGCTTCAGTAAGAGAGCCAGACCATGCATTTTTAAAATTGGTTCCCTTTCTCTTTATTGCTTTTGTAAGTAAAATTGATGTGAATTATTACATGCTGACTTCTACAAAGAAAAGTGAGCTGAAGGACTAGGACAAAAAAAAAAAACAACCAACAAACCAACAATCCTGCTTTCCTTTCATTCTTCCCCTGCCAAAATTGTAACTAGTATCTTCTGTTGAAAGAGTGAGTTTGGAGCTGACAGATTTACAAAGTGAAGGTATTAATATAACAAAATACACCATGTAAATCTTTTTGCGAAGGCTGAGAGATTTAGCCTGAGATATTTTTCATTTCTAAGATGTTTGTTGCATCATCTTTCACCTGGCATCAAGATTTTCCTCTGACCCATGTTCAAACCTAATCATTCGGTGAAAGCAAAACAGCGTTTAGAATGGGTCTGAACTTTTTGTCATGCGGGAACTAATGGTGTCTTGACGTATAGGCAGCAGTTCTCAGCTGCTTGTTCAGTTTTAACACTGATTTCAGCTTTACATGATACTAAGGCTTGGGACTTTTTTTCTCCAAAGGATTTTTTTATTATTATTATTATTATTAGGACCCCTTCATTTATTTCTCTCTTTCCAACCCCCTCCTTTGCTACTGTAGCCAAGTCAGGCAGCCTATTGAGAAACAGCAAACCATCTGTTAACGGATTTGAAGTTCTGAATTATACTTGAGTGTGTAGAGGCACTCGTGCCTAGCCAGAAACATTCATTTGAATTAAGCTATAAATGCTGTGTAAAAAGAACCATACATTTCAACGTAGGTTCATGAATAAATTTAAGGGAGGGCAACTGCACTCTAAAGTTTTATTGCTTCAAAACCCAGTATTTTTGGTGTTCTGTGATCAGTTCGTGCTTTTATAGTGTGATTGAAGCTTTAAACCTTGAACTGGGGGGAGATAATTCCTGTGTTAAACCGTTTGCAGTACAATTTCATTGCTGGATCTCTGGTGGAACAGAAGCTCTGTGGGTTTTTTTGAATTTTCTTAAAAGATGGTTAAACAGGATAAAGGAAAATCTTACTCATTATTGAATTTTCTGGCATATAGCCAGGTCTCCTAGTTCCAGGCACTTTGATTATTTTCTTTAGTTGCTATCTTGCCGAGTCTAGTGTAATCTATTAATTTTTTATGGTAGGAGAGACAGCCCTGCATAAAGCTTGCATAAGTAACAAAGTGGAGAGATTGATTCAGCTTCTCTCTTTCCCTGGAATAGACATTAATGTTAAAGGTAAGTTACTCATTTTCTCTATAGAACTAAGAAATAAGCCAGTTAAAGAACTGTATTAGTATCTGTTTGGTAATAAAGTTTATATTTATACTATTAAAACTGTCTTTATTGTTTTAAACAACACAAAATGGGGACTTTACAGCAAACATTGAGGAAAGGGTAATTTATATCTAAAATGTGTTTTAAATGACATTTTTCTATCGATTTTTAAAAATGCTGTTTGTTTATTTTTCACGTTTTTTAATAGAATTTCTTGTTTGAAATCACAGGCTGCCACCATAGCCTTGATGAATACTAAAAAGTAAAAGCATTTTGCTGTCTAATGAATTACATTATTAACATTTTAGTACTACTTCTGCTGTTTTAAAACTTCCCTTGATTTATAATTCAGACTATGCTGGCTGGACGCCGTTGCATGAAGCCTGTAGCCATGGCAGCACAGTGTGTGTCCGTGAAATTTTGCAGCGTTGTCCAGAGGTAGACCTGCTCAGTGAAGTGGATGGGGTGACTCCTTTGCATGATGCACTGTCAAATGGACATGTAGAAATTGGCAAGCTGCTACTTCAGCGTGGGGGTGAGTGCATTTATGCTAAAATGGGTTTAGGGAAATTACCCACTGTTCTGAGCCCATACGAAGTTCGTGGTGTTTCTCTTAATAGTTGCTTAAAATACAATGTTATTATGAAATATTTATTTTAAAACATTTTTAAGCCAAGCTGTTTTGGTCACAATAAAAATAATACTGTTTTCACACTTATCTTGATCAGCTGAATATGAAATTAACCAGGATTTTCACTTTTTTTTCCAATATGGTAATGTTTTTATTCTGCATTTTGCACCATATGCATTGTAACTATATTCTCCAAACTCATTAATGAAGACGAAGATCACCTAGTCACCAAGCAAAGCTAAGGATTTTCTTTTGTTTTGATCTATTTTTACCGTGATGCAAAAATAGATCGGTAAATCTCTATATAATCATGTATTTCGACATAAATTTGTTCAGCGTTTATGAAAATTAATGTGATGGTCTTTGAAGAACACAATTAGCTTGGTAATTAGTTTAAGAAAGGAATCTATATTGTAATTGTGATAACTGCTGTTTAGGGATAATAGTGGGAGGGATGCCTTAGTTTCTAAAAAAAGATACATTTCCCCTTAGGCAAACACAGATGATAAATGTTTTGAACAATATTTTTTTGTTCAGTGACAGAGAAGTTGTATCTTGTCTAGAAATATACTCTATCAATATAATTAACTTACTGTGCTTTTTTTTAAAACAGCTGCAAAGAGTTGTCTTGGATATCAACTCTTCCCTCTTTTAATTCACTTACTAAAATGAGGGTTTGTGATACCCTTCCCACTGACCTACTGCGTCAGGTTAATCTCTGCATTATATGCCGAGTCCAGATTTTTTTCTACAAAAGTCATGCTGTGTGTAGCCACGAGGCAGAAGAATGCTGCGTTTAGATCCCCTATTACTTAATTAAGGTAGAGAAACAAAATTTTATTTCATCCTTGGCATAAGACCCTCTGTATTTACAGTCTTCTCCTGCCCCCTAAAGGCTATTTCTGTGCCTGTTGTGCAAGCACCGGCTCACAATCGATGCATTCCCCTGCAGTTCTACCTCTGTGTTTGCTGAGCTTCAGTTCTGTGTCTCCCAGGTGTTTTATATATCTACTGAACCACATAACTGACACACCGAGCCAATACCTGGGCTCACTTCAATCGATCTAAGTGATGCAATAGCCAATATCGTAGTAAGCCCAGCTCCTAAATTGGAAATGGCATCACCTTGACAGATGTGCATTTTTCCTAGGCTGTCATGAAGAATAGGTAGTGGGTGATCCTGTTGTCCTAGGGGAAGAGCTCTACTTGCACTTGCATTCATCAAGGTTTTCTGGCAGCTCTAAGCCTGCGCGTACCCTTACCTTTGCCTTTGTCACAGTCTGGGGTTCAGCCTGTCCAACAGCCGACAAGGCTCTAGTAGAGAACATGTTACTCATTCAGTGTGGATTTACTCAGCTCAGTAAGTTAGAGAACACGTTCCTGCAAAAACTTGTTTGGCTTTCTTTCTCTAAAAAAAGCTTTAAACTTGCAAAATCTGACTATATTGGATAATCATTGGTGGCAAAAATAATACAGCTTTAATCACAGCAAAGTTAAAACCACTAGTATGGGTATGTAATTACCTTTTGTAATTAAAATGTATTTCTGAAAATGTATCCAAGTTAAAATGGCTTCATTACTTTAGCATAGTAACCCAAATTTAAGAAGATTCCTGATGTGTTCATCTTTGATAAGCGCCACCTGTAGTGTGTAAACTGCCTTCATTATAATTTTTTTCACTGATGTGGCCTTTCTTAAACTTACTGAGACATCTGTAAACTGTTTAAATATTAATAGCTCCAAAGTACTAATAAACAGGAAATACCAAAAAACTGTAGTATAATCTGAACCAGCAAAACGTGTCCCATTCACTTATTTTAAATCTATTTGAGTCATTACTTTGTGCATTTCAGAAGTCTATTAAGACCAAATTCTGAAACTCAGTTGTTAGGGGGAGACTAGGATGCCTGCCTCAGTAGTTTACCTTGCTGCATTTCCTAGGACGAGGTTGGCCACACCATCCAGAAAACGAAAAACAAAGGCAATCATATTAATGCGCCTTTAATTTGGAGTCAGTTTGCAAATAGCTTGGTCTATAAAATACTTAATAGACTTTTACAATAGTAATAACATTACATTTTTACACACTCTATGCATAATTACTTGTATTTTAGAGTAAGCAACGTTCCAATTTCTTTTCCCTTTCTATGTAATAGTCATTGGCTTTCAACTTACCGAAACAGTTTCTTTATGACATTATGGCAACGTCGTAAAGAAATTGTTACAAAGGGTCTCTCAACATGTCCTAGATTGTATCGCGAATGTGTAACTCATCAGTTACATCAACATAACCTATAAAAAAAAAATAGATAATTTAAACAGCCTCCTAGCTTTTGGCAAAAACCAGACCTACATCCTGTTTGGTTGCCAAATGAATGTGCTGTTGTTATCAATGTTTGTATTTTCCCTGCAGGACCGGTTCTTCTACAGCAGAGGGACTCTGATGGAAAAATGCCGCTGGATTATGTTCAGCCTGTATCAGTAAAGCAAGAACTTTTAAACATTGTTCTTCCAGAAGAGAACGTTGAAAACTTCTTTGAACGTGCAGAACAAGAATTTCATAGTCAGCAGAGAGAACTGGGGTTGATTTTATTTATTAAGATGTTGCTGAATTTTTGTTCAGTTTATAATCTGTCTTCACCCTTTACTTTAACTCTCAGAGAGGTAACTTGTTCAAATGTACTTCCAGTAATGGCTCACGATATCTGTAAGATGAAAAATACATTTTCTGGAGATTGGTTAGTAGATACATACTTTAGAGAGCTAGAAACTTTTCAAAATCTACCACATTCTCTTCAAGAGCTGTCTACAATCATGTTTCTTTTCCCTGGAGAGCAGATGAAGGCTTTATTAGCAACTCTGGAAACTATGGTAAAGGCATATCAGCTCTTTAAGTAAGTGTTTTTTAACAGTTAGCTTCCAAACAAGCCACATTGACTCTTGACTGTCAACCCTTGGTATTGGGCTACCTTTTTTTCCAGCAACTAAAGAAGTAAAAATTTCACAGCCCTACGTGGTAGCATCTTCCGTGTTGTTCAGACTTCCCTCTGCCAAGACCTGGAAGTCAGATCCATTGATTCAGCTCATTTTTTAGGCAGAGTTTTTCCAGTACTAACATGTGGTTGTTGACTGACATATCTGGATGCCTGTGACCAATTCAGGAGGGTGCTGTGTCATATGCAGT
This sequence comes from Trogon surrucura, assembly GCA_020746105.1. Classification (NCBI taxonomy): domain Eukaryota; kingdom Metazoa; phylum Chordata; class Aves; order Trogoniformes; family Trogonidae; genus Trogon; species Trogon surrucura. Next base: position 6,508,900 of record CM036658.1, read on the forward strand.
AAGTTAAACTGTGTGGGGTTTTGTCCTGGAAGTCTTTGCTACCTGTTTCATGGTTCACTTTGGTTTCCAGAGGTGGTGGGTGACTCTAAGATTAACCCGAGTTGCAAAACTACAAGAAGCAGTTTTCCCTTGAGCAAGGATTGTGCCTACATATTTTAGCAGTTTTTAGTAAAACTGATGTCCTTAATATGTTATTTAAAATATATAGAAAATTTCTTTTATCCATTTTGGTTTTACTTGACCTTGTCCTGTAAAAAATAAAATTACATGGTGCAAGTTAATTACTTCAAAACATGAGGTAGTAAATTTGTATTCACAGAATTGGGGCACTGGTATTTCCCATGTCTTTGCTGGAAGTGGTCAAACAAAATTATGTGGGAAGTCATTTTCTCCCTCATCAGCATGACAGCACTTGTGGTCACTTGTTCATTTGTGACCAACTGGATGATACTCGGGTGACTCGCAAAACTCCAGTGACTGCTTCCAAAGATCTTTCAAGCAATCCAGTCATCTTGCTGGTTCCTAGAATGGCCCAGAAGGGCTGCATCCACCCTCAGCATAACTCGTGGTGTCCTTGGCTCCGCTCTAACCCATGTTGGCTCGCGGCAGTTTGATAAATCCGTTGCCTTGGCGGTGTGTAAAATGATCTGGTAATGCTCTGGGAATCCCTGAACTAACGATGCCGGTGGAAGCAGTGGCACAAATCTAGTTATGTTGGCAGGGGAATTTACAAAGGATTAGACAAGACAGTTTAAGTATGTCCTGGACATCAGATTCTGACACTAAGTATGGATCTCTTTAAAAATTACACCCCATTTAATGTGAGAATTTTGTTCTCCATTCTGTGAATACATGCAAACTGCACGTGATAAATCCTCTAAACTAATCCTCTAACCTAATTTAGGATTGTGTGCTACATATTCCATCAGATGGTCCTTTTAATTAATTAAGAAATAGAGAAAATCCTACGCTGTTTTTTAAAGGTATTGAGGCTTATGAGGCAGCTGAACCCACGTAGTTGTGCAGTGTGGGGTTGGGGATGACAAAGAGTTTTCCAAAGTGTTTTCCAAAGTCCTTATTGCACATTTAAACAGCAGCAACTTCTCTCTTCCTGCCTGGAATCTTTGTAGAGATCCAGCACCAAATTCATTTCAGATTAGGCTCTGGGAAGAGAGACATTTCTAAGGAAAGCTTATCCTGTCCAAGGGAAGAGAAGAAAGTGCTGCTTTAGAATGGGGATACCTGATTTTTATTATTTTTTTCGTAACAGATTTGGTAATACAACAGGAATAATTTGAAATCTTAGCCTTCAGAAGACAGGTACTAATTAACAACATTTTCAATTCTTCTGCAATAGCAATTTACAATTTTTTTAAAAACGAACCCTAAAAGAAAGGGTGTGGATAACAGCTGCTTCTGAAATTGATGCTGCTTGACTAGAGTGAGTAAGTTACCTTGATGCAGCTTGCCTTGCAGCACTTAAAACTTCCATTTCACCTTTCGGCAGCTGAGCTGCTTGATCTCGTAGCAATCCACTGAAGATACTCACACAGAGTTGGGCGTGGAACCAGACCTTCATTACAAATGTTCAGGGTTTATTGCTGACTGATGATTATTCTTATATATGCATGCAGAACCGCCTGCTCTGATAGAATATAGGGTCAGCAAATATCATATTTATTTCTGTTTGTGCGCTTAATTTTCCCTACTAGGAAAGCAACACCAAAAAAACGCCTTTGCTGTGTGTGAGATGGACTAATAGCCATCAGTACTCTCTGTTGCAGGGCGTGCAATGAAGGCTATGTACAGTAGCTTTCTAAAGAATGCAAAATACACTTTTAAGTTGGCAATGTTAACACTTTCTTCAGTCACGAGTTTGACAGGTAATTGGGAAAATAATAGGGACTCAGAAAACCACAGGAATAGAATCTGGTGTATCAGAGAGAGCAATGCTGCAGAATATTTCTGTCCCTAATACAATGCATTGGTGGCTGAACTGAAAGCAGGAAGAGCATTATTTTGGTCTGACAAAGAGAGCAATACTGTTTACATATCCAAACTATTCACACAATTATTCACTCATGTCATTTAGACAGGAAATAAAGAACATCAATCATTTATAAGTCCTACTTACCTATTTAAACTAATTTCAAGTGCGTCTCTCCAAGATACTGTAAAGTAGGTAACATATGCTAAATGAACATTATTAACATTGCAAAATGAATCATTCAAAAGTTAATAAATGTCTGGATTAATATTCCACATGTAGCCCCAACTTAAATATTGTCTCTGTGCATCATCAGTCTTTGATTATATGGTGACATAATTTTGTTCTCTCTAATGTTCTCCCAGTTTAAGGATCATGTACTGAAAATTTTCCTGTTATTTCCCAGTTATGTTCTCAACAAAGTTCATTTTTATACATAATCAGTTTTATATATACTCAAGTTTGCATACTCCATATCCTTAAAAAATCTTAGATCTATCTTGGTTGTATTTAACATAAAATTATATGTCCATCTAATTTATTAGAGAGTACCTGTTCTCTTTCAGAAGAGCAAAACTTTCCTGTTAAATCGTGATTGCAATAAAGTGAGATCTATTAAGTGATTAAACTGTCAGCTTTTTAAAAACCCTCTTGGCACATAGTCTATTTCCCACTTCTTGGCTTAATTAAAAGAAAACCAAAATCAACAAAATGCTCCTTGCTCCCCTTTTTTTCGCCGTGCCCACCTTTCACATGCCAACATCCTTCACAAGCACAAAGGTATGTCTTCATCCTTGATCATTTGCATTAAGCCAGATTTCAGCATTCCATTTTCTCTGTCATCTGCCCTTTGTTTCATGCCACTGCCATTACCAGGTATGAAGACCATCAGCTTGTGTGGAAAAATCTCGCTGATATTTGTTAAGACGTTCTACAGAGTGTTTCTTGATTTTAAAATGGTCACGCCCTTTGGCAAATCACTGCCGCCAGTGTGCTAGAAATATGGGCTCAGGAGTTTTGCTGTTGATGTCTTATGTTAGCTTATGAAATTTAAATATTCTTATGGCTGAGGGAGCTGGGGCTGTTCAGCTGGAGAAGAGGGGGCTGAGGGGAGACCTTCTCGCTCTCTGCAGCTCCCTCACAGGAGGGGGCAGCCAGGGGGGAGTTGGGCTCTTCTCCCAAGGAACAAGTGATGGGACAAGAGGAAATGACCTCAAGTTGTGCCAGGGAGGGAGGGAGAGAGGGAAGGAGGAGAGGAAGAAAGAGACTGAGAAGGAGAAGTTGAGGGAGAAGGAAGAGGAAGAGACAAATGGTGCAAAAAACACTGTGCTCAAGGCCAGTTAAGAAATTGAGATCCACCTTCAGGGTTCTTTCAATGCAAGTTTCATTAATCTTTCAGGAGAGCTCTCTTATTGATGCTGGAAATTTGTCATTAATCTTGGATATAGGAAAGGCGAAAATAAAACAGTGGAACAGTGAGCAGTCAGCTTATACAAATTGTTAAGAGTGCTGACACAGGGAAGTTTACCTATTGTGGCTTGTCACTTGCACATAGCTGAAGTCTAATTAATCTAGTTCTTGTCTTACCTACAGGAGCTTGTATACATTTACTAAATGTCACAGTTTTTCAGGAGGGTCATGTAAAGAAGGTCTCGGTGTTGTTTAACTTCCAGTTCACCTAAATCACCTTACTCTCGTTTTCAAAAGCAGTGGATTTTTTTGCCGAGATCTGTTAACTATCTATGTACTAACTCATCTGTAACAGTGATTTGGAAAATTTAAGAAAAAAAAAATTAACCTAGAGCGATCTGTATTAAAAAAATAGTAAATCTGGAGCATCAATGATTGAGCTTGCTGGATTGTCATTTGCCTTACTTACCCATTTGGTCTTCAATGTTTTCTGCTTCTCACTACTGCTCCAACTCCAAATTTCTTGGACGAGGTTATGCTATCTACCTTGATATACATGTGTATGCCTGCTGAAATTTTTCTTTGAGAACAAAATATAGTCTGTCAGTCTGAGGTGGTCAACCAGCCACCATGTTCAGCTGCTCAGAGCCCACCCTCTGCATGGAGGACACAGTATCTATGAACAGCTCTTGAACTACTGAGGACTGAATCCCACATGGGTGCCACGTGGACTGACGATAACGTACCTTCTCTATCAACCCCTTCGTATTTCAGGAGTGTTCACAGAACTTGAAGAATTACCTGTTCCCTGATGGGCCTTTGCAAACGCCACATGAAAAAGCAGGGAGGGGAAAAATGATAAGATTTAACAACAGGAGAGTTATCAAAGGCTCTAGCCTAGCAGTAGGTAGAGGGGTTTCACTAACATTATTACACTAAGGTTCATCTTAGGTTTTGGGTTTGGTTTTTTTTTTTTTTTAACAAATCCAGACAAATCCTTTCAAATGCATATTGTGCCACAGCAGCACCAGATTTAAGACACGAGGTTTTGATAAAGTATTATCTCATTTGCCTACAGTGAGTACTCACTGTCAGTAAAACTACAGTCTGCCCGTCAGCCCCCTGAGCATCTCTGTGGCCTCCCCTGGACCTGCTCCAACAGCTCCTTGTCCCTGTGCTGAGGGCCGCAGAGCTGGACACAGAACTGCAGAGAGGTCTCATCAGAGCGCAGCAGAGGGGCAGAATCATTTCCATCAACCTACTGGCCACGCTGCTCCAGATGCAACCCAGGATGTGAGTGGCTTTGTGGGTTGTGAGCACACAGTGCTGGGTACGTCCATGTCTTCATCCACCAACATCCCAAGTCCTCCTCTGCAGGGCTGCTCTCAATTCCCCAGCCTGTACTGACACCAGGGGTTGCCCTGATCCAGGCACTTGGCCTTGACGAACTTCATGAGGTTCACATGGGCCACCTTCTTCAGCCTCTCAAGGTCCCTCTGGACCAACTGCACCACTCTGTGGCGTCATCTGCAAATTTGCTGAGAATGCACTTGACTGCACTACGACATTGATGAAGATATTAAACAGTATTGGTCTCAGCAGATCCCTGGCAGACACCACGTGCTATTGATCTCTATTTGAACACCAAGATGTTGACTGCAACTCTTTGGTTGTGACCATACAGCCAACTCATTATCCACCAAGTGGTCCACTCATCAGACCCATGTCTTTCCAATTTTAGCAATAAGGATGTTGTGTGGAACCATGCCACAGGGTTCACAGTGCTCATTTTTCCACCACTTAAGTTTATCTGCTCGAATTTATCTGCATCCTCTGGCCTAAGCAGACTGATTCTGGGTTAAGGTTGAAAATTTATTTCCTTATTCAATAAAACATCTTTCTGGGGTAGTGGGCTGAACAGGGCTGAAGCTCAGAGACAAGCTGCCAACTGCATTTCACCACTGAATATAGGGACTGAGTAACTATTTGTAAAACACATTATTTGGAAATAACATCAGAATCATAGAATCATGAAATGATTAAGGTTGGAAAATGTGTACAAGATCATCTAGTCCAACAATCAATGCAACACTACCCTGACCACTAACCACATCCTGAAATGCCATGACCACATGTTTTTTGAGCACCTCCAGGGATGGATACTCCACCACTGCCACTGCCCTGGGCAGCCTCTGCCAGGGCTTCATCACTTTCAATAATGACATTTTTCCTAGTATCCAACCTAAACCTGCTGTGGTGCATCTTGAGGCCATCTCCTCTTGTCCCATCACTTGTTCCTTGGGAGAAGAGCCCAACCCCCTCCGGCTGCCCCCTCCTGTGAGGGAGCTGCAGAGAGCGAGAAGGTCTCCCCTCAGCCCCCTCTTCTCCAGCTGAACAGCCCCAGCTCCCTCGGCCGCTCCTCCCCACACTTGGTCTCCAGACCCCGCCCCAGCTCTGTTGCCCTTCTCTGGACATGCTCCAGCTCCTCAGGGTCTTTCTTGTCCTGCGGGACCCAGAACTGCACACAGTACTCACAGCGTGGCCTCACCAGTGCCAAGTGCAGGGGCACGATCACATCCCTGGTCCTTCTGGACACACTATTTTTGACAGGTTGAGTTGGGAAAAACCCCAAGTAACTCAAATGTAAGGCCTCCTTCCCCTGTACTTTTACAAGTTATGTACTGTAAACTGGTCATTTAAATTAGTGATCATGAAACCAGTGAGTCAATGCCTCCACTGCAGATGGGGTAGCAGCACAGGTGCTCTATAAAGCTCTTCAGAAAGGTAACAGTGCATCTTGTGCTTCTGATCAGCTCATCTCCCGTGCAGAGCATCTGCATCTCCGGGACAGCAGACGTCAACCTCTCAGCTCTCTGTGTCCTCAGCAACACCTGAGACTCATTTCCTAACACTGACTGGTGGGTGCAAACCCACAGCGTGATGCTGGACCCTCTCTAAAACTCCCTTCGCTTTCTCACAAATCTTAAAACTTGACTTCACACTTCTTGACATTTGGCAGCTTCAACATTAAGTGTAAGCGTCAATTACTTTGAAAATTCATTTCTTTTTTAAAATGCCACTATTTGTTCTGAAAGCGTCTGGTCAAAGTGCAGCCACTACATTATCCTGTAGAGAATGAAGCCAAGCTGCAAAAATCATAGTGCTGTATTTAATTATGAACCACAGGACTCAAAAAAAGAACAGTAAATTGCACAGTAAAAAAACGTTTTCTGTGATGGACAACTCGTTAGAGCAATCCACCTCCACCCCAAAAAACCTGTGCTTGCTGCAATTGCCAGTTTTAAACATAAACCCCCTTCATAAATTGCAGATTTTTCTACTTTTGTGTTGCTTTATATTAATTTTTGTTTCCTGAATTAAAAAGCCCATTATGATTTGTCACACAGAGCCCCAAATCCTTAAACCGGAGCGCAGCAAAGCTCAGATATTTCAGAAGCAAGTAACTGAGAGCAAGATGCACATATTTTGTAGAAACAGATATACAGCTCTCAGAAGAGATTTCTTTCCTTTAAACTTGAATTTTCATTTTCTGTGTTCACTGGATTTCATGGGGAACAACTTCAAAATATGTCACATCCCGGGAGTGAGGAATCAGGGAAGCCTGGATGCAGGGCACCAAGACAAGGGAAAGGCTTTTGTTCTTTAAGTAAATCCCAGTCCTTAAAAAAGAAAAAGAAGTAATACTGCAAGAATTATTATACTTGTTAGATATCCGACTTGTGAGCAAAACTTCTATTTAAACAAGCCAGGTCCTTCCCCATTTCTCCTCCCCCTTCCCCAACAGAAGTGTTCAGGAACGCTCAGCCTGAGGGAAGGAATTGCTTTAGTCTCCAGGCCCATTTCTTCTGATCAAGCCATTATCCTGTGCCCGTGAGCAACAGTTCCTCCTGATAGGAGTACGACTGCTCGTCAAGCTTGTTACGTGTCCCAGGGCTAGCAGCCCTGCAGGGAAGGAAAATATTTTATGCTTTTGTTACCATATTTGTTCATGAGGCAGAGAAAAACCTTCCTTTATGTCATAACTCAAGGATAGGCCGGTTTTGAAGATGTAAATTTTTGCCAGTGAGAGCAACAGCCAAGCACATGCCAGTCCAAAAATGGGATAAAAAAAGACTCTGCAGAAGAGACTTCCCTACACCCAGGTTAGCAAAAAGACAATCCCTTGTTCGTTTATGTTTCTGTGAGATGGTGGTAGAGGCTTGGAGTAGGCCATGGGAGCTGCAGGTCAAAATGGGTCAGTGTCAACCAAGTTGCTTCTGGAAGTGTTCCAGCTGTGCCAAACTACCGATGTTACCAGTTAAACCAATTCCTTTCTTCCAGTAATATCAAGGAACAGCCCAACATGACAGGATACATGTTGTGTATTTTCATTTTCTTTCCCAAGTTCTGGCACTCGTGGGATTTGCAATGACATGCACTCAGTAGACATGGGACGCTCCTGACTTGAAGCTCTTCTCTCAACACTCTCCACAAGTTTTACCCCACTTTTTCAGTGTGTTTGACCTTTCTCTACTGCTTTTGACTGTGTATCTTCCTTCATCAGTTGAGGTTCTAAAAGGCTTTGTGAGGGTTTTTTTGTGGCATGCCAAAAAAAAAAAAAAAAAAAAAAAAAAAGATCATGTGCAATTACGCCAAAAGCAAACTTTTACAAATGTGTCTTCGTGTCAGGGTAGAGCAGGTCAGGCAATATTGACTTATTAAATAGTTCCAGAAAACATTAATTGGCACTTTTAAATCAATATATACATCAATGTTCAACATTTTATGCTTCCCTTTAATTGTCCGCCAGAATTTAAATAAAAGCTGAGACAAGCGGTTTTGATTTTGTTTATATTAAAATGGGAAAACATTTATTACCAAATGACTCATAACTAAGGGTTTCAGGCTTCTATCTTGTGCAACCTAAACCACAAAAAAGGTTTTGACATTTAAATGTTATCCAATACTAAGGGTAACAGGTTAAAAAAAAGCATGGTTATACCCTTTTTGGCCCCTTTGGTTAAACAACTCATCTCCAAACTTCCAGAAATTGAAGTTGGGACACTCAAGTTGTCATGTTAAAAAATATGGCTAAATATGACATTATTTGAGCATTAAATTTGCACAGAGAAAAAAGAAATTATCTGGAATTACAATGTCCTGCGCGACGGATAGTTAAGATTTATTTATTTTTTGCATTATTGATAGCGTATGAATTTTGTTTTTAACTTAAGATCTGAAATCCTTAGTTTATGAGAAATGTGTCTTCTCTTGATTGACTGCTATCAATGAAAGAAATAGAAAACTTCTGATGCCTCCTGCAGGAAGAAACACGGTAGCTCCCCATCTGATGACACCTGCTCACCTCTTCCACGGCTGGCAGCAGCTGCGTTACATAAATTATATTTTTTTAATTTCCCTGAGCGAGAGAGGCTGTTTTCAAGGGAATGGGCATAGTATTTACCACAAAGTCCGAGTCTGGACAATTGAAGCAGCTCACGATGTTCACCATTTGGAGAAATCTGGAGAGATGAAGGTGGTTTAGGACAGCTCCATCTGTCTCGTGGTGTGAAGGACCTTCTCTTTCTCCACCAAGGGCAGAGGGAGAGCCCTGCCTCGAAGTGAGCCCTTGCGAATGTCTCTCTCTCGGTGTATGTGTCCTTATCCAGGCTGCTCCTCACCCTCACTCCTTCTACTTCACCCTCAACTGATTTACCAGTTGCATCTCACACACTTCCATAATCGAGAGAGGACAGCACACTTTCTTAAAGCCTTCTAGGTTGACATCTGAAGACTGTGTTTTATCTGGGAGTCACTGAATTTCCCCTTTGAGAGCCAGCAGATACACTGCTTTGGTGCTCTACCTTAGTTAGGTAGAAAGCAATGGAAATTCAGTGCTTCACGCTGAAAAAACAGCTGTAATTGCAACTCTGCTTGATGTTAAAAAGTTTTTTCAACCTTTTGCAAGACTTCAGAAAAATTCTGGAGGAGGAGAAGGTATTTACTGAAAATTTGCAATAGTGGTTTTTGGTGGGTGGGTGTGGAGATGAGCTCTCTTTAACAGCAGCAGCTGCACAGCAGTCTGGAAACTAGCCCAGTTGGAAGGAAAAAAGAAAAAATAATTTGCCCTTGAAAGAGAAGCAGGCTCAGAAGTGGAAAGAAGTTTGTGCCTGAATGTCAGCAAGTCCTTCGCAGCTGAGCAAGGGAAGGAGACACAGGTAGGAGCTGCCCTTCTCCCATGGGGGAGGGATCCCCGGCCACTGGGTGGAACTACAGAGGTTTTACTACATTTTCTGTGGTGAGTACGTGACCTAATGCTGACAGGAGAAATAATTTTTTCCTCTCCTTCCTGTGCTCTTGGGCTATGAAGTACTTTTAGCCTCACGCAGAGCATTTGCTGGCAGGTTCAGCAGCTATTCCTCTGCTTTTAGGGCCAACATTAGCAGAGACATTGTATGAAGACTGCTTAATTACTTTCTCATTATTCCACGGTTATTTTAATTGCAATAGGAAAAAGAAACAACCTAAAAAAAAAACCAAACCAAAAAACTTGGGTTTTATTCCACTTGGATTTAAAATGCTGAGTTACAGTTCAGTAGCGCTTCAAATTAAAGCTCACGGCTATTGTAACAAACAACTAGTTTTTCCCTACCACAAAGAGAAATAACTGTAAAAACAGGGTAAGCAACCTCTGTTCTGTGAGTTATCAGCAGAAACTTAACTAGAAACTCTTGGACAATCAGCCTCAATGGATACTGAGCGTTCTGACACCTACTTTAAGTGTGGTCCCCAACCACATTGTTCATTTTCACTGGAAACCAAATAAAGTTCAATTTTATTTCCCAAGAGCAGAGAAAATGTCATGATCATGAGATGCATTATTCTTTCATGATCGTTCCTAAATGGATGAGTTGCTCAGGAACAAAACCTGGCAAACCTAACGGGTTGGGAACTGACTTCAGAATGGAGGATGTGCTGCAATATTTACGGCGTAAGGCGGGGCTGATTCTCTCTCACACAGAGCAGAGCAAAGTGCAAATAGTGAAAACGTGTTCACTGACAAACTGTTTTAAAATGTTATTTTAAAATGTCCTGTTGTGTCAGGACAATCACATTTAATCATCAGGCATTTCTTAGCCTTGCCTTTGTGTGTGTTATTTCCAATGAGGCTAATTTTGAGTGATTGGCGCATTAAAAGTAGTTCACCAATTTTTGACAAACAGATGTTTTTCTCCCACCTTCCTCTCCTCTTACATGTTTTGGGTCTTAAAATACCGAAATCCTACTCATGAAAATATGTTTTCATTCTCCTGGACTTCACACCACTCACAGGAAAATCATAGCATAGGATTTGAAAGAAAGAAGCTTCCTAATACGTAGTAGAGAGATAAACAGTGTTTAATGCCGTAAATGTGGATAGCTAACTCAGACATTAACCACAAAAGTAGACATTCGAGTACAGAAAAAAAAAAACACCAACCACCCAAAACAAAAACACACCGGGAAATCGCACGCAGACCAATGGGCAACATTACAAAGTTACAAGGCTTGCGGTGAGCTCTGCAAAACTGACAACTGGCAACAAACATTTGCACATTGTCGAGTTGGAAGTTTGGCTTTTTTTTTTTTTTTTTTTTTTTTGGCAATAAACAGAATAGGCTCGTCAGTGATCCTGACTTCATCAATAGCATGTTGCTCTTCGGGCAGCATGCAGTGGAAAGGTGGTTACACAAGCTTCGCAGGTAAATTCTTTTAAAGTCATGATGTAACGACAGCGTATTTAGGTCCAAGACTTTCTGCAGAACAGTCACTCTTCCAAACATACAAAGAGGAGGGTCAAAACAACCGTCACATCAGAAACCAGCTGTCAGCACATCCCTAAAATAAACAAACCCAGGATGATCGTCCATGAGCGATGCAACTAACAGATAATTCTTCAGACAAATATATATTATTTTTTTATATATATATATGCATTTGCTTGCAAAGTATTTCTTTTCAAAAAGTATCGTTAAGAGTAGTGCAATATAACTTTTATCAGCAATTGCAACCAATGAGAGGTAACCCAGAGAGGACCCCGGGAACAGCTCCTCTCGAGGATGCAGTCCTGCCTTTCTCCCCATCCCGGGGCAAAAAATCCCCTTTAATGTCACCGGGAGCTACGACGAAGAGCTGTGCACAGGTAGTCCCTTAGGAATGGAGTCTCTGCTCACTACGCGGGGAGCTGAGCGTGGAAGTGTACATGCAGCTACCAGAATATATCCCCAAGTACTCGTTATGCGGTGGCCACTAAGACATTTGAAATGTAAACGTTTCTCGCCTACGTCCCATGTAATTTATAAAATAACGCTGTTTCCATGCAGTAGGGCACAATCGTATCAGAATAACTGACTACAGTATTAGCTAAGGAAATAAAACCGGTATATCAGTTTTACCACAACTGCATTTTTTTTTTTTTTTTTCCTCTACACTATATTTCACGTTGGTAACAGGTAATGTGTTATACCATAAAGCGTCTTAATATGATCTCGTGATTTGAAAGCAAAAACATTTTTCTGCAAGACCTCCCTATTAAAACAGTTATGTGCACAAAAGGTGTTCATAGCATGACACCCAAAGCGATGTGGAGTTAGTTTGATAGTATTTCCATTACAGCAGAACTACGAACTTCATTCAGCAAACTAGGTAGTACAAATGAAGATTACTGGTACGTATAGAAAAATCAGATAGGCAATCAGTTACAAACCTGGCAGTATCTTGAGATATTTTTTTAGGTCTTGTAATGGAATGATAAAAACGGCAGGAACTTCTTTCGGGAGCTCCAGAAAGAGATTTGCACTTGGTGTTTCTCGTTATGCTATAAGCAGCCCTACTGCACAGGAAAACATTGCACCAGGAGTTAACAGGGTTTGGAGTTCAAAAAAATCTGCTAAAACTTAAGTGCAGTAGGTTCCCCTACATTGTATTTCTCCTGAAATGTATAAAACATAGAAAATCGTAATGGTGACCTTACTGGATAAAAATATTAATACCCACAAATGAAATCTGACTGAATCTTTTGAGTCAGGCTTAAATTTACATCTTTTGTAGATTTAGCCGGCATGTATTGAGTATCTCAGGTATCTTTGACTATCAAGCAGCAGTGCACATTTACCACTTTGGATTGATCCTTTTAACGCTGTTTCTAACAGGGCTACTTGAAGAAAATCCTACTTGAAACCTTCGTCAAATGTGTCTTTACAGTGCGAAATGTATCTTCAATGAGAAATGCCTTTTTACAATATTTACAAAAAATCTCCCTGTTAGATAAAAAGGCAAAATAAATAGAAAGCTTAGAGAAAGGAAACGCTGCTTAGGTTTTTTTTTCTTTTTTTTTTAGGCTTTTTCTTTTATCTTCCCCCGGTAGATGCTAGTCTGAACACGTGAAGCTGGCTAGCCAGGAATGTTTTTCTTCCTCTTGCTTGGGCTATGGCTGGGATCCTGTTTCAGCTCATGGTACTGCACCTGTTTAAACACAACGTTCAGAAAGAAACCAGTCAGGTGTCACGTGCTAGAAAAAGAAAGATTTAAATTTTTTTTCTCCCAAGGCAAAAAAAAAAGAAAGGAAAACAAAACTATCCCCCATGCAAACCACACGGCATCTGCAGCTGTGATGCAACAAGAACAGAAGGACAGCTCTAGAGGAAGAAGGAAAAACAGCATTAGGAAAATCCTGCCACGGAGTAACACTGTAAAATTGCAGAGGGCTACCTTGTTTGTTTTCTCCATGAGCTCTAACAGAGAATAAACAGCATTCTCTTTGATGAATTGGACAAATATTCTTTGCAATGTTTCTTAAAAACCCACTTATTTCCAAAGGCTTGCCGCCGAGGCGATCAAATCCAGAGCAGGTACACGCACCTGTATCTATCTCTATCCAGCTCTGAACTGAAACTTCTCTCTAGAAATGTGGGAAGCGCACGATTTCTGTGATACCGCAGGTGATTTATGCGCCTGACACCGTCTTAGCGCCTGCACCTTCTCAAGAGATTGTGCATCGCGTTACAAGAGCTTGTGGTTCACAACCGAAATATTTTTAAAGGAGTTTATGAGCACGGACGGACTGTGGCCATGGCAAAAAAATTTTCACCCCATGAAAGGGAAGGCTGAGAGCGCTTGGGAGACACTGAGCATTCTTCCACCTTCCTGTTCCATCCCCCACGGGCTCAGCTCTGGTGTTCTCTTATGCCAGCCAGGCTCACGGGCTGCTGGAGGCTCCAGATTCTACGATTCTAACATCTCCCAACGACTTGTCTTTTTACCGACTGCTCCTCAAAGACACAACCAAGGTAGTAGCTACCTTCTCACTGGCAAAAGGTCTAGCAGCCTCCTTAAGCATCATGGGCTACCTGCTCCCCACAGCTTGAGCTTGGAATTTCTTTGCGCCAGAGAACATCACATCGAATCAAAGTAACTGCTTCAAAATTTGTTTAATTAAAAAAAAAAAAAAGGGAAGTCATGATATCACATATCAAATAAAGTACCGTAAAGACACTTTGAAAATTATACACACCACTTGCACGTCCGAAGGAACTCTGGATAGAAAGTCAAGTAGCTCGTTGTTATCAATTGCATACGGACTGCGAAGCTTCTTTGTAAATTTGTTGATGCCTGAGAAAGTGAAAGTTCAAATGTTACCAGCATGATTTTAAAAAAAATATACATATTTTTGTAAAGTTCTGAAAAATGTTTTAGGATCTGTTTTGAAGTCTGACATCAGCACTGAAGGAATGAATGAACAAGCTGTAAACTTAGGCTCTGAAAGTCAGAATCTGCTGCTGCGGTTCCCTTTGCTTCAAAATGCTGACACTCTAAAGACCTCTCCAAATTCCTCCAATAGTTGTTTTTTTTGTTTTTTTTCCTGAAAGCAACAGAAACTGCGGCTGTTATGTGGAGATGGCAAAAAGGAGAGGAATATAGTATATTTGGAGAGGGTAAAGGCTGGGTTGTAGGATGGAAGATTCAGGTTAGACGGAAGGAAATTATTCCTGATGCTAAGGGTGGTGAAGCACACGGGAAGCAGTGAAGCCCGTGTCACCTGAAGGTTTTAAAATGAGTTTACACAAACTTCTGTCCCAGAATGATAGATACAGAAGACCTGATGGAAATGGGGACATAATGACTCCATTTAGATGCCGTGGTCTTACAGTGCCTGCTGGTAATCAGTGTTCAGAAGCACCGAGAAAACTCTCCTCAAACTAAGCAGAAAGTGAGATCTTAATTAGATGCATTTTGTTATCATCAGGCACTGGGTCAGATTCACACGCTTTTCAGGCGAAAACCTGTTTCATGGGTCCTGGGAACACGCATCTAAAACGCGTCCAGGAATGGTACAAACCTCACAGGCTCTTGTGCAAGCAGGACAATGCCTGGACAGCATTAAAAATGTGCCGTTCTCTGCAATTTATCCAGGCTGTATCAGAGACAAGATGACACAGTTTTTCTCCCACGAAGCCTGTGGCGCCCAGGCCTTTCGGGATGCTTTAGCAAGGACATAAAGATTTGGGATGGAGCGTGCGAACCGCAGCTCGGTAACACCCACAGTCCCACCTCGGCGCGAATCCTCAGCTCTGTGGCGCAGAGCAGAGATGCTGCCGTCCCTTCATCAGGTGATTACACAGCGCGCTGGGAAAGACGACCTGAGATTCGAGCACCTTGGTTTAAGAAGATCCTTTGCATCAGCAAGGGACTGGGGAATTCAAGGTCTAACCCTTTGTTCATTGCATGGAGCCCCTGGACCACCCATGGGTGAATTCAGGAGTTGACATGGTCTCACCTTGTCACACCTGGTAAAGAAAAGCACTGGTCAATCCATGAGGGCAAATGCACGAATAAGTCATGGCCCAGGCTCAAGAAAAGAGAAGTGCTGAACAGACGAGATGGGAGAAGTAAAACACAAGGAAATTACACCTTCACCAAGAGCTTGAAATATTTCTGGTTAAAATGATTTCCTTTATGCTCTTTTCCATCTGAACAACTGTAGCAGTTATCAGGGCTCTGCAGTCCTGTGAACAGCAGAGTGCAGAGGTGGTTCCTGCTCCACCACGGCTCACACACCACACGTTCATGGACCAGCTGTCCTAAGAAAATGGCCAGGCTGGAAAGAATGGGGAATTTCTTGCCAGGGCAGGCTGAAAGAGGTAGTCCCCATGGATGCATAGAAGAAAGGTAGCCACGCAAAAGACCAGCCCTAACATGGATGAATTTTCATTTAAAGACCCCTGCCTTCCTGTCCTGGTCTGAGCTGAACAGACCCAGATTTGCTCAGTGCTTTTTCTTCCCAGCCCAGGTGATAGCGTGTGTGTGCAGGCAGTGCTGCCGCTGGCAGGGGTGACGCTGGTGGTGGCAGTCACTGCCAGGGCTGGGGTGCCCAAAGGCTCTGGCTGGTGCCTGTTCCTGGGGTGACTGAGGCCATGTTGGGTCTTGTGTACATTCATATATATTTCATTATTTTCATTATTAATAGTATTATTTTCTCTTGTTACCATTTTATTAAAGCTGTTGTAGTTCTCTTTTCCAATCTGTCTCTGCCTCATTCCCTTTCCCTTCCTGTTCACGGAGGGAGAGGGGTCAGAGAGCATCTGCCAGCGCTCAGTGCCTGGGCCAGCCCTAACCCTCGACACCTCCCAAAGAACAAAATGGGAAGATGCTGCTCCAGACCAGCTTGAGCTGTCCTACAGGCAAAAGTCAGACAAAAAGTGTCTCCTGCTTTCAACTGCAGGATGGACAAAAAGGATGACAAAATGTGTACACACAGGGGAGGCTAGAAACACACAATAATGGAGAAGACAGGCCTCTGTTTGGAATACGGCATTTTTTTGAAGGGACAGCTGCTCCAGGCTGCATGCAGCATGACTTGGCTCCCTGTGAACCTCCTTTCACCACGAGAGGGTCTGGACTGCATCATCAACAGCAGCTGATTCCCCAGTCCCTTGCTGATGCAAAGGATCTTCTTAAACCAAGGTGCTCGAATCTCAGGTCGTCTTTCCCAGCGCGCTGTGTAATCACCTGATGAAGGGACGGCAGCATCTCTGCTCTGCGCCACAGAGCTGAGGATTCGCGCCGAGGTGGGACTGTGGGTGTTACCGAGCTGCGGTTCGCACGCTCCATCCCAAATCTTTATGTCCTTGCTAAAGCATCCCGAAAGGCCTGGGCGCCACAGGCTTCGTGGAAGACAAACTGTGTCATCTTATCTCTGATACAGCCTGGATAAATTGCACACTGATGATGCAGTGGAGCTGCATCACCACCTGCCCATCCTCGCCGGCACGACATGGGAGAAGCAGGTCCCAAGAGAACGGGTCCCCACACGCCCATTGAACGAGAAGCCACTTGGGAGCAAGGGAGAGGAAAGATGCAGGGAATGAAATTGAGGTGCATTTGCAATTTCTGTTTCTGCCATCTATCCATTGTGTGGGAGGCATGGCCTTCAGATCGGGAGTCGAGGCTCTGGCTGAAACATTTCTGGGCAGTGTGACCCCTCCTGGGGCATCCCAGGGAGACATGTCAGTAGTTTCGTAAACAGCAGTGATTTATAGTTTTATGGCTCTTGGATGGGTATTGCAATCTCAGGTTCTTGTGTGAAATCAAGGGGGTATATGAAAGCAACAAGACGCCAGATCTGTCTGAAAAATGACAGAGAAAGGACATAACCAATACTTTGAGGTTCAGTTACAAAAGCCTTTTGCGCACTTGGAAGAATGAGATTCCAGGAAGAAATTAAGAGTTTGGGTGGCACCCAGGTGACATAGGGTATTTGGGAAATAAGGGAAATTCTGAGACAGGAAAAGACACTTTTAGCTCCATAAAAACCAATTATTTTGTCAAAATTCTCCATATTGGTTCTTCTCCATTTTTGATGTTCTGCTACATTTGCGTGTGAAGACTCCGTAAGCGTATCGCTAATACGGACTGATACATAACAAATATATCCCGTGGAGTCAGTTCACTGGTTTTACGTTGTCTCTTGAGCTCAGAAGTTTTTACAGGAACGAGGTTGTTACTCTTTTTACTTCAGAAAGAAAATCTAGCCACAGATTTAACCGAGGCAGTGCTCTTCACAAGCCTGCACGACTGAGTAAGGGTACAGCTGGTGGTGTGGGATATATAAAAAAGTGTACAAATGAAAATATGGAGTATTATTTACAACAGATGTGGTAATGGTAGCTGTTTAAAATCAGCATAACGAGTAAATATCAGGCTGAGCAGTGGGAGCCTGGATCAATCACAATTCCACCCCCTTCTGCCCCCTCCAGGTTCTGTTCATTATCAGCCAGCCAAACACCACACACACCTTTCTGTCCCACTAAAGGTGACCCTTTAAACAGCTTTCTTGTTGCTATGTTTACGTACGCTTCTGCAAGACAAAGTACAGCAGTAAAAAAGGGCATATTTTCCTAAATGCACTCTATAGATTGAAATGCCTCTGTTTGTGTATAAGCGGTGAAAATAAATCAGGGTAATATCTAGACAAAGCTACACTTTGATATATGAAGAATCCTCATGGCTACATGTTTATAGTACGATGAAGTCTAGAGTGCCAGCCAAGAAAAATGCATTTTGCAGGTGGGCCTAAATCTTTATGGAATTGTGATTTTTAACTAACCTGTCTGTTTCCATCATGGGGCAGCTTCATGACCATAAATAGAGAAAAGTACCGACAATGTAAGTCATCCCTTAAACACTCCCCCCCTCCCCCCTTTTTTTTGTTTACTAAGTGGCAGAGACAGTTAAAAAGGCTGTACTTACCCCAGACAAGGACAATGTATCTCAGAGGGACGAAATACAGGATGATGGTGAACACAGAGAGGGCAACAATTGCCAGCCAGCTCAGAAAAGGGACAGTCCAGTTGAAGGTACTGGAAGAAAAATTAACACAAGTCACCTGAGAGAGCCAAGTGAAGAACAAACAATGAGCAGGACAGGGGAGAAATGTCAGTTTTTATTGGTGAAAGCAAGCTGAAGCCACGCATGAGCAAGGGAATGCTGGACATTAGAGTGAGTTTGGGGTTGGACCCACTCCTGGTGGGAAAGGAAGGAGGTGCTGGGTTGATCCAGGAAAGCTGGAACTCATCTGTGAAAGTGGAAGGGAAAAGAGCAAAGTGAGAGGGGAAAAGAGCAAAGAGAGAGGGGAAAAGAGCAAAGAGAGAGGGGAAAAGAGAAAAGTGAGAGGGGAAGAGGGAGAGGGAGAGGGAGAGGGAGAGGGAGAGGGAGAGGGAGAGGGAGAGGGAGAGGGAGAGGGAGAGAGGAGGGGAGGGGAGGGGAGGGGAGGGGAGGGGAGGGGAGGGGAGGGAAGGGAAGGGAAGGGAAGGGAAGGGAAGGGAAGGGAAGGGAAGGGAAGGGAAGGGAAGGGAAGGGAAGGGAAGGGAAGGGAAGGGAAGGGAAGGGAAGGGAAGGGAAGGGAAGGGAAGGGAAGGGAAGGGAAGGGAAGGGAAGGGAAGGGAAGGGAAGGGAAGGGAAGGGAAGGGAAGGGAAGGGAAGGGAAGGGAAGACAAGACTATTTCTTTATGGATAAAGGAAGAGAAGGCTCTCAAACTCTATGCCATGATACAAAACTGCTGGTCACCTCCTTCTGCAGAGGCTGAGGTGAGGACAGAGAGGCAGCGGAAGGTACCGCATCCCAGGACAGTCATGCTGCGGCTCTCACCGCTGCGTGCGGGGCAGGGGAGGCCCGATGGCTGATGTGCATCGGTGCCCCACGGGAGGGCTGGTGAAAGGAGCTTGGCTTGGCTTGGGTTCCACGAAGGCACCACTGTGTCAAACGTGCTGCATGACACTTATCCAGAGTGAAAATGTGGCGTTGGCTCTAAATAGCCTGGTGATACTCTTTAAAGTATTACCACCAGCTACCTCCCCCATCAGTGTGATTCCATTAGTTTGGCTTTCTCTGGCTGAATAATTGCAATTATCGGAATTGCTAGCCATATTTTTCATAACGAGCTCTGGCTTCCTGTGTTTATTTGTCTTCTTTTCTCCCTGGCAATTTTGACATGTCTCCAGAGTGAACATTATGTTAGTGTCACTTGGTGTAGGATCACTCCCTTTCTCCTCAGGGGACACCTGCTCTTTTCCCCTCTTCTGCACGCATTTGGGATGAACAGAAGGTTGAGGGTCTGCTCGTGTTCCTGTGACTCGGCTTTGTGCAACGGATCACAGACACGCCATGTGTGGGAACACTGGCTCCCCGCTTCCCAAACCTCCTTATGTGCTGTGTTAGCACAGCACTCGGTACAGGTTTCCCATTATAGTTTCAGGAGCAAATTACAAAGATTTATAGGAAGATTCGGTCTCACTCGCTTTAGAAAATTCTGCTGCTCTCATCTGGTACGCGGCGGAACAAACCCCACTTCCAAAATGCACAATTAGAAAAACTTAATCATCGAGACAACTCCCACAAACAGCCTCTTTGACAAAAAGATTTCTTTCAGTGAGAGACGCTCATTTCGCTTGTCTGGAAAAAAACCTCGTGCGACACGATGCAGAAATGTTCCCCGGGCTCTCCGGCCAGGGACTTTGCTCTTAAACTTTGCAGGAATGGCAACCTTCTCTCCACCCTGCTCCTGATAACGCTTGCTGCTGCTCATAGATTTGTTGGGGGGGGCGGGGAAGGAAACAAAAAAATAAAATAAAAAAGAGAGACAATCCTCACTGCTCCCTCCCGGGATGAGATGCTTCCAAGGGGCAGAAAACCAAGTCAGTCCTGACCCTGCTCCACAGCTGATGGCTTTCTGGAACCCACCTGATCTCAGGTAATAAACCTCACACGGCTGTTCGCCAGCCACACCAGAAATACACCGAGACTCCCTGCAGCAAGCCTCCTGCTTAAGTCCTAAATTTGTTGGCGATTCTTACACATCACGTGTTGGGTGTTACAAACTACATATACTCTGGAAGGAAAGGTTTTGCTAACTCACACAAATAAACACTTCATGCAACTGAGCGTATGTGCATCCTTAAAATCTCAAGCCTGTAGTTAGCTCCGTTTATTTCCTTTATCAGAGCTGCATTTTTCTATTATTACTTTTAAACAACTGCTCTCGGGCCTCACAACAAGGTTCTTTTTCTCTTTTACTGCAAAGCCTTAATTCTGATTTATTTCCCCTAATTAATGTATTTCTAAATTCCAAAATCAGTATGACAAGATCTTCATTAATCAAGGGCCTCCACAAAGCACAATAAATACAGATGAGATTCAAGAACTGGAGTCCCCCATCCAAGAAAAAAGAAAAAAAAAAGACTAAAGGGCTAATATTTTGTACTTCAGTTCGGAAAAAATATCAACAGTGTTGGAGAGCAATCCAGCATCTATGTCAGCACTTACTTCTTGATCCTTTCTCCAAAGGAAGCCACTTCATCAAGAATATTCTGGACAGTGACACACACCTCCTGGATGGCATACAGTCTGTTCATAAATCCTTTTTTTTCACTGTCCTAAAAAAAAGAATAGGAGCAATTGAATAAAATACTTTCTGACTGTGGGAAAAGGACCCTGCACCCCTCAGTGAAGTTCCAAGAACACGTGTGTTACAGCTTCATCTAAAAGCAACTGGCAGAACCGGGCAATCAGAAATTGTTTTCTTGCCCTTTAAACAACACATGTTGAAATCAAGTAATTTTTTTTTTTAATATATATGCTGACAACTACGCAATTTTGTTTGTCATCGCACTAGTTTCCAAATACGTATTTTGATTAGCCAAGTCTCTGTTTTACAAGGTGCTGACTTCCTATGGTGAACACTCTTTCATGTGATAGAGTCTGAAGGCAGAAAAAAGGAAATTTGTCAAAATGCTGGTTCTTGCACTGATGCCTGCCCCTATAAATATGGGATCTTTTCCAAAAACAGAGTGACCATTTGTCCCTCAAAAGCAGGAACCACCCTCATTAAGACTTTTTTGCCATCAGAGAATGTTATTCTTTCTGCCAACTGCAGGAGAACCCAGCAAGGTGCTGCCCATGTGCATCAACATGCCCCATGGGCCATGCCTCAACTGGGCCTCCTCCTGCTCTGATGACCTTTCCTTTTTTTCCCAAAATGTTTTCTATCTCTACATCCAAGCAGGCTGCAGCACCAAATCCACTCACGAGCCAATTGAAGTCTCAAAAAAATGCCATGTTAGAGGAACTGGGATTAAAATAAAGTGTCACCGTGGAAAAAAAAAAAAATCCCTTCATTTTATCCCAGACTACACGTAAGACGAAAGCTTATGCTCAACATTTCCAATAGATTGACAGCATATTATCCATCTAGTTTGAATGTGATCAGTGTTTTCTCAAAACAAGAAATGTAAAGAAAAATACTCTGAGATTAGCAAAATATTTGGTAAGGAACATTGTTCGAGGTTTTGCTATCACAAACCACACAATACAGCAGCCTCTGTAATTGACTCCAAAGTTCAGCATGTTAGAAACTAGCACACGTTGCATTTAATTTTTCTTTTCTCCTCCTGATACTTAATTAACAGACACTACATTTGTTCACGTATTTTGTTGTCGTTTTTGCTGTCTTAATAAACCAGATTGGACGAGGAAAACGTCATCTCTTAATCGTCTGAAGTTACTTCAGTGACACTGGTTCTGCGACTATTGTTGATAAGATTTCTTGTGAAGACATTGAAAGTATTTAGCTACAGAACACAGACTGTTTAAAAAAAAAAAACAAACAACCATGAGACAGACAGAAACAGTAAAACTACTTCTGAGTGTATTGTAAAACTGAGTGTATTGTAAAAACCCAAACCACTGGTTTCTCAGGCAATGTGAAAGAGCTTATGTTCTAGGTTAAGAATAATAATTATTCATATCAGAAATAAATATTTTGGGGGTTTTGAGGATGACCATAACCACAACCACAGATAGCAACTACAACCAGTGCTGCACAGAAACACCGAGCCATTTCTGAAGTTATTTCTTTAATTTTTATTATATTCTTGAAGCCTGGTCAATGACAATGTTATTGTCCTTGGGCACACAGCTTCAGAGAAGGTACAGCATATATCCAGTGTGTTTCATCTGTGATCAGGAAAGAGATACCTGCTCTTACCCATTCATGTAAAACATGTACTCCCAGCACTGGAGAAACATGAAAATAATGTATTTTCTCATAGAGGAGAAGTGAACTATGGGGACATACAGAAATCACAGCTTTTTCTGCTTTTAGGATACTTTGCCTCTCCAGTTTCATTTAACAGACTCTGCTGTCTCTGTAAAGTTATCTTGATTTAAGGTTAACTTATGTGAGAAAATAATTATCTCACAGTTACAAAACCAGCACCCTTCATGACATCTCCAGAACTCAACTGGGATTACATTCAGAGGTCCAGAGGCTGTTTTTCTTTACAAATATTTCAGAAGACAAGTTGTACCTTTTCTTGAAAATACATCTGTTTTAAATCATTCCTCTTAAAAAAAACAACCAAACAAACCTGCAAAACCCCCAAAGACAGAAAGAGACAGAGGAAAAAAATCACTATTTCCAGCCCCCTCCTGCACCTTCTCAGCTTAAAGAAAATTTGTTGACATACTCTGAGGCAGGAATAGACAAAACAGCACAGGAAAGAGGAGGTGGCCAGAAAGATCAGGGCTCGGCTTTGCTTAAACTAATTCCACATGCCCCCACAACTATTAGCTGTTTTTTATTTCCTGCTCCAAAGATTTGTGGAGAAAATAATTTGGGCTAGGGAAAAGCTGCACTTATTTTCTTCCAACAAGATGCTGCGTTAGCAAATACAACATATGAGCCACCTTGAGCAAACCAAGGCTCTTAATAATCCATTTTTCAAACACTGCTGGTATTTCCTTTCCAGAGAAAGATGGGCTGTGACTGGAATCAATTTCATCATTTGTAAGACTACAATTGTTAAGTTTCTGGAAATAATTGCCATTTAAATAGTAGATAAAATTTATTATACAAAGCTAACAACAGCTTTATTACTGTTTAATTTCCAGGATTTGTTTGTTTGCAGTAGGCTTAAAGGATCTGAAAAGCAAGATGTTTGCTAGGGGATGGCTTTAAGCACAGACTGTGAAAGCAAAGTCAAATGGATGTTGATAGTCTGACTCAAATTTACAAAAGGGAATAAACCCAAAGTACAGGCTGAGACCACGTCCTCTTCCTCTTTCTCCTCCTCCGTATGAAATTGTAGACTACAGACTGATACACTGCTTGTCTAATAATGATACTGAATTCTTGTATATTGCTTTTCAGCTGTATTTTACTTTTGGTGAAACCATATTTTTGGTGAAACCGTATTTTACTTTTGGTGAAACCAAAGCAAAACCAAGTAAAAGACTTGCTCTAGACCGTGTGGAGCTAATTCATATGAAACCTCAAACACAACCCATGTTGTATGAGTTTCTTTATTCAGTGCACTACGCTCCCAATCCCATGACAAAGTGATCTGGGAAAGGAGTATATCTCTAACCCCAAACCTCTTTCTCCTCCAAGCTGAAGTGCTGTTGTAAAAGACAAGGAATGCAGGAGAAATAAATAACCCGGACTCAAAAGCAAACGTTAGTGGAATTAAGTCAGCAAAGAAAATAGCTTTAAGTGAGGGAGACATTTTTAGTACAGAGAACAAAACTCTGAACATTTATGGTGGATAACTGTCCTATTAATAACTGCTAAGTTAGGTACAGATCATAAAATCAAAGTCATAGGAGAGCTTCAAGAATAGAAGCAAATTCTGCATTTTTTAGGAGATGCTGCCTGGGAAAGGGAGAGGCTCCAGATGTGTCTTCCAAAACCACCCCTCGTTGCCCAAGCTGGTAGAGCAGGGCACCTCCGTGCAAACCGAAGCGACTGAGACAGCATAACTCGCAGACACCAACTGCTGAACACTGTCCTACGGTCTGGCCACTGCTCAAAATCCTGTCACTGGTGACTAACAGCCTCAGAAATTACCTCCCAGACTCTAACCTCTGCTTTCTGGGGAGGTCACTAGGAAGAAGATAGTAAGTGAGCCAACACTATTGCAGCTTTGGAGGCATTTGATCTCCTCTGGGTCTCCTGAACCCCTATCAAAAGGCCTCAGATCTCGTGACGGACATACAGGTGTAAGTCATTATTTTATCATTTTCTCAGGGAAATGGAAAGAGGTCAGGCAAGCATGATGATACTGTTATCTTAAAGTGGAATGTAGAAGTGTGATCAGGAGGTAAAGCTGAATGGTCTACAGGACCCAGAAAGGTGCATGGGGTGACCTGAAACTGGCCTCCTCCATCACGTCGATAATGAGCTGAGAGGGTCAGGCTGTGTTAACCGCTCTCTCCTCTCGAAGGTTCACACTTGTGGAGCACCACAACGATCTGGTCTTACCACTTCTTAAATTGGAAAAAGTGTGGGAAGACTCCTGAGGACGTTAAAACCTTTCAGTGCGACCTTAATGACTGGGAACTTTCCACCCTTCCAGTAAGCCAGCTCGTACTTCAGACTTGGAGTGACTGATGGTGTGACTGGCCAGGCAGAGTGGGACCAGGGTATGCCCTCCCCTCAGCATCACTTCTGCACCACACCTTTAGTGGCCACACTTTTAAGACTCAATCATTTGTCTGCAAATGCTCAGTGCATCATCTCTAAGGCCTACCCATGCACATGTGCTTGGAGAATAGGTCTGAAAAGAACTGCTCATGCCCAGATGGAAACCAGGCTGAGGATTTTAAAATACGGAGGAAACCACATAATTATTAAAAGACCAGGGTTTTACAGAGAGAAATGGTATTTGTGGCCATGATTATTAAAGAAAGAAGCAATAAAATTTTATTGCCTAGTAAGCATTCTGCATTTAAAACAGCAGAAAGTAGGCACAATAGAAACCACATAAACATGCGGACGAAGATACCGAAGATTCACTGTTTATGAAGACACCATGCCTGTGAGTATGAATATTACAACAATCTGTTCTTCCTCAAACATACACTGAGAGTTGATAGAAATCATTTTGAACCTTCTGTGACTTTTTGGCACTACCACCTATATAACAAATTAGACTTTTTCATGTGTAATGAACTGTTGCAGTACTAGAACATAAATATAAAACCAGTAAAAAAAAGAAAAAAAGTCAAGAGCTACAGTAATAATTCTGGGGAAAAAGATGATACTGCAAGCTTTCTACAGAGTAGAGAAATCACACTGTGACGGCAATTTTTACGCAAAATCTTATTCAACAGAGAAATTTTGCCAACACTTTTCATCTTCTCTTTCTCCCACAGCGTTGCCCAATGCTGTTTAAATCTGCTCCTTCCTATCTCCCCTCTGCCACACATTTTAATGCTGTGAAGATAACACTCCAGATAAAGCCCAGGAACACGAATGCAGGAGCCAGTTCATGGCATAGGATGACATTCCACTGAAGAGCTGTCTACTTGGCGGAAGCAAAATGATAAATTTTCCTTGCATGATACGTTTCCGGTCAATGCTAGACCTTTTTGAGGTGTTCATTTCATGAATACTCTAAGCAAATATAGATTACTTGAAAAGGATGGAGGCTTGTTTGTTCACAGTGATACATTCAGGGGCAAAACCAATGCCAAATAATGCCGTGCCTTTCTTCACATTACTCTGGAAGAATCACAGCATCGTGGGGTTAAGCACTGGGGTGATGAGAATCCACCAGGTGCCTTTGCTTTATGTTTGAATTTGAAAAAAATGGATTTTTTCCCTCGGTTGCCTCTTCTCCCCTACATCTTGTTCTATGTTATTTAAGAGGGAATTTCTTACATTATGCATGACTGAGCTATAGTGGACCTTGACAGTGATCTCATTAATATTCCTCTTGTGTTCTGTCACATTGGTAGCATCCGGCAGAAATCCTGGTGTATTGCCCATCAGTTGTTTGCAATAGTTAATTTTGCAAGAATACGGTCCTGAGGGTCCGCTAACAAATTTTGGCCATGATTTTTTAGTTGGATTTGTAAACTCCAGTGGTTCTGACAGCGTTTACCATCTACCTATGCTGGATGCAAAACTGCAATTAACGTGTTCATTAATGTAACTTTTCAAGTTCTGTGACACAAACGTGAGGGCTGATGAATCAAAACCTTAAATCTGCAAGCTCTAATAATCTTAAAAAGGTAAGCAAATAGCCTGTTATTTCTACTGGAGGAAACTACTGTATATAAGAACAGGAAGGATGGAGGGGTGAAAAGAAGTAATACCAGATAGCATAAAAAAATCTGCATTCAGGTGGGACTGAGAGAAAAACAGAGAAATCAGAAAGGGAATGCTGAAAGGTTGCTGTTAGTAGAACACCTGAATGTTTGAGATGGCTTATCTAAATCACACCCACACATTTTTGTTGTCCACTTGTTACAAACATGGTCCTCATCAAAATAACAGAGTGCCCTGTTTTGAGAGTTTAAAGTAGCCTCAAAATTTATCTTCCAATAAATGTCTATACAGCTGTCACTGACTGATAAAAAAGGCAGATTAAGGAGTTCTGCTGGAGTTAAAGTCATTTAAAATCTCAACTGTGTCTCTGAAATACATTGGCCTGAATGTAGCAGATGTAAAAGTTAATTTGATGTTATAATGTATGTCGAGCGTAATTTTCATTTTCTCCCCGAAAAGATGGTAATGATAAACATGCTCTTGGGCAGAGGATAAAGACTAACTATTCAAGTTCACCTCCACACAGAGCAAGGACACTACCTCTGCACCAAAGTCTGCATTTAGATTTACTTACTGGTCTCTGGAAGTTTCCCAGCCCTTTGCTGACAGGATATTATGATCTTAAAATTCTTATATAAGTCGTTCACCTAAACAGAGATAATGGTTTTACACTAACTTATCAAGTGGAATTGGCAAGCCAAGATACTTCTGCTCCAGAAGACCTGCATCTCCAGTGCCGGGCTGCAGAGGGTAACTTCAAAGCTGTCACCACCACGACGTGAACTGCCACCACAACAGCCAGCAGAAGGAGTCAAACGCTCATCTGAAAGATCATGAAGCACTCCAGCCTTAGACATCTGTTCTAGAGTTAAAACAAACTATTCTCTAGAGGTGTTCTCCTCAAGGAATATTCTCCTCAAGGAATGTGGTCTCCTCCATTCTCCTCCACCACCACTACCCCAGGCCAGACACCTGGGCTGTCACTAACGACTGGTGACATGAGCATTACCCCTCCCTCCTTTGATCACCAGGCCAAAACACCCACCTCCTTGCTAAGCAGAGCTATTGCTTGGATGTTCCTCTCTCACAGTCACCGCTATCAACATCTTTAGACCAAACACCTACAAAAACAATTTTGTATTTCGGAAATCCGCGTGATTGTTGCCTTGGACCGCTGATGTTTTTGGTTCACAAAAGGCAAGAGGACTTTCTTCCCTTGGAATTTCCATACCCAAAGAGACATACTCAGTTTTAGTACTAAATCACCAGGGTCTGGTCAAAACGCTGAGCAGAGGAGTACAAAATGCCTTCACCATTGCTGTTTGCTGACCAAACTGGACTCTTTTGGAACAATCAATCCAAACTTTTTGACTGCTTTGGATTCCAGTGAATTAACTGGCAAATTGCTACAAAATGAAGGCAAGCAAAACCATTTTCTTCTCCATGGCTGGATGCTGCTGCCATATCCTAAGGTCAACAGAGTCCAGATGGCTTACAGCATTTGAAGACCAAGTCCTAAAATCTGAAACTCTTTGATTGCCGTCAAGTGCTCAATGATTAGGTGAAACTCCTCTCTTGAGGAACATGATCTGGAGAAGAAAACCATCCAGGCCTTACGTTTGGCTAATCCAGCAGTTGTAGGTTACCTGAAACATTTAATTCCAAACATGAACCTATAGCAATAAAAATAAAAATAGTAACATGTGAGATATGGGTTACAATCTTTGAATGAGTTGAACGTTTAAAGAAGAAAATTGTCGCGGAAGCAGTTTGGGATTAAACTCCAAACTGGTCAACAAGAAGATGGTGGAAAAGAACCACGAACGCTCCAAACCAAAAGGTGCAAAACCATGATCATGTCACTAGCTCTGCTACTTCATCTCACAAGAAATCCTACCATGTCTACAGCAGGAAAGTCTAAGCAATGTTCCAGAGACAACGGATATATAAATGCACATTTCAAACAGCAACTACAATTATTCAAAGAATCTATCAAATATTAATAAATGGAAGAAAAAAAGAGAGCCTTTCAAAAATACTCTTTTTTACATAATTCCCCTGGATAATGTTCAAGTCGTGCTTTTGGAAAATTACACAGTGTAGAAAAATACTTTGGCACTTGAGGCAAAACAATATGAAAAGGAAGAAAAAAAGCAGCACCTAGAAAATCACCCTGCAAATACTCTGGGGGTACAGTGGGCGTTCTAGGGATGCTGTGGAGAAAATCGAGAGAAAAGCCTGAAAAGGCTCCACTGCTGATTTTCTTTTGCATGCTTATTTTACAGCAACCGTGAAAAAAACCCCACCCTCTTTATTTATTAAGTACTGAAATTCTGGAAGAGATCTAAAGCTGAACCACCTTGCGAAGATGGGGTGGCCCCATGAATATGCAAAATCACAATGAAGAGTAATTTGTAATAATGTTATTTTAATGTCTAGCCACTACAATAGTCTGTTCTACATTAATTTTAAAATATGCTTAAGTATGCTAATGTCTCAGAAGGAAAGAAAGCACATATTTATGCTGGGCCACAGTAAATGATACTCTGACTGAAAACTTCATAAGAGATGCTCACATTCTGTACTGTACTGCAGTCTACAATACCAGAAAGAAGAGTAGCTCAAAGGCAAGTATTTACACAAATGCCTATTTGTTTTTTTCAGAAAAACAAACATTTGTAGCTAAAGCAAAAGCTTTGACTGCACACTATGTACATATGTTACTTCACAACAAAGGACCTTGTAGAAAAAGCTACCAGCTTATCGTCAGTCACCTTAGGTGAATTTGCTTCTTGAGAAATGAGTAACAAAACTTGCTTAGTTGAATTCACAATGATCAGAGATGCTTTAGAAGGAACAAGGGACACAAAGTAGTGTTAAAATTAAACACAAACCTCAGACGATTACTGTTACGTTGGAACAACAGCTGAAAAAATAAATGGTACGAAACACAAAAATCTGTTGTTCTTCAGGCAATATTAACTTGACCACTGAGCACTCACGACATAAATGTATACTGGATCACAGATGACACTATTTATACTAAGTCCTGCAACTGAAGAGGAACAAACCCCGATAGCTGAGATACCTACTTTAGAGAATATGAAAAACAGACATTCAGTGGAATTTATCTGCTTCTGAAATAAGCAAATAACCAAAACAGTTCAATCCACCACCATGTGACATGCATTTCCTCACTTTCCTTTTTTTCTTCTCATCTCCTAATGTGGACATCGCTTATTAAAAGTGCACAGATACACAAATGCTGGAGGAGGAGGGCTGGGAAACCTGAGGGGAATAATGAGCCTGCCAGCAAACTAAAATCATTGCTGCTGATCAATCCAGAGTGGATATTGGGCATTAAGCAACTGAACGAGTGGGACCGACTCCAAAATGAGCAAAAGGAGGACCCAACAGCATTTAGCTTGAAAAGCTGCTGAAAGAGCTGCTATTCAACCCACGAAGCATCCCTGTTGGAGTTATCTCCAGGAGAAAAACCAGGAAACTGTAAAGAGAACCGGAGTACATCTCTCATTTCTGGAACTCCTGATCCTCTCCTGACACTTTCACGAATGCCAGTGATCCGTGTAGAATGAGATCAGCCTCAGAGTTCTGCTGACACCAGCTGTCCACAGATGCACAAGCTCCGTGCCACCTCCTGTTCTCCAACTCCACCGCTGCTATCTGAGGGTGTTGTATGATGTTTAACAAGGTGCAGCCTGTTTAAAATAGTTTATTTTATTCCCACAGTCCTTTTCAGCAGAGTGGACAAATTAGACCTCCATACTACAAAAAAAAAAGCTTGTTTCTTCCAAAATTTTAAACTCATTGCTTACTTTAGTGACACTCTGAAAAGCAACAAAGACCAGCCACAGTGCAAGAATTCAATGACAGTTCTCTTCCATATTCCAGCTAACGGTATTATTTATTGTCTAGTAAATAAGTTTAAATGCTTTTAAGCCTTGGTTGCAAACTTAGCACCCATTTTGCAGTCCAACAACAGCAGGGAATAAAGCTGCCATTGTAAAATATCTTTTTTCTTCTGTGTGCCTGCTTTCCATAGATTTCATTATTTCTGGATCAACACACGCTGTCATATCTAGGGTACAGCGATGCCAAGTAACCAGGGAGAAGGGTTGTGAGATTTTTATCATCACTGAAACAACTGGTTGGGAGGTTATACCGGATTTTCTTCCAAAAAAAACACGTGGAAGGAAGAGAAGAGAAGCTCTTTTTCCAGAAGAGCAGCTGTGACACCTTGAGACCGAGCACACAGCACTCGAGGTTCTTACACAACACTTACCAAAGAGACTGCAACGAGCAACTGTGATTAAAACAGCTTTCTGTGAAGGGCTGGGTTTGTCTTTAGAAATACAGAGTGTCCTACAGCTCTTTTTTTTTGTCAAACACATGGAAGGACAGCTCATGGAAGGCAATGGAGGGACACAAGCCAGTGGAGAAACAGCGCAGTCAAGTGCATGCACCCACAGAAATGAGCAAGTTGAGGTGAAACAGATACTTCAGCTTCCCAGAATATTTCTCAGGCTTTCAGAGAAACATCATTCATGAGTCTTAACAGCTGCTTTTTTCCACATGACTCTTGATGGCTTTTACTTCCATGACTTTGTCCGTTCTGGTGCTGGACCACACAAGCTTCAGGCACAAACACCACTGTTAGTGGTCCAGCTGTTTACCCACAGGTTCCTTCAGAGTTTTCAGGCAAACATGACCCAGTCCTGGTAATTTGTTACTGTTCATATTGTTGATTTTTTTTCTACAAATTGTTTTACCAACACCTGACTTGAAGCAGGCTCTTCATAACTGCCCCAAGCTCTTCCACAATGAAGGAATAAGGAGTAGGGCTTAAACCCAAGGACCTCAAGCAGTTTGTTTTCAAAAGCTCTTAGTACCATGCACAGAAATTAAAAAAAAAATTATGACAAATTTCTCGAAATTTTAGAATTTAAAACTCATCAAACCAATCCTGGGAAAGCAAATGCTAATTTAAATTGTGCTTTAAAAAGTTTTTTTTAGACTGTTCCTAAATGAAAAAAGGATATTAAAAGAAGAAAGAGGTAAAAGAGCAATTATATTTCAGAAGATTAATAGTAAACTATCATAAATTTTGGTACTAGAACTGGTATTTAATATATTTATTAATCTAGATCAAAAAGAAGGTTGAGATGCTAAGGTGTCATAATTACTTAAGAAAGTGATGTCAGATTTCTGAGGAATAGAACAGACTTATACGTTTATTTTTACCTGGTGGCACTATATAGCCTGATGAGAGGATTTCAGCTGAAATACTGAACTCAAATTAAAAAAATAAAGATAAAAAAGCAGATCCAGAAAAAACACAGGTTACTGAAATAGTGAAAATTGTGCAAGGAAAAAATAAGACAATGAGCAACAGAAAGCACTAGCACATTTTAATTTATACAGAACATGAATGAACATAATCAAGATGTTGCAAATAATGAAGGGTTCAGAGAAAGTAAATTGGGACTCTTAATTATTCTCAAAAGGCAGCAGAGAGAAATGTTCCATGAACTTGAAAGTCAGCAGAGGTTAAACTGGGAAAAATAAATTCCTTTTTCCAAATAATGCAACACTCACTGGTGGAACTCACTGCCAGAACAGTATTAACATCAAGAACTTAATACAATTAATAGCAGAATTAAGCACATGCACGATTTTTTTCCTGTGAAATTATCAAAATAGTGGGCAAAAACAACTATCCATCATTTCAGAAAAAAATATTTCACAGTTCAATCTCTTGTGGAACTCAAGAGTTGGGGTCAGAAGTTACTATGAAAGTTCAGCATACAGAATACGCACATGAGTTGAAACTTTGCTTTTTGAGACACTTGCATCTCTGTTAAAATGTGTCAGAGCAGTAGTAGTTGAAGAAGAAATCAAGAGACAAAAGCATAGAACTGCTGATATTGTAGCCTAGAAAAAAAGTACGGGGAACAACAGTCCACTGCTTGCTAAAAAAGGACTGCACAGACATGCAAAAAAAAAAAAAAAAAGAAAAAAAGTCTCTGTTTTTACCTCAGCCACACAGTGAAAATAAAATTCCAATAAATTTTCCAAACAGTGTTTTCCACCTACAGCACTGATTTCTTCTAGAAGGAAAAAAAAAGTTACAAATTCTACTTTTTGGCTAATTGTTCCCATCCCAGAGGAATAAATGGTTTACTGTGTTTTGGTTATGGCGACAGGGGCTGAGAAAATGTGTGGCATGACCATGGTTGTAATTAGTCACCTACACCCATGCTAATGTCCTAACAGCTACTTTACATTCCCCTCGAACTCTGCCAATCCACCCTTTGAAATGGATTAATTTTTATTATAGGGTTGTACAACAGCATGTATGAAAACAGACGTGTAAGCCGATCTCCGGCATTCTTGGGGATGGGGTGGAAATCAGAACACCATCCACCCGACCTCAGACTGAAAAAATCACGCGAGAACGTCTGCTTTTTCATATAAAATCACAACGGCATTTTCCTTCAAGTGTGCTTAGTTTCTGTTCATATAATAGAAGAGCTTAGAAATTGGCTACTACCAGTCCCTGCCTGAAATCTTCGTAGAGATGTCTTCCTCCTCCTGAGGAAATATACTAATATAGTGTTAGAGGGGAAAGAAAGGGAAAGGATTCACTAAACAAGATTTGCCCCAAAATAGGGGAGTGTGTAATGTGCAAAGCATCTCCCTCCCGCACCTGGGAGCCCCTGGGCAACACCCCTGTTGTGTTAAGCTAATGCTAAGGCAGCTGGAGATGGCGCATCCCACCCAGGGTTGTGTCTGAGGTTGCTCCCCTCTAACAGGAGAGCTCTTTATTAGCAGCAGCATTAATGCTATTAAGTGATGATGTTACGATGATGTTAATTAATGACCATCATTATTAAGACTTTTTTTGCTGGTTGCCCCAGGAAAGGGAGGGAGGACTTGTTAGAGCAGAGCCTGGTGGGCCCAAGCACCTCCCAGAGGACAAATCTACCTTGTAGTAGCACGGAATCATTTCAGCCGGGAAAGACTGTTGAGATTGTTGAGTGTTAAGACTGTTGATTGTTAAGATTGTTGAGTCCAACCATCAATGTAGCAATGCCAGGCCCACCACTAACCCATGTCCCTGAGCACCACGTCTACAAGCTTCTAAATCCCTCCAGGGATGGGGACTCCACCGCTGCCCTGGGCAGCCTCTGCCAAGGCTTGACAATCCTTTCCGTGAGGATATTTTCCTCATATCCAATCTGGACCTCTCCTGTTGTGACTTGAGGCCATTTCCTCTTGTCCCATCACTTGTTCCTTGGGAGAAGAACCCAATCCCCCCCTGGCTGCCCCCTCCTGTGAGGGAGCTGCAGAGAGCGAGAAGGTCTCCCCTCAGCCTCCTCTTCTCCAGCTGAACAGCCCCAGCTCCCTCGGCCGCTCCTCCCCACACTTGGTCTCCAGACCCTGCCCCAGCTCTGCTGCCCTTCTCTGGACACGCTCCAGCCCCTCCGTGTCTGTGCTACCCTGCGGTGCCCAGAAATGAACCCAGTGCTCAAGCTGTGGCCTCACCACTGCCGAGCACAGGGCACAGTCCCTGCCCTGGTCCTGCTGGTCACACCACGGCTGACCCAGGTTAGGATGTCGTTGGCCTTCTTGGACACCTGGGCACACTGAATGTAGACAAATAATTAGCTGCACCACAGAAGGTGGATGAAGAAAGTAAATATTAAGTTATTCACTACCTCCGAGCATGCCAAGTAACAAAGCAAGCCCAGTTAAACCACTGTAAAACGGGCACCACTTCTCAGAAAAGTAGTACAAAAAGACAGCCACCGTCTTCACAGCTGGTAATCACCATTATTTTTTATATTTCATGCACAGGTTCCATTTACCCTTCTCAGCTGTTGCCATGCTGCGTCCTTAGTGGTACTTTGTGAGTGTCTAAAGGTAGTTTTTAAACAATTATATTTCCCTTCTCATGCAGTAGGGATACAGAGTTTTCCTGGCATTTTCTTTTTCACTGCTAAAGCAGAACCCCTTTCCTATTCCCTTTACACCTTTCAGCTGATGAATTTGTCCACTTTTTGCTATCCTTACCAAAAAACCTGACTTTTCAGTCCAGTTTGGTCAAATTCTTTTTATCCATTTTCAATAAAATTTTGGTCTAACCTTGGATCTTCAAGCAACCTGTTGTGAAACTACAGACACTGGGTACTTCTTGGACACCCTTTCCCCCCAAAGGATTTGTAACGCTCAGGGTTCCCGAACTTTTTGGAATTTTGTGGGGTAAAAATTCCAAATCCCCTTGTACACCGAGTTGTACTAACTTGGCCACAAATTCGAAGTTAATGTGTGCTTATAGAGACATAATTCACACAAATTGTATCTGTACATTGGAGATGCTCTACAAACACGGAGCTCTGCAGACAACGTCCTTGCAAATTCTTCATCCATTGTCCTCACCTACCCTGGAAAAACACGAGCACGCAGCTGTTCCTTTTCTCTTGACCCCTCTACCTTTTCCCCCGACTCACTCTCCCTGTATTTGCTCAAGGAGTTACTCCACTGTGCTGCTCCTTATCAAACAGTAATTTCCTAGAACTATTAATACTTGTGACAAATGACACCTTTCACAGATGCGCTCCCCCAGGGCTTCATCACCAAGACAGAGGAAACAGAGAGGGGAAGAAATGATTAGAGGAAAGTGGAGAAAGACCTTTCTTTCTCCACTCCAGTTCAGGACACATGGATACAGCCAACAAATCTTAACAATCTGAAACCACACATTAAAATGCTTCAGAAAAAGAAAAAAAAGAAGGAAAGTCTGTAAAACATCCCCGTGTGCTTCAAGTACTTCCAGTAACATCTGTGAATGAGCTGGAGCACAATATTAAAGCTACCTCTTTTAAGAAAGTAGATATGTCCATGTCCTAGGTAAGGGTATCAGTTGGCATCAAAACACGAACTGCAGAGCAAAAACTTGAGGGTTTGGGAATTGGTGAGAAGTGAGTGATTTGACTCCAATGCCACAGAAAAGACAAAAAAAAGCATCAGCAAAGGAAGTTTCCTCCACTGTTCTGACAATAGAAGATAAACAGTGTATTTGGACTTCATGATCTCAAAGTTCTTTTCCAGTCTAGGTAATTCCGTGATTCTGTGGCAGGAAAAGCACATTAAAAGCCTAATAAATTTGATTCAAAAAACTCTCTAGGGTTCAGTAATTACTTTCTACCTCTTGTAATGATTTCGTCATCTGGAAAAAAAAACTAACCTGGCTTTGTTCTACATAATTCATCAAAGGGAAGGGGTGGATTCGCCAAGGTTGGAGTCTTTTAAGATTCATCCAGACAGGGTGCTGGACCATCTTGTCTACACCGTGCTTTTGCCAAGAAATCTTGGACCAGCTGATCCTTGAGGTCCTTTTCAACCTGGGATTCTATGATTCTGTGAAATCTTGTATAATGTTCTACTTTTCCTTGCATTTTAATGTTGGCCTGCTTTTAAAAGCAAAGGGTACTTCCTCAAACTCAATAGACTATGTCTATCTGTGGTAACACCTGAGCTCTTTGTCACAACAGGAATTTGGAGATATAAAACATCTTGAAATTTCCTGTGTTACTCTTCCAGCACGCTCAGAAGAAGGGGTTGTGCTGTTGTTTGACTAGATCAATATATTTAGTGTCAAACAGCTGTATGACTAGCAAAGGGGTTTCTTAGCAAATTTTCTGGTGGAGCTTCTTAAATTTGTTCGCTTTTATTTGGGGCTTTTTTTGGGGCTACAGCCCATGAATGAGCAGTCCCTGAAGTCGGGCACCCAAGGAAATCACAGTCATGGTCCAAACGCTGCGTTTTCCTGGCAGAGGCAGCTGGTTCTGAAGAACCAAAGAGTCTCCAATGTTCTTTTTGCACAGGGGCAGTTCCAGTCTCCTGAAACAGGGTGCCTTGGGATGATCGGCGTTTCACACCTTAAGCCTGTCTGCCTGGTGGGTTGTGCTGGAGCACAACGTTCATTACATTCCTGACTGGATTATTCTGACAACCACCTTTAATCTTTGTCTGGGAACAACCTCCAACTGGCCACTGCAGTTCCTCTCCTCAGTCTGCAGGCACTGCTTTTGCAAAAGCAAACCAACAAAAGGACGACATGCATCTGTCATATGAACGCTTTTAGTCCATTATGAAATAAACAGACAATGTTTCACTGTGGGCGAAAAAAAAATCTTTGGCACTTTCAGGAAATGACATTTCTGTGTTTATGCATTAAGACTTCAAAATCCAGCAAAAAACTTTTTTTTTTCTTTTTTTTTTAAAAAAATATCACAGTCTTAGAACATGTTTTCTTCTGAGTCAATATATCCTGAGGAAGATGGGAGGAAAGGATTACACAGCATAAGAGGTGTTTGGAAAAATTATTTAGTAGCAAACTGCCTCTTGGCCTATAACATTATGTAATGTAATTTCTGATAATGCATCTTCAGGTGTTCCCTGAACAGACTATAAAATCTAAATTTTTAACAGACTGCCCAGAAACCACAACTATCAGTATGCAAACCATTCCCCTATCAAAATGCAGGGGTGTGTATTACACTTCAGAAAAATAGCTGAATAAACTGTTTCCTGATCTTCACTATGTGCTACGTATTGATCTGAAACATTCAGGCAGCATTTGCTCTTTGAAAGTGGGAAGGAAAACAGCCCTGGGACTTCACAGAACAGGCAAGAAGATGCTTTGGTACACAAAACATAATGCATGAATGTCAAATCCTCCTCCCCCCCCGTAAAAAAAATAATCCAACGAGAAATTAGCCCAAAACTCAGCAACAGAGAAGGTATTCCAAAGCATTTCTATATAGTCTTTCCATAGGGGTACTTAGAATTTTAATCAAACAGTAATGCAAGGCCAACAAACAGCTTTTCTGTACTTAATTTTAAATTATAGCTAATATGCTATATTAAAGGGATAACAACACACTGCCGTATATGCTAAAGGTGGGAGGAACTGCACCGTTCTTTTGTGTAAAATACGAAAAAGCACATCTGCTGAGCAATGGATCTTAAATTACTATTTCTGATTGCAAGAAAGCTTCAGATTAGCAACGGTGTTCTGACTTTTTCACACTGTTAAAGAAAAACAGAAAGCAATGCTCTTCTGACAGAATGCCTTTCTCTCAGAGTCCCGTGCTACACAGATGCCATTAGATATCTGTGACACCACATAAACGAGTGGTGTCCATTTTGTTTTTCTAAACTTGTTAGCCTTCAGAACAAAAGCAGTTTCCTAACATAAAATCTGTTTTTCCCATCGTGGACTTCGTTACTTTAGCACTTGAGCGGGGCAAGAAAAGATAAAAAGGGGAAGGAAATAGGAGAAAGAAGAAAGAAACAATACCTAAATATTTATTAGCCATTTTTTAAATATGTTTTCTGAGGTGTATGAAAATAATCCATATACATTCCTCAGCTCAATTACTTACAAATAACTTATCTGCAGAATCGAGTAAATCTGTCAGTTGTGCAAGTTTATTTTTCCATGTGCTATCTCGAGATAAGCAGGTCTGTAATATTAGATTTCCACTGACATAATTGTGCATGAATTCTGATCTGATTTAGTATTACATGGTGCAAAAGGTGACACATTTTCTTTAATATAGCCCATTAGAAAAGGAAAGGAATTGCCAGTGTATGAAATCTGAGGAGTCTGATTGAAAGACTCTGGGACTTCGGGGTCAGCTCAGTGGAAAGTAACTTGCTCAACTACCCCAGGCACTAAGCGCTGTGACAAGCAAACCTAATACCCGGTGTAGTTACTCGGTTAGACAATCAATAAAAACACTGCATTATCAGACTGCTACAGCTGTATGTTAACCTATCGTATTACCTCGCCTGCTCCCACACCAGTCAAACATGCATTTGCTGATCATGCAGATAACACAGATACCACCCCGGTCCTTAAGTCACGTTTAATACCAAGCCAGAGCATTAAAACAACCGTTTATGGCTTTTCCACATGCCATAAATTCTAATTTTCGAGTCTATCTAAATTGTACACCGCAGACTTCGCTGAAAGCACTCCTGAGAAGGCAAAGCCAACTGCTCAAAAATTAACACATGCGAGATTTAAGGTGAACTCTGCACATTTCCTACAGGGATGCTCAATCCACAACAGTTCGCCCAGCACACCTCCACTCAGGGCTTCGTGGCTTCTCCTTGCCTTCTCTTGACATAGATCTGGCCATCCTTTCCCACGTCCCTGCCTGCCCAATGCCCAAACACCCCTGATCCTTAAGTCGTTTCCACTTTTTTTTTTTTTTCCTTTACCTATATATCTCTTTATCCTCACAGGGGTTCCAAAGGGCACATGCGTGGAACTGGATGGCTTTAAGGTCCCTTCCAACCCAAACCATTCTGTCATTTTACGATCTGTACCACGGGGATGCAACTCTAAAGTCAGTGAAACCACAGAAAAAACATTGTCCTGCCCAGCACTTGACCTCTCCTGAGTCCATACCGTGCAGGAGCAACTGTGGCAGGTCCCTGTCCCACTGGTAGGATGCTCCGCAAGGATACAGGAGTGGACTCCCAAGTATACCATTGGCTTCAGCAAATTTCTGTTGAAGGCTGGCAGACTGCTGCCTCTTTCCCCTGGCCAGACCTCCCACCAAGCCACATAAACAGAGAGTTTCACAGGAATCAGGAAAGCCTCATCCTTCACACAGCAGTCACTGCGTCTCTGCTAGCAGGACAGTAAATATCAACAAAGATGTATACTTTTTCCACACTGAAAACTAATACGTTCTTCCCTGCATTTATGCTTTAAAACCTACAGAACTGTTGGAAACTTCCCGTGATTAAAAAAATCACCTCTAATGCAGGATTGTGAGGTCTGGAAAATAATCCCACTCCGTACACGTTGCACACCTGATGTCAACAAACACCAGAATCAAGAAGCTACAAAAAAGAAGCAACAAAGGGTTGCATTAACCTCTGAAAGTGGGAAGAGATAGTGCAGGATGGAGGACTGGACAAAACTTTTTCAGCAGGGATGATGTCTGATCTGTTAATACTCACTTCATTTTTTTTCCCCCTCCAAAAAGGCACACATACTCCAGGGCAGTGGAGGGGAAGATATCTGGTAATTAAACTCCTGTTCCAAAGTCTCTAGGCTTCTACAGATATCTGGTAGTGAGGAGGGAGCTGCGTGTCCATGAGCCTCTGCTGGGATGTGTGGAACCTATTGCCCTTTCTGAATGGAAGCGCATTTAGAGATTTCTGAAGCAGATGATCACAATAATTCATTTAGAGGAAAACCTGCCTTGGTATACCACCATGTCTTTGGAGCTCTTCTAATAGTTGTCATTAAATGCATAGAATTCACATCTATGAAATGAAAAGGAAGTAGAATGAAACTAGTTACATACTACAAGTAGTTATATGGACAAACAGTTTTATACTACTTGTCCGCAAGCTTTATTTATGCCAAATTTACCTCTTTATCTGCATCAGTGGCAGACCCTACTCTCCCCAGGGATGCTGCTGCACAATGCCAACTTTGTAATTCCAATCCACTCTTCTCTAGGAGCAGCTCTGGGCTGCAGATTTGCAGATTTTGGGCAGGTTTGCGTTTTGTCAGGACTATATTTTGCTCAGATGATCTGTCCAGCAACTTCACCACTGATTCACATATCAACATTAAGTCAACAACGTAAAATCTTCCGCTGACATGCAGATACTTCAAAGTGCACATAAAATATATGCGTATCACTTGCAAAAATTTGTTTGTTTTCCTCTGTTCTTGCATCTTCCTCTGTAAGGCACAGCAATGCTTGATCGATCGTTGTGACAAATTTTTGTACTTGAGCGTGCAACCTTTCTTCTGAGCATTTATGTGAAATCGAAAGCATACATGTAGCTTAAAAGGTAGACTTTCAGTTGTGCTGAGAGTCTAGCACCAAACCTCAGCTGAAAACCCAGGCCATGACACGTCATTTCTTGTGCAGAGAGCTGTGCTGGTGGGCATCGTCATCTCCCAAAGCATCATCTCTGCCCATCCTTCACTCTTGTTCACTGAACCACAGGATGATTTGGGATGGAAGGGACCTTTAATAGTCATCCAGTTGAACACCCCTGCGGCAAGCAGGGACATCTTCCACCACCTGCCACCAAGGACTGGGTCCATGCAGTGCTTATTCTCATGCTCACACATCTCAGCCACCACGTTTCTCCTGCCAGGGTTGCAAAGTTGTGTCTCACCCATTATCTCTGTTTTCTGTGGGACTTACATGAAGGCTTCTGTTACAGGCTCTGCACTTTGCCGTAGAACAACTTCAAAAGGCAGCTCTCTAAAACAGGTGTTTGTGGCTCTTCTTTGGAAGGTTAAAATGGGGAGCTATGAATAAACCTGAAGAAACAGGCTGGTGGCTGCCAAATACTCACGTACCAGGGACTAAGTGGCTTGCTTAGATTCACTAGTGGTTCATGGTAGCAGCTTAAAGAGGACCCAGATCTTACAATTCCATGTGAAACTACACTGAAAAATTCTGCTGGAGAATGAGAAATGGTCCACTCTCTCTGCTTTTGAAGCCACACAATGGGTGGATGCTGCTGCAGCCAAGGAGCAAACCAACCTGCACATGTAGGAAGGTTTCAAAGAGAACCCATCAGAAAAAAGTTTTTGGTCATCTCCTTCAACACTCATATCTTCTCTCTCCTGAGTCACTGAGACGACCATACAGATGTTTTTACTACATCCCACTTTATAAAGTTATTTTTTGAGGAGCTAGGCGAAAACAAAACTTCGCTTGGTCTCAACGAATTTCAATATCTGCTTAGTTAGATTAAGAAATAATATTAAGAGTAGAGGAAAAATGTAGGGCAAAATTATGTCACATTCTGAAACAGCTAACATAATTAAGACATATTCTTCATTTGATTTAATAATTTATTGAATTATACTTGGATTACTTAATAAACGAGGAACATTACCCACACTAAATTAGTCACAGATGAAAAAACCCACGTACTTGGATGAGTGTAATTCATTCAACAGCTGATAGACCCACGGGCCCCCAGGGACTATCTCACACGCACACCTCCTCGAGTGCCAAACTTCAGATATAAATCTCAGATTCCGATCTCACTAATACTCCTTTTACTCCACTAATTTTGATACTATTTCAGGACTGCACTGGGAGGAAGAACCCTGATCTTCCTAAAACTAAATCTCTGAGAAGGCTGTCCCCATTACCCATTTTCAATGACGCACACCTCGATCTCGAAGCCCATACGATGCCCCAGTACTAGGCAGGATAAAAACTGCTCTTTGTGGAAGCTCCTGTGAAAAGACTCCATGTGATCCAAGGTAAATCCAGGCAAAATTAACTCCACAGCTGTGATTCTGGGAGACTCAATGAGCAGGAACAGCATCAGCTGATATTCCAGTGCATGGGCTGAAGCAGACTACACCATCCTCCCTCCTATTCTGTACAACTTTGATAAAAAGCCACATGCCTCTTACCACCATCTCTGCAGGGTTAACTAAATTGAGCTGAAACCAGAGTGCACTGGTGAGTTTGACTTCTGCAGCTGCGTACTCTAGACTATGTACTCTAGACACTGTGGTCAGTTTCTCTGATAAGTACACACAGCCTAGCTGAGCTTTTAGGGGACAGTATGAAGCTACAGTATTTACAGGGAGCTGTTGTTAATTTATTTTTTTTTATTTGCTGTTAGTGTTTAGATATTTAATGGCGGAATCAAGCTACATGTGAATCTACGGATTTATTTCTTCTGGAATTTTCTCCTCACTCCACTCACCCCATATTTCTTTATTGTTCTTGATTTTATAGGAAATAACTGACACTTCAGTGGATTACAATCTTTTCTGTTACAGAATATAAAAATATAGGCTACATCGAAGTTACTTTTTCTCCTCCTCATGATCTAGTCCTGCTAAAAATGCAGGGCAAGCTTCTGAGACGTGTTAGGAATGTGTCTTGGTTTGAAAACAAAGTTGGTTCCCCTCAGCAGGGACGATTAAAAGCTTTAAAACACATTTTAATTTGACTCAGCTATCTTTCATTACAAAATCTTCTGGTTATCTTGAAACGTGGTAACACTGACTGAGGACTGCAAGGAATTTTTCAAAGAACGAAAGCCTGGAGAGAGAACAGCCGAAGGTGCAAATGATTTGAATATTTTGTGTTAATAAAATACTGTTAACAAGAAGGTAAAATAAAATACTGCTAATTCTGTGCATCTTCCTCCACCGAAATAGTAGAGTTTCTCACTGGCCTGGTTCTGTGGTGTCATGAGGGCTTCCCACAAAATGCTGAGCTGAAAGGGCAGGCTGGCATAGGTGATACTGTGGTGGGTGTCTATTACAGACCACCTGATCAGGAGGAGAAGGTTGATGAGGCCTTTTACAGGCAGCTATCAGCAGCCTCTCACTTACTCACAGGCTCTGGTTCTCATGGGGGATTTCAACTCCCCAGATATTTGCTGGAAGGCCCACACAGCAGCCATCCTCAGTCCAGGAGGTTCCCCCAGTGCATCGAAGATAATGTCGTGATGCAAATGGTGAAGGAGCCAACCAGGAGAGGAGCTGCTGGACCTTGTGCTCACCAACAAGGAAGGTCTGGTTGAAGCAGTGAAGGTTGGGGGCAATCTTGGCTGCAGCGATCATGAGATAGTGGAGTTCAGGATCTTGTGCAGTAGGAACAGAATACCAAGCAGGATCGCAACTCTGGACTTCAGCAGGGCCAACTTTGGCCTTTTCAAGCAATTGCTGGGGGAAACCCCATGGAACAGGGTACTAGAAGGCAAAGAGGTCCAAGAGAGTTGGTCAGTATTCAAGGACCACTTCTTCCAGGCTCGGGATCAGTGCATCCCATCAGGTAGGAAATCAAGAAAGAGATCCAGGAGACCTGCATGGTTAACTAGGGATCTGCTGGGCAGCCTCAGGTGGAAGGGGAGGGTATATAAATTGTGGAAGGAAGGGCTGGCCACCTGGGAGGAGTACAGGACAGCTGTCAGGGAGTGTAAGGAGGTAATCAGAAAAGCTAAGGCCTCCTTGGAATTAAAACTTGGAAGGGAGGTCAAGGACAACAGAAAGGGCTTCTTCAAAAACATTGCTGACAAAACTAACACTAGAGGCAGTATAGACCCTCTGGTGAGTGAGGTGGGTGCCCTGGAGACAGAGGACAGAAAGAATGCAGAGTTGCTGAATGCCTTCTTTGCCTCTGTCTGTACTGCTGGAGACCATCCTCGGGAGCCTCAGTCCCCTGAGGCCCCAGAGGAAGTCAGGATAAAGGAGGAGTTTGCCCTGGTTGAGGAGGACTGGGTTAGGGATCAGTTAGGACACTTGAACTTCCATAAATCCATGGGCCTTGATGAGATGCATCCACGGGTGCTGAGGGAGCTGGTGAAGGTCATTGCGAGGCCACTCTCCATCATCTTGGGTAAGTCGTGGGTAACAGGTGAGGTGCCTGAAGACTGGAGGAAAGCGAATGTCACTCCAGTCTATAAGAAGGGCAGGAAGGATGACCCGAGTAACTACAGACCGGTCAGCCTCACCTCCATCCCTGGAAAGGTGATGGAACATCTTATCCTTGGCGCCGTCTCTAGGCATATCAAGGAAAAGAGGGTCATTAGGAGCAGTCAGCATGGCTTTGCCAAGGGAAAGTCATGTTTGACCAACCTGATAGCCTTTTATGAAGACATAACCAGGTGGATGGATGGTGGCCGTGCAGTGGATGTGGTTTATCTGGATATCAGCAAGGCCTTTGACACCGTCTCCCACAGCATCCTCATAGGTAAACTGAGGAAGTGTGGTCTGGATGACCAAGTAGTGAGGTGGGTCGGGAACTGGTTGAAGGGAAGAAGCCAGAGAGTTGTGCTCAATGGGGCAGAGTCTAGTTGGAGGCCTGTGTCTAGTGAGGTCCCTCAGGGGTCGGTGCTGGGGCCGGTGCTTTTCAACATATTCATCAATGACCTGGACGAGGGATTAGAGAGTGTTGTCAGCAAGTTTGTTGATGACACAAAACTGGGAGGAGTGGTTGACACCCCAGCAGGCAGTGCTGCCACTGAGAGAGACCTGGACAGGTTGGAG
Organism: Trogon surrucura; assembly: GCA_020746105.1. Taxonomy (NCBI): domain Eukaryota; kingdom Metazoa; phylum Chordata; class Aves; order Trogoniformes; family Trogonidae; genus Trogon; species Trogon surrucura. The sequence continues at coordinate 6,553,544 of CM036658.1, forward strand.
GGCTGGGCGGGCAGAAATCCTATGAAATTCAACCAGGGCAAGTGTAGAGTCTTGCACCTGAGATAGAATAACCCCATGTGCCAGTACAGGTTGGGGACTGACTTGCTGGAGAGCAGAGCAGGGGAAAGGGACCTGGGGGTTCTAGTGGACAGCAGGATGGCCATGAGCCAGCAATGTGCCCTCGTGGGCAAGAAGGCCAATGGCATCCTGGGGTGTGTTAGAAGGGGAGTAGCAAGTAGGTTGAGAGAGGTTCTCCTGTCCCTCTGCCCTGTCCTGGTGAGGCCCCATCTGGAATATTGTGTCCAGTTCTGGGCCCCTCAGCTCAAGAGAGGTGGGGAGCTGCTGGAGAGAGTCCAGCGCAGCCACAGAGATGATGGAGGGAGTGGAACATCTCCCTTATGAGGAAAGGCTGAAGGAGCTGGGTCTCTTTAGCTTGGAGAAGAGGAGGCTGAGGGGTGACCTCATTAATGTTTATAAATATGTCAAGGGGGACTGTCAGGAGGACAGAGCCAGGCTCTTTTCAGTGATGTCCAATGACAGGACAAGGGGCAATGGGTACAAGCTGGAACATAGGAGGTTCGATAAAAAATTATAAAAAAACTTTTTCCCCGTGAGGGTGCTGGAGCCCTGGCACAGGCTGCCCAGAGAGGGTGTGGAGTCTCCTTCTTTGGAGAATATTAAACCCCACCTGGGTGCGTTTCTGTGTGATCTGCTCTGGGTGATCCTGCTCTGGCAGGGGGTTGGACTAGATGATCTTCCGAGGTCCCTTCCAACCCCCAAACATCCTGTGACTCCATGATTCTGTGATTCTGTGAAATTCTTTGTGATATCTGAAGTCTTATCTGGAGCTTCTTCAAAGACTAAAGCTATGTGAAAAGCATATCTGAACTTCTTAAATGACAAACTAAAACCTTATACATCGATCATGCATATTGACTGCTACATTATTATAACATAACTGTGTAAAAATCCTTTTGATAGCTTGTTGATAACTTGATTTCATGTAATTTAACTGACCCTTATTTGCTAAGATACTGTATAAGCCAGTGTTTGGAAAGGACCCAAAAAATTTAAAAAAAAATAAAAAAGAGAGAGGAGAGAAATCAGATCAAACTGTAAATCTGTGGTTGGCATAGGTTTAGCAAGCAGTACAGAACATATGGAATGCAGAATCCAGTGCTATTTCTTGGAAAAAAAATAGTATTAAACTAAGTTCAAACTCCTGAGCCAAACAAACTACCAACATCTTTTTCAGTTCCTAAACACACAATATGACAAGGAAACAAAATTAGAGAAAACGTGTTCCACTGCTAAGCATCACTTTTGTAACAGATATAACAAGAAATATACTTGCCACTTTAGTTTATTAGCCATATTGCAACTGAAGATGAAAGTTAATATTCTCCAGTAGAAAAACCTATTCTATGACCTTAAGTTGAGAGTCCTGCCCACCTTAATTGCAGCAGAAGGTGAAAAAAATTTATTAAAAATCCAGAACACTAGAATGAGACCAAGTAACACGGTAAGTGCAAATCTACCTTGTCAAGACCCTCTAAGTATTACACACCACTATTAATAAAATGCATTACTTTAACTCATTACATCCATCTGAGCATTCACCATCCTGGGTTTATTACTTCTGTAGCTCTGCAGTTGAGGGATGTCGAGCAACCATCACAGGTCCCACAACCTACAGCAGCGTGTGCCCACATGGACCTCATCAAGTAGCCGAAGAGCTGCCCTTTCGCTGTGAGCAAGTGACTAATATCTAAGCTGGCTCTAAAGAAAGACACTTTTCATAATCGCCCAACAATCTGCTAAGTGAAAACATATGGACAGGCTTAGGTAAAGCCTGCCAGGGGTCTTTACTGAATGGAAAACAGGTGCTCCGGTTCTGTGCCGTGTAATACCCCATTTACTGTTAAGTCCAAAGGTTGCAGGACTAATAGCTGCCTTGTGGTAATCAGGGAAAGCAAAGACACTGGCCATGGTCAAACATCTGGGACATATTCTACATACTTGCAACATATGCTTCAGTTTCAATTAAAGTGAGGCTTTGGCACATTTATTAATCTTTTTACTTTTGTCGCCTAAGAAGACCCGTTTACCTGACTTTTCTATTACAGCGTTTGAAAAAAACCAGAGAAATAATAAAAGCCAGAGGCCACCGCCAGCTGGTGTTACAAAATCTATATTCGTTTTCTCGCCAAACTTCATTTTCCGCGTAGCTTTAAGAAAACACGGACACAAATGAAAATAACGCAGAACTGCTCCCTTCCGTTTTGACAAAAGGATGTAAGAGGAACAGCAGCAGTTAACAGAGCGTGTCTAGTGCACCAGAAAGGAAGGAAAAAACACCCTACCAGCTTCCAACACCAAACAACATGGTCCTAACTACACGTTTTGCAGCTTAGCCCTGTGCAAAATAGTGCCCACTGTGACGAGCACGGTACATACATGGCAGTCCATATGTGTTTGTTTTAAACAGCGTAATTCTCCTTTCCATTCAAACAGCATATTCAATCACGAAAACTCAAAACGTTTGCAATAATGAAGACAGCTTTGAATTCGTAAGAAAAAATCAACCTAAACACCTTGTGCATAGAAAGACAGCTCTTAAATATTCAATAAAAGGGCTCCCTGGATGCGCATGGTACTGTCAGTACTCACTTTTACTCAACCTTGGTAACTAGATCTAGAAAAACGTTTGAACTTTGGTGTCACTTTGAGAAAGCTGAATATTAGATCACAACCTTGAAACCTAGAGTGATATTTCTAATTGGGTGTGTTTTGCCTAGCACCTGCTCATCGCCAGAGAATTGTGGGGTGGTGGGGGGGGGGGCGGCGGGGGCTGACCCCCGCCCTTATCTTCCATTTTAGAGGAATTCGTTTGGCAATTTCCAAAAAGGCAATAAGTGGTAACAACACAGGCTGGCTTAAACTACAAGCAGTCAAGCACTGTTCTTTGCAAACTAATCACAGTGATTAAAATATCCAGGAATACACACACTACTGGGATGATACTTCTGCACCAGCTCTAATAATAAAGCAGGAAGAAACAGGAGAAAACAGCCTCAAAACGGATGGCAGATCAGTGTTTATCAGAGAAGAAATGATGATTCAAAGCCAGCATGTTGAGTTAAAATACAAGCTCTCCACAGCTACATGACTGACCTTTGCAATAAATCATATATTTTATTGCCAGAAGTGTACGCTCACATCATTTAGTGTTAGAAACCATCACATACGTGTTTTGTAAAAGGAGGTTTTGTTACTACAGTGTTTGCCAATTCTGAAATGATGTAGCTAACGATTTAAGTGATGTATAGAAGCATTTCACATAATAACTTTCTGTCAATTGTAAAATGTTCGAGCTGGCAATGGAATGAGGAGAACACTTTTTTTATCATCTCTCAGATCTTAGGTCTTAGCTAACAGAAAAATAATCATTCAGGGGATTAACTAATCATGGTGAATTTTCTGACATTTCAAATGCTGCTGCCAGCATATGAATTCTTACAGTGGTATATAACTGTACATCTCAACTAGAAACAAAGGTCAAAGGCGTAAATTAAGATACACTGTTCTTCTCCTCTCCAAAAAAAAAAAAAAATCATTGCTCTAATACAACACAAGTGGGGGAACATCTGTGAAGGTCAAAATAATCCGTATTTTAATTCGGAGTTCTTGTAAAACTACCTTTCCACCCCCACCCTTTTCTTCCACAAATACCACCCTTCTCGTATGAAAATACCACCAACATCATGGCTGCCTTCGCCACGGTCAGATCGCAGAAAGCCACACTGCCACCACTAGCCATTGCTTCCGTGGGGCAAGGTCATTCCAATTCCTTTGCTTTGTCTCTTCCCTCTCCCTGGGGGACAACCAGTCCAAGCAGTCCCAGAGCCTGGCTCGGTACGACGTGGAAATGAACCATTATTTACCTCGGTTGCAATCCTGAACCCAACCAGCACCTTCTCAACCTGACCCTGTTCACTCAATAAACCGAACGGTTTCCAATCCCTTTCCCATCTCACTGGGCCACAATGATGTCAACTTCAGACCAAGCTGGCATCCACGAGGATCGCAATTATTTAAATGTCACACCGAGTTGCAAAACATCTCAGCCACTCCTCCATCCTCGAAAATTATAGATGTCAATATCCCATCTTTAACCAGTATGGAGTTGCCATTTCTACAACATTTTCTTCCCCCCCCCCCCCCCCCCCGCCCCGAAGCGCAGCCCGATTTGTAATACTTGAGACAGGACAAATTTTTGTCCTTCAAAACCAGTTGTCACCGCAGTTATCTTCACAAGAGCTATCAAGTTCCAGACAGGCTGAATTATTTTTGTTCCTGGCAGAAAAAATATTTGACCCAGCTCTGGACCAAGAGGAAAAAAAATAAATAATAAAAAAAAGCGCGCAGGATTTATAGTCCTCTATCCTTTCCTGCAACACACTGTAGCATTGTTAGGATGATAAACAGCTCTGTCCAATTTTCTGGACTAAAACACTTCAACTCCTTTTTTAACTGTCTGTAAAAACAGTGTCATGTCTAAATTGTCCCATCCCCAGATACCCAAGTGCTAGGAAAGATAATTACCTTGTCATCTCTGTCATCCTCTTCTTCCTCGTCCTCTAGCATGTCCTCCACTACCTGCAGACAGAAACAGTAGTAGTTGTCATGATTTAAAAAGGAAGAGTTTTGTTCTGTCAATTCTAAACCTTTTGTAGATGAAAACTTTATTAACATTTGAAATAAATGCACAGAAGGAAAATGTACAACTAGGAAAAAACACTTGTTCTAGAGATTCAAATTTAGGAAAGTGTTATAGCTTTAATTGACCTACATTAGGGAATTATATACTGAAAACCCTTCCTGTACAAAATGCTTGCTTGACACTTTAAGTATTTAAAAGGTAGTTCAAAATTCAATATATGATTGTTTTAACAGAAGGAATCCTTTGTCAGGTTTGCTGGTGCCTGTGCAGCACACAAAACCGCTTGCTTTACATTTACTGCTACCTACAGAAACGCGCAACATTTTTTCATAGAATTTGCAGCATTCACCAAGATTTTTGAAGAATACAAAGCTGGGAATAAATTCATACTAGCTTACCTCCTTATGATCTACAACAATGATATATGCCATATGTTCTGTCAGCACCAGCACCGTGCTTCTTGATAGTGATTTTACACAATCTGTGCATTTAACTTTAAGCACATTCGTTGCTCGTTGCAGGACGTCTGCATCTACGTATTTTTCCATTTAATGCTTTTTCAGCCTAACACTATGAAATGTACACACACATTCAATTCATCCTACAAATGTTAATAATTACTAATCACATCACGATCATGAAATGAACCACTATTAAAACTAGTTTACAGAGAGATTAAATGACTTTCCAAAGATGATCAGCGGCAGGTTCGAACTCACAAATCCCTCTCTCACAACTCTGTGATCAAGTCTTCAGTCTACCCTACAGGGAAAATTCTCTGTTGGTGGAACTGAAATAAAGTTGTACGTCCTTATAACCAAAAATAATGTGGCTTTTCATGTCATTAGGAAGTAAGACCAGCCATAATGACGCTCGGCAAAGGCCCACCTGGCCCAGAGTTGTATTATGGATGCAAAATGTGTATATGGTGCAGTATAAAATATGAACAAAAAGAGAAGGAAAAAATTTGTTGATGTGAAACATTAATACTTTGGCTTATTTTATAGATATGCCACCAACTAAAGCAACAGTTTATAGGTGAAGCAATAAATGGCTTTACTGTACATGTCATTTAAGACCACACATGAAAATTTTAATTTCGTAATCACCCTGCCAAACACAGTTGCAAGGATATTCTCATCAAATCCAAATCCACGTCCAAGAACTGAAGAGATTTCAACACTACCCAAGAGTCAAATTTCTGAAAGAGAACTCAAAAATGTTGAGTGTGTAAACCAGGTGCCTTCCTCTGATGTAGGTCAACCATCAAGCAGACCCAAGCTGATGATGTTACACAGGCTTGTGCAAAACGTAAACAGGCAGATGGATGCAGCACACTCTGCATACATGAAAGTCAACTGCATGGTGTTTTTTCCAAAACAGTTGCAGTTTCAGCTGCTCATCCTTGTTCAAACCCAGTCCCCAAAGCAACTCTAAGTCTGTGGCTTTGGAGGGGAAGAAGCCTCCAATTCTGCCTACTGGATGCTCTGTCCTGAAGCCTACATCTAACGAAAAACCAGAAACACAAAGAAACGTGATGAGTGAGTGTTCCCAAAAGCACAGGGAAGAAGCATGACCCTGTTGGACTCCATTCTTGCCAGGAGAACAATTTCAGCAGCAGGACCTTGACCAACCAAGTCTTCTGCAGCCACCAACCTAATGCTAGCCAGGCGGATGGACTTGAGTCCCCTCAGGCTGAAGAAGGAATCAAGGCTGTGCTCTAGCCACTACTCGTGAAGAAGAAGAGGAGGCATCCCTCAGCAGCTTCTCCTCTGTTTCTTTTTAAGGTCAGCTCCGCTCTATTTCTTAGAGAAAGGGGATCAGAGACAGCCCCCAGAGAGTTTGGGATGGTCACACCTCTCAGTGCTGAGAGAGGGAGATGTCGAGAGCATGTTGCTGAGGCACTTGTCACCATTTCACATGTCCCATCTGGAGGTGTCTGAGAGGTCCATCCTGCACGGACCTCTCTGGAGGCAAAGGTATTTTCTGTTCTCCCCCACATCTGCACCACGTCCTCGTTCCTCTCCTCTCCTGGTTGCTCATTGTCATCTTCCCTCAGGGGTTCGAAGCATTTGGGGAGCCTAGCTGTAAACCACATCCCTGGACTGATCGAGTTTTTTGAGAAAACCCACCCTAGAACTTTTAATGTGGATGGTTTCAGTGACCCAGTTCACCAAGCAGCTCCAGAAATGTTGGTGTCAACTCTACCAACAAAACGGCAAACTGACAACAGAAAATACAAACAAGCTTTTAAGGGCTGTAGTGAGAGGGAAACCCTCTTAAATCAGTTTTGCCACACACACAAGAAATCTGTGATGACATCATTAGGTGACTAAAGCCCAAGATACAATCCTGAAACTGTTGACTCAGGTACTGCCTGTGCCTGGAGCTGATTGAACTCATTAGGTCTCTTACTTTTCAACATTAATATTCCCCAGACACTTAAAGATCTCTTTTACATACATTTAAAAATTCCTTCTCTTGAGAGGATTGAACAGCAGAGTGCCTATCTCACACCTGTACCACAGTTAGCACGGAGACAATTAGTTGAATTAGAAACTTCTAAAATTCTTGAAAACGACAGCACCTCACTGAAGCCACTTGCCTGACAATGCCCATTCTAAATTATCCAGATAATTATAATAATAACTCAAACTCCTAATATTTTTTCTTCCCCATCTAATAATCTCAAACTACTTTACAAGCTCCTACAGAGTGGTAAAATGTCCCAAGGACATAAAAAGTCCTTTGAAATTGCTTGAAGATCAGGACTAGACTCAAATTTCCAGCTTCTCCATCCCATCTTTTAATCCAGAAGTCCCTACCAGTCTATGCTCCTAGGCTATTCATAACATAATTACAGTGAGCTTCAGAGTGCTGAATTGTCTGGAAAGGAAGATAGAATACATTATTGTGGCAAAAAAAAAAAAAAGTAGTAAAAGTATTCTTATCCCGAAGATGCATAGAAGATTCTTTAAAGTATATGAGACAGCCCATGCTTTCATTTGTCTTGAAATTCAAAAGGAAGAGTTAAAAGCAAAAATACCCATGAAACTTCAGACAACACGGACACAACAACACAATTTACTAAACCACCAAAAAGAAGTGTTTTCAGAACTTTCACACAGATTAAAATAAGGAAAATAGATTCTTCACAGTTTTATGACATATGAAAAATGGGTACACCAAAGCCTTACAAAAGTCATATACTGAAATACAGTCTATACCTGCAGAACAAAGCAAGGCTGTTTAAGAGACGTGCGGTGGATCACGTTGTAGTAAGGGTATTCTAGGGAAAAAGAAAACCACAAAAACCTACACTGGAATTTTTTTTCTCCTTGATTCTGCCTCGTTGCTATTCAAATAAAGTGCTGCTGAGGTTTGAAGGGACACAGTAGTTATTCGTATCTCTGTGTTGAGCATTGTACCTGGGGGAGGCATGATGGGAGAGTGAGGAGGCAGGGACAGCGGGAGAGGGAGGACAGGGAAAAGCCTATGAAGATAAAATGAAACATGAGAGTTATTTTATTAAAAGTTCTATGGCAAAAATCTTAGATTGCCCCTAGAATACTCACTCTACATTATGCCTTCCAATACCTTGCTTGAAATCAAGTAGTATTAATCAAACAAAGGAAGGGCACTGGGGAAATCAGAAAGATCTAATGCAAGCAGTTAAAAGTGACATGACCTTCTGTAATGTCACTTGTCACAGACTTATATGCCGCATAGTGGTAGAAGGTCTTGAAAGATCCCGTTTCTTGGTACTGTCCCTTGAATGTAATACTAATACAGATGACATTTCAAAAAACACACGTCGACGGCCCCAAATACAGCAAGTCAGTTTCTCCGTGGCCAAACAGCAAGCAGGTGATGCTTAAATGTTGCAAAATAAGGTTCTTCCTGTGCATTATTAAAAGCTTATTAATGGGAAGGAGCACACAGCCTGATTCCCGCGTGCTGCCATTAACCCAGATCCATTCCCACCCTCCCCGAGGAGCCTGGCTGATCAGCACTGGGGAGGTTGTAGGATTCACAACCCGCAGGAGGCTGGAGGAGCATTGAGGGCTCCGTCCCACCCACCATCCTGCCTGCTCACCAAAGAAAACCCCATGACTGTGGGATGGAATGCAGCCTTCTGAGGAAGCTGACAATTAAGTGCAACTTGCATTTTATCCCAAACATGATCCATTAACTAACTTCTGAGAAAATAATTCATTTTGACTTCTGACCCAACACCTCCAAAGTATGGCTCGGTTCTACATTACTTGCTCACACACTTAATCAAAATGCCACAATTGTAGAGAAATTCACAATGCGACCTGAAGACTTTGTGGAAAAATTACACGTTGAGGCTTAACACCACTTCTAATGAAAGGCCCTTCTCTCTCCGTATCAGCCTGCTGCTCTTCACACAAAATGTGCACGTCGCAACTGACTCCACAAACTGTCTCCTAACTTCTTTGGCTGATCCAAGGGAAACACCAGCACAGAAGATATTTTGATGTCTCCACATGTGTACAGTACCAGGTATCTAATCTGTGCCAATACGCGAAATAAAGAAAAAATAAAAGGAAAGGTACCACCTCTGAAGATAACCCTGATGACTGCTACCTTAATACTCTTCTCTGCTGTGAAGTGATGACCCCCATTAGTACTTCTCTAGATCTGCTTGTATCTTATTTGACGTAGTCTTTCAAACACAGATGGTTTCAAGTGAAGAACAACAGAAAACACTTTTTATCCTGTATCAACCATTGCAGTGTCAAAATATCTCCAGACGTGTATTTTCATGAATAGGTATCAGTGTTCGTAAGACAAAACAGAAGAGAGAATGAGATATGGCTCCAAATTAAACACGTCTTAGATGTGTAATGAACGTGGTCAGAGTTTTACTCTTCAGGACTGTTTGGATTTTATGTTAGTTCAGACTGTCCCAACACAAATGGCACCGCATGCTTGTGTGCCACTCAATGAAGTGCTTATCTGTAAATGTCATGTGAAAACTGCGCAATCTGTATGGATTAATATTAAGAAGGATGCACAAAACCACTTGGGCTCTCCCAGGTCATTTCCAGCTACTTCAAGTAGAAGCAAAGACGTCCATCATCAACAAGTAGCAGTTTTGTGCCAGTTTTCACAACACAACATTTGCTTCTTTCACGGAATCGTCAAGGAGAAACTTCACAGGAGACACAGCTTAATTAAAATGTCCACCTTTTTTTTTATACCACATTTATAAGGAAAATAAAAAATCGAATTAACACATTCTGATTTAGAAGTGTAGTATATCTGGAATACAACCGGTCCTGATTTATGCCATTAGTATTTTGACCTTGGGGTATTTCGTCTGCAGTAATCACCAAGATAACTGAACTACTAGATGTAATAATAATTAGTGTGATAAGCTCGCCAGAGAGGTTGAATATATTGCAGCAGAGGAGACAGCAGACTAAAGAGACAAGCACTAGTACTTTACTGCTAAAATACTTCCTGATTTTTACAGAGACACTCAAATACAATTATTTCGTCTCACAGAATGCATTTTGTTAGCTTATTCTGGGAAGCGCTCATGTTGTAATTTAGTCTGATTCTTAATAGGAAATGAGACTTTAATACGGCTATCAGATGGCTTTTGATGCATGCTACTGATTACATGTAGCTCTCTAATGTCAACAACAGTTTTTATTCGCAGTATAATAAATTTCTTGGCAACATGCATGGGCAGTAAATACAGTTCATTATACAGCAACATGTAACCTTTTTCCTGCTGTCAGCTTTATATGCCCTCAATATTCAGCTGCCAGTGTAGTTAACACTAAGTCATTTTTAACATAAAAATGGAACAAGTAGTAGGCCTTTTTTTTTCTCTACATTTCTTTCAATATTTGGTTCTCATTTATTTTAGCTCTTTCTTGCATTCACACAATGTGCTGTGAATTGAGTATTAGGTGTTTATTTGAAGTATGTCTCCATCTAAAGGCTTCCACATGTAATGTACGGTTTAAATGCCAGACCTCTTAAGAAAGCTTAATTTTTAGTTCAGCAAAACACAAAACCCCCACATTCTTTACTTGGCTAAGTAATGGCAAGTTTACTGCGCTGGTCTGTAAAAAATAACACCTTCACAAAATTTTGTGGGCTAGAATTCTTGGGCAAAACTTCATGATAAACTATCTCCTTAACAACACAATGCCTCAGTATTGGTTTTGACTGTTATTAGTTCTCTTCCAATAGTTTTCAGGTTCTAGTAGGACCAGATATGCTTCTATGATAAAACAGCATTTATCCAAATAATTTTGAGTTTGGAGGTGTGACACAGCCTATCACCTTCAAACTTGGAGCTCACAGGCTTTTTTGGGAGAAAAAAAAAAGAGGTGTTACATACTCGGGTAACAATGTATGTAATACACATTATTGTAACTTCAGGTCATATTTTTTCTTGCGTATTGATGTATTTTGGTAAACACATTAAAACTGCAGTACAATGGCAAAGTCCTTAAGGTGTAGGCTGAATTCACATATGCTAAAGCAACAGAAAATCAAAGAGGAATAAAAATCTTCCCACCTCATTGTGGGAATTTGTACTAGAAACTAAACTGATGTTGCTTTATATAATATTGATTATTTATAGTAGCCACAACAACCTGTCAAGTGCATCTCGTTGCCATGTAAATCTTCATGCAAATGCAAATAAAAAAAAAATTATTAAAAAAGTCTCATAAAAAAAAAAGCCTCTGTGTGCACTGAACATCAATTTTATTTTACATGCCCACAATACTGGGATATTATATATATTTTTTTTTATATATATATATATATAAAATATATATTTGAAAAAAAAGTGGTAAAATTTGATTTCAAAAAAATCCATTCGTTTGTGTCAAGAAAAAAACCCCACACTTCTTTTTTTTTTTTTTTTAAATGATGAATATATCTAGGAAAGGGGTTTGATTTTGGTGTGACCAAAACCAGACGAAATATTCCAATTCTGTGGTGCATGTGGCTTTTGTAACTGCTGCTCGGATGAGAAGAGCCGTGTAAAGTTTTAGCAAGGGGTTATGATGCACTTGGATGCCGTATGTAAAGCACTGATGTAAAGATTATTACTGCAGTCTCTTTTAACTGCAGCCCAGGCAGCCACTTGCACTATTACATTCTATCAGGATGCAGGAGAGGAATGTCCAACTTCTATCTTTATACAGTGTAGAGTGTGACTGTTAAATTAGTGCATAATGCATTTAAAATATTTATAGTACCAACATTTAGTTAAATAACCTTTATGTAAGATTTATGTTGATTTGCTCATTTCTCATTTAATGGCAAATTATGAAGAGCATGTTTCATAAAGATAATTCTCCATTTAAATTCAGCAGGCCATTAAATATTAAAATTATGTTTCTGATGCAATCTAGAGCAAATTTGTCCAGCTTCAGCGATTATTTGCACTCATAAAAATTAGACTTGATTAATAAAATTTAAATGCTTGATTAAGCTGACATTTTCATGTTTCTTTTCTGATTTATTAAAAATAAAAAACCCCACCCTGTCCTGCGGTGGGGTACCGTGGTGTATCTTCCCACCCTGACTCTATGCATTGTATTGAAAGAACAAGCATTTACATGAAGATCTCAATGATCTTAAAGATTTCCAACCTAACCAATTCTATGATTAGTCTAGTTAGGGGTTAGCAAATGTAAGTCAAAATCCTGTCTGCGTAATGCTGAAAAACAACCGTATTTTCCTTACTTTCAGAGGTTTCATGAACAAGACTGCTTACATACATGTCTAACCTCGTATTCTGCCACCAGCCTTCATGCTTCGTGGCTGCTGGCATCGCTGGCAAAACTTCTCAGGAAAGCACAGTCAAAACGAAGCTAGGATGTAATTTCCAACCTGACAACAGCCTTTGGTATCAAACGACATACTCCAGACATCGTCTAGCTAGAGTACAGGGACAATTGTACTTATTTTTGCCATAAATTCACAGCAGGAATTCATTCCGCAGCTAGAAATCAGTGCTGACTCCCTGGCAGAAGAGGATTTCTGGACTTCAAGCACAAAACCTCTCAGTACTGCACAGGAGATGGATCTTTAAGGTCCCTTCCAACCCTGACAATTCTATGATTCTATGATTGGAACTCTTGTGTTTGCCCTGTTCTCATCTGCAGATGAAACGTTTTTTGCAACTGAGAACTTTATGGACTTGCGCTCCCATGCTTCCAAGACCATGATGTCAAGTAACACAGGAAAAATTCAAGATACTACCTTGTCTGTTTGCTTGTTGCCTGAAGTTCTCAGCTTGCAGGAAAATAGACGGTTTTGATCAGGCACTTTCCTGGTGGGGCTGGTTTCCATGTCCAACGTACAGCAAAGTGGCACTCTCTGCACCAAACAGGAGCAGCAACCAACTCAACAAACATTGCTGCCCTGCCCCCAGAAGAAAGTGATCAGATCCTCCTCAGAAAAGCTGAGCTGGGACTGCACATCCAACTCAAGCTCACTGCGCTCAGAATCACAAAATGCGTTGGGTTCTTCCCATTCCCCCTTTTGTTTTTCTTCATATGGTAACTTCCAGAAGACACATAAACAAAAGATCTGATCATATTTATCATATTGGAGGACTATATAAAAAGTACCCACAGAAACTGTTTAAAATCTCAAAAGGTTGTCTTTAAGAAGTTATTTTTCTTCTATTCTCAAAATCCCACCCTAAACGTGTCCAGCTCCAACTTTTAATAGAAACATAGACTCTAGAAACATAAGTCATCAAAGTCTATTCTGCAAAAATTCTCCAGTGAAATTGAAAGATGTATTGTGCCATTTTATATCACTCTTACAAGACTAATAATATGTGTATATACTCTGTTCTACAGATTCATAAGAATTTGTGTATGGCACATTAACTCCCAGCTGCTCACCATCATTTTCTATGCAATGACATGTGCAACTTGAAACTTCAAGAGGAAATTAGCTATTTAGTATTTCCTTAAAGGCTCTAAGTATTAACTATAAACGCAGGATGTGAAATGAAGTGATTAAACGTCTTCTCCATAGGGGTATATATGGCAGAAGAACATTCATAGTTAACTCCAGGCATGTGTATTGTTCTTCTATTAAATTTTATATTGCTTGGGGGAAAAAAAACCCACAACAAAACCAAACGACAAACTGACAAACAATAGACCAAAAGGAGAGAAAGATTAGTATCTTCAGTCAGGGAATCACAGAGTGGCAGGGTCTGGCACGGACATCTTGAGATCATTCTCTCTACTCAAGCAGAGATCATCAAGTCCAATCCCTCTGAGCAGGTTGCCCAGGGCCTTGTCCAGTAAGGTCTTGAATACCTCCACAGATAGAGACTCCACAGCCTCTCTGGGCAACTTGGTCCTGGTCTGACCACACTCCCTGTAGAAGTGCCTTCTTGTGTTCAGACGGAATTTTGCACGTTTTGATACTCTCCTGGCACTGGGCACTACTGGTGAGTGTCCGTCTCGTTTTCTGCTCCGTATCAAGACGATCTCCGATGTCATCTTCTCCATGCAGAGCATCCCCATCCTTTTCAGCCTCTCCTTGTATGCTCTGATCCCTTCATCATCTTCCCTTTGCTGGGCTGAAGTACGGCTCTTCTTCCTCACCTTCCTGTCCTGTCCTGACTAAAGAACCAGCACCCATCCATTGCACGACAGCTGTTGCAGCAATCCCATCACATCTCCATCATCATGCACACGTGTAGCTGCCCATGGATCTCTCAGCTCCTACTGGTCCCTCTGCTGTGCACACCAATGTCAAGGTGCTGCAGGGAAAGACCCTTGGGAATGCTCGGTTCTCAGAAAGGGTGTGAAAGCCTTTCTCAGAGAAGAACTTCCTTATTTGTGTGCCTAAATCTTGGGTGGGTCTCCTCCTCCCTGTTCAGTTGGGTTTGAGGTCTCTCCTGTCCACTTCACCCTGCACCTTTGCTTGCCCACTCAGATCACCATTTCCCCATCTGATTGTGGGTCATCATCACCTCCCTGCCCCATCATGTCTTGTTTAAGGCTCTCCTCATCAGGTTGGTCAGCCTTCTCCAGAAGACGACTTTGTGAGGGGGATCTTGCCTCGTCCTCAGAGAGGATCCCATAGTTGTAAAAAACAAGTCCATGTCGTTGGCAAGAGTTGTGCAACTGGCTGTTGACTCACCAGATAGGTCCACTCCTTGCTCAGCCCTTCCTCCTCAAGGGCAGGATCAAGTAGAAGACAACCTGGGCTCCCTGTCTGCTATTCTTCACCCTGAGGGCAGTGAGGCACTGGAACAGCTTACCCAGGAAGGTTGTGGATGCTCCATCCCTGGAAGTGTTCAAGGTCAGGCTGGATGGGGCTTTGAGTAACCTGATCTAGTGGGAGATGTCCCTGCCCATGGCAGAGATGTTGGAACTGGATGATTTTTGAGGTGCCTTCCAACCCAAATCATTCTATGATTCTATGATTCTATCTACTTAGTCAAGGAAGAATAAGAACTTTCGGAGTCACCAGAGGAGATCCAATGCTCCTGTTAACAGCATTATGGCCCAAGAGCTGAGAGACTGTCACAGTTTGTCCTAAGTGTGGTAGTGAGGCTTACACAAACAGAGGAAAAAAAAAAGCATTAATTGATAACTACCAGGTTTCATTCGCAATATGATGCACTCCAATCACAAAATCAACTGTTTCATCTCAGGGAAGGGGACAAGAACAGCTGGAGAGTGGGAATATTTTTAATCACTTTGAGGGATTATCTGACCATTCCTTAAGTTAGGCAGCTCCAGCAGGCAGCCAGAACACAGCCTGAAGTAGAAAAGCAAAGGTGGAAAAAAAAAAAAAAGATTGTTCCACTAACTTCATCCAATTCTAATAACTGTGACTTTTGCTTAGAAACAGAAGTGAAAAAAAGACCCCAGACAGCTGTGCTGCTGTCTTGCCCAAGCTATAAAGGTGAGGGTTTTTTTGTACAACGCATTTGAAAACATCAAAATATTAAGCAGTTTCTTAAAAAGACTGAAAAGAACCTTTAAAGCCCAGCACACTTTCTGTCAGTTTGGATTTATCCAGAAGTCTTTCAATTACAGTTGTGTGGGACGGACTTCTCTGTTCATCCATCTATTCTAAGATGAGATTTTGGGGTTCCTGGGGAGCCAAGGCTGCTATGAAATAAGCTGGTCCTCTGCTCTGACTCTATCTGTGCTCTCCTCCAACATCCCAGTATCTCCAGCATCCCAGCATCTGCCACTGCCCTGTCCCTGCCAGGGGCACGGGGCTGGCAACGAGCAGGGGCTGCACTCTCATGCTAGTCTTTGTGTGTGAAAATGGCAGTTGTACTGGAAATAAATTGTTTCGTGGGGTCGGATATTTAGGAGTACAGTCATAAGGAAGTGCAAGGATCCTTGGGGAAAGCAGCTGCGTGAACTTCAGGCAAACATGTTACTGCAAAATTCAAAGGAAGGGACTGTCATTTTAGTGATTTTTTTTTCCCCTCTGCTTAATACTGGAAGGAAATATTTATTCTGTGATTTTTTTTATACCTGCCACATAGCTCCATGACAGAAGTTCATTCCTTTTAGATCAGTTCTGAATACTCAGAGATTCATTAAAAGAATTGCCCACTAAATCTACAGCTGCTTACACCAACAATTGATGCAAGAGTCTGTATGTCCTGAAAGTATATCTTTCAGAAACACTCGATCTAAATGTACAAAAAATAGGGAATCCAATGCTTCTCTCCGAAGTTTGTGGTAGGGTTTCACTAAAACCATGATGATGGTCAATCCTACTGAATCCAGAAAAGAAATGACGTCAAATATGCTGCTTCATCTCTCCGCTGCACTTGCCAATACACATATCTCCTATTAGTGAATACATTTGGGGTTGTTCCTTGCCTCAACCTCACTGCACTTTAAGTCAAGAAAGGAATTGCACCTATAACTTATTAGGAGTCAGAGTAAATGGCAAAATAATCATACCTGCACTATTGCAGGCGGTGCAGGCTCACGTTATGGCAAAATAACCCAAATTGTTTGACAGGTGAAATTATTCCACAAGGAAATAAGTTCCAAATGACTTCAAAGAAGCTGAAGCCCAAGAGGATGTGGCAAACAATACCTTGTCTACAGAGACAGGATGAGGATGAGTTAAGGCGGACCCATCTGCCATATCTGGGCAGAAAGTCACTGATTGACCTGTAGAGAAGTGCAGTCGCTAACACCTGAATTGATGAGACAATTAATAATTGTCTTCTTGTAAGGATATTACAATGGAAACTATCTTCTGAGCTAATTTTGAAGGCCCCAAGTTTAAGAATCCACCATAGAAATTAAACAAGTACAAAGTGCATACCATTTCTAACCATGCTTGTCTAGCGTTAATTGAGTACGAAAAGTCAACAAACACATTTTTCTTTTTGTCTTATCCTTAGCTTGACAATTTCAAAGTAACTTCTAAAGACAGGCGATATTCCGAAGATAAGTAATCAATGATTTCACCGAGGCACACAAGGAACCTCTGGAGACCTGGGAACAGAAACCGGATCACGTGAATCCGGAAGCATTCTCTAGCCACTAGGAAACTCTGCTTAATTAATTTAGTTAATATTTATACTCTGCATAGGAAAACAGAAATATTTAAATGACTCCTAATGTAATGATACTGTGCTAATGACCTGAGCTAAGGACTTGTGATATTACTGAAGATTTGTGAGTTAATTAGAAAGGCATCCAGCAAGTCTGCAGCTCACTTCATAGAAGACAGATGCTCACCATGATGATAACCAAGCTCAAATCATTAAAAATTAGGTCCCAACTTACTCCCAACTTACATCTAAACAAAAAGTAGTAATTAACAACACAGATATCAAATATTGGGGATGAGCCTGATTGGTTGACACAAACTGTACAGCTTGGTCTGAAGAAATCTCAGCAAGAGGATCATTTTCAGAGAAGCGTTTGGTGTCCTCGACAGATGGACCATCAATAGCTTCCTTATTTTGTTAGAAAAGTTACATGGCCCAATTAATCTTCAGGCAGGTGGTATTTCAGAGACAAATGAAGTATACTGCAGCTCACAAGTGAAATCTCTCCTTTCACAAGGGACTTTAGTTACTCATAAAATCTTCAAGTTGAGAAGCTTTAAGCATTTCAGGCAGCAGAAGACTCAAGGGCTGTGATTTGACTAACATGTCTTTTAAATCTTGATCTTAGGCTTTTTCCATAAATGTAACAATGTTTGAGATTAGGGAATAACACCTCTATCACCCCCACTCTTAATTTTATACGACCCTTGAAAGCACAACAGTCCTAGTGATGCAGACAGGGAGCACCAGTGCCAAGGTCAGGGCTGTATCATCTCCTCCATCTGTATCATCACCTGTATCATCACCTCCCATCTCCTGCTGAAAGTAGGGTCAGCCACAAGGTCAGATGAGGTCCCTGGCAACCTCCTCCACTGCTTAAAAATTCTCATGGCAAAGACGTTTCTCCAGCCTGAAGCACTTTTGTTTCAAGCTATGCCTATTGTCTCTTCCACCAGACATCACGGTGAGGAGTCCAGTTCCAGCTTCTTGATAATCTCCTTACAGGCAGCGGAGTTCTGCTGCTCTGGTCACCCAGAGCATTCTCATCCACTGAACTTGCTCAAGTTAATCAATGTCTTTTTTTGAACTCAGGTTCTCCAAACTGGACGCTATCTGAGATTCAGTCTAATGACTGCTGAACAGGGCACGGGCTGTGCTCCCGTTGATGCAGCCCAAGGGCGCTGGAGGCCCTCATTCCTGCTGGGGCACAACGCTAGCTCATGTTCGCCTTGACGTCTTCCAAGGTGCCTGGGCCCAATTCAGACAGACGCTTCCTAAATAATCAGTCCTGTAGCCTGATTACTCCTCCTCAAGAGCAAAACTTGACTTTTTTCCTTCTTGAATTTCATGAGGTTCCTCTGGGCTCATTCCTCCAGCCTACCTAGGTCTCTCTGACCAGCAGATCCAGGCTATTAACTGGTCCCACACGCATGGTGTCACCCAAAAACTTGATGGGAGTGTACACTGCCACCTCATGCAGGTCATCAACTGAGATATTAAGCAGGACAGGTCTTTGGTGCCCCATGACACTCCATTTGTTATCAACTTCCATCCTCTGAGACCGAATATCTAAAGGGCTTTGGATTTTCCCCACTCATCCAGTTATCCATCCCGGTCATAATGCACAGACAACAGACTGCTTTTGGCATACAAATACTGATACTAATATCAAATTCATAAAGCTTGGCAATAAAATACACGTAAAATCTTTGGATACTATAAAATTTGCACAGCATAGAATACAAC
This sequence comes from Trogon surrucura, assembly GCA_020746105.1. Classification (NCBI taxonomy): domain Eukaryota; kingdom Metazoa; phylum Chordata; class Aves; order Trogoniformes; family Trogonidae; genus Trogon; species Trogon surrucura. The sequence goes on from CM036658.1 coordinate 6,572,590, forward strand.
TTCAACTTTCGGCGTGTACTTCTGAAAATCAGTTATTGTTAAATGCTTTCTACTTTGTAGCTCAGCTGCACGCATTTAATTAAATGATGGCATTAGATGAGGAGTAGAAAATAAGAAAATGCTTATATTAAGCTCAATGCATGGTAACATATTAACGATAAACTGTGAAATCCAATAAAATGTGATGCATCCTGAAACTGTTAAATCGAAATAATTTTAACCTTTAACTTCAATATGTGAAATAAAAAACACAACATAAGGACTTAGCCACACAAAACCATTTTCAAAGAATCTGCCTTCTCCTGACCAATAAGCCTCTCATCTCTGCTCCCACACAAACCAGATTCTGAGGAGAGTACATGTTCTACTGTATTTTTACACGACATTTTCAACAAAAACAGACACATTTATTGGACAGCTGGAGAAAAATTAAATCACAGGTGGGAAAACTGTCCATCGAGCATTGTGAACCAAGGCATTTTCAAAAAGATGTCATATTTAAACTCAGTTACAAAATTTTATCCAGTTAAAGAAAGAAAAGGACATGTAGGTGCTTGAAGTAGAGAAGACTTACCGTATCATGTTGTCTGTTATCTTTCCCTGATATGATCAAGAAGTAGTTCCACGCCAGCAGCAACAACAAAGCCAGTGGTATCATGTAGAGCTCAAAGTTCCAGACCACAAAAAGAAAAAGCTAGAAGACAGAGCAGGGGGGGAAGAAAAAAAAAGGTGATTCAGATCAGCATTACATTAAACTCTTGTGCGTAGTTAAGACCAATGAATTAAAACAATTCTAAAGAAATCCACCTCTTCCTAGGTAGGATAGTTTTTTAACCACTTCGGTGATCAGACACTTACCTGCATGAAACAACTGCTAAACTGTCCATTACCTCAACTCTGAAAAAGGAAAATTTATGTAGTGTAGTCTTAGAGGAATATTAATTGTTCTCTTGCAACCTAATGCTTATGCAGACAAAAACTATACAAAACAGCATAAAAATAAGACCACAGTTAAAAAAAGAAAAGGTCAGTTATTTCCACAGATAAAAATTAATTTGCTATTTAGAAGAAAGGACTTGGTCATTTCAGAGCAATGTCACACAAGCAAGCATAAGTAAATATCACACCTAAATCTGAAAACATCTTTTGCATAGAAAACTAGCCCAAAACCACATCAGAAATTAAAAACACACAGCTATTTTAATGAAAGCATAGTAAGCCCGTACCAACCACAGACCTCATGTGCTGGACTTCGCCCTCAGCTCTGCCAGACCCCTCCAGCAGTACAGAGGTGACTTTTCTGAAGCCTGGAACATTCCTAAACACTTCTCAGAGCCTGCAGCCATCATCCAGATAAATACTGTTCCTCACAGCAAAATTGCTGCTTTCCCAGACAGACCTAAAAATATTTGGACAGGGTCAAACTGAAACCATTTTTACATCCCTAAACATTACAGTTTTCCCTATGAACGAAAACTCCTTTATTTTGGCCAGCTCCAGCCATATCTTGGGGTTTCTTTCCTTCTAATATAACAAAAAAAAACACGTGGAAGTACTACAGCAAATCATAGTGTGTACCATAGCTGGATATACACGCAGAAACCTTGCTAAGCCTTTTTCATCCGAAGAGTTACGCTTATGAATATTTTTATTCTTAATAACTACTAAAATGAATGAAGGTGCTGTGACACAAAACTGACAAACCTAAAGCAACGCCAGTGCCTCAGTAAACCAAAAAGGGGCTCGCCTTCCCAAATCAGTTGCCAAGATGTACATAAAGCCGAGTAAGAATAAAATGCAGATTAGGTTTTTAGAGCTGGAATCTTTTTAGAGCTGAAACAAAATGCTCTTATCAAATGTAAGCTCCCACATAACAGAAAAAAATAATAAATCCTGTATTTTAAGTAATTTCCTCTCTCTAGATCAGCTAGGTTACCTCACCCCCTGCTTTCTCCCACTATATATATGGAAGTCCTGTGAGACCACAAGACAAACCTGAGAAATACTGAAAGAACTGAAAAGCAGTGTGTGTGACATACATAAGAGGATATTGGCACTTCTAACAGTTAATATTTCATTTGAAAGAGAACTGCCTTTCTGAGGTTGTTTCCTTTAAAAGGAAACCTGTTAGAAAAGGTAATGAACAAGAAGCAAACAACAGCTCGTGGAATTTGAGAGTTCTTCTATAAGCTTGCTAACTGTCCTTCTGAGAGCAAGATCTACGGGGGTTTGGATGCAGTAAATTTGATACAGCCAACTTACAACAGAACTCACATCTCGAAAGAAAAGCAAATAATCTTTGCACCCTTTAATCCCAGAAATGCCCTGGGTCAATGGATACATGCTGAAGGGATCTTTGGAAGTGAGCAAACAGCACTCAGGCACCAGAAAAGCAAATAATAGAGATCATCTGCTGAGAAATGGCAACGCATACAGTCTTTCTGATGGTCCCATCTGAACTTTGGTTGGAAAGAACGAAAGAAAATCAATATCTGGATAATCCTCGGCTCCAGAAAAAAAAAAAGAAGCCCACAACCTAGACAGTCCGAGGAGATATGAACCTGGTCAGAGTCTGAGGAACATGGTCCTCACATACCCTGTACTCCAGAATGTCAGTGAATTCTCACCCAAACACTCCTCACTTGAAGTTTCTAAGTGCCAAAGGATGCTTAAGAGTCTTAATTCCTCACAATACTCTACTCTGTACGCCAGTAAAACACTGTGTTAAGGTATTACCTCTTTATGACTTGTAAAGACATATTTCTCAGAAACATGGCTATTACACCCGCTATCTCCTGTAGATGACTTCACTCACCTGGCCAGCTTCGTTTCCATTTAGTCTGTCTGGATTTTACCCAGTTTCTCACTCCAGGCACCTGCCTCAGTCAGGTACTAGGAAAACGTGGACTCTGTATTTAAAACACGGATGAGATGTGTGCTGTGCGAGACCAGTGCAGCGATGGCACTGCGAGTGGAGTGGCCTTGCCTACCTGCCCCGGAAGAGAAATGCACTCATGAAGTACACGTGGGAGTAAACAAGCAGAGTCCCACTATTAGAAAAAAGCCGATGTGACGGTGTTGGGTCACAGGCTGGACTTGATGATCCCGGAGGTCTTTTCCAGCCTCAACAACTCTGTGATTCGGTAAACATGACAAAATCCAGGGGAGTCAGTTCTTTGGCATAAAGGGCCTGACAGCTGCGGGGGAGAGGGAAACAGGGAAGTGCTACGTGCAGACCTTCATTCATGCATGTGGCGGAGGGAAACCCATGTATCCACCCACTAAACAAGTATAGGGGGAAAAAAATCCAGAAAAGCTAAAGAACGAGTACAAAAGGGCAGTTCTGGGACTTGCCCATGGTTATAAAGAGGCATCCAGTGTAACATGGACTGTATCTGGTACGATCTCTTCCAAGGAAACAATGGCTCCAACTCTGCCTAAAAAAAGGATCCTCATCACTACTGAAACAAGCCAACTATTTTAAGGGAGGAGTGGGAGTCTCAAAGGTTACAGTTTAATATAGCTGCCATTTCCTACACAGAAGAATGTAAGGGAGGACTTTTTTTCTTCTCCCCCGTGAGATCAAGATTTTCAGAGTCACAGGCATGAACTGGCCATTTACAACATCACATCAGTTGATACTCTTAGTGAGAGACACATGCATTAAATGATCATTCAGGGAGACACATGACACTATCCCTGGTGTACAACACTTCAAAAAATAATTTAAGTTAGAATATTGAATATCCTATTCTTTTGCAAACTACAGTATATTTTAAAAAGAAATCTCATCCAAAATGATTAACACTTCCTACTGTTCAGAAAAAAAGCCTGCCCTTTCAGACTAGCAGCTGTGGATCATTAGCTTTCCAGTGATGAGATGTGTTTGATGAGTATTTTTCTTTCTAATTAAGAGATGAGATTCTCTATTTGACTCTCTCTTCAGACAGAAGTGAAGAGAACGATTTCTGCCTATGTGGAAAGGCCATATTCTACAGAACAATTATTTCAGATTTCTTTTTATCTACCTCCACCCAATTCCATTTCATTTTTAACAGAACCCTGTTTGCACCCACAGACTTCACAGCATTAACCCCTGCGTTCCTCAGCCCTTTTTATTTTCTCTCTTGCTTTCTGTTTTCTGCCCTGGTGCTCTGCACAAACACAGCCAAGGTCTGCAGCTCCAAACACAGTGCTCTGATCACAAGATCATCCATTTACCCTTTAAGCTTATAAGGACAATTGTATTTCCTGAGGCTTTGTCCCTTGGACGTATTCTCAGAAGACTAGAAAGAATGAAAGATAACCCACGTATCTGCATGGTACAGACTGTCTACTAAGTACTGCAGGTTTTAAAGCCCCAGTACAACCCTGCATGGTGTTTATACCACAAAACACTCAAAAAAAAATTTTTGTTGTACCTCGGAGAGTCAGTAGGCTCTTCCATTACAAAATTAGTCCATTACCTCTGGCAATCATGGTTCCTCTCATCGTCTACGACACTTCTATTAAAAGAATTTAAAAGGAGGTATTTCTTTCAGCTGTATCAGATCTCAAACACACTAGTATTAAAGTAAACACTTATGGGAATCCATTTCAAACACAGTGCCATCATCCAGGTAAGTCTGGGAGAAATGTGCCTTTTGAACATATTCTAAAGCATCCTCCAACAGGTTTGTTTTTTTTTTCAGCAGTCTTGCAATTTCAGTTCCAATTACCTGAGTGCCAGGAAACGGTGCACTCTGAAAGATTTGAGTCTAAAACGCATTATCTGTTACTCCGTTTCTTTAAATAGGCAAAAGTCAACTTGAAAATAGCAAAAAGCATGGAATGTGGGGGGAAAAAAAAAAAAAACCACAACAGAAGAAAATTCATGTCATTCTAGCCTGCACTATTTTGATAGATTTCCAGTGCAATCTTGGATTACTATTAGTCCTCTCTTTTAAGCGCCTGAGGTCTTGGTAGCCTAGAGAAATGCTGAATGATTAGTGGTTTTGATCCTCTAAGAACTCTTCTTTTAATGCAGAAACCAACTCACAGAACTTCCTGACTCTTCTCTGGTTTTGCTGGAATTACAACAATCCTGTTCACCGTGATTTAGATTTTCATTCTCATTTTTTCTATTGATTCCATGTAGAAAAAACAAAATGGACATAATTCCATGATAGTAAGTTCATAGGGTAGCAACAAGATCTTAATAGACTGGATGAAGTATTACTTTAAACCCAGTCTCAATGAGGCTTCTGGTGTTTTCAAAGATCTGTGGTGGCTCTCATTAGAGCACTTGGGTCCCATATCCAGGAGGACATTCAGAAAAGAAAAAAGATAATTTTTTTACTAGGTCGGACATTTCTAGTCATGTTTTTTCCGTGATGATAATTTGTACAACAAACTCACATCAGTTTTTTCACCTAAGCATGGTGCACCACTCTTTATTAAAGAAACAAATCTGACAATGAGATGTGACTCCTCTGATGTGCTTCATTTTTGAAGCTTGTGTTCTGAGACACATACACGTTAGAGAGGTATTTCATCTGAAAAACTTAATGATACGATTCTCCAATCACATCATAATGTAAGCCAGTCGAATCCTTACAAGATCACCAGCATCAATAAAATGTTCTAGTTAGAAGCCCAAAACCTTCATTTAATTTTTGTTTACTTTCTTCCTTACAACTTTTAACTGATGTTCCATATAATTTTCTGTAAGTGCTATATGATTTTGCGTTGAGAATGCTGCCAATTCCAAAAAAGTGACCCTTGGGGAGTGAACGTAGTGCTGTTTTGAACAGCACATGAATTATGGATGTAAAATTAATATCGTCGTAACCAGTTCTGTGTAGGAAAAGTTAGGTAGAAATTACAATCCACGCCTCACAAATAATTACAGAATGTGGAATCTCTTGAGTAATTTTTTTCCTTTCACTTACGGGTTTCTGAGCAGCGTTACTATGTTTTTAATCAGTAACCAGATTAAAATTAGAAGGGCAAAACATGGTTCATGAGGCCATTCCTTAACACACAGCCTCCTGCCATTCTCGGGGCACTTCAACACAAATCTGTTCTCTCAAGACTGCTAAAACACAGAAAAACTAAGAGAAATTGGTATTATTTTCCCACTGAGCAAAAACACCAGACATCCAGTAACAAATGCCCAACTAGGATACGTTAGATCAAAGGCACGTCTGAGAACGGGGCTTTTAGGTTCATCGAACCTCCGTCCCATTTTAATACCACGTTTTCTGAACAATACCCAACTGTTCACTGAATGACCCGTGTCTTTGTTTCAGCAACATTACCTTGAAGGCTGTTCTACACATTAATTATTTTCCAAGTAAAAAAAAAAAAAAGTGCTTTCAATGCCTGTTACCCGATTGATTTTGCCTTGGTTTAATATCTAAGTCTTAGGTTGACCTATTTATTCCTTTTAGCACAGCTCTGCTGACAGGGGTAGTCACCATCTGTGAGACTCAAGCCATTCTGTAATTCAAAGTGTCCAATTTTACTCTGTGTTTTTTAAAAAGATGCACTTTGGGCCTCTCTCCATTGCACATACCTCTTCCCATCCTGGAATCCAATCCCACCCTTCCCAATTTTAAAATTCCTTCAAAATTGGCTAACACTTACAGAACCACACATGCCACTTCTGCTAGAAGTGTCACACTACAAAAGATATTTCTAAAAAGTACACTTCACATTACTTTCTTTTTTTTTTTTTTTTTTGCACACACAAATATGTGTCACCAATCTATGTTTATGTCCCTTTTACACGAAGATTTGGGATCTGGCAGATTTCTCCGTCGTTACAATTGCACTGCTATGAGGGTGGGACTGTTGAAAGTGTAAATGTACGTGTCACTTCAGAAGAAAAATCTAAAGTGTTGACTTTGTGAGACGTGTAAAATCACAACATGGATCATGCTAGATAACTACAGCTATTTATGTGCAATGGTTTGTCCCCTTCCTTTCCTACAGCTTGAGCTACCGAGTAGGGGCTGATGGGCTTTGAACCTGCCTCCTGTTCCTCCACGACTCCTGAAGATTGTAAAATTAATTGTCCATCAAAAGTTATTAAGCCGGGTAGAGGGAAAAAATGCGAGGTATTTTCTTCAGCTTACTGAGAATGGCTTCACTGTGCATCCACTTTAGTCCAAAAAAGATATACTCCCCAGACACATATGTGGAAGTTGATCCGCGTGCTGCCTTTTCATTTATATCCCATATCACTTCAGATTAGCTTTTTCTTCATTTGCATCCTCCATCCGCTATTTGCAGGTGGAGGAAAATCACTCTGCGTCTTAAGAAAAAAAGTTTTCACAAAAAAAGTTTTAATAGGGTAGAAATAATCACCACTACCCAAATACTTGAAAAAAAGACTTGCAGACCTACTTTTTCTCGAAAATATAAGTCACTTACTTAAAAAAGCTAAACATGCACTTAAAGCTTACAAATGTTTAAACTACACTTATCTTAACTAATACTACAGAACAAAAAAACAAGCCTTCCTCACTATTAATTCACAAATAACCGCCATCAAAATAAATGGACCATCAGGATATTAAGAAATCTAGACATTGAAAAACTAACTCTTCTGGACACAGCAAAACCTACACTTTGCCAACTGCCTGTCCGAAGTCGAAGCAATAATACCAAAATTGTATGAACGATGACAAAAATAACGTAGTTAAAGGTATATGGGCAGTCCGCAATACCCAATGGTAAAATGCGAAAACACTGATATTGGTTTAATAACCACCCACATGTCTGGAACAAACAGAAATACTGGCTTCCACAGGAGAGCAAAACGCTTCCACAAGCTGTTCTGAAGGCTCATTTTACAGACTGGAACTGTAGTACCCTTATTATATCCAAGGTACTGAGGCTTGAAATTTTACCCAGAGCTAAACCCACAAAAAAAGTGGTTTCCACAACTTTTTGGAGATAGCTGCATCAACACACTGGTTTCTCTGATGTCCTGGAGGTCTCAGCTCTTCACACACAGAAATCCCTTGCCGAGTCTACCCCTTCACTCAGAGCTGAAATTAAGGTTGAATCAAGCAATCTTTCTGCTTCCTTTTTTTTTTTCCCCCCCCCTCTCTGTTCTTTAAAATATTATGAAATGTTTTGGGTTGTTTTCTTTTCTTGGAAGATGACATAGAAGAGCCAGAGCATAGGATGACAGAAGAATCATGACGAGGCAGGGCCACTGCTATTCAAAAGGATGAGAACATCCACTCATTAGAGCATTAATACACACAGACACAAAGAGATTCCTACAGTTTTCTTTAAAGTTTTTTTTTACATACCAGAAATGATTTTAGAAGGTGCCACTTGCCATCATTTATCACTTGGAAACAACTAACTTGGTCTAACGTCAGCTTATTTCAACTTTTCAAGACCATCAGTCAAACTTAGTGAGCTCCAAAGGCTGATTTTCATACTTGTGACTGATGATCCGCTTTTTTTTTTTTTTTTAATGATATCTGGAGTATTGGTTGGGTGTAACTGTAACACAATAAATAAATAAAAGCCTAGGATTTGTTTGTCTTTCACTGACCAGCTTTCCTCAGGTACATATGGCCTAACCCGCAAGCTGTTCACACGATGTTAGAAAATGTCTTTCCACCTTTTAACATACTTCTTTGTAAAGAAATTTTAATGAATAATAACACATTTCAGCAACCTTATCACTCTTTGTAACTTCATCTCCCAGTCCGTCTTGTAATTTTCTAATTTTCTCCTTCACTGATCTGAAGACTTTCCACCCAAACTTCAGCTCTGAAAACTTGCAGAGTTATGTGCAGCATCTCTACTGATGTGTGCCTGCTTCTATTTGCAACTCTGATATTAATCCAGGGCTTATATTTACGACTTTTTGCTTCTTTAGTGTGTTCTGCTCTTTCCCTACAGACATCATGTACCATTCCCCCTCCCACCCCAAGCGGTCTGTTGAAGGTTATTGAGATGCCAGAGATATCTACATGTCAGCACGCTAGGTATATATTTTTATTCAGTATTTACCAAGCCTCTAAACTTTCTAGTGCAGAGACTGTAGGTTGGAGAAATGATAAGTCAGCAGAGAATACCAGTTTAGACAGAAGAGCAACGTAGCTCCAGGTGTTTGAACAACCCGAGTTCTGTAGTTGTAAGATCGTGCCTGGGCTGAGGCCAGTGAAACGAGTATTTTTAGTTCCCTGGCAGGAAGGATCGCTTTAATTATACTCTGCGATGCCTTCTTTGCACCAAATACAAAATAAAACTCTCCAAGTTCATTCTCAACTGGCAGTTTTCTCTGGCAGAATACAGTAGATCCCAAGAACGCTGAAGTATGTTCAGGTCCCTCTAGGGAAAGGTTAAAAAACTGCGGTATAAATAAAAAAATGACTTCTGCTATTAGCATAAACAGTACAAACTAAAAATATTTCAACGAGGTAAATAAGACCGTGGTTAGAATACAGTTCCTGAAACTCAAGGTATCCTGCACATTTTCAGTTTTGCTCTTTTTATTGTAAAACACAGCATGTGAAAGGATGGCTATTAACAACCCCTTTCCAATTTGTTAGAATCACGCATGAATGAATAAATAAAAAATAAAAAGAAAAACACTAAAATAATTACTACCCTTACATCCTAGCTAGAGTCAAGTAGCCATTCACGTAAGGTGCTGGAAAAACAGAATTGGGGTGAAGGCTGAAGGAGAAGTGAAGTTGCACAACGTTCACAAGTTCATAGCTGTAACAGCAAGCTCTGTGGACAGCAGTGAACTGGACATGGCACAAGCTATCCAAAATAAATTAAAAACACAGCATGTAATTACACAGCGAACAAAATTTTTTGAGATTTTAAATCTGATTTTTAAGGTTCACGGTTGCCAGATCTATCGAGAAATTTTTTTAACCTATAATCCACAATGTAATTTGCCAAGACAAACGAATTCTATGATTCCGTGAAAACAAGATTTTCTTTCTCATGATCCTAAGTGGAAAAACTGTTTCCTGCTGCTTTTGTTGAGGTAATGCTTCTGCAGGGAAAAGTATATTTTCATGCTATTAAAAACGAAACATGCCCTTCCAATTGTCTCCCTGTAATAAATTTGATTATATTTGTACTTCTACAAACTACATTAAATCATACGTAGCACAGAGAGGTGTGCCCTGGCAACTTTCCTACTCTATTTATAGTTACTTTTTCCACCCAGCAAATGCTGCTACCCAAGCTGTCTCTCTCTTTACAACCACCTCTCTCCGAGCTGTAGCAGCCTGCAGCAGGTGTGGCTGTGCCCTCCAAATAGATGGTGCTTCATGCAATCCACCTCACCTTCAAGCACTTCATTGTTTCAGCAACATTACACTTCATTTATTTAGATGTCTGTCACTCCAACGTGTTTAGCCTCACCTTAACATAGAAATGTTCCGCAGCTCTAAAAAAACCCATTTATCGGGCCAGCAGCATCATCAATAATGTTTACTAACCAGTGAAGAACAGTACATTTCAGAGATGCTCATTTCAAAGCACATCCTTAAAAGGTGAACAGGGGAATGCAGAGTATTTTATTGCTACCCACAGAACAGTGCATCATCCTTCTCAATAGCCACTGCTACATTCTCAACTTTTTTTTGCAATATAACATAGCAATGAGAATGCTAGTGTCAAGGACAGTATTTTTTTGTACGTGTGTGTACTTAAATGTGAGAGAAGTATTCTCCTAGAAAGGACCAAAGTTTGGAATGAGACATTTCACAGATTTAAGTGAGCAGACCTCAAAAGTTGGAATTAGGACCACATGGTTTGTATAACTCAGCAGCTTATCTGAGTCTCAGAATCTTTCAGTCAAACCAAAACAGCTGAATATGGTATTGCAGAAGCTCTCACGATGAGGTTCCCCATTCCAAAGAAGATGTTTTGCAATTTTGTACAAGTTCCAATGCATTTATTAATCACAAAGCATCTTTGAAACACAACAAGAAGTTCTGCTTAGGGCAAATGGAGTACATTTTCTTTCCCAAACAGAAAATCACTAATGCTTAGTTGATTTACACCTGTGAAAAACTTCACTTCCCTTCTCATTTTTGCACTGACAGAAAGACAAAACAACAATGGCCTTGAAAACCCAAGATGGAGAACAGACCTTGTGATTCTCGCAGCTGAAGTGGCTGATGCACGGTATCATTACTGACCTTCTACTTTTATTAATAAGCAGGAGAGAAGACTCAAGGTTCGAGTAGACTTTCGTTTCGATGTCAGTCTCCTTCCCGAACTCCCCAGCGCCCGACTTCCCACCTGTGCTTCTGCTGACCCCGGGGACTGAAGTAGTGTCAGATGGGATCTTAAAATTGCTGTGAAGGCACTGTGGGATCGACTTGATGGTTTGTGAGCAGCTCTGGGCTCTTCCAGAGCTGCGCCTCAGTGTGAACCGCTTGAGGCAAAGCTCTGCGTAACAGCAGCGCTGTTTTTGCAACAAGCACCCCAAAGCAGACAAAATGCTTTGCTGATGCTCATCAAAGCTATTTGCATGGCCCAGGAGTCCAACTAATAGTCACGAGGCGGAGAACAAGAGGCTCCATGGAAACATTAGGAAAAACTTTCTCATCCTGGGGGGGACAGAGCACTGGAACAGGCTTGTGGACCTTCAAACCCCGCCTGGATGCGTTCCTGTGTGACCTGCTCTGGGTGACCCTGATCTGGCAGGGTTGGACTGGGTGATCTCTAGAGGGCCCTTCCAAACCTGAACATTCTGTAATTCTGCATCTACCTGTTCACCAGGAGAGTGTATTCCAGCAGGCATAGACCCACCTACCCTTAAGCCACTCACTCGTCAGACCTCTGGCCAGCTCTGATTGATGCCCTTCCCTTTTTTCCTACCCATTCTGCCTTTATGTAACTCCTGTGGGATGGAAATGGGCTCATCCTCCACTGCTGGGTCTCACCTCCGAAGCTGCACTCTCCTTTGAGTCTCCCATTCTCACCTCTCTTCCCAGACAGCCATGATGCTCAACAGAACTCTGCCTTGCCCCTCTTTTCCACCCTTTCCATAACAGGATGCCTTTTCATTCCCTTCCTCATCCCCTCCCAAAACAAGCCCTAGCTTCAAATCAGGTTCCTTTCCTTTTCCTTTCCTGAAGAAGAGAAAGAAAACGGAGGGATTTTTCTAGCTCTTGAAAAGTTTCAACACCGCAATACGAAGACTGACAAAGTCAACTGAGGAGATTACAGAAGGATCTTAACCCTAGACAGCTCCACTGAAATAACCTGTAATAAACATCAGGCAGAAAGAAGGAATTCGAGTGTATAACCAGAACAGGATCTGAGTTATTGGAAAACGTCTCTACGGAGACCTGAGTTAATCACAAAAGCTGTCTTACTCATTAAGGGTTTCACAGCTGCACAGTTCGTCCAAAATAGAACAAACTATCTGCAGTCCCTTCTCACATTGTCTTTTTGCATGAAACTTCTTCCTGGGTCTTTGAAAACCCTTTGTGGAATTTAACCAGTAAAGACATACTTGTGTCCGATTCCTTTATTTTTGGAAAAAAATGGTGAGGAGCAAATCACCGCAGCTGTAAGATAGCAGTCATAGCACCAAAAAAACCCACATATCAACCAGAAACAAACAGAAATGAGTAATCTCCAAATAAAGAGATAAATATACATTACATGCATACATAATCTTACATGTATGCACACACAGATGCAACTATATATTTACATAGCCCAGTAATCTTTCCTCCGCACATTTTTTTAATTCCATTTTTACATGTTTTAGATAGGTCCTTTGGGCCACATACATCACTTAGTAATATCATTGTTGGTATGAGGTTTCATTGCTCAATACATCATCTGATCATTTACACCTGAAGAAATGAGACAACGTTGGAAAGCTGTCTACTACTTTGTACTTGTTCTGCCCATGGTGAAAACGACACAAAACATTTACTGAAAGGAAAACAATTCTAATTTTACAGACAGGGCTGGAAAATTTCCACTCGGTCTTATTCCTGCTGCTTTATTAGAGAATCTTCTTTCCCTACATGATTTCCGAGTGCATAAGACAGTATTAAAAAGTCATGTGGTTTTTATTTGCTGTTGTTTTGATGCCACATCTACAGCTGACAAGTCAGTAGTTAATTCTGGAACTTTGTATGCAAACATCAAGAAAAAGATTTTGCAGGTATGGGTAAACACAGATAAAATTCTAAACTCAGTGACAAACAGTCAGTATTTTATCACCTGCTCTCAACATTAAAGGCTTTTTATCACGCTACAAGCAACAAACCTCACTGAAAAATTTGGCTGGATGACCTTCCACCCTGCAGTGCGTTAGTAAAATCATCCATAAACTACCTGAGTTTCTTGAAACTCTATTTAATTACTGTCCAGAACACTTCAACAGTGTTCTTTAAATATTTACATATATCTCCTAATATGTTATATCAAGGCTCATCTCCATGAATTTTCCTATATTGAGGGAAGTGGTAATTTAACATGATCAAATAATTTAATGCTAGTAAACAATTTAACACTAAACAGGTTTCAGTAAGCTACAGAAGCAACACTGAAAGTGTTTTTTGAATAAAACAAATACTGTGAAAGCATCACGGAAATTTTTTCCTACCCCTCCAGGCTCACTTGTACAACTTTTTTAACCGGAATTTCCGACAGTGAAGCAGGTTACGCAAGGATGAGACAGCATGCCGTGAGTGAGTTACTCACTTCACCTTCAAATCATTCAAGACATGGCTGTACCCCCCTCGGCTCTGTACTGCCTAGAGCACTCCTTCTCCAGCTTTTGAAATCATAGTTTTAAGTTATCACATCTCCTTCCAGACTACCACACACCCTTATCATCAAACTTAAATACATGCTAACATGGATTTACAACCAGGGAGCGCTTGCTGTGCAAAGCAACTACAAATCGGAGTCTGAGAACTGGGGGTGCAGAAAGTTATTATATCACACAACAAAAGACAAAGAAAGCAACAGAAGAATAAAATCAGGAGGGGGGAGGGAAGAAGAGGGCATAATAATGAAGTAAAAAAGAGAAGTAACAGCAATAAGTATAAAACATGCTGAAGCAACAGACATTTTGGAAAGTTGCATGTACTCCTTATGTTTTAAAACTAATCAGCCCGTTCAGTTACAAAAATAAAGGCAGTGTCAAAACCCCACCAGATAATTATATCACTTCTTTCACTCCTGTCACTTTATTACCTACTATTCAGTACTACTACACAGTATTCATTATTTGTGAAGTAACATTAAAATTGATGAGGTGTAACATCTTATGTCGAATGAACCTCAATTATGAGATACTCTAATTTTCCTCAGAGCAGGTAGCATCAGAAGGTACAGAAAATCAAATGTATATCTATATATTTTGCAACTACATCTACACGTTGGTTTAGCTATATTCCTCCATATGAATAACAATTTTGTTTCTAAGAATAAAAAGAAAGACAATTGGTTGAACCACTTCTACAGTGTATTTTTATACTTGAATATATTACTATTAGTTTTACAGAAAATCTTCTTGAGCTGTGATGGTAATCTCTGAATACTTTAGCAGGTAGGTGGTTTTTGTTGTTTTTTCTTCTCCACCACCATGAAATTGCCATCCCCACTTCACAAAGGAAAAAATAGCATAAGTTTTCCAGTAGTACACTAAAGTAAAAATTAGTATGGCAATAATGATGGCTTTTAAAGTCTCAAAATGTAACGTGAATGACGACTAAGAGAGAACAAGAAGAAGAAAAGACTTTTTGAAACACCATTTTGGCATACAGGTAGACCAGGAATTCTAGGTAGAATCATCAAAAGAAAAAAAAAAAAAAAAGAGTATTTACCGTCTGTATTAATTTCTCATTTTACAATCTCTTTAAAACCTCTTTCCACATTTCTGGAATCCCAGTTTCAAAGTTCTGCTGAAAAGTGACTTTTGCGCTACCTAAATTTGAACGTATAAACCAGCATAACCAGACACTGGTTTCCCAGAGATTGAGGAACTGGTACGTGTGCTGTCTCCAGTCTGGGACAAGGGTGTAATCCTTTTCTCCTGCAATTTCGCTTGCAACAAGGCACTTTTTATTTCAGTGCCTTACATATAACTGCCAGCGTCCAAGTGCCCACACTGCGCTTACCACCTTTAAAAAGCAGGGGGAAAAAAAAAAGAAGAGCAAGTTAGCAGCTCTTCAGCTACCGCCATCTCTTCCAAAACCTGTAGCACCGGGGAGAATTCATTTCAGTCATGAAGATTGTGACATACCTGGAGAAAGCTCTATTTGCAGCTGCTGCAATATCATTTGCTCTGTCCGTGCCCGCTTGAAACATCAGGAAACAAAAGCTTATTTCCTACTCTCTCGCTACCGTACGAAGGCATGAAACTCCCAAATGATGTAGAATTATTTTCAGTGTCAATTTCTTGTTTATCACATTTTCCACCCTATCTATTTTTCAGTATCTGATAAGTCTCCCTGGGATCTAGCTACATCTCTGATAAAGAGCTGCTTGACGACTGCATTCCTGACACAAGCTTCCTCACATGTATTTTATCTATATGTAAATACACAAAAAGGGCATAAAACATATTTACCAGTGTAGGTATCCCTGATACCGTATTCAAACACGTGCGCAAAGTAAATGCATGTATGCGCTCATATACATACAGTTACACAATGGGATTTCCGTGGGGAAATGAGAAAGTTATTGTTAAAATGTCTGTCATCCATGTAAGAGAAACAGAAATGAGCCGGGCATTAAATTTGCATACAGCCCCAAGCACAGAGGTTCCTGCATGTGTAGTGTTCTCCTGTTCTTGATGATGGGCATATCTGGCAGGAAGAGTCTGTCAGGATAAGCTCAGGAAAAAAACACCCCCAAGGAGATAATTTGAAGACATACTGAGAATTTGCCCGAGAACATGAAAATAAACACGAAATCCACCGCAAACTAGGCACACTAAAAGTTGCCACAAACGCTGTGCCACACACCAGGGGATAATCTATTTCAGCTAATTAACACCCAGCCACACACAACACTGCGAGAAGTGGTTGCCATTTAGGATTGATTTAGGTCTTGCATTGCTTAGAGACTTGGAAAGAAAAGGTCTTTTTAAACATTCAGACAGAGAGGGGGAAAAAAACCCCATAAAATTAAAGTAACTGTGAAAAAAATAGGGTCAGATTCACTCGATGGTTTAGATTTCTAGTGAATAAACTACAGCATAAAGTCGTTACTGCTTCTTCAGTAACAAATATCCAAAAGGTACAGTGCCCTTCTTGATTTTAATGCTGCTTCTGACAAAGTCAGTAGCAACATGTCTCCAAGTTACGCTGAAGATTGTTTTTTACTTTATAGGTAAATCTGTGTTAATAGAGTGTTTTATTTTAACAGCAATACTGGCTGCAGAGGCAGAAATCATTGTGACTTAAAAATCAGGTGGAAACCAGAGAGGTATTACACTGCTACGATTTTATTTTAAAAAAATTATATAATCAATATGTGAAAGCAAGTTGGCCTGAAACCACCTAGCATAAGGTAATGAAGTATTTTTCTTCCCTTCTCTTTTTCACCCACCCCAATTCTCCTTCCCTTTCAATTTTTCTTGTTAAAACGTGGTGCCATTTCATAACTTCTGCTTTCTTAACACACACACACACACACACGAAGAAAATAACATGTCATATCAAAAGTAGGACGTGAAAGCACATCTCCAAATGTTCACAGCTACACATCTTATTAAGCATCTTCACTCCTCTTAAACAGTAATTGAAATTATTCCAAAGATCTCATGCACTTCTGTATCAGCCTGCTAACTTAACTCTAGCTGTTTCAGGGACAGTTCACAGACACTGCTGAGGAGTAATTAGATGGATATGACTGGGGAAAAAAAAGGTCAACAAAATGGGTGAAGATTGCTCATCCACCCACAAAATATTTGAAGCAAGAATGTAACTCTCCTGTCCATGTGGTAAAGACAGAGGGGAACAAGGCTACCTGTCTTACGAGAATGTGGAACAAATCTAAATATTACTAATCCTCCTTAATTAAAAAAGGGCATCTTGCAACATGGCTAATGCTACTCTAAAACAGAAAATTAATCCCCTACACACAAATGTCAAATTTCAGAGTTCAGTAAGACAAAGCATTAAAACATACAATCAGAGCTGTAACTTTTTGAGACACAGTGGATCGCATAAAGCCAGGCAGGGACCAAACTTTGCTCTCCTGTTCTCAGATTTGGGACCATCCCCGGCAGCCACTTGGTTTCACTGCCAGGTGCCTTACACTCCATCTCCTTCTTACGAAGTTCCTGACAATGACACTTTCTTTTGTTAGAAAAGCTGTTCCTTCATCATAAACAGTCTGAGAATAGAATATGGTCAACAGAGTGAATGATGCTTTGTCACTGGGTCAGTTACAGGAGAAAAGGGGCATCTCTTATGGGTAACCAGGGTGAGAGGGAACCCTTCATTTTCATCCCAGCAGGAGGAAAACCTAAACTAAAGATTTTAGTGGAAGGACCATTTGATCTTCCACATAAATGAGAAGTAACAGGAGTATGTTTCACATAATACATATATAAAGAGAAGCAAGGTTTAGAACTACAAAAAGCAATGCTGGGAAGGCTGTTCTGCTAATTATAGTATCACCCACCACGATTACCCTTAAGCCAGCTGAAGGGTGGGGTTATCCCTGCATCTGCAAGTGCAAAAGGAAAAGTCGGGTAGCAAACACATTGATTGATGGCAGCAATTAATACACTTCACTTCAGAGTGAAATGATTGCTCTGGTCTGTGAGCAGAAGGACAAGTTATAACATGGTAGTAGTGTCAACTGGTTTTCTTCTGAAGACCTCAGGTTAGTAAGAAGTTCAGTAACCAACTGTTGGAAGATTTTAAAAACAGGAACACAGGATTTATTAACTCAATCACGATGAATTCACCTAGGAAAAAAAAAAAAAAAAAAAAAAGAAATTCACAGGATGGTTTGGGTTCGATCAGAGGTCTCGGATCACAGTTCTCCTCCCCTGGATCTGTATTCCACTACACTACAACTCCAGGCAGCATCACTAGCCAAAAAAAATGCATTTCCTAGCCTGGATAATACCACGCAAGTGATAGAAATGAGTATGATGGTGGAGATCCAGCCAGAGCCCTCATCACGTTCCGAAACACAGAAATCTGTCCCTTCTGGGTCCCACCAGCACCAACCCCAATGGAATGAAAGCCCCGTTGCTATAACACATCATCTTTTCTCCCCTAAAAGAATGATGCCACTGTCAGTCTGCCCCAGAAAACTGGTCTCAGCAACAAAATACCTGAAACTTGGTTAAAAAAAAAGAAAGAAAAGAGTGTAAGCAAGTGGGGACTCCAATACAGTTAGAATCCCGATCTAGAAGTAGCCTAATGAGAACAGAATCCAGACGTGGTTTTTTCTCATCCTGTACCAAAGTAATACCCGTAATCCAGTAAAACGGTGCTTCAATAATGTTTATCCGTGTCAGATTTCAAAAAGAAAAATACATTAAAAGAAGGACCACAACACTCAGTGTCTGCTTCGCGAAAGCTTGTGATTGCATTCCAGTTTTTTCCTTTGAAAATTTGATCTTGTGTCTTGACAGTGACAAATCGCTGGCTCTTTGCTCAGTGGACCTCCCTGATAATAGAAGATATTCTTCCCCAAGAGAAGGAATATTTCAGGTAAACACATTCACATGGACTGAGCCTGCCCTTTACTGAAAAAGAGTTTGATCTAATTGCTTGAATGTCATCATAGGACAGAACATCTTAAAACAGATTACCAGGTAAATTTTAAATGACTTCAAATATTAAAAATGCCTCTTTTTCTTAAGGTACTGACTACGATTATCTGTGAAATGCAGTTTACACCATCCTAATAGCTCATGCAGAACTAGACCCATGTAATATTTATATTCTGAGTAATTCTTAAAAAAAATTAGCTCACTGAAAAAAGAGCAGTAAGAGAAAACAGGGCTGGAAAAAATAAAATCGCACAATAGTAGTTTTAGCACAAGTTTATCGTGAGGTATTGTTTTACACCCTCACTCGACGTTTTAAGTTTAGAGGAATCTACTGCAGAGGCACATAAGTGAGTTTCTGTGTAATCTTTCTGCCGCAGACCCCAACAGATTTCTACCTACTGCTATCTAACTACGTACAGTTAAAAAAAGATAGCTTAGAGCATATCCTCCAGACAAGCAGTTAAACGGTTTCCTGTCATGTTTTGTGTAGCCTTATTTTTTCCACACCCTGAGAACAGAAATATAGAGAATGTGCTATACAGAAAAAAAACCCAACAAACCAACCTGCCAGCTGTGTCTGTACACAGTTTAGCTTTTCCTCACTCCACAAACTGATGTGCATGGCTGCAAGGATGTAACAGGAGGTTTGAAAAACAAAATCTTATTAAAATGAGATCTTTTAGATTTGGGTTTTTTTAATGTATAGCTTGAGAAGTCTCCTTCCCCCTCACTATATTCTTTTTCCCCTCTTTCCTGCCTCTGTATTTACTTTGGCTTGACAGAGGTCAGCCACGATGGGGCCCACCTCCTGGGTGTCCTGCCTCCCTCGGGGACCCCCGCGCTGGAAAACGACTCCCTTGTCTAACGAGTTACGATAAGAGCGCTTGCTGTGAACAGCAGATGCCTTTCTAACTCGGCCACCAGGACAAACTGAGGCAGGGCCTTCAAAAACAAGCCGCCTTTTCTCGCTCACCCTGTGCCACCTGCCCAGGCAAAACAACCAATAAAAACCACTCTTTTCTCAGTTTGTTTTTTTTTTTCCTTTGGTAGTGCTTGGGTTCCTGTAACAATCTGAAAGATGAGGAGGTTTGCATTTAAAAAAAAAAAAAATACAAAACACAAAAAAACCCCAGACAAAGAGCGGCTCGGTGTGTGTGGGAACTCGATCTGTGCCTCTCTCCTTCATGACAAAAATGCCTTCTATTCTAGCGAGAAAGGGAAAGGCTGGAAACTCCCATGCTGATAGTCCTGATCTTTTTCTGCGGCTCCAGTGAGTCAAAGGTTAGTTCCCTCCCACCTGCATCGCACTTTGCTGCTTCTGACACAGGACCAAGCATCCAGACAATGCCATTAAGAACCAGTTTGTTCACGGGAGGCTCTTTCAGACGCTCAGTGTTCCCTTCTCAAATATCCCAGTCCAGCACACAGACAAAATCATTAACTTGTACATTAACAAGTGCTTTGTGTGTTTTAGGGTTTTTTTTTTCTCTTTTTTTTTTTTTTTTGTTAAACCACACTTGCCAATTCTCAGTAAAATTAAATGCAATCTTAGTAGAGTAATGCCAAGGCTTATTCAGCGTGCCGCGACCACGGGCAAGGGCGATGCCTGGATCTTGTTTGCTACGGCCTCTTAGGAAAAAAAATAATAAACCCACAGACATTCTGCATTAAGTGACAGAAGAGCAGCTCCAAAGGAATATAAAGTGTCATTTTAAGACGTGGTATGCTATCATTGGGTTCTGGAAATGGAAGCAGTGATATTATGAAGCATACATTGACACAAAAAAAAAAAAGAAAAAAAAAAGTTAAACTCCAAAGATAATTTGCAGAACAATTTTCTATCTGAACAGTGCTGGATTTAAAAATAATGCCTATATTACTTTTTTTTTTTTTTTTGTGCTAGTGCATATCTTACAAGTTGGAAAAAAGCAGGTAATAGAGGCATCAGTAAGGGGTCGGCTCCTGCCCCGTGCTTACAACGGGGACGATGCTCTCCCAGGACGGTGGATCCTGCGCTGTAGCGGTTTGGTGAAACCTCGGCCAGGTTGGTCCCCAGGTGCTCTGGGGACAGCCGGTGGCTTCAGCAAGGGCTGGGTGAAGCCCACCACAAGGAGGATGAACAGGGATTATTCATATTCTTAGGGTTTATTGTACCCCGGCGGCTAAAAGAGATCATGAGTGTCATGTATTTTGCAGAAGAGAGACAGAAATGCAGAAACTGTGCTCACATATTAATACGTGATGGATGGCATGTTAAAAGATATCGTTAATAGAGAACACTGTACCTCCGAGTTTCCCTACGAGAGTGATTTCTTGTGCCTGCCTCCACCCGTCCCGCAGAAAAGAAATAAAAAAAAAGAAGAAAATAAAGGGCATGTCTTGAGAGACAAGTGAGTCACAAGGGCAAACAACCTAATGCGTAATCTTTAGGCTACTGTCTTAAGATCACAGATTGTCATCAAAGTCTGGAAATTATGCAAATAGTACCAGCTACATTTTAGAGGTCTGCACAAAGTAAAGGCTTCCCGACCTAAATAGTAATTGTGTCTCAGGAAAGGCAGGGATCTTTTTTTGTGTGTGTGTGATGCAAGGGTGCTACCTACAGGCTTGAGTGGAGAATGACATCCAGGGAAGATTAGGGAGAAAAGATCCTATTTTTCACGAAGAAATAGGCCAGAACTAGAATTATCACTAAACCAAATCCTTCTTAATTTCAGGCTAAAGAACGTATGTTTTACCGAAATTTTTTAAGATACATAATCCCGAAGATTTTCTGTTAAACCATTTTAATCCTAGTTCTTACGATGGTGCTTATATTTTTCTATTTTTCTTTATCTAAGCAATTTGCAGAATCACGAAAAAAGGTTTTCTTTCTTAATCAACAAACCTAAAACTCTACACTCGTCCGACACACATATTCCAGGCATATTTCTGCTGAAGCTGTGGCTGTAGCTATTGAAACATTGCATTCAAAGATCAGAATTTTAGTGCTTGGTCTTGTAAATACCTGAAGTAGACAGAGAGGAAGTATTTGTACCATATTAAAGATATTTCTATACCTCCTGCATAATCAATACTTCATTCAGTACAGTGCAACTATATCAACAGTTACCCCAAACACCCTGAAGACAACAGCACATCCATTTTTTTTCAGATAATGAAGAGCTAACCTATGTGCATGATTTTCTTTTCCCCTGCATCTTTTATACATTCACCTCTTCCACAAGCAGGTCAGATACAGCAAGTACTTATGCCTATGTCTAAATTTACTCCTGGGGGGCAGCCCTACTGCTTTAAATTGAACACATCGACGTGAATTTAAATACTCGGGCTCGGTTTATTAACTTTTTGCAACAAGAGGACCCCGCTGCAGACACCAGCAGCGTCCTGTCGCATCCACGATCAGCTAAGATTCAGGCAAGCCAGGCAATGCAAAAGTAGAACATCACAGCTTTCAAAAAACATTCTGATGTCTCGTCTTTTTCTATTTGTTTGTTGGAAGGAGGAACAGTTTCACAAGTAGTATAAAAAGAGGAGAAAAATGAAAATTATTAAACGCATTTTGCATTACATAACAGAGTAATAACTGAGAATACGATCCTATTCTATGAGAATTTTTCATTCCAGAAATAGAGTGGAGCAGTTCTGTATTTTTTAAGGCTGTATTTTTATACCCATAACGACAACAGGCCATCACCCCATCACGAGCACAATTAGATATATCTGAAAATCATTGCCATGAAAGGGGAGATTTCAAAATGGGTCTTTTCTGAGTTCATTTGTTCAAATCCTGAACACCTTTTAGGAAGCAAACGTCAAGAGATACTTTTATTTCTATCAAATCATTATGATATTCAAAAATAATTATCTAATGAGCTGGAAAAATGCTTTATTTTACAGTCTCTGTTTAACAGAGCATCTAGATTAAAGCACTTTTCTGAAGTAGTTAGGATACATCGGTAACTAATCCCAGCTTGCCTAGAAAGAAAAAAACACCCAACATCAGCTTTGTTAAAAAAAAAGTATCTCAGAGAAGAACCAGCACCATTGATATACACTACTGAATGAAAAAAAAAAAATATTCAGCAACAATGCATAACTTCTGCTCCACTTTTAGGCTACTGTAGTATCTCTTAAGAGCAACATATACGGACCCTACTGATGCTGTTACTGATTTGAGATTCGTATTATTTATCAAAAAATTCAATTATTCATGATTTTCAGATGACATTTCAATAACAGTTTTACCAAAACCTATCAGCTACTATTTTCCTGATTTTTAGAAATTGGGAAAAACTTTTTTACATTATCTTAATTACTTTCTACATATAACAATATAATCATATCGCAACCAAATGAGCTCGATTCTATTTTAATTAAGAAGATAATCCTGAATAATTTTTTTTTTAAATAGAAATGTCTCAGTATAATTAAACTGTTCAGAGGCCACCTAAATCAATGTTGAAGAAAGAACCACACAAGCTGTATTGGTGTATTCATAACAGCTTTGCTCTGAAATTACTATTTAATTGATTTTAAAATACTTTACAGCTCCTACATAGTTGTCTGTAAATTATTTTAAGTTGCCTTTCCCACCAGTTGAGCAGATTCATATCTTAATTCAGTTTCCCCAATTTTTAATTGGATCAGAAAGCTTTGTACGCAGAGTTACTAATAATGCTCCTGAGTTGCTAGAGAAATATTAGTAAAGGGAAAAGTTTCTACTAGCTTTCTCATTAGCCCAACTAAATTTTAAATGATATACCCCCAGCTTTTTACTAATTACCTGCCTGTGACAAACTAATGTATCAACATATAACCTCACTTTGGTGCCTTCTAATATTTTAGATGCAAAGATAGTGTTTTCTTTCCCCTTGTTTGATTTTATAAATCTGTAACTGATACCAAATTCTTCCAAAAATGTGGGGATGGCATATTTGTACACCCTCCCTCCCCGTTTTATGGTAGAAGGAAAACAATGGCTTGTTAATTATTGCAGAAATATTTCTGATAGGGAAAAAAATAAAAATCAATTAGTTACATGCAAAACCCATTCTTAATTCTTCTGCATGCATATGCAATACATGCATTTCTAACTTTTAAAACTTTAACCACTGTTACATAAATACTGACTTCTGAAGTAAAAGAATGCCAGAAAAACATTTTTACCATTTCGTTTTTGTCCTAACATTAATTTCTTCTTTGAATTGCTGTAACGTTATGTTGCACGAGCATCCTACCAGGAAAAACTCTACCACTTTTTTATTTTGAACTTTTCCTTGAAATGTTCGCAGAGCTCTTCTGAACAAAACAATAAAATAAAAACCATCTCCTTTATGAAAGCTCGATGACCTTTGACATCATTCACTATTTAGAAACCCATAAAAGAATAGATAACAAATATATGACTCACAAATTATCAATTATGAAAAATAATCTGGGGTAGAATGCTGCACTAATGGAAAAAGATGGATTACTTGTCATAAACCAATAAAGCTTTTGTTTGTGAATCCAATATCTCATTTCTTTCCTCCGTGTTGGGAAACTTAAAATGATTTTTAAACTGCATTAACTTAAAAAAAACCCCGCAACTATCATGAAGGCGAACACCGAAAACGCTTCCAGAAATAATCTGTAGTTTTTTTAACTGATTTTGTATTTTAAACTCAACTATCACAGTTCCAAAAATCAGAAGTCAGCAGAGACAAGACCCATCACAAAGCAGGTAGATCCTCCCGTAATTTAGAGGTACATGGGGGTGTCAGCTTTACCGTCCAGACCCTAAAGTGATCTCAAAGTGCCATATTTGTCATGGCCAGGCAGACAACAGAATTCAATTAGTCTGTAACCACATTTTAGAGCACAGACAGTCTGTCCTAAAGCACCTCTTCGGCATCACAATTCTTTAGGGTTTTGGATTTACTTTACCCTCTATAACTTAAGGAAGGGGAATGTTTTGGATTTTTAACAGAAGAAAGGTGGTAAAGGGTGAAATGTCTGCAGAAAATAAAATAACGTCCAGCATCGGAGCAGCACAGCGCAGTGTCATCAGCCGTCGAGGGGTTACCCACGAAAAACCCCCAGCCGGTGATGCGGCAGAGAATTCATCACGCTCCCCGACCGGCAAACTGCTCAAACCAGTGGAAAAACCAAAATGAGGTTTATTTCCACCCAGAAATCACGAACTCCCTGCTCAGCCTTTTCGCCTTCCCTGCAAACCGTGAGCCCAGGGCTCAGAGAAACGTACCAGCAGGGACGCTACTGATTTTTATAAAAACAACAGCCACGAGTCTCAGCTCCAGGTTATTTTGTCCTCTCGCACGTGCCTTTTGCCCTGCTTATGCCAAAATCCACAGTCACCTTCGGCTCACTAACTTCCGTCCGACCGAGCGGAGACACCTGATTTAAAACACTGCCAGCTGCAGCCCTTAACCACCTCGCGCCGCGAGGAACAGCCGAGTGATTTAATTAAAATAATTTAATTTAAATTAGGTGCATTCGACACGGTAGGTAAAGGAGCAGGAGGGTGAGCACGGTGATCCGGAGGCAATGAAGCGTACCAACCAGAGATGCCCGGGCGCAGACCCCGGGGTCAGAGATGTGCTCCCTGCTCTCAGCCTCAGCTGGGAGCGTGCCTGGAGGTGGCTGCCTCCGCGTTCGGGAGGATGGAGGAGCGGGGTTGTGTGTCGGGGGGGATTAACTACGTTGTCACTCACTAATGACAGCTGCCAGATGATTAGAAACCGCATTAGAAGTTCCTTAACTTCTACCTTCGCTCATCAGCAATATCAAACTCCTACAACAGGACTGGATTTTTTTTCTACTAAAAAAAAAAGGGGGGGGGGGGGGGAGGAAAAAATTCCCCCTACTATGAAGGAAGTGGTTTGCACATTTGCTACCTAATCAGAATCTAAGGAGGCGAGCAAGCACAGTCGTAAAAATTAACTTTGATGGAATAAAAGACTGATTTGGACCAGCTTCAACAGCATCATTTTCAGGGGCTAAGCTTCCCTTACGCACACAGGACAGAGGTTTTAAACAATTAGTACTACCTCTTCCTGTCAAATGTTGGCAATCAAGAACCAGCCAAAGGAAGGGAAATTTCATTTAAGTGTTTTGACATCATATTCCTCAAGAAAGTGGAACCTAAGAACAGTGGGGCTCTGCTGCATTTACTGTGAGAAAGGAAATAAATAAACCTTGCAGAAGAATACGAGTAACCACTCACTGGGTAGGCTGGTGGTCAAGGCAAAAGATGTAAATTCACCTTTTCGCAACTTGTAATTTCCCCATATTCTCCATATAGTCAGAAACCTTACTTCTTCAATTCTACTTTTTAAGCAAATTTAAAACAGTCGGTTAATGGTAAGCATGTAATGATTCTCCTTTTTTTTTTTTTTTTTTACCTATGACTCTGATAAAGCCCCTTTTGGAAATACAGTGGTTACTCAACCCTTTTATGGCTTTAACAAACCCTTACTTCTGCCTCCCGTTCCACACAATGCAGGCTCTATTTGCACCCGTGCAGTACTAAATTACAGATAAAGTTACAGCAAATTTGTTTTCTCAGAAAAGCAGTGAGGCCTGATATCCCTCGAGTAATAACAGCCTTGTCTTTCATTCAGAAGCAGGACTGGAATAACCTTCTCTCCGAAACAAACACTTCCTCCCGTGACAACGGAGCCGTTCTTGGGGCAATGGAGGGTCCACGGCTCAGCCTGGGGGATGCTCGAGCCACTCGCAATTTATAGAGATGTATCTTGTCCATACTGACTAGGCAGGCTAAGAAAAATCTGAAGCAGTCCTCAAACAAAGGAAAAATGATTTAAAAGGTTAAAAAAAAAAAAACTCACACAGCACAACTCACACCCAGAGCGATCCTGGTACGTGAAAGGAATACCGACATAATAATGACCTACCAGTGCACTGAAGTTATTTTCCAAATGCTCTAGCTAATAGACTGTGATGAATAAATAACTTTTTAATGTGTTTCACTGGAGTTGCACTAGGGAATATTAATATCCAGTATTAAAAACACTGTCCAGATTGATGCAAAGCTGTAATGCCATGAAGATGGTGACAGGACACAGAAACAAAGCTCAGACAAGAGGTTTCATTAGCTAACTCTGCTTTAAAGTAAATCACTCCAAAAGGTTTCCATGTCTGCATGCTACAATACTGCGGTACTATTCCTAAAAGACAAGAATCAGGCACATTTAGGGAATAAGCATTAAGTGTTGTTAATGTGGCCTTACGCTGTTAATCATTGTCTTGGGAAAATTATGTTGTGTTTTATACACTAATACTATGACATTTTTATTAACTCATAATCCCTCTGCTAACAGCGGCGCTTTAAGCAAGTAATAATTAAGATGGCAGCAAATATTAAGAATATCTAATTTTAAATTGTTCAGTCATGTTAAAGGGACTAATGGTACTAGAGGTTCTTTAAGGGGAAACAGCAAAAAGAATATTGCATGCCAGGCAGAAAATATTCTTTATCAAGGAAATCAGGCTTAAATAATTCTTAGCAGTATCCCTTACAGTACTGATCAGTGGTCTTCTAAGGAATTACCTGGTTTTAATTATTAAAAATACACCTTTCCTGGGAATCGAAGAATTTGTCTTCGGAAAATGTTTTCAACCATGCACACCTGTGCTTTCTGGCCCAAGATAAGGAAGGGATTCTTCCTCTCTCTTATAAATGAGCGCCAGGAAGTGACGGACCTCAGGAGAGACAGAGAACAGAAGTATCACACAAGCTGACTTTATTAAGGTGAGAACAGGTGAGAAAGGAGCATCTCCAGATGAACAGACACCTCTTTACTCGAAAGACTGAGGAGAAATGTAAGAAAATGGAAAGAAACTCATCCATTAGTTCTGCCAGGCTACTATTAAAGCAGAGGTTTACCTTCAGCTTAACATGTTTACTCCTCAGGTTATGATTTAAAGGAGATGTACTGAGTGCAGAGAATCAAAGATATACATTACTAATCAAAGGCACACAATTAATTAATTGATAATTTATTTTTTTTAATCATAGCTTCCCCAAGCACACAGAGCCACTTCCTGTAGTGACGAGTGCAAAATGTGTGTTCAGTATATCAAAACAGAATCAGTTTTACTCATTTTTGAGCACATTTCTTTGCTACTTTTTTTTTTTTTTTAATGGGGTTAGGAAGTGCCCATCTCTGTTCATTAATGAGCAGTGTCTACTTACAGAGGCCAGTCAATTAGAACTGGAACACAGGCACGTCTAATCACAGCGACTACACGGCTGTGGAGAGAAAATCATGTCTCCTATTCAGCTGGTGCTGCACACTAATTGCCCAAGGAGTTCCAATTGCATAATACCAGTTCCTACAGATAACTTTGCAGCACTAGCAATGGCTGTGACAGCAGTGGTCAATCTCGAACAAACAAGACTAAATTACACCAATTTTTTTTTCCTTTGCTTTTGCACCCCATCAGTGGGTTCTTCATAAGAGTGCTTGTATCTCTGGAATGCATTTTATATCTTGTGACTCCAGAGCTATAGTTACTGTACAGTCTTTATCCACAGAAATGTACAAACTCCAAAGATTGCTTGCAGTTCCAAATCCATTTAGTACCAGCTGCAACTATTTGCCTTACAGTTATAATTTTTTTTTTTCTCTTCAGTAACAATTCTGGTCACAACCTGAGTTACCTCTACTGGCTAAGTGGTAACACCTATTCTGGAACAGATAAAATCTATCAGTGAAACCAAAGTAAGTTATGTTTTTAAATTATGTCTCCTTGTTTACTGCAAAGTAATGAGAAGTTTTGGGGATATAAACGTGTTATTTTTCTTTTCAAAATTAAAAAAAAACCAAAAAAAAATAGAGCTGTTTCTATCAAACAGGTCACTGTGAGGTTTACATGATTTTTATTTCAAGGTCAGCTGAAACTCTCCTTTCCTGCAAAAGCTAAATCACTTATACACGACACTTTGTGAAAATTCAACGTTCCACCCACACTCTCCGTGTCCCACATATTACAGAACTATCAGGACAACCTTGTTTCTTGCATTAATCCGTGACTGAGAGGATCTTCAAGGCAGTTTCTACTAGCAGTTTATACTGCCATGACCCATACGAAACGAAACTGCAAGAGGCCACCGAGAACATCCAACCTTTACCAACACCACAGCTAAGGCCACGTGAGGATTTTCTTCACAGCTCTGCAACCATCATCTTGGCCTTTCATTAAGAAATTTAAGCAACCATTCTGCCTACACAGTAATCTGCTCAATGCAGCCTCGCCACTGAGATCCACAGCCGCTCTCTGGGGACAACACCCAGGAGGGACCGGGCAAAAACAGGTGGAAAGGTAGTTCAAGGCATGTATTTTTCCTGAAAGAATGGATTTAATTCTAGTTCTTCAGGTATGGAAAACATCCCGGGTGGAAACGTTACCCCAAGCCAAGGTGGGTGGTTTTTTCACACCCTGTGACAAAAAAGTCTCCCTAACTGTGAAAAAAAGCAGCTTTCCTAGCTCTTCCCTTCTCTTTTGCCAGAACCACAGGACAAAGTCGTGTGTGGCAGAATTTCCCCCTCTAACTTCTGAACGGTTTACTTAGGGGTGTTTTTCTTTTGAGGCTTTACTTACAGCATCAATAAAACCAACCAGTCATACAGCATGTGCTAGATGCCAGTAGAAACAAAACACGTTCTAAGCCTTTCTTTGTATTAACGGTTGGGATTTCATTGCCATCAAAACTGAAATTATAAAACCGCATGTTAAACAACACAAGCAAGGCAAATATTTTCATGATGCCTATCTGAGACACTACAAAGTTACCCTAAGTATTTTCAGTCCAATAAAATCCAGCATATTGAGAATAACTTGGGGATTTTCTTTTTAGGTTTTCTACGCAGGCTTATAGTATCACCTACTGAACAAGCAACTACTGTACAGGGATAACCACAGTGAAAATTCGTCAAGGAGCATTAGGAAGAAACTGGTAGCGTCATTTCTGAACAGACTGTCATTTCCAAGCTGTCCTGGTTTGAGCTTTTGCACATCAATTTTTCAAAAGCTTTGAAACATTGCTTCTCTGTTTGATTTTCCTTACCTGGGCTTTTTTCACTAACGTGCGACATACCTGGTTACTGCTTCTTTCTTTACTACACCGAAACTTTGTGCAAAACATTACATTTTGTTATTTTAACTATTAAAGGGCCCAGTAAAATCAGTGTGTCCCATAGTCCTTCCAATTCAAAGCACACCATTATAATACCTACCACTGTTAAAATACAAAGGAAGCAAAACACTCTTTGTAACACGATTTTATAATGTGTTGGTTCTCATATGACTCATAAGTGAAAGATGATGAAAAAGTAAGATATTTTATAACCCACCCATGTGTAGTATTTAAGTAATCAAAGTTTAAATAGCCGAGATTTCGTGCAATGATTGTGAAACGGCAACTCAGGGAGCCGAGTGGTGAGAAGGGACACAACTACTTTCTCCTTAGAACACCATGACTAAATCATTATCCAAATTTAGTATCCATCTGAAGTCTTTCAAGTGCAAAGCATGTTTTTTTACTCAGGAGACTTCTGCACACCGGAGAGCAAAGTGCAAAGCAAGAATACAGGACGGAATGTAGCTTCTCTCCGGACACACGGACGTGCTGGGTCCAACACAACCACTCTGCAACTCTTCTAGCAACACCAGGCAGATGGGGACCACCTTGCATTCCACCCCTGCTACACGAAAATGTGCTCCAGAGCAAGGCTGCAACTCACACAAATTGGTTGCCTACATTTCTTGTCACATCACTGCCCTCAGAGGAAATTTAAGCTCATTTTCAGGACTTTTCAGGCAATGCTAAGTACTGGACAACCATAGAATCATAGACTGATAGGAGTTGGGAGGGACCTCAAAAGATCATCTAGTCTAACCCCCCTGCCAGAGCAGGAATAACAAATAGTTTTTGTTACTTGGTGTAATTTTCAGCCAACGACACTTTTAAGCATCAAATCTTTCGGTGTATCAAGCTATCATAGCATTGTAAAAGCTTGGATAATCAAATACCTTCAGCACGAAGCTGTCAGATTTCTAAGTAGGCTGAAAATAGGAGGAAAGAATCAGCTGGTAGTGAAGTGAAAAGTCCAAGACTTGGGATACCAACGCTCTGTTCTGCTGTGTATTTCCTGTTTGAGAAAATACTAAGATTGTGAACAACTCAGAACGGAATGTGGGTAAGTAGGTGACAGGACAGGGGGTGATGGTTTTAAACTACAGTAGGGTACATTTAGAATGGAAAAAAAAAAAGAAAAAAAGTTTCTTGTGAGGGAGGTGAGACCCTGGCAGAGGTTGCCCAGAGCAGCTGTGGCAGCCCCTCCCTGGCAGTGCCCAAGGCCGGGTTGGACGGGGCTTGGAGCAACCTGGGCTGGTGGAAGAGGTCCCCGCCCAGGGCACGGGCGTGGAACTGGGTGGGCTTTGAGGTCCCTTCCAACCCAAACCATCCTGTGATTCTGTGATTCTATGATTCGTACCTAGAAGAGATGAACAGGTAAAATGAACACCTAAGGGAGCGACTGAAGTGCCTAAAGGCAGAGCTGGTGTTCTTTCAGACATGCTGGGTTGGGTCCTCCATTCACCTGGATGGCAACAGCAGAACTGACACAGAACCTAAGGCAGATACGTCCTCTCCTGGAGCAGCAACACAAAGGATGCTCGAGGTCACCAAGAGCCACCAGGCCTTTCCACACCAGCATCATTCTTCAGCTGCTACAGTTGAGTACAAAGGGTTATTTAATCACTGCTAGTGCCGGTTTGTTCTTCAGGTGTGAATCGTTAATGGGTCCCAATGGTCATATACACTAGGATCTGTGCTACTTTTTTTTTTTTCCTCTCTTTTCCCACTTTCCATAAGCTGGCACACAGTGTAATCAAACGCTGCAGAAAGCTCATATCCCGCCACAATTCTGCAGCATTCTTATATCAGTTCTACTGTTCTACAGAAAACTTTTTATCTGGTTTACTTCTGAAGAAAAACCAACCCAAACCACAAAACAAAAGCACATCAGTCTGGTCCACTTCATTCTCCTTCCAGCTGGTGAAGACAGAGCTGACACAAAGCTGAAAGGCTCTTGGACACGTGATCAACCTGCATCAGAAATGAATCTTGTACCTAGCCTTGCCACTGCCATGTCACCTTACCTCTGCAAGCTTCTTTTTCAAGAACAGGCAGTTTTGACAGCAAGAGGTGGTTTTGGAAAGGTTTTTTTTTTTAGAATGTAAGAACTTTCTGCAACTACCTTACCAGCACTTGTTCCAGTTTCAAATTCTAGACAACAGGTGGCAGAGACGATTCACCTCACTTAGGTCTGGTAGAAAGAAATTTGAAGGTGTTCACACATGACATCCTCAGTAATGGTTTCAGCAATGGCAAAATCTATGAGCTTTTAAATATATCTGCAAGATCCTGACTCTCCTAAGACTGCAGTATAGGAAAAAAGGAAGATATTTAATAACTAAGACAAGTGTTTTCCCATTCCTGACAATATCATATCAAGTCTCTCCCAAAACATAAACCCCACTCTCCAGCTCTGAGTGAAGGTTGTGATTACTTCCCTTTTTAATAAGGAAAAGCTCAGCAAGTTGACAAAATTGTCTTCCTGTCTCATTTCTACTAAGGACCAGCTCTTTTTACTCCTTTTCCTTCTCGGTTTCAATTACTTACCATGACACCATCACAACTAAACGGTGCACGTGCAAGAGAAGTAGCACTTAATCAAAGCCTAGGGACACTATTACGTCATTTTCACACATGAATTGTGTAACATGAGGCGACAAAGCGAAGGTGAGTTAGACCTGACAAATGGTTTCGATGCAGAGTGAGTCATTTTGTCAGTATTTCAAAGCGTAAGAAAGAAAAGTGGTTTTCTGCATGCAGGCATACACACATACAGATTCAGAGGAATAAAAACAGGAACAGGAGAACAGGTTCACAGAAAGCTTTCATTTGAGGACACACTGAAAAGTGCTTGTGCGACTGGGTGAGAGTACTCAGCTTCCAAACGAGAAAGGAAACAAGTTTATTTTATGAGGAACAGTTAAATGTTCAAGCAGGCAATTAAAGTGCTTTACTCAGGCCATTTTGGGATACCAAACACTTTGAAGATCACATATTTCCTCATATTTCATGTTCAATGTTCCTGTAAGTAAAATATGTGGTTCCCTTTAGTTAATCAGTTATGAATTGTACTTTAAAGGCAAGGGGACATTTTTGATAATGCACATCTTAAACTTTTCATTAAACTACCAAATTTAAATTCTACCTTTTTGTGCACTCTGACATTTTTGTCTGGCATTTTCATTAATTTTGCGACATACATGAACGTAGCTGAAATGTTAACTGATCAATACTTTGTCTCTCTCATGTAGCACTAGAGCGGAGCTCCCCAAGGACCGCGCAGCAGTACAGAAATTAAATGTGTAAAATATCAAATGTTAATGTTAAACACAGCAGCACTTACTGTATAACGACTGAAAAGGCTAAAAGAATTCCAAATGGACAGATGGTAGCACAAATTATCTACAATCACATTTAAAGATTAAAGTTTGTCCCGTAAAATAATTCATTGACTCACGTTGAAGTGTGTCCTTTTACTGATAGCTCAGTTGTCCAATTATTTTTGTGCTCATTACAGTGAGAAATGACAGTGTTGGAAAAAAAGAGTGTACACTTTTTTCCCCTTACGTTGCACCCCTGACATCTGCAAGAACACAAATGTCTGGCCAAGAAGCTGATGGAAATTAGGCCCAATCTACCAGACATCTCAGCGGCCACCATAGACTAATCTAAAGAAAAACCATCCACTTTTGCATACTTTAATAAACTTCTCCTGCCTGGAACACACCATATTAATTACTGAAATTAAAAAATTAAATTAAAATTATCTGCTAAATAATCCAAAGGCTTATATGAAATGCAGAAAATCATGTGAATTTACAGTGAAGACTCTTTCTACGTATTCTATTCTCTTCCATCGCATTTAGGTGCTGAAGAGGCATGAACACAAGCATGTAACACATTATTGATGAGTCTCTAGACATAACAGGGCTATACGCAACATAATAAACCTGTTACAGAATTGAAATATTAATTTAACACTGTTGCTATATACTTCCTTTATTTAGCAGGATATAAATACAGAAAAGGAAGAGAGAATATCAAATCTTCTGATGGTTCAAATGCAAAGTCATATTCTAGCCAGGTCAACCTATGTTTCATGATCTATTTACAGATATCTGAGTATCTGAAAAGTAACAGCTGGTTATCTAAATCTAAAAAAATTATCTCTGTGTAGCATTCAGCAGAAAATTCTGCTGTGAATTACTGAGGCACAGAGGAAAAAAAATAGTCAGACGCCCGGTTATTCTGACAAAATCCCCAGTGAGGAGATGGGCTTGTGAAGTTCAAAAAAACATATAAAATACTGTTTAGCTGAGGAAATG
Organism: Trogon surrucura; assembly: GCA_020746105.1. Taxonomy (NCBI): domain Eukaryota; kingdom Metazoa; phylum Chordata; class Aves; order Trogoniformes; family Trogonidae; genus Trogon; species Trogon surrucura. The sequence continues at coordinate 6,606,839 of CM036658.1, forward strand.
CATAATCTAGAACACTGAAAATTTAACTTCTAGGTTTCTGTACTTCCAGGTAGAGCATGGGCAACACTGGTCTTTGAGCTGGTGCCTTTGGACAGATTTGAGAAAGAACCATCCTGAATCTTTAGTAAAAGCATTTCCTCTCCTAAAACGACCCAAGTAACATAAAGGTTGGAGACAGACGAGTCCTGGAGTTTAAACACTCAGCAAGTCCCTTCAATGAACACTTTGAGTCTCCAGGACTAACAATGCAACTCTCCAAGGAGAATGCTCTCAAAGAAAGTGGTAGTGACCACTTCAGTGGGCGAAGAGCACAGAGCAGGTAACAGCAGCTTATTACAGAGTTGAGCCTTTCTGTGTGTTTCCAGGGGTTAGTCCTCCTTTCCGGATCTCTCATTAATTGCAACTAATTTACAACATTTCTGAAAACACCTGTGTTTTTCCCTCTCAGCGGCCCCACCAGAAAGGACAGACACAGGGTGAGGTATGAGAGAGCAGAGCATCTGTCTGCCTACAGAGCTGGAAACCTCCAGAACAGCCTATTTCTCATCTCCTTTCTGGCACTGACATTTCACTGTGACATTCTCCAACCTCTGGGAGACAACTTCGAGAGGAGATACGATTTGTTTAATGGCTAAGAGACAAAAATGATACATACAAGCACAGCTTTTTTAATGGAATCCATTAAATTTCAGTGTAACCTTAGTGCAAGCATAATTCAGCATTATCCACGCAAGTGAAACACAGTGAAGATTGCTCAAGGGCCTAAGATATCTATGTAACTCCAGAAACTATCTGAACTCAAAGCTTGCTTACCTTGGAAGCTCATGTGGATTTGACCTGGCTAACAAAAACTTCACAGAATCACACAGAATTTCAGAATGTCAGGAGTTGGAAGGGACCTCTGAAGATCCAACCTCCCCGTCAGAGTAAGATCACCCAGAGCAGGTCACACAGGAACGTGTCCAGGTGGGTCTGGAAGTCTCCAAAGAAAGAGACTCCACACCCTCCCTGGGCAGCCTGTGCCAGGGCTCCAGCACCCTCACAGGGAAAAAGTTTCTCCTCATATTTCTGTGGAACCTCCTGTGCTCCAGCTTGCACCCATTGCCCCTTGTCCTGTCATTGGACATCCCTAAGAAGAGCCTGGCATCGTCCTCCTGACACTCACCCTTGACACATTTATAAACATGAATGTTTATGTTTGTCCACTTCCCCAAGCTGAAGAGACCCAGCTCCTTCAGCCTTTCCTCACCAGGGAGATGTTCCACTCCCTCCATCATCTCTGTGGCTGAGCTGGACTCTCTCCAGCAGTTCCCTGTCTCTCTTGAACTGAGGGGCCCAGAACTGGACACAATATTCCAGATGTGGCCTCACCAGGGCAGAGCAGAGGGGCAGGAGAACCTCTCTCGACCTACTTGCTACTCCTCTTCTAATACACCCCAGGATGCCACTGGCCTTCTTGGCCACGAGGGCACATTGCTGGCTCATGGCCATCTTGCTGTCCACTAGAACCCCCAGGTCCCTTTCCCCTGCACTGCTCTCCAACGGGGCAGTCCCCAACCTGTACTGGCACATGGGGTTATTCTTTCCCAAGTGCAAAACTCTACACTTGCCCTTGTTGAACCGCATAAGATTTCTCCCCACCCAGCCCTCCAGCCTGTCCAGGTCTCTCTGAATGGCTGCACAGCCTGCTGGGGTGTCAACCACTCCTCCCAGCTTTGTGTCATCAGCAAACTTGCTGACAGTGCTCTCTAATCCGTCATCCAGGTCATTGATGAATATGTTGAAAAGCACCGGCCCCAGCACTGACCCCTGAGGGACCCCACTAGACACAGGCAACCAGCCAGACTCTGCCCCACTGACCACAACTCTCTGGCTTCTTCCCTTCAACCAGTTCTCGACCCACCTCACTACTTGGTCATCCAGACCACACTTCCTCAGTTTTCCTATGAGGATGCTGTGGGAGACAGTGTCAAATGCTTTACTGATATCCAGATAGACCACATCCACTGCATGGCCACCATCCATCCACCTGGTTTTATGCTCATAAAAGTCCACGAGGTTGAACTTATTGATGTTTTGTCCAACAGAGGGATGGTTTGATCCTTGGGCAGGGTATCATCAGGTCAAAAAGCACAGGATGAGGTTTGGATGCAGAGCAGGGATACATCTGTGAAGTTACAGCACCGATGCTTGCATAGTGTGCCTTTACCTACCACAACCATCACAAAGAAAAAAAATTGCTAAAAGGAATCTAAGAAAAGCAGAGTTTTGAGATATAGATTAAAAAATATGCATGAACATATATAGAAATAAACTCAGGAACATGTTTCTACTGAGATACACTATAACTACAAGGACATATACTTCCTATAGACCTCGCCACTCAAATTTGTGTTTATTTATTTTCACCTACTTACTATGACACCAAATTTCTTCTATGATCAGAAACAATTAAAATTTCACAGAAACACAACCTCTTCCATGGCCAATGCAGCACAATATGAGAAAGAATGAATTTCATGTGCCCCAAAGCACGGGATGTATTTCCAACTCCTTTCTTCCACCAATGACAGGTGGGTGTTTCACATCCATATTAAAATCGCACTTGCACAGAGGAGTATTTACTAACTGGAGCAGTAATAGCAACACAGATAATTTGAGTTTTACACGGAAACACTCATTTTCCTGTGAAAAGTCGACCATTTTACACTGAAATAATAAGAGATCATCTTCCTACAATAAACAGTAGCCAGTATATTTATATTTTTAGACACAGGGTAGTTACTACAGATGTCAGTAGAAGTATAAAAACCCTGACAAGGTGAACAACACATTACCTCTCGTACTCCTGGTGAACGTCACAACCAAGGACCGACAGTTTGCTGCCACCCTTCTACAGGGGGATTTAACAAGTCACTTGGTACAAACTGAGCCCCGATATAAGAAAATTCCAAAAGAATAGCCCAATTCGGTGATCACAGAATCACAGAATTGTTCAGGTTGGAAAAAAACACCCCTGGGGTCATTGAGTCCAACCACTAACTCTACTCTGCAAAGCTCACCCCTAAACTATATCCCCAACACCACATTTCAACAAACTTTAAACGCCTCCAGGGATGGGGACTCCACCCTGGACTCCCTGGGCAGCCTGTGCCAATCTCTGACTACTCTTGCTGGGACAAAAATTCTTCACCAAAGTGCCCCATCTCACCACTCCAGCGCAGCCAGCTCCAACGCCAGGTTTGATGTCTTCAAATTTGTGGCACCTGAGCTCGAGGCACCCAAGCTAGGACTACAGATTCCCTCTATCAATATTCAAAGAAAGACTAAAAACATTCTCTGTTCGTATTCATGGTGGAGACGCTCTTAATTGCAGTATTTCAACCAACTTAATAAATGTAGATGTTCCAGAAAGTGTGTCTACGCGTACATTTTTTACTCCTGGTGGCACTCCATCAGGCAAAAAAACAAACAGGGACTCTGGTCTTGTTTGTAGTTCGTATGATTTTTAAAATAAAGAGATGTTCATCTGGGAAACACGATATAAACTGGAATTATCTCAAATTTTCAAAGTTTTCAAATTTTAACATGAAAATAGGTTACTATTAATGAAGCCAATGTTTCTTGAGAAATAAACAGTTTTATTTAAATTAAAAAATGAATTAACTGAAAACTAAACCATGACCACAGCTTCATGTCTAAAAGGTACCAAGTTGTTTGCATTAATGACTTTAAGGTTTGTTTTGGTTTTGTTTTTTTTTAACAAAGAACACTACATCTCAGCAAGAAAGCAACTCTTTGGGTCCAAAGCTTCACAGTTCTAAAATAGTTAAGGGTGTAAAATATATTGATATGTGGAGGACAAAATAAAACAAATTTTATATTCATGGTATGTTAAAGCATTCATGAAGTATTCAAAACAAGTTTTTAAAGTAAGTATGGAATATACAAGTGGGCCAAACAAAATTTAGCAGAAATTATGTGTGAGAAACTCAAGACATTGTTCACTGACTGTACTTTGAGTTGTATCGCTCACTTATGTTATTTGTACAGTTATAAATAAAAAAAAAATTCTTAGCTTGTTTGTGTGACATTTTAAACTTTTTTTTTAAAAAAGTGAATAAACATGATTTGCACTATCTCCATTGGGCAAAGCTCTTTAAAAAATAAACAGAATGCCCTCAACCAACAGTGTTACTATCTCTCAGTCTAGAAAATAAATAAACTGGGGCGATTAACAGAAATATAAAGAATATCATACCAGAAAAGCAGCGAGACTTCTTGGGGGAGAATCCCAGTCAAAGCAACTGCTAATGTAGTAGGCAGCATTTATGAGTGCCATGATACAACGCTTCATCCGGATAAAGTTCCTTAACAGTAGCTGTTAAAAAGATGAAAGAATAAAAATGTTTCAAAACATCAAAAGCTTCAGGAGAGGCTCAGGCTTACAATATTGTCATTCTTAATTTCATTGAAGATTGTGAAAATAACACGTTAAGGTCTCTAGCTCACAAACTGAGAAAGACGGTTTAAAATTTGAGAGGCTTGGAAGAGGGAGACTTTATTAGTTGTGTCAACTGGTATTTGCTGAATTTAATTCTGAATGGTGCACAAATCGCTCTGCAGTTTTAAAGAAAGCGCAAAATTTCATTAATGGTTTTGCTATCATGATTTCACAGTTTCATGAATTAGGCAAGACTTTCCTCATTCATGGGTACTTCACAGATTTTGGCCAGGATGCTGTAGGACACTAATCCAAAACCAAGCAAAATTACTTTTCTAATCTAATTAAGATCACCTGCACCTTTTAGATCCAATTTTTCCTTCATTTGCAGCAAATTTGTCTGCTGTGATGTATTCTGATCACATGTTTATAAGTATTTATCAAAGCAGCTTTAACTGCACACATTCAATCTATATAGAAATGAGACAGACCAGTGCTGGGGTTTCATTCAGGAGAATCCTTAACTCTTCTAAAATGGCAATACACTCAACTCCTCCCCCGAAAAACACAAAAAAGGGGGAATAAACCAGTGAATGATTTGTGTATTGAGTAGCACAGAAAACGCTACGAAGGTAAGACATTCACTCTTGGAAAATGCGGATCTTTTAAAATGCAACTGCATCGTCACACATAAAGATTCCTTTATTTTCCTTGCCCTAAGTGGTATGGTGGTGGGCTATCCCATGCAAACTAATTTAACAAAAAACAACCCGAAGAAAGTATTTGAGGTTTACTTCTCCCGCCGTTTGCAAGACGCACAATGCCATCTTCTGTTAGGGAAGTAGGGAGAAGAATGAATCTTGAATAAAAGGTCTTGCTGTGTCTTTGCTCGAATAGCAGCGCAAAACGCAGCTTTCGTATCCGCAGCATCCACAACAGCAAAGGAAGAAATATTTTGCCTCTTGAAACCTTTCTTAATGAAATGTATCATGAGAAAAATTCATTCAGCAGATAATTTAAATTATGGTCAAGTCTATAAGCTTTCCGCAAAACAGAAAACCGATTTTGAGACCTTTGCCTTTTCACTGCGAACACCAAACACCTTGCTCCCACAGTCCAACCAAAAGCCTGGTTCTCTCCATGCACAATACATCATTGTGGAACACGAGAAAATTAATTACAAGTAGTTCAAGTGGAGAAAAAGATTTTTTTTTTTTTTTACCACAACATTAAAACTGCAAGTGGCAAAAATATCCAAAAGAAAAAAAAAGGGATCTAGACATTTTCTACCTGCAGAACACCCAAAAGTAATTCAGAGTTTCAATCTGCCTTTTGATTCAAACCACACCTAATGCATTTAAAATTTGGTTAAAAGAATGCTGAAAGGTCCTCTACTCTGCGATAAATGGAGATCTTTCGGGTCAAGGTTAACGACAAAAATTTATGCAAGACTTAGTTTACGTGCACCTGTGCTATAATTTGATATGTGTGGAACCTGATGGTTTCGACTGTGTTCTTATTCACGTATTTCATGGAAATTAAGCTGCAATTTACAGAGGAGACACAATAAACCTGTGTATTTTGTTTCTGCCTTTTCCGACCTATCATATTCTTTTGTAAACAGGTAATGAAAATGTTATTCTTTACCCCTAGCAGTATGATACCAGATATTTGGACGTGCACACTTGATATTAAGGCTCTTGGAAAGGATTAGTGTTTCCTTACTCTTTACCTGTTTAGACAGTCTGTTTTCCTCTTCAATGTACTTCTGTTCTTTGGGCATTAAGGTTCGTACGCTGGCTTTCACCTGCGCATTAAAAGCGTGTGTCAGCATTTCAGGCTCACCCTGCTCCTCTGCTAATAACAAATGCTTCCATTTGCAAAAATTACGAAGTTGGAAAGCCGCGGCTGCCAAACCGGTGGCACTTCACGGCGCGCCGCGGCGTGAGCTGCTGCTCCGCGCGTTAGCGGCAACGGCAGCAGCAACAAAAAGAGTGGGTGTGCCAGGCAGTGGCAGAGGAGCATTCTGTAGTACACATCAAGGTTTAGAGAAAATGAGGAATGACAGAAATTCTCTACAAATCGGGAACAAAAGCTTTCATGAAACTGAACTCTTTAGCAGTACAAAAAAGCCAAAGTTAAGACTTACAGCATTAAAAATCACATCTATTTCAAGATAGATGACCCCCTTTGTTGGCCCTGTCAGCTGCTTGTTTTTCAAGACGTAGGCTTTCTGTTCACCATTTTGAATCTGCAGGAAAAGGACATGACAGCCGTCTGTCTCGCGGTCTCCGCTGAATACACCCCCCCGGTGACCCCTGACCCCCAGCTGCTGAAACTGACAGAGAACCCAAAACAACTGTGGCAAGTCTGACAAGTACCTGTTCATTACCAGCACCGAGTCTGTCAGGAAAAATTAACTATCATGGGATTCAACATGGCCGTGAATTGAGTATGTTAAAATTTTAGTGTTCTTATTACAGCCCTTGGTTGAGAAATGACAGACACAGAGCTGCAAATCTTTTTTTTTTTTTTTTCCCCTTTCCTTCTCTCTTTCTTTCTCTCTTTCTTTCTCTCTTTCTTTCTCCTCCCTCTCTCCCTTTTAGCAGGAAAAATTCAGAGCGGTATGTCAGGTGGATGGAACTTACAGACAGCAACGGTATAGCAACTTTGCCTAGAAAGTCGGCGCTCCGATCGCGGTCTTCGTCATAAACTGTCACTTCGAGCACCGAGTGGATGTCTTTAATATTGCTACAAAGGGAGAGGCACACACAGAAAAGAGGAGAAGTCACCTACACCAGCAGGTACCAAGGACAAAAGCATGAGAGGTTAGCAAAAACAGACACCCCTCTATTTTTTTCCGAGCCATAGCACAGAACAGAACCTAAGTGTAACAGAGGCATCCCTCCCTATAACCAAAACGCCTCCCAAGGGCTGCCATGATCCATCTCTCTTTTTCTCTCTTGGCAAGTCGCTCCCAGTAGAAGTTTTCCGAAGGATGTTGCTTTAAATTTCCCACCTGGGTTTTTTTTTCACTGGGGATTTACAGCGGCGAGCAGCAGGACTGAGAGCCCTCACATGCCACCAACACCGCAACGTCTGCGTGTTTGTAAACGAGAATAATCACCAGCAAGTCCTCACGCTGAGAACGAGCTCCTTAACTCTGAAATCCTTGCTTAATTAAAAATACAGAACGGTCGCTGCAACAAATTAGGAAAAAGCAATGCGAAACGATGCATTTCTCCACTATTACTTTTTTCTGCCTGCGAGCTATTAAACACTTCAGCCACCAAGCACAACAAAATGTCATTGCGTATTGTAAACTTACAAGTGAAAACTTCACGTTCCTTATTCAGAGAAAAAAAAAAAAAGCCAAAAAAACCCCCACAACTCAGAACTGTTTTGAGAGAACTCATCTTTGATCAAATGGCTTACCCAGGAAATAAATACGAATTCAAGCAAAGCAGTTTAACTTCAGAAAAATAATAGGTCTCCAGACAAAACTGGGTTGCTAGCCCAATATTAATTAACAAATCTGAGGATAAATAAAACAGTGAGTGCAAATATACAGAGAAGAGAGGTGAAAACTCTCCTTGAAGGCCTTTTGAGTTTTCCTATTTGATTCCTGATTAATCTTTTGTCCTCTACAAAACCAGCCAATTTCTTATGCAGAGAACACTGTTGAGCAGTAGAGGTTGATTACTTATTGGCTCTATTTGTAGATAATTAAAAATAAATCAATGAAGAATTTAGGATGGTTTTGCAGATACGTAAACGAGTACTACATTAATAAGGTAAAGAGAAGTACAACTGTTGTGAGATTCTTTTTCTTTTGTTGTTGCTTCATTCCTGAGAGCTCACTGCAGGGCAAAAAAAGCTACAGACGACAAATGTATGAATGACAAACATAGAGTGGGGGGAAAAAAAGTAGAAAAAAGAAAATTAAAATCAGATTGAGTTTTCAGATCGGGGAAAAACTTATCATTTTAATTTATGATAAATTCAAGCAGGCGTACAAAAAGCTAAAGCTTCTGCTGGCTTTGCAGTGGGTTGTTAGCTGATTTCAGGAGCAGAGAAAAACCAACCAGTTTTCTACTCATTGGTGTCACACTCCAGAGAGAAGCAGGAAGAAAAAGAAGGCAACTGAGCAAGACAAATAAGAGCAACATTTGTTTGTGGAATACTTTCTTCTGTTTTGTCAGAGCCTTTCACTGTCTTCAGAGCAACAGAAGGATAAAATAAACAATAGCACCACTTTCCAGTACAACAAATTTTTAAGACTGCTTTTTATCCAATAGCAGCGTTGTACTAGTATGACACTACACAGTACAGTGAGAAGTGCAGTTGGTAAATAGAAAGAACAGCTGGGAAGTATCTGGTCATAACTCACAGAAGTATGAATGCATTTAAACTTCATCCCTTTATATAGCTATCTAATGTTTATTAAAGTTAACAACCACGTTTTATTGAAGATCATAAGCACAATATTCTTTTTTCCATCAAAAACTTAAAACCCTCACTGAAGCTGGCAGGCGTCTGGAGTGCTCACCTGGTTTCCAAGAAACAGACCTTGCTTTTTTACCTTTTCTGTAATTATTTCCATGTTTTTAATCCTCACTATTCAGCTGATTGCTTTAGAAATGTCTTAAAATTTCTTTCTTCTTTCGATCAGCAGTAGGTATCTTTTGATTCACATGGACATCCCCTGCAAAATATCCCCCCCCCCCCCCCCCCCCAAAAAAACCAATCCCAACACCCCCCAAACACTCACAAAATCCAAACACCTACAATGTGAAGATTTTGTTCCATTCTGGGTTAAGGTTCTTGTAGATGGTATGTGTCAGCAGTCTGTCATTGTTCAGTTCAACTACACAAAATGGGTCACTTTTACCTATAAAAAAAAAATTGAAACAAAATTTATGAACTAGGAAAACCAACCACGACCAAGGTTTAAATAAAAATTGGTGGGCTGTTTTTTGTTTTTTTTTTCTTTTCCTAAGCTGCATTGTAGTTCTCTCAGGAATTAATTCAGGGAAGTCCTATGGTCTGCATTATATTCAAGATGATCATAACAGGCTGTTCATCTCCGTAATCCTAAAAGAACATCTTTTTTTGCCTTTTTTTTTTTTTTTAAAAAAAAAGGAAAGAAAAAAAATCAACATACAGACTTTTCTGATGAAAAAACAGCAGGTTCCTAAAAGGTGCCAAGCACCCTTCTGAGACAGCTAAGAGAACTTTACTTTAATGGTGCCAATCCTACACTGGCTGTAATGATAACATAATTAGAGCATTTTGATATGTAGGAAATGTATTATTCCATATTATTTGTAATAACATAGCACCTATGATACTTATCCAAAGATTACTATGCCCTACATGTTTCACGCTGCACAAATCCTCTCCCCAAAATCAAAAAGCCTTAAAGACAGTCTCAGATAAAAGCCTAACACCAGAGAAAACGGGCAAGTACAATTAAACAATGAGACGATATCAGCTGGAATGATGGGCTGTAGTCTCAGCACAGCAGAAGCTCAAACGCGGTTGAGATTTCTGTATACATTAAAGCACAATGAAGTAGCTTTGCATATATTTACAAGAAGGTCCCTCAGCATGAAAGCCACCACAGGAGAAAGTATGAAGATGCTGCTTTGAAAATGTAATATCGAGATAATGGAAGCAGTATCCTAGACTGGATATGGAAATTGATTTTTTATTTTTTTATTTTTTTAAGCTAAAGAAAAAGAGTGGGGAAAGGACTTGTGTGTGTGTGCCTCTGAAAGTGAAATAAGCAGCTTATGGCCAATGACTCTAGATGAGCAGAGCTTAGATATCAGGCAAAGAGAGAGAAAAAGCACCCCCACTGAAAGTTTACAGGGAAGACACGAAACTTACACTAAGCTTTTTCTGATGTCTCCAGGAGGCCAAGGTTTGTATTTGGAAAAGAGAAGAAGGAAAGCAGGCACCTCACGCTTAACAACAGTTCGCTCGTTTAAAAAAAAGTAGATCTCTGAAGTGGGATGAAGCAAAATAAGGGAAGATTTGATATCTCCAGTATGACAAACCTGAAATTTCCTTGAAAGGTAAGACGGTGTAGCCACGAAGGTGTGAGGGACAGCTATGAGGGAAGCTTCACCAGTGAAAACATGAGGGGCACAGTAAGAAGGCAGTTGCAATAAAGAGGCCATAAAGGTAAGAAATCACAGCGTGGAGCAAATTAAGTTGTATTTCAAATTATGTGACAACCACTACAAATGCTGGCCAAGACAGAGAGATGCTATCCCTCCTACTAGTTCTGCCTTCCTCCAGTTAATCGAGGGGAGCAACCTTTGCCTTTAGCACGGAACACAAGCGTGCATGTTATCTTCATGTAACACCACAAATGTGTAAGGAGAAAGCTGTAGTACAATCTCCCGCTCCCAGAACCCAAGGGACCTTCATCTGATGGAAACTAACAACTGAGTGGCATACTACAGAGTGGTTCGTTCCTGTTCCTGGACTTCCTTAGGACAGCGAAGTGTTGTGTGCTGGCATTCGCCTTCCACAATCAAATCTAGCACACTAAGCAACTGTATTTCACAATGTCTTCGATAATTCCATAATGCTTTGTCATGCATTATGAGAAGCCACAAATTGAGCAGCTCAACGGGGCTACATTAATGATATTAGGGAGGCATGTAATTTGTTTCATACCTTATACAAATGACAATGAAATCAATATTTAGACAAAGCTGTCCAGGGGTCACATCTCCCAAACTGCAGTATTGATTCAGACTACATCAGAGGTTAATGTGCATATTATTAACTTTAATGATAAAGAATAATTGTTTTAAACGCATTGTGAATTACAGTTAGAGTTGATGTTTACCTTCTCTAGAACGCAATATACCGTTGAATCTTTTCCATTAAGCTTGAAAAATGATTAATTCGTTAGTCAGCAGAGATGGATGTTTCCAGCAATTCAATGTTTTCCTACTTCATGAGCCCATAAGGTGGTTGGAGACTCAAATGTTTTTATTTAGGTTCTTAATATTTTTGAAAAAGAAACACTCAGAGCTAACACAGCAGGTGAGCTATACAACACCACTATATCCTCTTTTCAAAAATATCTTCAATTGTGTTTGCATATGAAGGTACAGTATTACTTGTACTTATTAATCATATACAGACACAGGAAAGTGCACTGTAGTGTCTAAAGGCCACCTCCTGTAAACAAAGAGAAAGTATTTGCTACCTTCATTTATTTTCTGCATCTGTTGACATGCACTTTTTCAATGACTCTCCTTATAGATTTATATGGGTATCAATCCACTTAAGAAAGCTAAATAACATGTAACATCAATCACAGAGATAAAAACCGTTTTCAGAAATAAAAAAATCGCCCTCTTAGGCTACATGTCTCCTTATCCCTGTACCTTGAAAACAATTTGAGACCACATTTGACAAAAGGAAATACTGTTAAATGGTACAAGAGCAAAGTCCAAATACCACAGCTGACAAGCAGAAATTTCCTAGCTTAGGACATCTCTGCTAAGGAATGCTGGTTTTTACCATATGAGGAGGCTATGAAGTTCCCATATGCAAAGTCCTTCACCACTGCCTATGGGCACCTCTTCCATATGCTAAAATACTCAAAACCAAGTTGGGTATCTGAAAGCCGACACTCGTCGCTGATGTGCTAAACATATGGTACGTGCAAATGTTGTCTGGACACCAACCCAAATAAGTGAACACCATCAGAAAGACAAAGCCAGAGCAACGTACAAGTACGTGGTGAAACTCATATCCGTCTGTCATCCTTCAAGTTCTTGTTATGAGAAAGAATAACTGCAATCTTAAATCTCACTGACAGCCACAGCAACCTGCTGCACTGCAAGAGCGTTCCAACAAACGGGATCACTTCCAACAAAAACCTTAAGAGAACGTCGTCCTTAGGTCTCCTTGGCCTCCAGGAGGACCAAGGAAATCTGGGAACTTCCAATGCACCTTCATGACTAAATTATCCAAAATTAGTATGTTAAACACAACACCTACTCTAACAAGGCAGCCTCAGTTGACTTCTGTCTAGTTAATACAACTAGCAATTTCAAACAAAAGATTAATGGGTCTCCTCATTTCTACAGAAAAGAAACGTCATGTGTTTGGAAAAGTATGTGCTGTCCATCTAACAGTCCTAAAAATACACCTAAAATCCATCAATTCTATGATTCTATGATTTTATTAAACTTCTGCTGCCTAAGCTCAATTACATCGTTCTCAATTATTTTGTCATCACAAGAATGCCTTTCACTACGGACTAAACCATGACTCTCATGTATCACCATACCTCATCTGTCATACGTCAAGGAATTTTAACCAAATCCCTGTGTCTAAGGAGGATTCTCCAAGCAGCTCCCTGCCCCGTGCCTTTTTGTAGGCTTGCAGGCTCCTGTTCCGGTGACTTTAGAGGCACTGAACTCTATTGATCATGAGGACATCCACAAAGTTCTTCTGAGTACAGCCCTGAATGTGTGCTCAGTGCTGTGCAAGGGTGATAAAACCACCATCTGCTCAAAGCACTCGCCCATTAAAAGCACGCTCCCAGCACCACTGACACCAGCATTTACAGTTTTGAGTAATCCCGTGACCCCGGCATGACTAATCACTCTTAACACTGTTGAAGGAATTTGCGATATAAGTAGGTGGCAAAAAACAGTGAAGGACACCTCCCAACTTACTGAAACCAGACCTGCAGAAAACTTCAATAGGAAGTAAAACAAAACTCATTAATCCATTCTGTTGCTGTAAGCACTCAGGCTTTTTTGGACTCTACATGTACTAAGGATTCCTGAAATGAGAGAACTTGTTCAGCCTGGAGAAGGGAAGACTCTGGGTGCACCTTATCACAGCCTTCCAGTGCCTGAAGGGAAGCTGCAGGAAGGCTGGGGGAGGGACTTTTTATGAGAATGTCCAGCAATAGGACAAGGAGAAATGGGTTTAAATTGAAGGAGAACAGGTTTAGACTGGATCTTGGGAAGAAATTGTTCCGTGTGAGGGTGGCAAGACTGTGGAACAGATTGCCCAGAACGGCTGTGGCTGCCCCCTCCCTGGAGATGTCCAAGGCCAGGTTGGATGAGGCCTTGAGCAACCTGGGCTGGTGAAGGGAGGTTGGGTTAGATGATCTCTAACCCAACACATTCTATGATTCTGTGATTCTGTGAAATAAAGTGCAAATTTACGTAACAAACATAATAAAATGGAAGGGAATGCAGCTTCTCTTTCGATGGATCTCCCTCAACTTTTTCTCCCCTTTACCCATTACAGACCCCTGGACTATCTAAGAATGTGCCCTAGAAGGAATTCTACTTTATCATGCAAGCTGCTACTGAAAGAAAAAATTAAATGACTAATCTTTGGAAGTTTCTCATTTTATTTGTCATGCCACACATTGCACCTACACTGACAGATACCCCTGTCTGTGCTAGGCTGTACTGAATTTAATCTTTAGACGGTTGGCAAGAGTGGAACACAAACTAAGATTACTTAGACCTAAGAAAAATGTTTTAATTCAGTTAGCACTGTCTCCATCGTGCTGCATCGTATACACACATTAATTAAAAGATTATCCTTGTCACCTTACTCCTAAAAAAACCTTCCCCAGGTGAACTATACACCCACCAGCTGAAACCAGCCCAACTCTACAACAGTGGTTAAAGCTGCAAGAGAGGATGACCAGGTACTACAGATTCATTATCTGCTTCGAACCCAAGTCCTCCGCAGCCCTGAAAGTCCTTCACAAAAGAAAGTGACTTTGGAGCTCAGATTCATTATGTGGATCTCAGAAGGCTGGCCACTGGAATGACTTTTTTCCCCCTGCATTTACATATAATACACTTGTGCATCAAAAAAAAGGAGGCCTAAACAGTGGCAGTTTTTAATCAAAACAACGGAACCTCAAACCTTTACACAACTTTAGGTTCTGAATTTTCATCCACATCACGTAACAGTTTTGACATGTTTTTCACTTGGAAGAGTTTGGGAAAAGCCCTTTTTCATCAGTTCGAAGGCACCAGGACTTCCACGTTTGTACACCAGCTGGCTCACTATGCTGAACTTTACCGGAATATTAGAGCTGTCAAACCTCAACACAAAATAATTCGTATTTCTGCACAAGTTGAACAGATATATCCTTCAGTGGTCCCCAAAGGGGAAGTTTTCCAATAAAAAATTCTTGCTCTTTGGTAGATCATTTTCCCAGCAAAAATTCACTCTGGCGCACTGCAGTTCTTCCAAATAGGGACTTCAACATCTGTACTCACTTTCTAGCTCCACTTGTAAACAAACAGGAGTTTTTCTTGATGAAAAGCTATCAAGGCTTAAGTTTACATTTCTTGCTTTCCATGTTTTGTACAAGTTAAACTGTCATTTACGTTTATTATGAAATGCTGTTCAATCCATGCAGTTGCCACCAGAAAACTGCATGTCGTCTGCACATGACTTGGTTAATATTGTACAAAAGGTGACTTCAGTAAACAAACATATGGAAACACCCATATTTTATGCAGTAAGATAACTCCTTGTTTCAGACAGTAAAAAACCATAGGTGTACAGTCACAACCATCACACCTTTCTGTTCTCAATATTTGAAAATCCAGGTCATAGGAAAGAAAATAAAAAAAATCCAGAAGACCATCAGTTGCTGCAAAAGGGCTCTTTCTTTCTTAACCAGAGCTGCCACAGACTCCTACAGTGAACTCCACCGATGCAACTGCTTTTCAGAGTAGATGCAAGCCAAGAAGCACATGCCAGACCCACCTGTTCCCTGAAAAACCTTCTGCATCATAAGGATTAACTTGCAAGGGATGGCATGGGTCTAGCTACCCATGTCCTGTCAAGACACTTTTACCATGGCTATAGAAAGCATGGATTGCCCAGAGACACAAATGATTTCTTGGTTTTGCTTCTTCAATGGTTTTCTCGACAAATGGAATCATGTGGTAGGGTAAATGTAGGCTGGCATTTAACATTTCCTGGCCACTGACCAGTCTGTAAAGTTACATAAACTGAGAGAAAGTCAACGCTAGACCCTGAACTAATTTTAAGCAAATCGCTAACTTTATTTGGAACTAAGGATTACCTGAATTTTTGCACTGTTCAGACTGCACTATCAAAAACTGAACTACAAAGACTACCTAAAAACATTTTTTGGGAGAGTCTAAAAATTTAGCGAGAGATTCCAACCCCGGTCCTACGTCTCTAAAAGTCACGTTCGCAAAGCTCCACCAAGTTTTTCACACAGTTACGAGAGTGGGAATATTGTTTGAATACTTCATAGGCCGCTACGGTTCGCCCCTACTGCTGGCCATGCCCTGTTTGTTACAGATCTAAGTCCCCACAGTGGAAAAAAAAAAGGCTTTATCTTTTGAGGGAAGACAAGACAGCCAGCTCATGACTCTGGGGGGCAGTGCCACTCACGCAGACGCTAATGTCACTAATGTTGTCCTGAGCTCCCTGCCAGCCAGCTGCTTGCGACGGAGCAGTCGGCCTGACCTTTGGCCACGGGGACGAATGGCTCAATAGCATGAGAAGCTGCCTTATCTAATGGATTAAGTACAGGACCCAAGCCAAATGCCAGCTTTGACAAGGACTTGCTCTGTCGGCCTTAGCTGAGGCAGTTAACCTTTCTTAGGGGTTTTTTTTTTTTCCATCTTTAAAATGGAAATGGTAATTCCTCTTCGATGGCGCTGCTGCAAACTCATTGCAGGGACCGGTAGCATGAAGGGGTGAGGGATCTTACCAGGCAACACAGTGTAGTGCCACAGTCGTGTTATACTCACTTCCACACATTATTTACCCGGGATGAGGGAAAAAATGGAAAAAAAAGGAAAACTGCTAATAATCGCAAGTCGTCCCTTCACTGCACATTTATTTCTAAGTGCTACAGTTAACCAAAACCATCCTTTAAATCCTTATTTTGCCACTAGAATCCCCAAACTGCTATTTTCTTAAAAAAAAAAAAAAAAAAGAAAAGAAAAAGAGTAGTTTTGCGGTACATGATATTGGCGATCTACTCTACAGGACCAGGTGAGGTTTTATCTACCACATATATACTGCCCACCTAGTACATTTCCATACTTTGTGAAGATAATTCAAGTGTATATTGAAATCTGGTTGCACTAATTGACAGAGCAAATTACTTCTGGAACAGTATTTCCAAAGGGCCTCTGAATTTATTCCTTCCATTTTACATGCATGGGCTTCCATACCTTTGTGAATTTAACGTTTGTGTACATCACTGTGACATTTCCTAGCATTTGAAGAACAATTTCAAAGACTATTTTTTGCACATGTGGTATTAGAACATTTTTGTAGAATGGATTTTTAGAAAATTCATTTACATTCCGCACATTTAGCCGTCCTAGTATCTTCACCCTACTTTCAAGTACTTTAATCAAAATTTTAACATGGAATTTTCTTAGAAGAGAGGCTGAATCCCAGACACAAAACTGAAAAAGAAGGAAAAAAATACAAAATTCTGCCTCATTTTCTATGCTTACTTTCTGTTCTTCAGAGGAGGAGAAGCCTGAAAAGCTTTTGACCATAAATCCAAACATCGCCCAGCATTTCAGTAAAATCTCACAGACTAGGTTCTGAAATCACGGCACCCACAAAAAAACCCCACACCACCGCAGACAATTGATTAATAATGAGCTCAGAAATACAAATAAATTTACTTCTAATGAAGACTGGAGACACAGTAATCAAAGTGTTAAAAATTCATTTCATGCACATCTCATTTGCCTCTTGGCTGATATTTATCACATAATTCTGTGAGAAAGTAGAGGCCTAAGATGCTCCAGATAAATGTCTCAATTAATTGTACAGAGCTAGCCCTCTTTGAGCTGAACCAGAGCTGTGAGCTCTTTATTAAAAGCACTATTCTGTAGCCTGTAACCTTGTTCCTTGACTCCTCTCTAGTTTCCAATTTAAACAAGTCCCCATGCGGCCCGCTCTAAAGGGCTTTGTCTCCCTGTCATTGTTAAGAGAGCCGAGGCATCCTGGAAGTGTGAAATCAGACCTCATGAGCTGAACGGTTCCCCAGGGAACGCCGGACCGCGCCGAAGGTCAAAGTCATGGGCTGGACCATCTGAAAGCGCCTGATCGCTGGCCTGTGACACGGCAAGCCGGGTGGGGGCAGGGGGAGAGGGGGCTAGGATGGAGCACGTCTTAATTAAAGCCCGCGGACAGCAAAACAAACTGTTTTCTGGGCACGCCGTCACATGCCGCTTGGATTCCGCTCCACTAACGAACCTGAGTTGCTTGACTGTTTATTCCTTAAAGTAAGTTGGCTGAGCCCGCGGCGCATCCTTTCCCATCCCGCGCGCCACTTGGCGGAGGTTTTCAATTTTATTTATTAAGCTTCTTATTCAATTTTAAGGTCTTTATTCAATTTTATTAAGATCTTTACTCTGAGGGCAGTGAGGCACTGGCACAGGTTGCCCAGGGACGTTGTGAATGCTCCATACCTGGAGGTGTCCAAGGCCAGGCTGGATGGAGCCTTGAGCAGCCTGATCTAGTGGGAGATGTCCCTGCCATGGCAAGAGTTTGGAACTTTGACGGCCCCTCCAACCCTGACAATTCTATGATGCTATGATTTTGTGCCAGGAGGAAAGTTCCACACGCCACACCCTGCTACACCCATCTCTGCTGGGGGAGGAACACCCATGCCCAACTTGGCACTTCATCACTGCTTCCCAAAATTCATATGGGTCGGGCAGGTGAGAGCACATATTAACTTCAGAAGCCAACCAGCATGACAAGTCCATCACGCTTTACGTTTTATGGCACTGCTGGGATATTTCGTCAGGTAGAAGGACATCAATATGGGCAAAGATGGCAACCCATCCCTGGAGAGGGCTGCCTGCCCTCTGGAGGGAGCACCTGAAAGTGTAAGCCCCTTCAGCTGAGGATCTAGGGAGGAAACAGCCTTGAGCTGAACAGCCAAAACACAACAGAAGGTTCAAATGAAACTTGCATCTCAGGAAGAGAAGGAAGAAACAACCACCACACTCAATGTCATCCTCCCATTTGTTACATTTTAGTTTCGAAAAAAAAAATGCACTAAAAAAAATACACCTCTTTTCCAGGAAGGGGTACTTGCTATGAACCGATTTACAACAGAACTTAATTTTGCATTTGTGGGAGCCCTAAAATTGTGTTCTGACCATGGGAAGATGCTGTTTCTCTATCCTCACAGACCTGGCAATCCTCTCAGAGGCCTCAGACCTTAAAGACACCCTATTTTTCATCTCTCCCCAAAATCAGGGTGAGCTTTCAAGGGCCGATGGGGAATCCCTCAAGCCCTTGGCCACCCTCTCTTTCCTTACAAGCGGGCTGAGCAAGAAGTCTTTGTTCTTTCCTGGGTTAGTTTCAAAGCCAGTGATGGCACCTTCGAGCAGCATTCTGTTTTCCAACTAGTAGTGCCCTCTTGCTCCCCTGCCCACGAGTTCACCCAAAAGCATCACCCCACTCTGGCATCTTATTCCACAAGTGGATGTCCTGGGAGGAAAAAATGAGGCCTGAACCATCACCCTTAATATTTATTTTTTTTTAAATAATCTACACTAACCTTAACTATTTGAAGCGCACCATTCGAGACTGGGCTGCTGAAACTGGGGGAAAAAACTGCCCTCGACTATCAACAGTTTATTAGGGGCTTAACTGAAGTGACCTACTGTAGCAGCATTCAGCTGAACAAGGCTATGGGCTTTCTGTGGAAAGGAGAAGAATTGAGGGTTTCATTAAAAAGTAATTTGTGCTTTTTACTCATTCATTCAACGAGAGTCTCAATTGCTCTTTATTCACACAGAGTTAATACAGTATTACAATGCTGCTCAATGAATGTATGGTAACAAAAGAAAAATTTCACATTTTGAATGGGAAAAAAAAATCCTTGCGAATGTAGTAAGATTGATGACTACTTAAAAGATTACAGAAATTTTTTTTTTTCCGTCTATGCTTACGCTTAATGATGGAATATTAAGGATTTTTAAAATCCATTCAGTCCAAACTAATAAATTTTGATTTATTACCTCACATGAAGATTCCTGAATGTGAAATGGGATATGTTCAGTAGACAGGAAACAGAGCACACTACACAGGTACTACACAGCTGTTTCAGCTACTTTTCAGACCCAGGTGAGGGCAAAAGATCAACTCTGAAAAAACAATGTAATAAGAAGACCAAACTAGTCCTTAGCTTCTACCTAGAGAAGCAATCCTTAGTTGTGCAAGTTATACCACTGGCGACAGCGCACTCCACCCTGACTAGTAAGTACTGACCAGCTGAATGAAGGTTTAGGGTCAAGTTCCATAGAATTTTTGCAAATGAACTTTATTGACAACCACCAAATAACTACTCTGAGCTATTTCTAAATGCTACTCTTAAAATTTGGATCTGAAATTAATGTTCTGTACATATGCACAAAACCAGCTATAAATTACTTCAGTAGTTAATAAAACCCCTTCGTCATCTTTTCAAAATATCAAGCATTGTTGTCCAAAAAGTACACAATGATTTCTCTAACGTCTGGAATGCACAGCTATCTCACAAAATGTATCTGCCATATAAATGATTTTTCTTGCTACTGAAAAAAGTACGAGGGACACAGGAAGGTATTGAGTGTTCTTCCCCATCTTCCTGAACACCGTTTTAAATCAAATGTCTGAAAATTTTCGGTAGCTCTGTACATCTTTAATTGAATCAAATGTATTTCCAAAAAATTTGTTCAACCAGCACAAATGGCATGTTGATCTGGAAAAGTCGAAGACTGAACGAGGTCAGGGACTGAATTATCCCATTTGCCCCTGAATAACTTAATCTCTCTCTCTGTTCAGACCACATTGGATTATAAGGTCAGAGCCGAGTGAGGAATCTTTAGAAGCATTTCTCCAGCCTCCCCAAAAAATAGAATCTTATTTTGTGTGCCACAAACTGCATGATCGGTTTCAGAAATAAAATGTTTCCTCTCTTACTTCGTCTGAGGGAAAAAAAATAATACTTGTACTCATGTTAATTTACAGAAAACTATTAAGAAGTGGGTATGTTGCTACGTATCCACATCTGCTCTTGTAACAGAACATTTATGTCCACATATTGTGAAATATAGTTACTCTTTTCCTTTTTTTTTTTTTAAAGCAGAAATGGCTATTTTCTGACACAAAGCAGCTCATTTTGCTCCATTCAATTTGTGCAGTGTGAAGATGATTACACTTGCAGGAGATAACTTGGACATTTCTGGACAAATATGGTCAGTATGGCTGATTATTTTTTTTTTTATTTTATTTTGAAAAGCAAAAGGTTAAATTATGCTTTCAGCTTATATTGCATAAAATAGAAAACAAAAAGATATTTTCTTATATCTCTTCTTAAACAGACAAGCAATATTTATAGCAAAGTGCATTTATTTGAAATGTCTGAAACCCTAAGCAGCCTTGCTAAATATCTGACAGATATCAGGCGTTTCTTTTGGCAACAACTTCGAAGTAGTATCAAAGTCCACAATTTGGATAATTTTGTATATTTTTTTACCTGCCAGAAACATTAGTCTTTCTTCTGTCTTTTTTTTTCCAGAACCTCTGATGGAGAAAAATGTATATGTCACCTTTCTGAGAAACAGCCCACCTAGGTCTCTGCTAACATTAGAATTACTTGCTCCCTTGCTTACAGAAGTTTTGTTGGTTTGTCTGAGGATTTTTTCTTTAAGGAGCAGAAGGCGAGACTACACAGACAGACAATAATCTTTAGGTAAACTTCTGGTTTAAACATGTTTTTTTCACTTCTAAAAAGGCCCAGTTCTACTACGGTATTTACTGTCACAGAAATCAAATGAATCCTTGCCTGTAACATCAGCTGCCATCAATGCTTCTGCCCTGATGACCTTCACCTGAAGAAATCCCACATCCTTCATGTTATGGAACATCGTCATTGGACTCTAAAAAAATAATGAAAAGAAAAATATTTCTGGGTTGCAAAAAAGACAAACCAAAAGCAGTATTAATAGCTTCCTCCCTAGCCCAGATATAAGTTAGTGTAATTCTGCCTCATGCCCTCCTATTTTTAAATATTATTTTCTGAACGATGTGCCTTTGTCAGTGCTCCTCTCAGTATTTTGCAATTTTAACTTACCAGTGAAAAATGCAAAGGAAAAACTGGAATATGAATGATGAAATTCAACACTAATTCCACAGAATTAATGCCCTAATAGTAAATGAACTGTCCATAAAAAAATCAAATTGTATCAGTGTATTAACAAAATTAATAAAAATAAAACACTCTCCCTGCATACTTTTGCCAGATCTACGTTCACATTTTCGCTTTGATGGTTTCAATAATATTTTGAACAGTGGCTTAGGATCAATACTGGATTTGTTGTGACTGACCATTGCATGCAAGTTTGCGTATAGCATGTATGCACATGTAAGGTTGCAAATAGCTTGCAAATAACATGAGGGGAAAAAAAAGAGGATTATAAAAGTTAATAATTTTCACAATAGTCACTTGCAAAAGAAGATTTTAAAAATTAATTAAAAGATGATTCCAGTTCCATGGCAGAAAGCTCGTATTATAAATGTTTTTGGTGGGTTTTTTTAAGACAAATTCATGCAATATCTACATACATTTAAAAGAGAAATTAAAAATTAAAGCCTGGACTAACAGTTGCATCTATTTATCCAACATAGTTTTGTAAAGATGCTTGAAAAGTGTGTTCTCTCGCTGCTCTTTTTGCAAATAACTAAAAGCTAGGAGTGTTGCACCAGTTAAACGTGATATGCTAAAACTCTCAAGCTCAAATTTCTAATATAATTTACAAGTTACAGAATTTCAAATGATAGAACATCGAATGCAACTTTGAATCTGCAATCAACTAATAACAAAGCTGGCATTATCATTTAATTTTTGGATAACCTAGGGGAGGAACTCTGAAAGAGGAGACTAAAGTAAGATTTTCAAATCAATTTTAAATCATATATGTACGTGGCCTAATTTTTGGGTATTTTTACACGGTTTTTTCATAAATACTATCATGTACTTTCATTTTAAGTATTTTAAAATCTGGATTACGGCATTTAATGCCCGTGGCCTTTTCTAAAAATTTAACCTAGTACAAGTGAAACCTTTTCCACTGCTTACAATAACGTGCAGATTTCAAGAAAACGCAGACATTGGGTAAAAGACCAAGTCAACAACTCTTTAATGTGTTAGGAAGGCAAAATCGACTGTCATGGAAAACCAGGAAAAATAGCATCACCTATATGAAAAAAAACCACAGGTCCTGCTTAAATGAAATATTTAAATGTCAGCCTGCAAAAACGGCAGGATGTTTACGCATAGATGACCTATTCATTAAAGTGTTGGGCACAAAATATGCATCTCTCCCTTTCTATTAAAGATTGGAACAGTTAAACCACAATCTGATACTAATTTCACAATCCCCAACTGACTATTTTACTGTTTTTTGGTGAAGGTTTGGCCTTGGTGTGCTGAACTGAGGAATCCAGTTCAGTGCGGTGCCTCACACGCTACCCACATGTGAATACATGATTATCATAGGATAATCGTTAACAGATTTTTAGCATTTTGAATAATCACCAAAATACAGATTAAAAATGCTGGTGGTCAACTCCCTGCCTGCGTGCTTACCGGGGTCAGGGTGACAGAAAGCAGTGCTATAACTCGAAAGCATGTTGGTACCATCCCTCATTTATTACAAGGATGAAGGTTTTGGAAGCTGCTTATCAGAACTGGTACCGCGACAGCAAAAATTCTGCTCTAATACTATGATGAAGACAAAGAGATTTACAGAAATGTTCCCACGTTTTACCCAAGTGTCCCAATGACCAAAACAAACATAAAAGCTGAGGAAGGAAAACAAAGCAAAATCCAAGCTCAGAGCAAGGCAAGCCACTGCCCCCCTTCCTGCAACGCCATGAAGGGCCCCTTTTCTCCATATTTCATCCCCAAAAGGTACCAGTGTTGTATTGCACTCTGCCACCTTTGTTAGCATCCCTCAGGATAATTATTTCTGAACTTTTAGTTCCAGCAAGTCAGCCTCCTTAGATTCATTTACCGCACATCACGATGGCAGAGACTGCTGAAAATGTATACAATGCCACGGCGGAGACTCTGGGAGAAGCAAATGACTTTAATGCGTTACTTTAAATACATAACTTTAAGTAATGATTTATCAGATGATTTTCTGTCTTCTTATTTATGATTATTGTTGAAGGCCTCAAAACCCGTATGGTTTCTGAAGCCTGAAATTTCCATAGCAGAGGAATCCGTGATTTGCTGTGAATCTTTTCAGCCCTCAATAGATGGGAAAAGATTGAAATGCTCTGGAGATGAGTCCTCTTTATTTTTTTAATGAAAGGCTGTATAATATATTTTCTGTATGGCTGCAGCAGCTGTCAGGGAGAGCATCTCAGTTCAGCTCTATTATGGGAGAAGCAATACCCCATCCTATGGCATCGAGATACACTGAGGGGCCAGTGCTGATTGACAGCTTGTCACCATGACGTCTTATTCCATCTCTGTTATGGAGAAAATTAATGTCATACCACCAGCCTTATGACTCGCTGTCATCTTAGAACTGCTCACCTTTTATCAATGCTCTAAATAACATTTCAAGCCCATCGTCTCACGGTGGACAATCTGGTCAAGGGACATTAAATAGGATGACTGTGAAATGTCATAATAAAAATGGAATGCTAACAACTTCTTCTCTAAACTAGCTCCTCTGGTTTTTAAACTGTGACAAGGGGGACCGCGGGTTCAGCACACCCGTTCTGAAAAGGTCATACAATCTCTCTTGGTCTGTACCCATTAATGCGCCCCCCTCCTCACCCCAAAAGGAATTAATCTTTTCAGACAATTGTGGTAAAATAATGGTTCAAACAGTAATGCCTGTTTAATTTGTAAGGCTCTGATGTTCAGCTACAAATGGTTAAATGACAGTAATAGAGTCATTTTCCAAGGCTATTTGATCTGATGGCAAGGTCAGCTCATTAACTGTTTTTGGCTGCAGAAAGGGTGCAAAATACATTTCAGATGGGAGCTATATTTTTTTTTAAGAGGACAACAAACCCCAAAAATACAGCCACTCAAAGGCGAACAGTAGGTCTTGCTAATCGCATACTCTCTGTACTGGTTCTGAAGTAGAGATATGAATACCAAAGACAAATTGGACATCAGTAAAAAATAAACTATTTGAATTTCATTAATTCTTGTAATTTCTTCCTTCCACTGCCCACTGGTCATTTCCACAAAACCAGTAAAATTTATCAACAAGGTGCATCGATGCTACAGCTTTCAAAAACGCATAATGAGAAATTCATGCCTGTGCAGTACGAACATCTTCCAAAAATATATACGGTTTCAAATGCATACAGTAATGTAAATGTAAGAAAAGACACACACCCATGAATATGTAAGAAATGAAAATAAATAGATCAATCTTACACCACGTAATTATGCTTCACTCTGGGGACAAAAAACTGAGATTTTAGGGAAAACCGATTAATAATACACAGTCACAACATGTTTCTGTTTTGCTAGTGAATTATCAAAACCATCAGTATCACTTCACGACCGTATCTGTACACACAATAATCCACAGAAATATGGTATTGTTGCACTTGGTAGGAAGAAGCATGTCACCTCAAAAACCTATCCATCAGCAATTTATTATATTTATAAAGATCTATTCTGACAATCACAGACTGTCTTGGTAGATTCTGAAATGTGTAGCATCTCTCTTAATTGTAATTATTTTTCAAAGGTGGTGCACAATACCTTAGCTCTCAGTTGGTTTAGGAATATTATGTTTAGCCTCACTAAGTCACCTCTATTAAACTGTGTTTATGATAACACTATTGGTGTATGAGTTGTACAAGCATTAGCAGACAGCTGATTCAGTGGAGATAGCCAGAATAAATTTGCTGAAGCGCACATCCTGCTAATCTGTTTGAAGAATATTGTACAGCATTAGTACTAGCACTTCATGTTATCTGCACAGCCTGATAAGGTACATCTTTATTAAATTCAGTTATTGAAAGGATGTCAGTCATGGAATAGGAATATTTTAAAATCTAAAAAAAAAAATTAAGCGTCTCTTTGTTAGTCAGAGCTTGGTTTAATGGCTGAGTGTCTAGAGAAGCCTTTCTAAACACCTGGCAGCATTGTACAATAAAAGCTTTGTAATTTTAAGTGGAAATAGCTTTCTTTTTTTCTTTTTTTTTTCCTTTCTCTCTGTGTAGTGAGACAGTTACTTCTAGTGATTTAGGTATTAGCAAATGCTGGAGTAAGAGCTCCCCTCTCTGTTGCTTGGATAAAACTGCACAGACTCTATGTAATGTGAGGATGCTGGGAAATGAAAATAATTTGCTTCTGAATATTTTGAGACAGAAATATTTTTAAAAACAATTATTCTGATTGTACAAAACACTATTCCAGCCTCTAATGTGCAGACAAAAAATCCATTATCTTGCCCTTTAGCAGATGCTTAAAAAAAAGTGCCGAAAACCTCAAACTACTGGCACTCGCTAGAAAGTGTAGTCACTGTGCGACCCCTTAGTCATTTTGTGCTCTGTAAAATTAACTTCTTTATATCACATGGTCACATCAAATAGCTGAATTATCAGGTAAAAAATAATTTACTGTATACAGAGAGCTTGTAGCCTTCTGGATGTTACCTGTGCCAGCCGTGACAATATTACTACCTAGTTTAAAGGATTGCCATTGCATGAGTGTGAGGAGGATAAAAGGGAGATATTTCTCCTCCTGATAGTTACTACACGTGTAAGCAAACACAGGGTGAAAGAGAAGAGCTCCATACATATCTCCTCAGGATCTCCTCTCGCTCCTTCTGGTCCTCCAGGGAGTTGACGGAGAGGTCAGAGATCGTGACAGCAGCTGAGGCTGTGAGAGTGACCAGCAACACCAAGCATCCCTCTCCCTCCTCCAGCGGTATCTCCAGCTTGTGGGTTTGCTCTTTACTCAGGGTCGACAGGTCAATCTGGCACCTGGAAACAAAAACATTCTTGGTCAGCACGCGGTCTTCCCCACATCGGACAAGAGTAAGTCAGCCAGAGAAAATAGATCAGATGCTCCTTCCCAGCTTCTGGAAGAGCTGCTCTTCAGCTTCAACTCATGAGCCTCACTTGGCTTTTTTTTTTTTATTTACGCTACAATCAGTTGTGCACATGAACAATAAAGATATTGCTTTTTATTGTAATAATACTACAAAGAACATACTGATGATAGGAACAGGATTAGCTGACATGCCATGCTTGAACGCAGTCAAAGAGAATTTAAAAACTCCAGCTTCACATGCAGATTCTACCTTTTAATTACACATCCTGTGCAAAAAAAACCCTAAGATTTGAAGTGGACATTTTTGATACTGCACATCTAACAACAGTAAAAGTCCTCTCTTAAAAAAAAAAAAATTAAAAAAAAATCTGTGCAGGCTTAGAAATAAAAAAACCCCACGACCTGAGCACCACCCCAAAGGCTCAGTTCTCCTGCAGTAATCTGTGCGTGGCTCAGGGTCAAAGCTTCACCCAGGCACCCAGGATAAAATCTGATACCCCAACCCCCTCTATAATAAGACATCTCACGTCGTAACAAGCAGGGACTGCTTATAACTGCACAGGGTGGCTGAAGCCAATCCACCCTGCCTGATCCCTTCCTCAATAACCCTGGCTGTACTGAAATAATGAAGAACAGGCTCCAGCCAGCAGAAATAGCTTTGCAACATCTTTATTTTCTTTAAAAGAAAAAAAAAAGGTAAAGCGCGGTACGAAGGATGGTATCATTGCTAACAAAGAGCTGACCATAAGCTTTTAATTAAAACAAGAATCCCTTAGGGTTAGTAATGAGTCTGTGCACAGCTTTAGAAGTTTTAATATTTTAATTTGTGCAATTCAAAAATCTCAGCCATCCTAGACCGCAACTCCGACCACGTCTGGAAATTCAGCGCCTGTATCAAATGTCATGCCAGCCTGCAGTGCACAGGAACTCCTATGTAAAAAGCATTGTTCGGAATATTTCTATTTACAGTATCCCCTGGTAATGTTTTTACACTGCATTAGCCTAAATAATAAGAATCCTGAAATAAAGTAAATGAGCATATACTATATATAGTTATGCCAGTGAATGCTTTACTTCTAACAGCAATTATTTAATCTGACAAGCACATGTTCTATATGCCACTCTCACTAAACTAAACATCTAGCAAACTATTTTCATAAAATGTCAATTGATTTTGAAGAGAAAGGTAATGTGATGACCACATTATAAACTGAGAAAAAGGTGGCAGACATGAATAAACAGGCATTTAAGGACAGGAAATAGCCAGTTACGAGAGTAAGTGCAGCCTCATAAAACGGGCACTGGGCTATCATAGGCAGATTAGATTTGCTACAGGAATATTTCCTTTTAAATTTTTTTTTAAACATTTACTGTCTGTTGTGCAGCCATCAAAAATTAAACTAATGCAAAGCTCATACGGTAACAAGATTCAATTATTTTACAGTGGGAAAAAAGCCGGCACAGCATTCTGTCCTTAATGTTTACATTTTATTTTGAAAGGACAATAAAAAGTGATGAATGAAATTACCAGGAAGGAAAGATTAGAGCTGTTGCTGTCTGTGCAGGCTGATGGTCAATACAAGTTTTGTACGTGTATACAGGCTGTCAAATCTTTATTTAGCTTGCAGTGAGGAGTATAAAGCTCTCCTTAAGATAATGAATATTCTAACCAGTCATTCAAAGCTGAAGTAGGTTAAGACGCCCCTGGTGTTAAATACTCTTTGACTGGTTTATTTCAGAACAGATACCCCTCAAAAACAGGTGAATATTTAGAGTTTAACCAATGAAGATTGGGAGAGTTTTCTCAAAGTCAGAAAAAGAATCAGAATGTTATTATGATAAAAGTAACGCTGAAACAACGCATTCCTCACTCAAAAATAGGGAACAAGCATATCGTGAAAACTGCAATGACTGTGAAATTACAAGGGTTACATCAGAGCTACAAGCTCAAAGCTCTCCAGCTCTGTAAGTCAGAGCACTTTGGCTACCCTCATAGTCCATGCTATTTTTTTATTTATGCTAAAAGAAGCAACTGACAATTCAATTTTACCCGTGCACCTCTCGTGTACAATATTCCACCACATCCAGCACTGATTACCTGAGAAACGCGTCTCTGTTATCCGCTCGAGAGGTCTCCACAAACAGCCCGACACCAGCTCGTTATTCACAAAGATGATATGAAGAGGAGTGATCTGGAAGTTTTTTACAGTGAAAGCCTTAACTATTTTACAGGATAGATATGCTCTGAAGGGCCCTCGGATATCTCTGATAAAAATCTAGGGTTATTTCACCACGCTTTATGCAAATCTAGGTTCAGAGTGTCTCTGTGCACCTCTTTTCAGAGCTACTTTGCCCTCACCAGACCTTTGCACAGGACCAAAGTAATGAAGGGAGCCTGGTTTTATTCAGGAATTATCTAGCACTAACTCTATCCTAGAACAACCTTTACAGACATCAGTAGGAAACCCACAAAATGCCCAAGATTTCCTTCCAGGCATTGAAGTTAACAAAACACTTCTAAAGATGAGCAGCTTCAGAAAGTTCAGGCTGACAACGCCCCTTTACATTATACGAAGAGTATATACAAGTATTTCAAGCTTTAAAACCTCAGAAAAGTAGACTTTTACATCAGGTAAAATGTACTCTTGAAAGATATTTGTAACCTACAAATGCTTCTGCAGATGCATTTGAGGATGAAGGTGAACGTAAATGTTACCAGAAAGCGGTGCAGGATGAGCCTCGTGGTGGCTTAAGTTTTTGTCTTGCTTTCTCAAATTGAGAAATCTGAGAAAGGAAATGAAAAATTAGAGCCATTTTGAGAAGGCCATAAGTTGCATATGACCGGTGGCTGTCACACTAAAAGCAGGAGATAATGGTAATTTTGGACAGTTCAGTTTCTTTACATGTTGCTGCTGAAAGTAAAAGTCCTCCACTTACGAAGAGGTCAGCCTGAAGAATTCCAGCAAAACTAGCCACCAACTCCAGAGACAGATTTTCAAGCATGGCTATAAATTACATTTTCATTTTTTAGGGCAGTCTGGGTATTTGGCTCCATGTTGTGTTGTCCTCCATGCCAAAATTAGATGTGGCGGGCACAGCATCTGTCCAGCACAGAGGAGACACGTCCCCCTAGATGTCCTGCATGTGAACACTGTCAGGCTCTGGGTGGGTCTGGAGTTTCAGAGCAAAAATAAAAAATAAAATCAAAAGATCAGGAGAGAGAAAAGCAACACGAGTGCCTCAAGCTCGTGTGCCAAAATGTCACAGAGAAGTCGCTGCAGAAAGAGGGTACGGCTCCCATGGAGGAAGATTTGAAGACGCAGGGGGAATCCACCACGTCTCCAAAACTGTGTTCAGCGTGTTAATCGCCCAAACTGTTAGAAACACATTTCTGATTTATTTTTAATTTGAATATATCTGGCCTTCGGTCCTTTTTATGCCTTTCTTTACTCGGTTGAAAAAGCCTTTAGTGCTCCGAATTTTCTTCTAGTGAAGGTACTCATACACCATAATCATATCTCTTCTTGATCTTCCTTTTGATATGCTAAATGCCTTCAGCTCCCTATACATTCCCTTGGAACGCATCTCCTACAGCCCTCAAATGACTTTTTTGTAACTTTTCTGATCCAGTGAAATTCTCCCGCATCCTTTTTTAAAGCGTGGAAGCCAGAACTGTATGTAGTATTTTATTACCAGCATGTCTAAGAGGTAAAAATCACCTCCCCTCTCTAGTTCTAACAGAACCCGGAATGTAAGACCGCGTTGGCACCCTGGTGAAATATCCTTGCTAATGAATGAATTACAAAGGTAGAGACATGACTCTTAAAAGCCAGGTGGCCAGGCAAGGGAGAGACAGCGGATAGCAAGATCATTTTCTCACATGACAAAATAAAGCATAAAAGAGGAATTGGCACAATCCTAAGTGATAGGGACAGAAAAGCACCACTTGGCTACAACCCAGGCAACTTAATTATCATCATGACTTGTTCAGGAAGAAAGCCTTTCAACTCCACTGTGATCCAGGTCTATGTTGCTCCAAAGGATGCCAAGGAGAGGGAAACTGTGCGATTCTGCAATTAGAACTGAGCTGGACACACATCAGAAGCAGCGAGGCATGAACTGCTACAATTTGTGAGACTCCGTATCCTTTATGAGCAGAGTACAATGTTCCAGTAAAACCGAGAAACGAACGGAGAGGGGAAATTCTGCAAAGCGCCGACAGAAAACGACACGGCGCAGAAAGGCAGGACTGCCAGCAACGAGAGGTTCTTGGAGGAACCGGAGAGCAGCCTTTTTTAAGTATAAAGATAATGAGAAAGAAATAAGGGGACAGACCCCACGTGATGCTTGTGGCAGGCGGTAGAGATAGAGAAGAATCTCACCCGTCATGGAGCAATAGCTGAACACGTTAAAGCATTTATGGCTTGCTAAAAGAAATCCTCTCCACGCCACGAAAGCCTGCCGATGGATTTAGAAATGAGCAATTAACGTTTTCCTAGGCATAGCTCTTCACTGTAAAACCGCACATTTACTTCTGAAATTGTGCAGATGGAGAAAAGTCATAGAATCATTACAGTTGGAAAAGACCTTCAAAATCACCAGGTCCAACCGTCATCTAACTCTGCCAGCCTCACGTCTAACCTTGAGCACCACATCCACACGTCTTCTAAACCTCTGCAGGGATGGGGACAACCCTTTTCAGTGAAGAAATTTTTCCTCGTATCCAATCTGAACCTCTCCTGGTGCAACTTGAGGCCGTTTACTCTTGCCACTCTCTCACATGATGGAAGAAGTTTCCATATGCGTGAGACAGAGGGTCAGAAGAAGGATCCACAGACACAATCCAGCTCGCTATGCAGCATTCTGTATTTCAGAATACACTATCAGTTTTGTGACAACAAACAACGACTGTCAGCAAGAGTTTTAAATAACAAAACGCCAGGTAACAGAAAGTTACTGATGATTGGTGAGACAAAACCAATCCTTTTTTTTTTTGTTGCCTTTCTGGCAGAACAGCAGAGCCTCTGCATTAACAGCAAAAGCTGAATCATGCAGAGTTGTGGCAATACATCAGGTAGGGAATACCCGACATCCAAATTTTGAGAAGCACTATCTACATCTAACTTGCTTAGACAACAACCAGGAACAGCAGCTCAGCCCATCTCCAGATTTGTTGGGTGCAGGCCTGCCAGTAGCGCTTTTAGATTTTCATGCTTTGGGCAAAATGTTCATTTTACATAGAGAAATACATCTCCAATCATTTAAATTTAATCATCATGTATAAACAACAAAGCATTATACACATGGGCTGCTGGTCCTGGGCTTGTCTGTGTTTGCACAGAAATGCTGTGTGATCCAAATGTACACACAGTTCAAAACTCAAATTACAACAGAATATTCACCATTTCGCCTAAAACTTTGACAACCGTACATCTTTTCAAAGTAAAGTTGAACACGAAGAAATGTTCAAACCACCACTTGGAAAAAAAAAAATAAAAAATTTGGAAGACCAGAGTAATAAAGTACTATCTACAGTTCCAGAGGAACCCATCTTGACTCTATAAACGTTTTCCAAAATGGAGAAAACTTCAAGAATCATCAATTTCAGCGTTAACACAGATTGTCACCTCTACTATTTAAAACCACTTTCTTGGGCAATAATATTTTAAAAAGAAATCTGCCGGTACTTTAATAACAATTTAAATAACCAAAAATTTTAAAAATTACACTCTCTATAACACGACTAGAAAAAAATCTACAAGAAACATTTGCAGCAGCATATTTAGTGTCCTTTAATCTAATTTATCTGCTTGTTGGAGTATCCACACACACCTTTACAGCACCACTCGGTTCTCTCTGGTAACGTCCAGCCTCTCAAAGTGAAATTACATAAATTTCAGTGGAAAAATCTGACACTGTGAAAGACATAAATATTTTAGGCAGAAATTCCACTTCAGTTTGTAGCTTTGCATATTGTCTCCCTATGCTTTCAGATTATCAATGCTGAAGCATTGCTTGTATTTCTGATCACCCAAAACTCCTGTATCAACTTGATTACTACAAAAAGACTAAACAGACAAGACATAACAGATCAGGTGTTGAAAACCACTTGACTTTCAATATTTTAGATTTTGTACTTGGCATCATCCATTAC
Organism: Trogon surrucura; assembly: GCA_020746105.1. Taxonomy (NCBI): domain Eukaryota; kingdom Metazoa; phylum Chordata; class Aves; order Trogoniformes; family Trogonidae; genus Trogon; species Trogon surrucura. The sequence continues at coordinate 6,639,566 of CM036658.1, forward strand.
ACGGTAGGCACCCATACACACATGCGCACAAAACTGATCTGAATTTTCATGAGTATATTCAGAGAGATTATCAGAAATTTCAGTTTTCTACAGACAAAAAAATTAATACATAGCTTTAATGAACATGCTACACGCAAGGTCTTTTGCTCTTAATTCATATCAGATGGGAAAGAACATAGTAGCATCTATAAATAGTGATGAAAATAGATATAGACGAAGGCAGCAGTAATTTTCTGGCACAAAATGTGAGCAAAAGTCAATGCCATTTTAAAGACAAACACGCATTTTTCATACCAATAAATAATGCCATAAATCCTGCAGTACTGGATTGCAAATAACTTCAGCTGAACAAAATTGCATGACACAGGATTTACTTATCCTGGTATGTTCACAGAAACAACTTGTTCTCTGACAGTGCTCATTCTTGGCAATTTATTGCAGCTGTCAGCAGCCAATTTGTTCAGATTACTGCTATGCATAAAGGTGTAACAATCATGAGGATTTATTAGCTGATTATTGTAAAGGTGACAGTCAGGATCGCCTTCAAAAACATGGATGATAAGAAAGTTAAATAATTACACGAAGATTAAAATCATTTCACCTTCATTTTGATCTTCGTATTACCTCCATAAACTTACTGCAGTATATGTTTTTAATCACTGGGGTATATTGACTCAATATGGAAGAGTAATGATTTACTCATAGCAAAAACATGAATATTAGATGTACTCAGACTGAACACTATATAAACATACACACATATTTCTACTTATCAGATGAAGCAATGAGTAAATACTGCTCATTCAAGTCCACACACTTATTTGGATGCAAGAATGCCATCCCTGTGGCTTTAGCTGCTGACGTCTTCTAAAAAAAAAGAACTTCTAGACCTCATGTTGTTTCTTTAAAAAATGTATGTTCAGAAGAACGTCAAAATTTAATCTCCTGCATGGTGAACCTCAGTTCTGGCCAAGACCAGTGTTTTCTCACGCAAATCAGCATACGATCAGAAATATATTTTCCTCAAAGCTTTTGTAGGAGGCTTTTGAACTCCCAAAATAGACTTTGAAATTGTTCTAGGATTTGGGGTTTTTAGAGTATTCTAAGATGGAAGTCCAGAACATGTGACATCCTTTAAACTCTCATGGAGAATGCACATAACCGAAATTCAGAAGAATTCTACAAACACATAATGCTCAAAGAATGGAAACCAGTCAGTTAGCACTGAAGTGGTCTCATTTCAGCAACCTCCATGCTGACCATGCCTGGGCACCAAGACAAAGACAGAGCTTTATGTTACTTCTGAGAGAGACCTGTCTTCCTCCTCCTCTGCATTAGGATGCCACGCCAACACTCACACCCTCTAAAACCTTCCTCCCTCTTACAAGCCATTCCTTCCATTTCCATCCTCCTCCTGCCACGTCACCCCAAAGCCAGAATCCTGCTTCTACATCCTAAGCCTTAGAGATCATCTAATCCAACCTCCCTGTCACGGGCAGGGACGCCTCTCAACTAGATCAGGCTGCTCAAGGCTCTGTCCAACCTGGTCTTGAACACCTCCAGGGAGGGGGCAGCCATAACCTCTCTGGGCAATTTATTCCAAAGTCTTGCCACCCTCGTACTGAAGAATTTCTTCCTAAGACCAAATCTAAATCTATTCTCCTTCAATTTAAACCCATTTCCCCTTGTCCTATCAGTGAATGCTCTTGTAAAATGTCCCTCCCCAGCCTCCCTGTAGGTTCCCTTCAGGTATTGGAAGGCAACTATTAGATCCCCTGAAGTCTTCTCTTCCCCAGGCTGAACAATCCCAGCTCCCTCAGCCTGTCCTCGTAGCAGAGGTGCTCCAGCCCCTGGATTATCTTTGTGGCCCTCTTCTGAACACGCTCCAACAGATCCATGTCCCTCTTATGGTGGGGGCACCAGAACTGGACGCAGCATTCAAGGTGGGGTCTCACAAGAGCAGAGTAAAGGAGGAGAATCCCCTCTCTTGACTTGCTGGCTACGCTTCTCCTGATACATCCCAGGATGCCGTTGGCCTTCTGGCCTGCCTGAGCTCGCTGCCGGCTCATGTTGAGCTTCACATCAATCAACACCCCCAAGTCCTTCTCTTCAGGGCTACTCTCAACCCACCCTGTGCCCAGTTTGTGTTTGTGCCTGGGATTGGCCCAACCCAGGTGCAGGACCTTGCACTGTGACTTGTTGAAGCTCCTGCAGTTTGCACTGGTCCATTTTTCAAGCCCATCAAGGTCCCTCCGGATGGCATCTCTTCCCTCAAGTGAGTCCACAGCACCACACAGCTCGGTGTTGACGGCAAACTTGCTGAGGGTGCACTCAGTGCTGTCACTCATGTCGCTGACAAAGATGTTGAACAGCCCTGGACCCGGAACAGAGCCCTGAGGAACACCGCTTGTTCCAGAAGAATATGGAGGACACCCTGGAGGGATTTAGAAGCCAGGTATATGTGGTGCTCAGGGATACAGCTTGGGGGTGGGCCTGGCAGCGCTGAGTTAACAATTGGACTTAATGGTCTTACAGGTTTTTTTCCAACCCAAACAATTCTGTGATTCTATGACACAGCAAATCACCACTGTGGATCACAGATGAGAACTGTTCCTTAAACAAACTTTTTCTTCTGTTTTCTCAATTTGGCCTGTTGCTTCCCTCAATGAGTAGGACCTCTTCAATCAAGCATGGATTCTCCCTAGCCATACTTCGGCCAGACAGGACATCTTCAAGAAATAATAGTTTTCATTTGCATTTAATAAATATATTCCTAGATAACAGCTGCTGCTTGCATATTATTCAAGAAAGTGGGAAGACTGAAAGGGATTAATCTCCATCACTGAGCAATGCTAGAACACTACCAGCAAGTCTTCTGTTTCCCTCCCACAGCCTCATTATCACTTTTCCTGGAGCCCCAATCAAAATATTCAACTTATTTCATGTGTCTTGAGAGTCACAGGCCCTTAGTCATGGAGCACGATTCAGTCATGCTTTACAAAACTAGTATATATTCAACATAACTCACACACAAAACGAGTCTGTAGTGCCTGTGCCAATGTATTTCCAGCTTTTAGAGGCAGCCTCAAAAGGAGAAACTGATGAAGAGATGGCAACATAAAGCAGAGCTGTCAGGTGTCCCTGACTTTCATCCACAGTAACTGGAAAAGGCTATCAGGGAGGGGGAATATTAAGACCTATTTCTGTATTTAGATTGAACTTGACAAAGTTCTTCATGCAAATCTTCATGGAGAGGAGTTTGTTTGCAGGTTGTATTATCCACAGATAAGGGACCAACAGAAGGTAAAATGAGAGAGTGTCTGAAAGGACAAACTGAAGAGGGATCATGCATGCAAGGGCACGCAGAGAGGTTACAAAAATCAAGAGCAACAAGATTTCGGGAAAAAAAACCCGCTAGTTTTGTTAAAATTGGTTATAAACTGCAGAGCCACTATGATTAGCTTTGTCCAAGGCATACCTTTTTTGATAAACACAAGAAATACATCTATTTAGGAATACGACAGAAAGTGAAATGAAACAAGCATATCCCACTGAAAAATGCTCAAGGTTCCAGGCATTCTTCTTAGAAGATTTCTCATGCTATCAAATTTTTTGGGCCGAAACGAAATGTAGAAATCATCTGTTACTTGTATAATAGCATGCAGTTACTACAACGAAATCAATGCAAAAACTTTCTTAGGTCTCTCAAAAGTTATCTAAGCAGCTCATGCATTTGAAGTTACAAAAATTTTCCTTCTCTACTTTCTCTGTCACATTTTTATTTAGATTTCAAGTGCCTGGGAGCAAAAGTTTTGTCTATTATTTTACGCAATGCTGTTCAACAGACTTTATAATTACTGGTAATGGTAACAACGTAAGTGCTGCTTTGATTACTTTCTTCAAAAACCACACCTGAAAACTCTGAATCTCACCATCTTTTGGATGAGAAAGTTAAACAGAAAATAGGACTAATTTCCCAAGGTGTATCACATGTTGACATAGGACTAAATTATTATGCTACTTCAGAAAAATAGTTATTACTACCATATGCAGGGACTGAAATCAAGCAAGGGAAAAAATACAATAAAAACTTCAAATATGAACACTCCCTCCATAGGGTCTCACCACATAAAATCCTACAGCGTATACTTTTGAGAAGTGGTTCTGTCAATATTAAAGCTGTTTGCTTGCCACAGACTGTGTGTATTCTGATTTCCCACAATTTATGGTAGTAAATAAACACAGAATATTATCTGACTGATCTAATCTGATGAAGAAAGACATTACCCTAAATGGAATGAGAGAGAGGAAAAGGTCAGTAGAAAGGTAACCACACTGACAACAAAAGTACATGGCTAGGCCTGTGGGATTTCCATTCCTGATTTTAACTACCAAAAAAAGTAATTCTACTTGTTAATAGTACCAACGTCCTACTGAAAAGCACCTACAACCAATATTCTGATGAGCAACCAAAATATAGAGGATTAATAACAATTATTATTATTATGACTGTATGGATATCAGTTAAAGTATCGCATAAAGAAACATCTGTGCTTTCCAACAGCATCTACTTTGTCGTATCTAAAAACACAAGACCTTTATCTTCCCTATTAACTAACAGTTAATGCCACTGTTAAAAACCAGTAGCAACTTCCTTATTCCTACACAATAAAATGGAGGTGAACTACACAAATTTCTACCATATCTCGAACTCTAAGGCCGATCCCAAAGATTCACTTTTCCTGAAAATGAATTAATTGAATGATCTTGTCTCTGCCCAAAAAAAGCTGTGTGTAGTCCTTCAAGACTCTCATTTAATTTACCAAATAGACTAAAAAATAAGTACATAATTTTGATCTTACGTGCTTATTACAAGTCTCCTCCATGCCAGACATTGCCTTATGGAGCCTCCTGCATCTTGATTATTGCTCTAAATCTGGGATTTTTAATTTGGAAAACCTGCCTATCAATTGGTAAAAGCTGCCACCTACTGGTCAGTAAGGATTATTTTACACCATCAAAGTGAAGAATTGCAACGCAGCAAACTGTACCGGTACTTTGTAAAAAACTCTCCCCCACCTTTATAACAAGAAAGAAAAAAAAAAAAAGCAAGAACAAATGGTCATAAGAAATAGTTTCAATGGCAAGGCTCATTTTAATCATCTGCTCCCAACCCCAGGGAACAAGAAGGCTGTAATTGCACAAACCTGCCAATAAAATCATCCTTTTTGCCAGCATCTTTGTCCCAGACGGTAATATCAATAATTCCACCTCGTTCTTCATAGAGATGAAAGTCAAACTGCTGCCTCCACTGAGGATTCAAAGTTTTTGGCACAATCTGAAAGGAGAGCAAAACGAAAGTCATATTGCATTGTGCAGGCATACACTTCCTTGAATCGTAAATTTAATCTTTAGAGTCTGTTCAGTCTTTTTTTCTGTTTGTAGTAAGTAAGAGTATCTTAAGTGGTGAGAATTGAAAAACAGTAATTAGGAAAGACTACTGGGCAGTTCTCCCATTGCCTCTCTGCCACAACAGCAACCTCTAAAATCCTGCAACCTGTCACCTTCAAAAGCCTCACGAACAAAGGATTTACCCTGGGAATGGATCCATTTTTCTGTAGAATAATTATGCCCTCTCTTAAGTGACAGCTAGCTGCAAAGTTATGTGTCTGAGCCTAAAGGAAAACAAAGCACCTGCAATGACAGATAGATGGTGACTGTTAAGTATTCAAACAGAAACATTTTTATCATGTCCTCTCTCCTTAGCCACAGTAATAATGGGAGAATGATAATATCATGGTTTACTTTTTATGCGATAATACTCTTTTTTTTTTTGTTCAGAAATGTATTTTACTCCATTCCCTTGCAATTCAGACGAAAGTAGCCTTCTCAATCATTTTCAGTCCAGTTACTTCTCACAAAAAAAGTAACTTCAATGCCTTTCAGTCCACGTACTTCTGACCACGCTCTGCAGAACAGTAAGCTCGCAGGTTTTTCTAGCATATGGCAAAAACGATAGTCACATCTGTCCTGAGCAAGAACCAAAACTGTCTAGGACCTTCCTCATGATCAATTGCTGCTTCCTACATCCACCAGTTCGAAAAAAATGGAAAAATCAGAGAGGAACAAAATGCATAAATGCTATGAATATCTTTACGTCACAAACGGGTGATATTTGACTCACTCTATTTTTAGATTAAGAGGCCGTAAGATGGGGTCAGGGGTCTGCGAAAGTGGCACCCAAATGCTCCAGCCCTCGTCCTCACTTTGGGTGTGAAAACCTCATGTGGGTGTGAAAACCACAGGAGCTGTCACGTCCACAGAGAGAGGAAGGTCATGTGCGCCATCGGCCGTTCCAGCATCTTACACAAAACCAGTAATTTTCAAACAAACAGGGATCAGGGAAATAAAAAATAATAGCAAGAAAGCCAAATAATCAATCCTCTCTGCCTGTTAAGCTCATACCTATATAAGACTTTAACAAAACTCACTCTAAGGATCGACGAGGAAAGTAAGGATATACATGTGACATGGTTTGAGGATGAGACCACACGAAGGATCCAAGAGGCAACCGACATCAAGCCAGAAAGACACAGAGGTGGTATCAACTTGCCAGAATCACTTGTCTTTCCTCTGCCACAAATGACTCATAACGGGAAACAAAAGCTAACGCAGTTTGCACAGAAAATCAGGCGTGCTGCCCTGTGTTGCATTTTTTCACCATCTAGTACTACTTCTGTTTATAATGAAACAGAAGAAAAGCATATAAACAAAACTCCAGGTGCTTTGACAGCTTAATAATACAACAGTAAGTCTCCATCACTATTTAAACAGTCATGCAAACAAACAAAAAAACCCAAACTACACAAGGAACAAAACATTTTAAAGACGTGCATTTCAGTACCTTACTCTTGTATTTCTGATGTCCCAAACGGAACTTCACGTAAGGATCACTTAGTCCGTTTGCATCCATCGCCTTCAGCTCACGGCCTTCTATCAAGGTAACACTAACTATCCCTCTCCATAGCTGAGATTTTCTGTGCATGTCTGAGAGACGTAAGCTCTGGGTCTGAAATTTTAGAGAAATAAAAACGCAGGTTTAGTTTAAAACAACTTTCCAAAACATCACGTGCATTTCAACATTCAATTTCATGTAACTATCAATGCAGAACAATCATCTAAAGTGATTTTGAAGTTGACAGCACATACGTAAACTATATTACAAAGAATTACCTGCAGAGAAATAAAAGTGATAAATATACAAGTAATGTCATACACTGCTTTTGTAGAAGGAAGCAAAATAAACACGACACAAGGAAATGTCCAGAACACAAAGCGTTTTCTTCCTGCTTCATTTCTCCCTCTGCTGATAAAAATAACATTACAAATAAACAGTAAAAAGTATCACCTAATAGTAACGTATGATTGAATGAACTTGAACAAACACTAAACGTAAGAAACGGTATGAGAATGGAACTTCCATTAGAATGACACAAGCCCACTATGAGAAGCATGGACCAAGGAAAAACAAGTCAATAAACTCCCGTGCACATGACAACTACCTCAATCTCTAAAATGATGTGGTATTCTCAGGAACAGCAAGGAAAACCTAAAATCAGAACACCAGACAGCCAAACAATATTTGGACTTGCAAATTATTCTTTCTAGGAATCAAAAAAAAAAAAGTCTGCGTGTATACTCAGCTGTAAATATATCAAATATAGGCATTTTCTTTATTATGCAATGTAGCTTGAACAATTAAGGCTTTATGAGCTCAGCAACCCTCCCTACATGAGAGATTCCATGGTTGGCTTCATCACCTGCACACCTCCATGATCTTTGTTACAGGTAAACACAGGAACATTACTAAACTTCTTTTTTTTTTTTCCTCAGCAAAAACACCCCTTCGCTCAGGGTATATAGTCAATATTGCCCAAGACTTGTCCATGGTTAGAGCAAAAGAGAGACTGAATAGCAAATAGCCAAAACTTGACTCTGCCCTGAACATAAGACAATGAGAGGCAGAGAAAGAAGAAGAGACAAGGCTTCTTTAGGAAGATTCCTCCTACTGGAAAAGAAGCAGTGGTTAACTGAGAGTTGTTTTGGCAAAGAAAACTCACCACTGTTGGGTTTCTTTGAAGGGCTGAGCCAGAATCTAAATGATTTCCAGGATACTATTATGGAAAATAAGCATGAGTTGCATTTACAGCTCTTTAAGCACAACTACATAGCCCTCCATTTAGAATCACAGAAGGGACCTTTGAAGGTCATCCAGTCCCACCCGCCTGCAGTGAGCAGGGACATCTTTAACTGGATCGGGTTGCTCAGAGCCCCATCAAGACCTTGAATGTCCCCAGGGATGGGGCCTCCACCCCGTCTCTGGGCAACCTGGGCCACTAAACTTCTATCCCATCCCGCTGACATGTCGACCGCACCTCTCAGCTTGATGCCATCTGCAAACTTGCTGGCGATGCACTCGGTCCCACTGCCTGTGTCATCGATGATAATGGTGTTAAACAGCACTGGTCCCAGTATGGACCCCTGAGATACACCTTGTCACCCATCTCCACCTGGACATGGAGCCACTGACCAGTCCCCTCTGGGTGCAGCCATCGAGCCAATTCCTCATCCGCCCAGCAGCCCACCCATGGAATCCGTGTGCCTCCAGCTTGGAGAGAAGGGTGTTGTGGGGAACGGTGCCAGAGGCCTTGCAGAAGTCCAGGCAGATGGCAGCCCTGGCTCTTCCCTTGTCCACCGACACAGTCACTCCGTTGGAAAAAGCCAGGAGGTTGGTCACACAGGACTGGCCCTTGCTGGAGCTGTTCTGGCTGTCCTGAATCACCCCCCTGTGCCTCAGCAGAGCCTCTGGGAGGATCTGTTCCACGCTCTTCCCATGCACAGAGGTAACGCTGACTTGTCAGTAGGTCCCAGGGTCTTGCTTTCTACCCTTTCTAAAGAGGGGTGTAATGCTTCCCTCCTTCCAGTCCCCAGGGACCTCACCTGGCTGCCAGGGCTTTTCAGATACCATGGAGACTTCACTAACCACAAATGAGGCAGTGAACCATGTAGAGAGTCTACTTGATCTAAATTCTGTATTTTCAACTGTTCTTAAAGTAATTTGCTGCACTAGAGCAGCTGCCACCATGTAAAACACACTTTTTATGACCAGTGAGGAGTTTCATCAACGGGTCGATTCACATATAAGGTAGAATGACAAGACTGAAATGACCATGCAGAGATTGAACAGCATCCGAACAGGCATCTAAAACATGCTTTCCTTCAGTTAAAAGTCATCTTTACCCTCAGAAACCACAGATACTGACATAATCTATAATTTCACATAGTCTTTCTTGCAGTAAGCAGAATAAACAAACAAAAATGTTTAGATTTTGAGTCCGATCTGTCAAAAAAATGGGAAAATAAGACTGATTTCTCATTTTAGAGTTCTCCCTTCATGAATTTAATTTCACAGTGTGAGACAGGTACATCACTTCTAGGGCACATTTTTAGGTATCTAAGCAACCTTCTGTAACCCAGCCACAGTGAATTAGTTACAAAGTCAGGAGGGAAAACGTGAGTAAAACAAAGAAACAGAAATGAACAAAGATCTTTCCAAATTTCTCCTTCGAAGCAATGTTTCTCAGACTAATTCTTAGGTAACTTACTTCTCTCACTAAGCAGGTAAATGCATATCTGTACCCTGGATTCATTCTTCTGCCACAAACTATCAAACAAAGAATGTGAAGAAATTGCACAGCTTCTCATGTCTCTAGGAATAGGTGGGAAGTTACATATTTCACAGTATTTCCACCTAGAATTGGCCACACTGTCTACAAAATGCTGCAATTTGGAAAGAAAAAGGGTCAAAACCTCGGGCCACAATGAGCTGTCATTACTGTGCGATCATTATTCACATTTTTGAGCATTTACAAATCGTAGGCAGGCATGGAGACTTCCACCTAACACGCTCTAATTAAAAAAATAAAGGGGGCTGGGGAAAGAAGTTGCAGCCTGCAGCTGCAATATGAAAAAACATTTAACTTTCCGTTGATGATATTTTACATTTTAGGGTATTTTAATCCTAGGTGAAGCCAAGCTAAGTTTCTGTAGCTGAGAAATTTACAGTGACCTATGGGTGTTTTCAGTATGACTGTCACATTAAATCTGTTTTAGGATGTTTGCTCTAACAACAAAATGATGTTACTGTGGAAGAATCTCGCAGTGCTTCTACATTATTTGTACCAAGAACTGATATTTCTGCAGCATTTTATGCAGTTTTGGACATAGAAAACCAAAAAAATGTGGTTGTAATAAGATGAAGGCTGCGACTCTATTAAGCACTCACTATGACTTGCATTTTTGGGAAAAAGGTGGAAATACTTATACAAGACAACGGTGTGCCGACAGAGGGGGGCTGTGTCAGTACGATCTCAACTTTCTCCCTTGTTTTCTTCCCAGCAGCAACTCCTCTTGGGAACTGTGGCTGCAGCCTGTGAAAGACCACGGGTCCTGACGATGTGGTTATTGCCTGGGATTACCAGTGTCACTACACCCTCTGTTCTTTCAGAATTGTGGGTATGAACCCAGAAAACCCCACACGAAATGTCTCTCAGCTGTATTGATCGTCAACATTATCAGCTGTTACCTCTCACACACAAGCGATGCAAATATAAGCCTCACCAAATATTTGCATAATTTTTATAACCAGATGTCTGGTAGACAGGTGAATCTACTCTGACGGGTTTTTTACCTCTGTTCCATTATTTAGTAGCTCCCCACCAAGCACTATTTACAGCTCATAAACTGACATCCAGAACTTCATGGCTAAAAAAGCATTTTCTCAGTCTTAGACATTTCTTCCTAAAAACCCAAACCCAGTAACTCTACCTTATATCCTGAAATTTCACAAAGTTAAGGTTGAAAGATTCTGTATGAAAGATTAAACTTCTTAGAAATTCCTTCCTCCAAGAAATATAATTCTGTGTTTCTGCTTGTCTTTGTCATCCTTAGACTGTGATCTGGTATTTCCAATTTTATTGCCTACTCAACCGGCACCTCACTCCATGGGAAAAGTACTTGTTTCAATTTTAAAACAGCAAAAAAAGGCTTCATAAGGCTTTTGATGTTAGGAAGAGGCAAATCAGGAGTCAAACACATACACGAACTAAGTAATTTTTGTTGGGCACAAAACCATCATTTTACAAGGACATAGCTTTTGGTACTTCAGTTTGTGCAACTAGAACAACATATATACTTAGAAAAGCTTCTAAAATAAATTTTAAAAAGAGTCAGCCGCTAGGAACTGAAAGCCTTACATTTTGCAATTAATTCATATTTAAGATGTTCATAAATTGCATTTTTCCTTTTACAAGTACAGGCAAAGAACTCTAAAGCTGAATTAAGGCAAAAATAGTTATCTAAATGCAAATTAAAAATCACTTGAATTCATTTGCTTTAAGCAGTAAATACACTCTTTTACCACCAATTGTAATTAATCAGAAGTATCTTACTCAGTTATGACTTTGGGATGATAATGTGCCTTTAATCTTAGTTCATACATAACCTGTTGCAATCCAGACTAATTTATCCGCACATCCGGGAAGAATGAAACTTTGGTTCCAATTGATCAAAGTCACAGTGAAACAGCTCATCACATATTAGTACTATAAATTAAGAGTATTGCCACATTTTACTGAGTTCTAATATTTCCAGTTGTAAACTCATCACTGAGAGTACAAAATAGAAAAGAAAGTGATGCCTAATCCTCTCCTCCAGATTTCACTGGAATGCTGTGACTTGTTAGGGCACAGCAGATAATCACCATATGTATTTTCCCCTACTATATTTGGCTAAAGATGCCAAACCACTTGTTCCTCTGTTCGTCCCTAAATTAAAGCACTGAAATATTTTTCTTCTGACATTTCCTTAATGTGCCATTAATGCTGGCAAGCTGAACAGGAGATCTGATCATGGATGAACTCAATTCAATGGCAGTTCTCCCACAGATGTAAAAAGGGTAAGAGGATACCCTCATTCAGACGGAAATAATTTTCAATGAAATGAGAACATTTCTGTCAGAAATCTCTCAAAATGCTTTGTCTAAAAGGTACTGTCTTCATTAAAATACCTTTGCTTAAACAGTTACTGTTACATTGGAAAACCCAAGCTAATCCTATTTCTTCATACACAAATTGTAAATAGAGGCAGTGAGTATAGCAATTAGTTCTCCAGGAGTGCAAGATTTGCTAAAATAAACTATTTATATGGGATAAGCTCTCACTCAACCTCTAGATAAGCTGGTCAAAAATTTTCCCGACAAACATCAGGAAATGCTGTTCAGAGAAAATCTAACCTCTGGTTTGGAATGTGCAATTTCATCAGAACTTTTTTTTTTAAAAAAAATAATGAGGAATATTAACAGCTTGGTCAGCCAGTGTTGTGGTTTTTGGTTATCCACCACTAGGCTCCTCTGTAGGCTGTCTAGTGAACCAGAGCTACACCAGGGTTACTATCCAAGTTTACAACCACGGAGAGCAACTGCACCTAATCATTAATATTTGAGGACCAAAAACTTTCCTCTGTATTAAGCATACATATACACACACATACACTTCAAAGGATTTTTTTTTCCCCCCAGACTGATTCTAAAATGTGTATGTAAATTGTGCCCAAATCGCCGTGATAAAACATATCCATCCATCTGTGTTGTGGGAACAGATGAGCTTAATTTGCACCATGGGAGATACTGTTAGGCACCAGTCTAAAAAAACAAAAAAAAAACCCCAGTCTTTAATGGAAATGATAGTCAAGCACTGGAACTGGCTCTCTGGGGAGGCTGTAGAATATCCATCACTGCAGATTTTTAAGGACAGATTAAACAAACACCTGTCAAACACAGTTCAGCCATCATTGTTCCCACTGTAGGGTACGGAGACAACTTTTCAGACTGTTAATCCCATTTTGAGTCCTTTCCACACTCACCCTGCACAAAGGTAGGTTTTTAAACATCCCAGACACTTCAAATTCTGGCAAGTGAGGTTCAGTCTGTCCACCGACACGACTGGCCTTGCCACCAGCCTCGTCTTCCAGGGACATTCCTGCCACCTTCTGAAGTTCTTTGTCTTCTATTTTTTTCCCTCCATTCTTCCCACTTGGCAAAGCAAAGATAAAACTTCCACAGCAAGCTCTTTGGCATCACCAGGAGCCACCATCCCTTTTTCTTGAATAAACCTCCCGTAACCGTGCAGTGAACGGTACAGCAGTAAACAGGTTGTTTTTCATCAAGTATTTAGTGATATCTTCAGACTTTCCACAGAGAAGTCTGTCTGCTCTATGAAATGCTCTTTGAGAGGGAGCATCCAAAGAACAGGCTTCCGCTTAATTTAATTCAAATGATTAAATGATTGTCAAATGCATACAGAATCACTTGAAAACTCTAAAAAAATAAAAACAAAACCACAAGCTATGTTTGTTTGGTTTTGGTTTTTTATTTTTAAAAAAAAAAAAAAAGCTTGTAGGCTTCTCCTTTTCCCCATTTATATCTAAAATGAAGGGGAAGTTTTGGTTTTTCCTGAAAAACGCATCGGTAGGTGCTGAATTATAACTGCAGCTCCACTGGTCCCAAGTTTAGTATTTATGCTTCTGATTTTCAAGTTAAACACTGCCTCACATTAAGAAGTGCTAGAAGTAGTAAGATTTTATCTTTTAAATTGCTGGTAGTAAAGGCACAGCAAAAGTAATGAAAACTTCATCATGAGAAGCTGAGAGAAGAATGAGGACAAAGTACTTAATTAAAGAGAACATAATTTTTACATGGGGGAAAAATGCATTTAAAAAAATCTCCTTTGTTATCAATTTTAGGCTTCAATATAGTAAAGAAAATTGTAAATTTTTTTTAGTATTATTTTTGACAGCGTTGCACTGAACTCTATAAAAAATGATGAGGAAAAAGAGTTGTATGTGCCTTCCTAATTTTTATGCTGTCAACGATTTCATAGGCTCCCTTCCCATATTCTTTCCCTAGCTATTGATTAAGCATCTGCAATGCTGAGAATTACTAAAGAAGACGTCACAACTGACTTTTTTCTTGATTTCATGACCAGATGAAAAGGGAGAAAACAAATTTTTGCAATTTTCGTCTGGAAACAGCATCGTTTTATTTCTCATCACACAGACAGCTTGCAGCTCAAGGATTATGTGATGAAAATCACTTCAGAAATCAGTAATATTCACCTCACTGTCAGGGGCAATGTTGACTATTGGCATTTATTTACCTCTCTTAAAACCTTGGGCTTATCTGTACTCCTTTTATACCAATATGACCACGGTTCTACCAAATCAGGCATGGCATCCAGACCTTTGAGAAAGCAAGAGAGAAGCAAGGAAGTTGGTTTCCCTCAACTCAGAGGAGGAGACCCATCAGGAAAGTTTGCACCTTCAGCAAGGGAAATGTACCTTCAGGTGGGTTTCTCAGTGTTTCATGCATTTTTTTATGTTCCAGGTGGTTGCTCATTAACCTCAACATGCCTGGGCTTTAATGCAACACCACGCTTGTGGCGGATGTAGTAAAAAAAAAAAAATCAAACCAGATGCAAACTGTCACTTCCCAGCAGAAGTTTTGTTTTCTTAAAATAGACAGCTTTGGTGGTTTTCTGCATTTTGTTTGCGTTTTGATTTTTTTTTTTAAATAACCCACCAGGATTTTCCCGCTGCAGACAACAGAAAGTTTGTTTTTCACAGAGCAAGAACCTAAATGCTTTGACTTCAGAATTGTTTGAATTTAATTTTTTTAAGATTTGGTGGACGATGAGTATTCCCTCTGACCTACACAGCACAGGGAGTGACCCAGCACCCATGAACTTCCATGAAGAGTACATGTGCTATAAACCAAACATGACAAGGATAACAAAAAAAACCCCAACAAACCAAACAGTTACACACAAAAAAAAAGTCCAACAAAACACAGATCAAATCAAATCAAACCAAACCGAACAAAAAAAAAAACCCACTACCCAAAACCAACAGCAACAGCAGAAAATAACCTAAGGACAAAAGCAAAAGTGGTTGCATTTTTGCACCTTGAAGGAGCAGAGCAGTAGAAGTAGAAACTCAGAATTTCACCCAAGTAGTTGTTTGCGAGTGCATGAATACCATCAGAAGAACAGGGAAGTTACCTAACTACGTATGCTGAAGAAGAGGTAAGCTTCAAGTGCACTCATATTGAAAAGTAAAATACACTGTCATAATCTGCAAAATCAAATTCATTTACTACAAGTGCGGTTGTAAAGACTCGAAAGAGCTAAAAAAGTACGTTTAGGAAATTTTATAATAGCATCTCTAAAAAACTCTAATATTCTGTTTTTTCTCTCAGCTCTCAAGAGTATAAGACAAACGCTCCCTGAAGAAGGATCTCAAATAGGATGCTTTCTCTATTAAACACCTATTTCTAGACCTTTTTTTTTAAAATCCACAAATTATGTCTTATTTACTATTGATCATCCTGCACTCCAGACAACAAGAATTCATTTTTTAAGGAATTATTTGTAAAAGAAGAGATTTTTTCATTTGTTTTACTGACAGCAGGACAAAGATTTGTAACTCTGCAATAGCCCCACAAGGCAAATGAGCTTCTGTGGTTTAACTGACACACTTCTGAACGTAAATCACACACACAACTATGCGTTAAAGATTTTGTACCTGCATTACATAAAATTATTTTTTCACCTGAGATAAATGTACAAAAATGCAGTATTTAAATCCAAACATGTGCTAGCTCCCAAATTTTTTTATACGCCCCTTTGCAAAAAATGGCAACACCTGAATGAAATGTTATCAAATCAATGTAAAAAAAGGCAAACACATAAATAATTCACTTGAACAGCGCTGAGGAATTCCCAACTATCGTGTTGTGGCATTCACTCAGGATTATTGAGGCCAGTTTGAAATTCAAACTACGGGAGATCGAACACATCAGGAGTCAATGCCTCACTTTCACAATGCAGCACAGCTCTGCCCTGTCCCATCCTCACAGATCTCCACTAACCCTTCAGGAGTTTGAACATTTTTTTGGTATTTCATGGAGAGTGACACAAATCACTTGACGACCAATATGCTACACGTCATCACCTCACCAAACACCTCTGCTTCACAGAATTCAAAAAGGAAACTGAGATTGGGCACTGCTCTGCATCACAGAAGCAGATTGTGTGAAAACCCCGTTCTTAATCCAAGAATTACGAATCCCACTCTTTTTTTTTGTCCCACAAAGTTTAAAAATACTGCGCAAATATTTGTCAGCCAGCACTATCTACAACACTGTTTATTAATAACTTATTTAAATTTGTGCCTCAGTGTGCTAGAAGAGTAAATCACTGCACAAAATAGTTCCCCCACACAGCTATTGCATTTTTCTTAACACCTTACATGATAATAAAAAAAAAAAATTAAAAAACAGATCTACCACACCGACTCAAGACTTTGAGAAAGTTTGATTCTGTTTTTGACCACGCAAATAGTAAGAAGGTTTAAAACTTGAAAGCAGCATGCCAGTATTAGGTAAAAGTGGCCAGAAAACTGCCGAGAAACTACAAACATTTTCTTTATTTTTTTTGAGACACATACAGGCAAAAAGTAAAACCAGGCTGTGTTCCACTGCACTCAAAATCCCAGTCTTTCCCTAGTGCAAAAGAGCACACACTGCTCATTTTTTATCACCCTCGTGGCTCTTAAGAGGATGACAGCCAGATACTGAATTTGCCTGAAAAAGGCACCTGAAGAGATGTACAAAGAGTGATTCCTTAAGCGCTGGACACAACCGTCATCTCTCAAATTTGCCTTTGAAAAGCATCTCTCCGAAAACTTACACACACAAAAAGCTGTAATCAATAAGAGGAGTAAGTAACAGGAAAATGAAAGTTACCGCCTGGCACGAATTTTTTGTGAACATTAACAAGTACGCTTTAAGGTAACTGTTCATACAGAAGAAATGAAAAGTTTTAGAAAAAGAATCAGGACATGTTTGCCACTGATATGAAGTTACTAGATGGCTTCAACACAGGCTGAAATGCTGTAACAAAGCTGAGATGTGTAATGATGACACTAAAAGCTCAAATGTTTCATGATTTTGGTTTGAATGAAACACAAAACAATGTCATTAAAAAAAAAAGAAAATTTCAGGAGATTAAATGCTGTGCCACAAGTTCCGAGTCTTAGATGGCATGTTTGGTGGTAAAACGTCATAGTTCTTCCAAAAAAAGAGGGGAAAAAAAAAAAAGACAGAAGACCACATGCTAAAAGTTACCTTACTTGATCTTTTCCAACTCTTCCTCATTAGCATTGTCTGAAAACAAAATAGAGCATTTTAATTACCTTTTTTCTGCAACACAGAAAGGGAGGCCAGCTGTCTCCAAAGGGACAATCCACATTAAACCACCACTACAGCTCAAGCGACAACTACACGAGGCTGAAATAAATCCAGACAACGGGCAGCACCATGCGCACCTGGCACGCTGCTCTGGTGCTGCGAGCGTGTCATTTCCAGAGACAAAGCATTGCATGAAATTGTTTTAAAGAGAGAAAAACAAGAAAAGAAAAAAAAAAAAGAAAGAAGGAAAAGAAAGGGAAAGAAAGAAAAAAGGAAAGAGGAGAAAGGGAAAGGGAAAGGCAAAGGCAAAGGCAAAGGGAAAGGGAAAGGGAAAGGGAAAGGGAAAGGGAAAGGGGGAAAGGGGGAAAGGGGGAAAGGAGAAAGAAAGGAGAAAGAAAGGAGAAAGAAAGGAGAAAGAAAGGAGAAAGAAAGGAGAAAGAAAGGAGAAAGGAGAACTGGGAAAGGAGAAATCGGAAAGGAGAAAGGAGAAAAGAAAAAGGAGAAAAGAAAAGGAGAGAGGAAAGAGAAAGGGAAAAGGAGAAAAGAGAAAGGAGAAAGGAAAAAGGAAAGGAAAAAAAGAAAAACAAAGGGGAAAAGGAAACAGGAAAAATAAAGGCAAAAAGGAAAAAGGAAAACGGAAAAAGGAAAAAGCAAAAAGGAAAAAGGGGAGACAGAGAGAGAAACAAGGAGAGAAAAACAGAAAATCAAATGAAGAAAAGTGAATGTGCCATTACCAACAGTGACTTCAGTTTTGAGTGATACTTGAATTATGATTTTTTTAGTATTAATGTATGCTATTTTTTCAAAACACTACTGTTTAGCTCACAGGTGTAGCCATGTAAGAGGAATCCTTCGTCAGGCTCCTCAGACAACACACATCTATTGCAAAACCTTTAAGGTTATCACTGCTAACTAGTTTCATACAAGTAAAAGCATTGCTTTGGTTTGATAGTTAAGCCCGTGGAACAGTAACAATTTCATACCTTGACTCTTAAAAAAACCCCACCATGCAGTAGCCCTATCCCATTACTGAAGTAATGTGTAAAATCTTGGCCACAAAGATTCTCAATCATTCAATAAAAGAGACATACTGGTCAAGACAGATGTGGACATTTTATCTGTGAACACAACTGTTGCTGAAAGCAGTTTTGTGGAAACACAGATAAATTAATTTATCCAGTTTAATAGCGTTTAGTAGCCTGTTGCTGGCACTGAGCAAGCATAAATCAAAGGCCATTAATTTCTGTTGAAACTTTGTAATGAAAAACTAACACAATTTGTGGGGTTTTTGTAAAGTACTACAAAACCACCTTCTTCTTCAGTCAATGGAAATAAATTCTGAAACGCAAACATTTTCCTTGTGGGTTCTGTATTTCAGAAATACCCACAAATTCTTCAGATAGACACAGTTTTTTGGGGGAGGAGAAAAACAACCACAAGCATGTGTGCTGAGTGTGTCAGCATCATCACCAGCTGCCGCAGGGCAAGCTGAAGCCCTTGTTAACCATCCCCAGAAGCCAATAAAACAAATATACAGGATAATCTACATGGAACTTTTTCATCTGAAAATATTCCACTCCCTGAGTCCACGTCAGTCATTCATTTTTCTATGATGTTATTATCCCTCTGGCAATAAAAAAACCAAAAGCACAACTCCGTTGCATTGTAAGATTTAGGACCGCAAGCAAATTGACAGCATATTAATATCTTTAATATTTTCATACCAAAAAAAGTATTAAGCATCATTTGGGTTAAACTGTTTAAAGTAAAAACAAGGCTGTGAATTTTATTCTCATTAAATAAGATGTTCAAGCAGCATTCACATGTGTTTTTTTTTCCTATTTTCTACATCACTCCATGCAGTGGTGTGGTGTCCAACCTCTGCTGGCCCCAAGGCAACATTTCTCACTAAGCCACCAAGTTTTTCACTCCCTGTAGCCATGAGCTGCCTCCAAGACCAAGGTTGGAAACAACTGATGGAGGGGAGACACAGGAGACATGTGGCTGTGAGGAACCCTGTGAGGACATCACTGAGCAAGGAGGGTCTGCAGGCACCACATGCATGTTTTTAATTGTCATGCAAGTGACCACAAGCGGCACACGGGCATGGGCAGCACGGTACGGATCCAAAGGGAACCACTCGTAGAGTTGTGTCAGGATTAAAGAAACAAAACAAGCTTCACTGTAGCAGGTCTATGAAAAAAAATTCAAGTCATCCATAGTTCCGAGTTCTTTTAAACTGGTCGTCAAAAGGAGAAATTAATGGAAAAGACGGAAAGCACACCATCAGCATGCAACTTCTTAAAAGGACAGTTGAAAATAATAAATTTAGAGCTCACAGGATTTGAAATCTTTGGATGGACATATTTTTCCCATACTAATTTATTTCATGTCACCTTAGTTTACACTAGTTATCTATGCTGTCCGTCCTCTCAAAGCAAAATAATTAACAGTGCTGCACTACTGTGAAGGGCAAGTATTGTTAACAGCACAGTGCAAATGCAAACGAATTATTGGAACTAGTGCTACTGAAACTCAATCGCATTAGGCTGGAAACAGACCATACTTTTAACGAATACTACACATATTTTTGCACTTGTATAAGAGTAATTCATTCAGCAATTTCAATCGAACGAACAGTCTGCATTTCATCAGAATTCCTTTCACAAAGCTAAGGAGAAGAAGGCTCCTGTGCACACCAAGTCTCTTGTCTCTACACACCTCAGAAGACAGTTCCACCCAAACCAAAATAAACTATTCTTCTGCCTGCTTATTTTTTTAATTATTTGTAATAATACCTCTCTCGCAGATGGGTGGCAATGCACAATGAGGCCCCCAGTTTTGCACCGTTTAGCTTCAAACTTCCAACTGGAGCATCTCACCCTCTGGCAGCGTCAGTATTTCTTACGCAGTGTGACAGGACGCATCTTTCTGTCGAGGTTACTTTTATAAGCCAATAAAATACTGTCCCTCTAGCCACACAAATGCATCGCCGAAAGGCTTTATCCGGACATCAGCCCTCAGCCTCCAAAACGCTCCCGGCTGCTCCAGTTCAGGCTGTGAAAGGATCTCCCTGGAAAGTCTAACCCGCATCGAGAAGTGACCGAACGACACACGAAAGCCAGCAAATCTTGTCCAGCGGGGCTGGGTGTGGATTAGGGCTACAGAGCTGCCAAAACACAAGGTCAGGCACCAAGATGCTTCTGCAGCCCCATGGTAAAGCCAATACTTCTTCTGCTGAAGCTATTCCTTTTTTTTTTTTTAATTTCCACAATGGCCTTAATAAACATTTTCATTTTAGACATATGGGATTAAAGTAACTGAAATTTAAGTACTAGTGGTTAATTTCTGAATTCTTTACCTTGATGATTTTTTACACCATTTACACGTGCAACCAGTTTAGAGTTACCACCTGAACAAATTAAAACTTATTCAGGAGGAAATGAGTTTTTGAGAGGTAGGCTATATTGGGATATTAGACCAACAGGATTTAAATAAATTTGCAATTATTCAGGGAAAAAAAAATGCACGTGATGTGAAGAGGCAGTGTTTCCGTGTCTCCAGTGCAGTGGTCACTGAAGCATATTTAAAGGTGCTCACAGGTATTTTTTCTACATATTTCAACTAAACTGTTTAATTTATTACCTATATAGAAATAACTGAGTAGAAGAGAAGCATTCAAACAGCATGGCACACATATTGGGAATGTAGGAGTGGTTTTAACTATTACTTTATACTTTCAGAGCCTCAATCCCGTAACACAACATTTGAAAATTTACTGATTTCAACCATACTAAATTCAATAAAAATTATCCTCCTTGTAACAAGACATTTTAAAAATAACCAAGGATGACAGTTTAATTGGAGTGATACATTTTGTAATATATCTACCCTGCTGAGAGTAAATAAAATCTAATAAATAAATAAATAATTACATGCGGTATCTGAATAAAAGATAATTGAATCATTAACTCCCTAACACATCCATATGCAGCAATTCAATGTTCATTTTGTAGGTCATCTTCCCTGCATTGTGACACAAATTCTCTGGTTTCATTACAACTTTGTCAGAACCCTGAGACCCGTATCTTGGGAAGACTGGTTTCTAACAATAAATGGGAAGCTACAGATGGGAATCAGCATCT
Organism: Trogon surrucura; assembly: GCA_020746105.1. Taxonomy (NCBI): domain Eukaryota; kingdom Metazoa; phylum Chordata; class Aves; order Trogoniformes; family Trogonidae; genus Trogon; species Trogon surrucura. Next base: position 6,661,073 of record CM036658.1, read on the forward strand.
TAATCTGAATCCTGGGCATTTTACAGAACCAAGTCCCAGATAACAGTCTGAATGGGCAGAAAAAAACTGGTCACGTGAGCTAAACTAAAAGGATCAGCTTACTAAAAAGAAAGCTAATAGTGGAATGCATAACAGCACAAACCCAATTCTTCCTCCTATTACAACCAGTCAGCTGGACATGAAAAAATTTGCTATTTTCATGCTACTGCGTGAAAAAATTTGCAAGTCGATGGTGCTCCCATTGCTTTTGATGTTCAGTTGTGAAGTCACTGAGTAAATACCCAGATGAAGGACCTGTGTGACACCTTACTGTCTTAATTTCACCTTCTCATCTGTGATTTTCTTGAGCCCTCTTTGTATCGTAGCTGGTAACACTGGGTGGCACAGTAGCTATCCTGTCTGTATGGCAGAAAAAAAGAAACCAATGTGTTGCCTGCATCATGGTTTCCCACGTAAAAACATAGTATTTCTGTTCTGCATGATTTTTAGGATAACGCCAAAGCCAGTTGGAAAAAAGAGCACTATTACCAGCTGACTCAGAAGTGTTGGTCTAACCCAAATACACACAAAAAAAACCAAAATACATTTTCCAATTTAAGCGATAAAACAATTCTCTGGTGCAAATTTGCAAGACAATATTCTGAGCTGCCTGGACAAACATACTCAGAAAAGAAAGAAAAAAAAGTTTGAATAAAATTCCTGCACCACTGTATTATTTCTGATGGCTTCTAAGAGAACATCATGGAGAAAACTAACAGATGAGAAGCCTATTTTCAACAATCTACACCTCTGTCATGCCAAATACCAAACACCCAGCTCCAATAGTTCCAATAATTGACTTACTAGGCTATTCTGTGGTAGCCAGGAGAAAAGTGGAAAAAAGAACAATATTGCGATTCGCCAATATTCCTTAGGCACTCCTGAGCATACAGAAACACACATGGCCTTATAAAAACCATATAGTTGACCATACCCATGGAAAAATACATCAGATCGATACTTTTTTTCCTGGCCTCTGTGAAGCCAAAGGAATCCACATGATTTTACAATCTCTGAGTGAGGTGTCTTCTCTTGTATTCCTGCCACAGCTGCACTAATACTGCTCAAGTCAAAAGTCAACTGAGAAAAAACTAGTAAAGGACATCCAACCAGGGACAGAATTTGCCACAACTTACAGGTTCTACAGAACTGGAAGATATATTCACCTAGAATTAAGCAGCTCAGAAAACTAAGCGTGATGAAGGAATTACAATAAATCTAGAAAATCACAGATTTTTTTAATTAAAATCTAGTCACGAAATTGAAAAGTGTCAGATACTACTTCATCATTAAATGCCAAATGCAGAAATACTAGCTTTCTTTAAGTTTCTTTATTTTCAGAGTGGAATAGGATTCAAACGTTCTTATCTAGACATGGTAGCACTAGGTCCAAAATTCTTCACGTGTAGTTTATTGATATTCTTCCATTTTAATCAGCAGTAACAGACTTTATCTGAAACTGCTGAACATTTATGTTCCTTCCAGACCCCTCAAGTGTTATCACAGGAAGGTTCCAAATCAGATGAGACAAGCTGCACTACACCAGAAACGTTGTTTAGTGTTACTTTAACTGGAAAAATACCAGACTAATCGCATACTATGCAGTTTACTCCAACGATAGAACATATAGTATATAGAATACAGTCACCCAACCAGAGAAAAAACACAAGACTGATGACATATATTAAAATATTTTAAATTACCACTTCTCGCTGTTCTTCTCTAGGAGCCAACACAACTGATAACAAAATACTTCCCAGATCATGGTCAGGGTAATGAGGATCGCTCAGACTCAACATAACATCTATTTGCCTAGGAGACAAAAATCCATGCGTTTATTCTGATTTCAGGCTCTGAGACAGTGAAAATTCTGAATCATGAGAATTAAAGTTTTTTGTATTTACATGAAACTACTTGTCAGTGTCACAAATTTACCCTATTTCTACTTTTAAGTGTTGCAGTTTCACAGAATCATAGAACGGCCTGGGCTGGAAGAGTTTAAAAAACACTCATAGATAAATACACAACGCAATAGTTCCATTTGCTGTATTTCAGTCTATACAAGTACTGTGTTAAGAACTTACATGTACTGAAATAATTAAATCTGAACTGTACCATCAATAGATTAAACACCAGAAAAAATAAAGTTAAACAGTAGGTGGTAATGCCGTGAAGATAACATAAAGCCCAGATTAAAGTGGTTATAATATTAAGCTCTCCGTAGACACAGGAAAAAATGTTGTGCATGACAGTTAATATAATATTAACATTCATATTACAGTAATACCCTAAACATACGTGGTTTTCCTCAGCTAGTTTAATGTGTAGGTTTATGTAATTATTTTCCAGCATAATGTTCTACTTGCAATTCCACAAACGTGGTATTAGCCGATTACCTAAGGTAATTATTCCACAGGCTTGTATGTGCCATACCTGTTTAGTTCCAATGAAGTGATATCCAAGAATGCCGAACCAATAAAGTCATCCTGAAGTCCAAAATCATAGTCAAAGACCTAAGATGCACAGGATATAAATGCACTTTTCAATATCGGAAATACACATTTGGGGGGGGGATTTTTTCTTGCTTGATAAATGGTTCTGGAAACTACTTCTCCAGATTTAAGCCCCATGTTTCTCACATATCAAAGCAGGACTACCAAGAAGTAACGTGCAATTTTTTGGCCACAAAATCAAGTTTGAAACTGGTTATTTAAAAGTCAGAACGATGCATCGTGTACAGGCAATGTACTACTTCTAGACAACACACATGAACAACATCAACTCTACAAAAACAAAGCATTTTTATAAACACAGGGAGTAAAAGAAGGAAAACCAAAAGAATAACTAACACAAAATCATTGATTTGCTATAAATTAATCGGGAACTTCATCAATTTTGCAAAATGCAGGCAAGGGGGGGGAATGACTGTGAAAAGCGGGTAATTACAGCACTTGGATTGGCACCAGGAATGGTAAAATTGTAGATTTTTGTAGTTTTTTAAGGTTGTGCAAGCTTCCGGGTGTTAGAAATACAATCTAAGATGAAAATGTATACATACAAGGAAATAATGACTTTTAAAATCTTCCTGGCAAATACTGTCATGAAAATTTCTGAGGACCGAAAGAGAACTTCAGCTCTGAGTGAGACTTGTCAAGAGGCATTAAGGAGAACGTTTAACTGAGATTTGACAGGCCTAGGTTTAAGGTCTTTGATTTTGGTACAAATACTTCAATTTTTTATTACAGGCACTCTTTTCCAGCAGGCAATTAAAGCTGTTCATCTTCTACAAAGACCGTAACGTGGACTCCGTGAGGATGGCAGTAACCAAAACTCTGTGGCCAAAATGCTGCAGGACTCCAAGGGTTGTGTTTTTAGCACAACTCCTTCATACATATTATCTACCTAAGTGGGTACAATCATACTTTCTCTAATATTTATTCTAATGGGGAAACAAACGATGAAATCTCAATCAATGTTGCAAAGTACAATTGTTTTTCTCCTGCTACAAATCACCAAGACGAAAATGAATTTTTATTTTTTTTTTGCTGACTTAATATGATTTGATGTCTTAGAATATCTGGACGAGCTATAAAAACTCAAACATTTCACACAGTGTGTTCAGAGTACAAAAGCGGATAGGTATCATATTATTTGTCATCGTCTTCCTAGGAAACAAAAATAAAATTAAAATAAATAAAAACTTAAAAATAAAAATAAAAAATATATAAACAAAACCAAAAACAAAAATAAAAATAAAAATACAAGTACACACACCTACTGCCTTTTGACCGTACTGCAGGGTTGGTATTTGGCATAAATAAACCAAAAGAGGTAGCTATGTTGTGTCCTTCCTTGAATTCGCTTCTCCCTCACAGAGTGCTGGACACGTGTTCATTTCTTACAAGTCACTAAGCTTAATAAGTGCAGGAAAATGCCAATTGAGAATTAAACTTAAATTTATACCTTTCTAATGACAATGCATTTTATCTAAGCAGAATACAGGAAATGTAGTACAGATCGATACTCAAGGGTTGTTTAAGCTGCATTCATCTACTAAAAAAAAATAACCTACATCTCTATATTCCAGTTAAAATTTCTGTTATGTATCAAAGATTAATACTTTTACTGATCTGAAGCATTATCTCAATTCAGACCAATTAAAAGGATTAGTTAGGTAAGATCCCAATCTTTCTCAAAGTATTTTTGACCTATATATGTTCTGATTAGAACCCCAACACTAAAGCTTTTCCAGTACCATTTCTAAAGCTTAATTTTTATCTCCCTTGCGTCACACAATCAAGGATCACATTTGGATATAGATCACCATAAACTACTAAGGCCAGAAAAGCTCCTTTCTGCTCAGTGGCCATGAAACAATGACCACAGCTTCCAATCCCATCCCAGTACGGAGAACTAGGAAGTACGCGTTGCACGGCTGCTAATTACTCTGGGCATTGCTGCTCAGAATATTTCAGAATAAATGATGCCTCTGCTGCCCAAAATCATCCTCACCTGTGATACCGTAACTAGAGTTACAACATTAAAAAGAGAAGAAGTATTAAGAATTACAAAACATCTAAGCAAAACCACTGTGTTCAGGTACAAATATAAAAAATACCGACAAAATCTAGTAGAATTGAGCACACATTCCAATAAATTCTCAAGTTAACCTCGGCAAAGAATTGTTTTCAACGGCATAATGCTTCATATTAGAATTACGCAATGATATTTCCATAAATAAAAGCGACACCATCATCACAAAACACAGTTTGCTTTCTCTGTCCTCGTAAGATCACACCACAGAAGCATAAAACAAATATGGTCCGAGATAAACAAAAAATGCCAGTATTTACTTTTTTGGGGGTGGGTGAGAAATTTTACATCACCATTACAAGGTGTAATTTTAATCATTTTCATGTCTAATCTGTCTTTAGTTACCTACTATTGCACAACAAATTTTTTAATGGACAAAAATTACAAAATATAAATTTTTTTATAACTCTTGTCTTGTAATGTGACTGATGTAAGTAAGATAGTGTCTTACCTTTATATACAATGGTTCTCTTGGGTTATCTATAAGAATGCAAGTTTTTTCTTCCCACACAGGATTGAGGTTCTTGTGTATTGTTTTACTCCTAAATACTTCTTTTCCTCCAAGTTTGAACTTGACATACGGATCACTGGTTCCTGTTAAAGACATATTTATATACTGTTAAGTGTGTCCTTTTAATAAATTAGGAGAACGGAGACTAAATTACCTTTAACAGAATTAAACATAATTTCTCCTGATAGCCAAACTGAAAACAGCAGCTGAGGAAAGCTTTTTTTTATTGGCAGAATTTGTTATTTCCCCAGTGTCATCAATCAGGTAATTATTGTGTTAACATCCAACGGGTGCTCGTATCCCCTTCTGTTGTTTGCAATCCACAGTCAAAGTCATACACAAAATACTGGCTACTGCAGTGTCGTTTCCAGTAACAGGATTATGAGCTTGTTAGGAATTGGATTTTATCTCAACACAATCACAAAAATTAGATTATAAAGTTAAATTATTTCTGCAAAATATTAATCAAATCATCTTATGCCTTTGAAAAGGCACAGGCTCTGCTGACAGCACCAGTCCAACTCTTCAGTGACTTTATCGTGTACAGGCTGCCCTTTTCCCAGAAAGACACACTTCCTAGAGCACTCATGGTGAGTAAACCATCTCCAAACTCAATCCATGAAGCCCATGGGCTTCCTGCAGAAACCAGCATTCCACAGGAGAGCACAGGTCTAAGCCCTGTGATACAGCCGAATAACCATTAACTACGACCAGAAAGACAAAGCTGAAAGGAGCTGGAGGAGAAATGTTAAATCTGGCACAGATGGAGAATGGACGAGACGTGGGGGTGTCAGAAGGAATGAGGGCTCTTGAGGTGGCACATGTTGGGGGTACAGAGGCTATCAGCCACCCAGGAGAACAGAGAATCACAGAATGTTCAGGGTTGGAAGGGACTTCTGGAGATCATCCAGTCCAACCCCCTGCCAGAGCAGGGTCACCCAGGGTAGGTCACACAGGAACACGTCCAGACGGGGTTTGAAAGTGTCCAGAGAAGGAGACTCCACACCCTCTCTGGGCAGTCTGTGCCAGGGCTCCGGCACCCTCACAGGGAAGAAGTTTCTCCTCATGTTTACCTGGAACTTCTCTGTTCAAGTTTGTGCCGTTCGCTCTTGCCCTGTCACTGGGCATCACTGAAAAGAGGCTGGCCCCGTCCTCCTGACACCCACCCTTTAAGTATTTGTAAGCATCAATAAGATCCCCCCTCAGTCTTCTCTTCTAAAAGACTGAAAAACCCCAAGTCCCTCAGCCTTTCCTCGCAACAGAGATGTTCTAGTCCCCTGATCATCTTTGTTGCCCTCTGCTGTCCCCTCTCCAGCAGTTCCCTGTCTCCGTTGAGCTGGGGAGCCCAGAACTGGATCCAATATCCCAGATGTGGCCTCACTAGGGCAGAACAGAGGGGGAGGAGGACCTCCCTCGACCTCCTGGCCACCCTGTTCTTTATGCACCCCAGGACACCACTGGCCTTCTTGGCGACATGGGCACGTTGCTGGCTCATGGTTAAGTGACTGCCTGCCAGGACTCCAGGCTCCTTCTCCTCAGGGTTGCTCTCCAGCAGGTCAGCCCCTCACCTCTGCTGGTGCACGGGGTTGGTCCTCCCCAGGTGCAGGACCCTACACTTGCCCTTCTTGAATTTCATGAGGTTGCCCTCTGCCCAGCACTCCAGCCTGTCCAGGTCATGCTGTCTCCTCAGGTGGTTGTCCTCAAGACACTTAGGTGAGGAGACAAGCAAGAACCTGATGGCACACACAGGGGGGTGACAAGAGTGACGGGCAAACCACTGCCTGTGTGGGTCCCCATGGAACAGCTTTGGGTGAGATAAGGTGAGATGCAGGGAGGTGTTAACTGAGCTCAGCTCTGCCTTGCCTTGACAAACCCTTTGACAGGTCTGTGACGACTCATGGAGGGGGTTGTGAAAAATGAACCAGCCCTGAGTTACAGTTATCCAAAATAACTAAACATGGGACAAAGGACCAAAATCTGTATGGAACCCAAACACAAACAGCAGACATTTTACCCAAGTCTCATTTCAGCCACTATCTATTGTTGAGATATTTTAATTTGGCTTAGTAAACCCTTTGTATGCCAGACACCACAAAATCAGCAAACAAGTAGTGTGCTCGAACACAAACCTGGCCCAGTCCAGTCTCCTCTCACATACCTCTGCCCTCCCCCACCCCATCCTTATAGGATAAAAATCACAATATTTGGGTAGAATGGGAAGGTTTTCCCCTCCTTGTTTGATTTGTGGATGAGGATATTTTCCCTTGGGGTTGAGAACCCTCACCTGAGGAAAGGGTTGGTGATTAAAAAACACATGTGTGGTATTCAGTATGTTTTAAGATTGTGATTAAGGTATTAATATCTAGCACACTTGTAATTTTCACTGGTAAACTTCAGGGAATCTCTTAGTTTTTTAATCGTCTATCCTGCGTATTGCTTTTTAAATTGCAATATTGCATTTTTCCATTGTATTCCCAGTGACATATTGCCTCATTACCTATGAAATGCATATGAAAGTTGACACCTTCGCTAAACATACATGAACATAGCACTCATCTCTCCATCCAAATCATACTGCACATCACCACCAGAAAACTCCTAATTTCAGGGATAAAAAGATGGAGAAAATGGTTCCTCCCCTCTTCGCGGCAGGGACATCTCTCTGGGTTCACCCTCTGGTGAATGTCATCCCTGGGTTGTTGTACTGTTATTATTTCTGCTAGCAATATTAACCTTAATTAGTAGCCCTACAGGAGTTAATGAATTTATTGATGGCAACTTTGAATCTGTTCCGATGACCTCAGTAAAATAAAACTAATTTTGCAGCCAGGAGTTGTGCTCGCAGTGGTCCTCATGAAACCACCGACTCTGTGGTGTACGAAAAGGAGACTACTAGTCTTCTGCTGCATATTTTGATCACAAGAAATACAGTTAAGTCTTTAAACAAACAAAAAAAGCTGGACAGAAAATTCAAACTAATAACATCCTGAAAACAATGAGATAGCAATGAAATCTTACCAAATGAAATTCATTTTAATGGAAAATATTTGGATTCATATTTCTGTTTCAACTATTTATATATGCCCTAATAATATCTGGGCTTAACAATAATTCTACCACAAATAATAACTGCACCTTAGTAAGCAAGAGCAAAATGACAAGACTTTTTTTTTAACTTTTTTTTTTTTTAAACTTTAAACATTTTTTCACAAGACCAGCATCTTCTACAGGCTTGTGTTTACATCCACTGGGAAATGCAGTCATAAGCTTTTGTTAAAACCGTAACACGCTCTTCTAACATAAAAGCTGGAATGACTAGAGCTCTTTGCACTATTTCATGCAGCCACAGGATGTCAGTACTCTTTACCTAAAACTATGTAGCCCTTTCAAAAAAACCATAGCAGTGGAAAACTGATCTGAGATGTCACAGGGTGACCCTCACTCCCTCTTGTAATTATTAGGGAGGAACTTCAGCTTCCTCTTGGTTGCCTTGAACCGCAGAGATGCAAAATATTGTTGTGAGAGACATACCCAATTAACAGTTTAGGATCCAGATGGCAAATCACTTGATATTCCTTCATTTTTATGCGTAAATTTATTAATGGGGGGCTGTCAAACGTCAGTTCCACTTGCAACACACTGCAGAACCTCAGAGTTTCAATTTCTATTTCCACTTGGTTAAAAACTCCCTTCACAGACCTTTCCCACTCCTTGAAGACAGAACATCAAATTTTTGAAAGTGTATGTGTACAGAAAAGTGAGATAAAAAAAAAAAAAATAATCCAATCAGCCATGCAACCCTTCAGTAACATTTTCATCTAATGGGATGGCAAACGGCAGAGCAGAACAGAGACCAAAACTTGGTCCTTTCTCAGTTCTCCTGAAGTGGATCAAGCCGCTGGTCTGTATCACAGCACCCCAATTTTAATAGGTATTATAACAACAACAGTTTTCACACATATGATGTATTTTTATATAGTAATTGTGCATTCATATTAATGTAACACCATTGATAACACATCAAGCATATTTTAATATATTACTTGAATATGCAATAATATATGTAATTTTGATCAGCATCAACAACTCAGTTCATATTTTTTTTCTCTTTTAAAGAGAAAAGTATGTTAGTTTTTCTTGGGACCTTGTTGTTAACAGTGATTACATGTTAACAGTGATTGCAAGTTCACTACAGAAAACCAGAAAAAAAAACCCAGAGGCTCCTCAGACTGAGACTGCAAGAACGTGATACCCACCATGAATTCTTGTTATTCAGGTTTTTCATTGGTTTCCTTGCTTACTGACCCATCCAGATGAACCCATCACACCAAGGCCTCACTGTGCAAACATTTTTCCTGTGTGTAGCAGTTAAGAACATCATCACAAGCTTTTCACTCATGAGCTTAAAAACCTCCTCTCAAAAAAAATACACGAATCAGGAGATGCTGCTCCCTTGCTGAAGCACCACTATTGCCTGTGTAAAGGCAAAAAGAGCTCTTGGCACAGGGTGGCAGCCTCTCTTTTCTGAGGAAATATCACCTGTCAGACACCTAAAGATGCTGTGAATGTTCAAGAGAGAAAGGATCCATCAATACAGCTGTGGTGAACAGACTCTGTGAAGGACAGACTGCTCCATGTCCAGAGCATCGACACCAGCGCCCAACGCTTCTCTCTCCTAAAATGGACTTGTTCTCCGACTTCAGGATGTGGATTAGTAGGCAGACATAAAAAAGACATTAATTTGCTGGAGAAATACTCAAGGCGTTTGTTCAAGTGAATACTAAGCTTCTGCTCGGTAGGAACCAGAGCTGTGTAACGGAGCAGAAATACAACAAAGGCAATTTTGACCAGAATAATAATCAAAGTGGTCTTGGATAGGAAGAACATGCATTCAGAGAAAATGGTATACGTTTACTTCATTGGTTCCTGAGGCTTTATAACAGGCTTTTCAACCTTCTCAGGCCACTTGCCGAACAGACTTTTTTCCTTAATGAAATCCTATTTAATACACTGAGATAAAACTGCCAACTGAACAAAATTCATCTGTGACACAGAGATGAACGTAACCACGAGACTGAGCCCACTCCCCCATGACTGCTGCTTAATGAGACAGAAAGGACGAGGCAAAAGTCTCCATACTCCTCTACAGAATATTTTTTTTCACTTCACTCAGTGTGAACAAAGACAGACTACTAGCACATCTCAGAAAAAAAAATAAAAACATTTGAAGACCTACCTATAACACATGGTAACCGGAAACCGAAATTTTAAAATCTTACACTAAAAAGACAGAATACAGGCTACAAAAAACTCAACATAATACGAACAATACTAAAGAATAGCACTTTCAGCTTTCGCTCCAGGTCACGGTGTTCTTGTACTTCATATAACAAGAAGAAATAAATTATATTTTAGAAAAGTGGTGAGCTAGCAAGTATATTTATTACACAAGCTAATTAACTGCTTTAATTAAAACTGTTTAACTCATGCACAATTAAATGCATTCATTCTTCCACCACTGCTCTTCACTCACGGTTTAACTTTTGAAACAGAACAGGTCATATGCAATCCCATTCCAAAAATCAAGAGTGACTGTGCCACAAAAGCTTCTGCATATTTCAGGTGATAATCATCGAGCAATTAGAATTTTACTTTGATTTTTTAAGTTAAAAAACTAACTTTTCCCTGGAGAACCCTGCTGAGAACAAAGACTTCAGAAAGAAAAACAGAGCAAATCAGAAAAATTGTGTTCCTCTCTCCTCCCTGTGGCTTTAGTCACAGGAAAAAAAACACAAAAAAAAACCCCAAAAAACCAACCAATTCTTTAAGGTCTTCCCTGTAGGTAGTGATTACTGCCATGAAGTGGACCACTTGGACCCAAGGCTGGTTTTTTTTGTTACCTTCAAAGGTACTAAGGGTAAACTGTAATGATACACGAGTTCCATCCCCATCCAGTTCTTAATGTAAATCATGAGTCTGTTGGATTCACCACACATACACAACAAATAACACACTTAGGCCAACTCCAGCCTAGTATTGTGAAAAAAAAAACAACAGAAGCTTCAAATAATATTAACTGAAAATCACAGTAATTAAACAGGATTTGCTGCTTACAGGACACAGGAGGAATACTGCGGGAATAAGTACAGTCTAAAAAGCAGTGAGCACTCCATAAATATGGGTGAACAGAATTTTTAATCACTGAAAATAACCGGGCAATGTACACACTAGAAGCAAAAATGAGGTAAAACTGTGTTCTTAACTCTTTTACGCTTAGAACTATAACTAAGCCTCTGTCATGGCTTTCTATTATTTCGTCATCTTACTCTCAGTCATGGAATTGTCTCATCTCAACTACAACTACTTGAAAAGTAAGCAAGCCATGGCAGATGTGCAGAGATGCACAATAACTTTGATGTCATAATTTCTGAGAAGCTCAATTATTAACACAAACATTTTTTCTGGACTCGCATGAAGAGCTCCTTGACTGCCACCCAGCTCTTTCTCCTTCCCTCTGACTTCACCCACACTTACTCCCCTCTTAATAAAGTTTCTCACTCTCCAGTTATGTTCTTAATTACAACCAAGGTAAAAGAAAAAGCAGGGAGAGTCCTCAAGCATGTTTCAGTAAAGTTTGTCAAGCAAAATGTGTACCGTTTCACAGAATTTTACATATTTTCTGTTTCCAAACTGCAATATGAAGCATCTCATAAAAGGAAACAGAAAAATACGTCTGTTCCATCCCATCTTTTATTGTGAAAAGTAGGGAAACTACTCAGCACAAATTATTTCATACTAACTTAACAAACACAAATGGGAATTGTTATTATTTGTCCTGTAAAAGAGCTGCCACGCTCATCTTCTTGTTGGTCTTCAGCAATCCCCTAAATTCTAAATACCACAACTAAACACTATAACAGTAGAAACTACAGTTTTTCCACAAATAATCCTTTTTTTTTTGGTGCTCCCATCCACGTAGCAAAGATTTACCCACCGAATTCACCTCAAAAGGACACTGATTAGTTTAAAAGGTACAAAGCAGCACTGCAAAACTAGGAATGAAGAAGAGAATTACAAATTCACAGTGAGCACACGGATGCTACAGGATGCAGAGTTCTTCTACTCAGAAGCCAGCAGGGAATACAAAACCTTAATTATTCAATGCCCATTAAAAATATTGGTTGTAACAACCACAGCTTTTTATCGAGACTCATTCCTGCCACAAAAAAGGCAGCGTTAGTACTACATTCCAAAATAGCCCATGATGAGTATCTCTACGTAGTCTAGTAAATACTCACTTAGGCAAATACTAATGATTGTGAAATAGAGTGAAAAAAAATAATACTGGCACAGGACATAACAGGCAAAAAGAAAAAGTGCAGTGGTCGGCCTAAATTCAAGAAAACGTTTACATTTAGGCATGGCCAAAGTGAGCTTCATTTAAACAGGTTTTAAGTATGCTTGAGAAATGTTTTCCTGAGAGGTCAAATTATTATTCCAGTTAATATACTTTATTATAAATAGAACTGCATCCCTTAATAAAGGGAAACACAGTTTGCTCTGTGGCTAAAACCTCAGAACTGAAATGATAATCTTCCTGAAATTGTTTATAATAATCTTCACGAAATTGTTTGAAGCACAACCATTTGTTTTCCAAGACAGACAGCTTTTGCAAAATCAGAGGTTTCACTTCTTCTGGGACAAAGAGAGGGGGCTGTGATTTGCTTTGTCTGAAAAGCACAGCTCACTGTTGGACTTACACATTATACCTTCCAGTTTTATAGAAATAATCTGTTTGATAGATACCTGAAATTGACAAACACGTGAATTGCCCCTGTGAATTTAACAGTGCAATCAATGATCTTTCCAGTAAAACGTGCAAGTTTTACTCCACTCCCTGGGGAAAACGATTTACTGCATAGCAAATGCAAACTGAAATAAAAGCTGAATCTCACAAGATAAAATAAAAATGCTAGGTAAAGCAAAAATAGGAGCCTCAGCAGCATGCAGCCTGCCTGACAGGAAAAGGCACAATGTATATTTAATACCTTGGTTGAAGCTGATACTCATTACATATGCAATCCCAGATAAAGTCACACAAAGGAAAACCTGCACTATGAACACACATTCACAGAAACATACTGTGTGAATCCTGCCTTAAAATAATATTTTAATTTACTAGCTAGAAAACCTTAATCCCAGTATTTCCGTATTTGCATATAGTCATCCAGTAAAAAATGGACATAATAGAATTATGCTAACAAAGCAGGACGTTCTGGTCTCAATTACCAATCAGACACAGAGGTGTTTGATGCCTTTTAATGACTTTGAATTAACCAACCAGCTTCCTCCATACGAAGCACCAGAGGATCGGATGATGGTCCGGAAGTCCAAAGCCACGCTGCTGCCACCCATGCTCTGTAAATTTACCTGCATTATCAATAAAAGGCTTCAAAGAGATCTGGGTTACTGAAGCAGTAGACATCACAGATATGCTGTATCATCACTCCTGGCCAACAGGTCACCTGATGGGAGCAAACTCTGTTTTTAGTCCTGGCACAAACTGCAAAGGTCTACACAAGAACTCCACTCAACTTTTGACACAGGATCTGCATTTGCTGCAGTACCGCAGGCTCCTTCATGGCCCACCAAACTTCTACCTTGTTTAGTGCTGCCAAAGTCCTCTTGCTTTATTATGTCTGCTGCCTTATAGCTAGAGGAATAACGTGATTCACACCTTCAGTGGGGTGTTAGAACTTGGGAAGACTTACTCAGTTATCACCTACATTCATACAAGAATCCAGAGATATATCAAGGAACATGTGTGCTTCTTCCCCTGTTATGAATATTCAAATCTTCTTTGAGGACAAAAAGTATTAAAAAAGAATGAAAGCTTAGCCACTACAAACAGCAGCAGTAAACAAGCATGTTTTGTAACCTAAAATGTTAGCACATTTGACTCCACGTGTCTAGCAAAGGAAAAACCCATTTAACTACACAATACATTGTTGTGTGAAATTAAAATGAATGATAAACACATTCCTACAACACTCAAAAAATAAGAATTATGGCAATTAAACTGAAAGAAAGGGAAGGTATTTTAGATTTGTTACTAATTGAATGTATTTGCTGAAGAAGCAATTCCCTGGTGTGCTCATCACAGAAAAGGAAAAGAACATGCTTTATTCTCAGTAGTGATCTTAAACCAGAAATAGACATTTCTAAGCAGTGGTAAAAATAACCGACTAGAAAGCTACAGCCAAAAAAAACCCCTCAGTTCCTAGAGTTATTACTAAAATCAAATTTTGACTATTTTTACCCTTTTTGGAACTAATAAAAATGAAATCACAACTGCATTTTTATAGTTCGGGAGATAGAAGTTACAAATTGCCCAGAGAGGTTGTGGAGTCTCAGTTTCTGGAGACATTCACGTCTGGACATGTTCCTGTGTGACCTGCTCTGGGTGATCCTGTTCTGGCAGAGCGTTGGACTGGGTGATCACAGAATCACAGAACTGTTGAGGCTGGAAAAGCCCTCTGAGATCACCAAGTCCAGCCTCTGACCCAACAGCCTCACATGGGCCAGACCACGGCACTAGGTGTCACATCCAGTCTCTCCTTAAGCCCCTCCAGGGACAGTGACTCCCCTCTTCCCTGGGCAGTCCATCCCAGTGCCCGAGCACCCTCTCCATGAGGAAGGGCTGCCTGAGATCCAACCTGAACCTCCCCTGACACAGTTTCAGGCCGTGTACTTGGTCTTGTTCAACTTCACTTGGTCTGGTTGAACTTCATCCCACTGGCCTCGGCCCATCGACCCAGCCTGTCCAGGCACCTCTGGAGTGCCTTCCTACCCTCCGGTAGATCGACACTCTCCCCAGCTTGGTGTCATCTGCAAACTTACTAAGGGTAGACTCAATCCCCTCATTCAGGTTGTCAATAAAGAGGCTGAACAGGACTGGGCCCAGCACTGATCCCTGGGGGACACCACTGGTCACCAGATGCCAACTGGATGCAGGAACAGTCACCACCACTCTCTGGGCCCGGTCACCCAACCAGTTCTTAACCCAGTAAAGGGTGCACCTGTCCAAGCTGTGGGTTGCCAGCCTTTCCAGGAGGATGCTGTGGGGAATCTTCAGAGAACCTTTCCATTCTGTGATTCTGTGCAAGTTTTGCTTCTATACTGTGACAACTTACAACGAAGACCTTATAAGGCATGTCACGTGTGCTTTGGACAAAATGCGTTGGTCATCAGCAGGTGATTGTTGTAACTCCCACCTGGATAAGCCCTAAGGTACTGGATTAACGTTAAAGCAATAGAAAACCCCAACTTGCATCCTCCTGCACTAGCAGGAAACTCTTCGGCCTCCAACTGGAATTTGTGCTCATCTATAAAAAGCTGATCTCACTTAAAACCAGCTCTTCCTTCCCAACCTCATGCCACGCGGCTCACACCAAAGCCTCCTCATCGCGCTACAGCCGTGAAAAGTGGGGCTGTCCTGAGGATGAAATGAAGCTCCTCACCCCTCATCTCTCTGTGTCTGTTGCTTGCACATCTTTACATGTTTAGATCAAGATCACTTGGTGGTGGACAATGTCCACAATTCATTTTCCTTTTTGGGGCAGGGCAACGATTAAATAAAAATATAAGACTAACCATTATGTCATTTCAGAAAAAAAAAAATGTAGGAAGTCCTTTTCATAAGTCTGAGCTTCTGTGCAGTCCAGTTAGGGCTGTATTGTAGCGAAAAAAACAGTGGTTTGGTTTTCCTGGGTTGAAGTCAAATTCTGAGCACAGACACTGCTGAAATCATTCTGAGACTGAAAATAACTGCCTCTGAATTTTTAGCCACACCACCTCACAGAATATGACACAGCCTTGGGAACGAAAGGTTTCCACTCATCTCGTTTTCTGCCAGGTCTTAACGACAGAGTTTTATTGCTCTTAGCCAGAAGGTTGGCTTCACACGACTGCTGTCTCTTGCACTACACTTTAACTTACGTGGCAACATGGGATCACCAGACTCTGCAGGGTAAGAAAAGAGCAGTATCAACGGCAGACAGCAACCAGAAAAGATTTAGAGAAGAACCATTAACATCTCCTCTTGGCAAAACTCTTCGTTTCTTTTTATAGTGAGAGTTACCAAGACCACAACTGCATCAACCACCTACAAAACAATACAGAAGGCAAACTTCATCAAAAGCCACGACATAGCATTCTGATTGAAAATCAGCTTTCTCCTGACATGAAGAGGAGTTAACACTCCCAGACAAACTGATTTTCATAGCAATGAAAAATAACGACCCTGCTTAACATTTTGCTTTATTTCCTAGATATTTTGCAAGAGTATCAATGGAGAAATCTCTCCATACAGACTGCAGAAAATGGGATTAAACTACAGCATTCTTGTATTTTCAAAAATGTCTTCTTGAATGTAAAGAAAAGGGAAGGAGTATTTTGCAACTGGAAACTATATTCATAAAAGCGTGGGTAATCAAAAGTGTAAGTCATTAGGTGACAGACTGAGATAATATGAGATCTTTGGCTCACGTGAAATACTGCTTTAGAGAGCATTAAATTGTTAAAACAGGAGGATAGGTAGGAAAAGGTACAGAAGGAAAACAGGGTTAGGCTACAGGAGAGGATTTTTGCCTCATTCACTCATTCAATTCTGAAAATTCCTATTTTTGCTTTTAATTACAACAGTATTTGCCAAGTACACAGCTAAGACCAGAAGGACTCTCTTCTAAAACCCGCTTTTAACAATTTCTCTGTACTGATGTGCTAATCCAAAATCACCCTCTATTTGTACTTAACAAGAGTGGCAAAAATGTGACAACAGCAGTGTCATCTAACCTATTTCTCCCAAGAAGGTACAGATTATTTTATTGTTTTCTTTCTATTGCATTTCTATAGGATTCTAACATATCGTACATACTATTTTACACACACGACTGTCACAGGAGAGGAAATTCCAGTCCGCTCAGACATTCTACTATCCAACCTTCAATGGATCAGAAATAAATTACGTCATCATAAAAATCTAGTGTAGTCAAAATGCTCGGGAAGCCTGATGTTTATTATGATTTGTGACTTCTGAACCTACAATAAACTTGTTTTAGCCCACTGTCCATCTCAATACAAATGTCATGAATTTCCCCAGTGTACTGCAAACTGACAGTTTCAATTTCGAGTACCTGAAAGTAATAACAAAATGTCTGAAAAAAATAGGTAGTTACTTTTGCATTTCATGACTGTATTTTTTGATAACCGCTCAGTCATATCAATCAACATTTCTTCATACACTCCACAATTCTCATAAATAAATCCCCATTTGAGTAATTATTATTGTTGGGTTTGGGTGTGTCATTTTGTATTAAGGTCTTCAGTAAATAAATACACTGCTACCCACAGATGTAGATTCTGGCTGAAAGTACACTGCAGCTCCCGAAAAACCCCATCTTTTATACGGATGCTTAAATAGTAGGGTTGTGAGGAAGCTGGTGAAGTGTACGAGCGTACTGACAGCAGCATTTGAAAAATGCCTGTTCTTGCCAGTTTCTCTGAGGGTGGCTCAGAGCCAGAACTCACAGGCAGCTTCTGCCAGACCTTGCCATGGGGAAATTTCACAGCAACTGTTGCTGTCTCCAGAGGTATCAGGACTGAGTTTATTTTGGAATTCTTGTCGAAATTTTCACTGTAAAATGCCAAGGAACATCTGCTAAGACGTTCTCAAATTATTTAATAATCCCAGAAGGAAGTCCATCTTCCTACCGGAATAAATTCCCCCTTAAAGTCCTAAGAAAGGGCATTTAACCTCCCTTTCAGAAGGCTGCCATGCAGGTTCCTCAGGTGTTTCCTTCCTATTGGGATGGAGAAATGAGGGGGAGGAAAAAAAGGGGCAACAGCGTTAAGAGAAACATGACAGATCAGATGCAAACTGAAATAGAAGGGGTGACAAGAGATCAGCCGGGTGCAAACGATGGTCTCACTTTTTTTCAGGTCCCTACGTAAAGGGGAGAAGCTTCTCCCTCTGAAGTTTTCAAGGGGACATGAGGGTGCCACCAATAAATGAGGATTTCCTAGAACGCACAAGAATTCCTGGCTATGATGGAAGCAGAAAGCCACATCCGAAGGAAAGTGCTGCATATAGACCTAATGCAGACTGGACATGGAGGTGCAGGCAGGGACCTCGCAGTGAGAGCAGACATCCCACCACCCTGAGAACAGAACCACAGAATCACAGAATCATAATCGTTAGAAAAGACCTCCAAAGATTATCAAGTCCAACTGTCAACCCAATACCACCACGACCAGTGCCAGGTCTAAACATTTTTTGAACAACTCCAGGGATGGCAACTCCACCATTCCCAAAGGAACCAAAGCAAGTTGAGCCCGTCACCCAGTGGACTTTGGCACCTTCTGCAAAAGGACTAGCTTGATGCACAAAGAGTGCGCAACTCTGCTCTTCCCTTCTTGCCAAAGGACAATGACAACTCCCTATCACCACAAAGTATGAGCCACAGTCATCATGACCCAATGTGAAGAAACTCTTCCCTGTGAGGGTGGTGAGACCCTGGCAGAGGTTGCCCAGAGAAGCTGTGGCAGCCCCTCCCTGGCAGTGCCCAAGGCCGGGTTGGACGGGGCTTGGGGCAACCTGGGCTGGTGGGAGGGGTCCCTTCCCCAGGGCATGCGGGTGCAACTGGATGATCTCCAAGGTCCCTTCCAACCCAAACCATCCCGTGATTCTGTAATGATTCTAACCTCTCCCTGCAGAAAAAAAAAAAAAAAAAAAGAGAGAGATAAAAACTCCAGTAGCATCTTCCGGAATCTCAGGCACCTTCACTCAAACACAGACAAAAAGCACTGCTGCCCTAATTAGTAATCATGCCCCTTTAATAAAACATCCTGTAAATGTTTTCACACGCTATGAGTGCTGGCACTCCTATCTACACATATTTGCATGAATTCCATTGAAACAAGCATGCCAAGCTGCCATTTCTTGTTTCAGCACCTTATTCTCACTATCTCTGTAATAAGGAATCTGAACACTTAAAGATTAATTCTTCCAGATGTTGACATCCCCAGGAAACAAGTCAGTATATGTCCAACTCAGATAAAACTTAATATAACCCTTCTGAAATACCCTCATATAAGCTAACATTTTTGACCTTTCTGATTTCAACTAATTATAAGCCCTCCGATCTGTATCCAAAAACTAATGATATATGATTTCTTTTGTATTAAAGGGCATTCAAACTCCAGATCTATTCAACACATTCAAATAAAAATATAATGAAAGACCAACTTGGATGAACGCTCCTAATTAGGGGCATGAAAATACTGATCTAAAAGGCCTTTCAAAATAATTTGGCATCTGGCTACCTGTTATACATGAATAGCATCCCTCTCTGGTTATCCCCTTCTGACTGTTGCTGCATTTCGAAGATGGTACAAGCAGTACACTCTGATTTATGCCAATAATCATCTCACCTCACTTCTCCAGGAAACAGAAGAGGAAACTGTTCCTATTATTCTCAGCTGTGTGACAGACTTAGAAATATTTCACAGTAAGTAAAATTTATTCCATAACCCTGTTCATAAGCATTCTGTCTCCACAGCTACACTGTACTTTAATCAAGTTAAGAACCGAATTTCAGTATCCAACACCAGTGAAATCCATGGTTTGAACACAAACAACGTGCTCTGCGGTTAGCCTTGAAAGAAAAGGCCTTTCAATAATTTTAACTGCATTGCCTTATAAGTAAATTTGCTTTCAATATTGTGTCATTGCACAAAATTAAGAGTATCTTAAAGGGCTACTTAAATCATCTCACTTTCCTTGTTATCCCGCTGGCAGGTATTTTTCTTCTAGATCCTGAAAATGTACATGTATACAGAGTTACTCACCAGAAAAACTGTAAAGCCTATCGGTATCTTCCTGCATTTTTAGGGGTCTTCAGATTCTCTTAGCTTTGTCATCTCTCCCAATTATTCTCAATTTAAGCAGTTAGTTTCTTACTGATATATTTCACATCCGAAGTGGTGACTCTATCACACTGAAACGCAGTCCTGTGCTGCACGAGGGTAGTAACCGCACAATACTTCTGTCTCACTTCTTGCCACCTTTGGGTGCAGGTTTCAGTACCAGAGGAAGCCACTTAAGGATCAAGCCCTCAGCTGTTTCTACAGTCAGATTCTCTAGTCTTGGAAGTGTTACTGAACTGTCTCCCGCAGAGACAGTCGCAGAGATCTGGATATATTATCAATTTAAAGGTCAAGACCTTAGACAACAATTGGCATTTGTTTTCAGGGACTCTTCCTGTAAGATGTCTCACAGAAAACACACCACTTCTGAGCATCATGAGGAAGCCAATGAACACTGCTTCTGCTCAAAGAAGTATTTTCCTCCTGCTATTCTGAAAGATTGGGTCAATCTACATGCATTTGTTAAAAAAAAAAAAAAAAACGATAATATAAATTTTAAAGCCAGAAGGGATTAAATTCATCGTGTATCTAGCCTGGTTTTTGATGTGACACAAAATCCTTGGAAATAACCCATGCAATTTATTTCCCAGTGTTGCCTAAAGTGGAGCAGCAAACCAGCATCATACATTTCTCAAAAAAAAACCTTAAAAGGGAGTAAATTCAGGCTCCAGTGAGGTAAGAAAACACCATGAAGAAAGCATACTTAAAACACTTAAAACTGAATAGGATCCCAGAAAAACCAGGACGTGGAGCTGTGCTCCAACATTTCAGTTTGCATCTCAGAATGAGTCTCTTTTAAAGAAAAAAATTGACCAACCACAAGTTTTTTTCTGTTTGTTTATAAACAATATTGAAGTTATTCCAAAAGATCTACAAAGGCATGTTGCCAATATGAAGTAGCCACATCAACTAGCAATAGCCATATCAGATTAGCAATGAATCAAAGGGGTCTTTTTAACCTAAAAATTTTAACTCCAGAAGAAATTCTTAAAAATACACAACATTACAGAAACACTGTATATTGCAAGAAAGTAAATGAGAAATCATAACCAAAAGGGAAAACGTAAAGATGTAGCTAGTAAAGTTAATTTGTTAATATTACCAACTTACCAGCTCCAACATTACAGAGTTCTCCCCAGTCTTATGGAAAAAACTATCAGAAAATGGATTTTCAAATCTATGTTTTACTTTAGGATGGGCTTAAATAAAGCACATGTTACAAACCACATTTGTGGTCACTATAGGATTTAGCCAGAAGCAGAAATGAAAACTGTCTCTTCCGGAAGCTGAGATGAAGTTATGGTACCACAGCTCTGAGGTACCTGGAAGGAAAGCTGGATCAGTCTGAAGACAGGATTCCTTGTGATGACGAAGGGTTAAAATGAATAGCTGTATTTCCTTATGTCACACTGCGCGCACCAGAGCATAAATAGTGCCTGTTAAAATGATTATTTTCAGTTGTTTGAGAGGGCAATAGCAAGATGTTGGTCCTTCTATGAGGAATGTTCTGTTCCCCCTTTTGTTGTGACTGTCAGTGGTGCTACTTAACAACTAATAGCCGTGATTAACGCTGGCATTGCTAGACATACAAATATAGCTTCAATCTTTCCCCTTCTCAGAATGTTGTGGTGTCTCTTTTTATAAATTTGGGGAAGACAAAGTGTGCAGAACATTCGTGACATGAGAGCTCAGCTTTGAATTCCAAGACTGCAATATGTTCAGCTGCAGGTTTCTGAGAAGATATGTGAAACTTCAGTTCAAAAATTAAAGAAGAAAGAACTAAAATTAAAACAGAATTCTCTCCTAGCATGTAGTTTGAGTATTCTTTTAGAGTGAAATTCACAGTACTTGGGGAAAATTCAATCATTGGGCTTTAAGCAGGGGATCTGGGAAAACATTTGGAGGAAGAGGGTGTTAAGCAGCCCTTAAAGAGTGTGTGGCTCCTCTGAGACAGTCCTGGGGATAAATCTACCAAGCTTCGGTTTAAATAACTAACACACCTGTCTTAGCAGCTCCATTTAGCACTTGCATATATATTCTTACCCAGTGCCTCCCACGGATTGTCCTGTAATCGCCTCCTGGCTCACAAGCCCTGGTACAAGCACAGGGGTGGCAGAAAGTGCAACAGAAACGCCAGCACTGGCTCAGACTGAAACTCCTGCAACCTGGAGCTACAAGCAGATGCTAAGAGAGAAGTAAGAGGATGTGTACACATATTATTTCCCTCCAACGTCCTCCTATGCATCAAGAATTTGGAGCAAAGACCTGTGTATCACATGCTCTTTGAGGATTCTTTTTCCACGAACTCACTGAATCTCCTCTTGCACCACATGAACCTCCAGTTAAGAATTCAGTTTCACATGCCCAGTTCCTTGGTGAAACACCACAGGAACGCTTTAAACAACAAATAAAAACCAGTGACTGTTACACTCAAGTGAGTATTTAAGACAAAAATGACTACCCAAATCATGCCTCCTTCCACTTACTTCCCATTCAGCAGCCATCTAAACCCACTAACCAATATATTCTCACAAGGAATACATCACAAAATATATTACAAACATACTATAAAATACATTACAAATGCAAAACATTCTGTTTTGTCAGACCTTTTCATGCCCACACTGCTGTTCAGGAAGCAGACTACTGACTTACCTATTCTTAAATATAAGATGCAGTTGCATGTACTCAGAGTCACTGAGTCAGCCCGCTGTGTTTCTGAGGGTCAGAGTACCTTTTAGGAATCCTTTTTATGACGAAAGAGGTAAAGTCTGGACACACCTAATAGAGGTATTTTTTAATGCAAATACCCCAATATTGATCAGGTAGGCAGTCAAGCAACAAATCAGCAGCAAGACAGCATTTGTGCAAGAAAGACAGCAAGAGTTGGTGTGGTTAAAGTAAATCTATCACAGCTTTCTAAGTCTGAAACATTCAAAAAAGGGAGGAAAATTAGCTAAAAGAAAAATTAAACCATTATTAGCTAAATCTTATTTTTGTTCCTGTGTGGGTTTAGCTGGCCCTAGCTCCTTTTACTTTGTGCTTCTGAGTCAAAGCAACTTTACACAGAGTTAAAACAACTTTACATAGAGTTTAGCCAATACATTTACAATCCAAACTTTAATTGTAACTTCAATGTTCTTCTATAAATTTACTCAATAGACATGTAATTTCCAAAACATTGTTTACGAGCACGCTTACCTCCACGGTCCCGTGCCGCTAAATTCTGTCCTCTTCTTAGAGTAACGTCCAACTGGTACATTCCGGGATCCCCAGAGGGAAAATCTGCATTACTCGTTTCAACCGGATTTGTTCTCTGGAGGAGAAAAAATGCAATAGCTAACGTTACTAGAAGCTTCATGTAAGGTCTATTTTTCTCTTGCATCACCATCCTTTTGAACTAAGACAAGGTCATGTCCCATGGCCCCACCTCAGAGATGATGCTCCAACACCAAGGTCATCAGAGCGACAACTGCTGAGGAGCTTTACTATTTAAAAAAGAAAAATAGAAGTTGACAGTTCAATGGTTAAATCTATTATTTAAAACAGGTGCTTGAAAAATGATTCTTTGATATCTGTATTTATTATGGCAACCTTCATTTTTCATTATATTCACATACACTCCTGGCCTCCTAAAGTGAGTAAGTAAGAAAAAACAGAGCTGGACTTTACAGTACTATTTGGACTACTCATTACCAGCACCCTCAAACCACATATTTATTCATCAGAGATAACCTAGGCATTGGATAAACACACAAGTTACGATTTCCCCAGCTACTGCAGTACTTTGCAAGATAACATGTTTTCTACAGAGAATTGTAGGGGAAATGAGGGGGGAAAAGTCACAAAGACATTAAATACACCTGTAGCTCTTCATTTGTAACATGTCTGCTTAGCTGCCTATATGCCAGGGCAAAGATAAGATTCTCAGAGTATTTATTTGTATAAACCGCATCACAAAACAAAAATAAAATAATAGTAAAGGAAAACAGAATGCAAGAAACAGTCTGGACTGCCTGAAGAGTAACCACACTTCTGTCTCAAATGACAAAGGAGAGAAATTATATTTCTTAGTATGTATAAGCGTATGCAAAATAGTTTTTAACACATCTTTTGATAAGTAGCATCTTATTACAGAGCATGCTTGGAACACCACATTTAATTTAAGAATAGAACAACTGTATCTATTATATATTCACAGTGCACGCAGGAGCTTCATATATTATACACACTGAGCATCATGGTCACATCTTCTCATGCCAGGAGCTAAGTCTTTTAAGATCAGTGCTATTAATATTTTATTATGCAATTATGGGTCCTATGCAAGGAAAAAAAAAAAAAGATAAATATCTCAGAAGCCACACGTGTACTAAATGCTATGCCACTTCAGCAAGAAATTTTGGCTGCTCCTCTTCATACCACCTCGGTTTTTTTATTAAGGTCATGATAAATCTTGAAGACACAAAAGAAACATGAGGTCTCCCAACATTTATAACCTCCTCCCTGATTTTCCCTCACAGCATCCCCCTCTTCCCTCTCCTCTGTGGTACAACACAAGCTCGACATTAAAATTCCCTGATTTAAGCAGTGCCATGCTGCTCCTTTCCTCTCCCTTTCCCACCTTCTTTTCACTGCTTTTTTCTTCCTTTCAGTGGAACTTCAATTTCTTTTTAATGTTGACTTTAATTAGTTTTTCAGAGAGCTGCTCAAGGAGGCTGGCAACATCTAGGTGAGCAATGCAACAGGCCTACAGGACATACACATTTACACAAATGAAATAAAAAGCAAATATTGACTATCCCTAAGTACTGGAAAGTCAAACCAGTATTTTTGCATTGGAAAAGCAGCATTTGAAGTATGCAGTTAAAGCTGGAGGTTGCCACAATGAAGGCAACTATCAATAAACCATTTTTCAGTCATAATTAACAGTTTCAAAAGTTAACATGGCAGCTAGTAGAAAACAAACAACCACTTTTGTCTGGTCTGTAGCAAAGAACAAAATTTAGAAAAGTTTAAATATAAAACTTGAGAACATTCATAAAAGCCTACAATTGCCCTAGCTAGGGAACAGCTTCTAAACCGATTTTTTCTGAAATTCTTGATTTCAGCTGATAATGTCAAGCAAACAAGTTCCCTGCGATGATAATTAAAAAAATCATCACAGATAGACACGAGGCTGTTTCTGACCGCTGCAGGGTCATCACACCAAGTCTGACAAAGCAAGGGAATGCCTCCACTTCTAGAATCTAAAATGTATAGAGGGTCATCAAAATACATTTCTTAAATCTTTAACAAAGATGCTGAAATTACAGAACATAGACCAAAATGGTGGCCATGCAGTGGACGTGGTCTACCTGGACATCAGCAAGGCCTTTGACACCGTCTCCCACAGCATCCTCATAGGTAAACTGAGGAAGTGTGGTCTGGATGACCAAGTAGTGAGGTGGGTCGAGAACTGGTTGAAGAGAAGAAGCCAGAGGGTTGTGGTCAATGGGGCTGAGTCTGGCTGGTTGCCTGTGTCTAGTGGGGTCCCTCAGGGGTCAGTGCTTGGGCCGGTGCTGTTTAATATATTCATCAATGATCTGGATGAGGGATTAGAGAATGTTGTCAGCAAGTTTGCTGATGATACGAAGTTGGGGGGAGTGGTTGACACACCAGAAGGCTGTGCAGCCATTCAGAGAGACCTAGACAGGCTGGAGGGCTGGGCGGGGAGAAATCTTATGAAGTTTAATAAGGGCAAGTGTAGAGTTTTGCACTTGGGAAAAAATAACCCCATGTACCAATATAGGTTGGGGACTGCCCTGCTGGAGAGCAGTGCAGGGGAAAGGGACCTGGGGGTTCTAGTGGACAGCAGGATGACCATGAGCCAGCAATGTGCCCTCGTGGCCAAGAAGGCCAATGGCATCCTGGGGTGTATTAGAAGGGGAGTAGCAAGTAGGTCAAGAGAGGTCCTCCTGCCCCTCTGCTCTGCCTTGGTGAGGCCGCATCTGGAATATTGTGTCCAGTTCTGGGCCCCTCAGTTCAAGAAGGACAGGGAGCTGCTGGAGAGAGTCCAGCGTAGAGCCACAAAGATGGTGAAGGGAGTGAAACATCTCCCTTATGAGGAAAGGCTGAAGGAGCTGGATCTCTTTAGCTTGGAGAAGAGGAGGCTGAGGGGTGACCTCATCAATGTTTATAAATATGTCAAGGGGGAGTGTCAGGAGGATGGAGCCAGGCTCTTTTCAGCGGCGTCCACTGACAGGACAAGGGGCAATGGGTGGAAGCTGGAACACAGGAGGTTCCAGAAAAATATGAGGAAAAACTTTTTTACTGTAAGGGTGACCGAGCACTGGAACAGGCTGCCCAGGGAGGTTGTGGAATCTCCTTCTCTTGAGACATTCAAAACCCTCCTGGACGCGTTCCTGTGCGCTCTAGTGTAGGTGGTCCTGTTCTGGCAGGGGGGTTGGACTAGATGATCTTTAAGGTCCCTTCCAACCTCTAACATTCTGTGATTCTGTGATTCTGTGAAAAAGTCAATTAACCGTATTTTCACATAAGCAAAATCACCTGTGGGAAGCTAATGCCTGAATTAATTCCTTTGAATTAATTTCTACTAGTGGTCTGTCATTATTCTACTTCACAACATTTTTTTTTTAGCTAAACTATGACTAAATTATTGAACTCTCCCATTTTCCTGTAAGAACAAAATTAATCTGCTTTAAGGGAAATGTATTGTTTGACACGAACACTGAAGCCCCGCATACAGTGAATTCGATAGAGAGGTTAAAGAATGGGCAGAGGTCAGGACAGAGGCCTGGACGACCATGTCCGTTCTCCGTCGGTCTCTGTGGTTTCACAGACATCGAACCCTTCTGGTTCTGTTCTCTTACCCAACTGGGAGAGCAATAACAGGAGCTGCTCTCCCATTTTGCGAGACAGGAAGGACAGGTTCGCTCAAATGCACCTGCAAACTCACTTCTGACTGGCAGTGCATCAAGCGACGTGCAAACTTGCCCAGAAAACGTCTTGT